>JALAZF010000018.1:15437500-16637500 GCA_022829125.1 Lathyrus tuberosus
CTTTGGAATTTATTTTATGTAAGTTTCATCGTACCGTTTTTATCTTCTTCTTGTTCATATGTTACAGCAGACCCCTAACACAAGATATAACAATCTTTAGGTTCGATTTTTCGATTTTCGATTTTGATCCATACTTTATGTACAATTAATATTAAAGTATGTAACTTTAAAGAATATGATAACAACTTTCAATGATGGTGAAAGAGAGATAAACATACATCTTAATCTGTTCATATCCATGGTGAAAGGCACACAACTATATTAAATATATATGTCATTTATATAATGTTTTAAATCCATATAAAATATGTTGAAAATAATATTTATTTATGTTAAGTATATCATGTGGAATAAATTTATATATACATGATTTATAAATTATATAGTATGTGGATTTGAATAATTACAAATATATTTGATTTATGGTGTGTGATTGAATGTAAAATAAATGTTAAATATTATTCTTCGGTGCAAGTAATTTATTTTAATTAATAATGCATTATTTATGCATGAAATTATATAATAAAAAAAATCATAAATTTGAATTAGTGGTGCTTATATTGGGTAACATAAAATGATGTAAATAAAATGTTAAAAATATCAAGGATATGTTTTTTAATTTGTGCAAGAATTTATTAAATTTAAAATAATGTATCTTATGTTATATGTGTATCATAATATGAAAGTATTAATTTTTGTTCATCCTGGTATTAAAAGTAATTTTGGCATATTTTAAGTTATTGTAAGTTGACAAATATTTATTGACAAAAGTTATAGAAAATATTAATAATGTGAATTCATTGTTTACTTTGTATTGTGATTTTTATTTGGATATATCATAGAATATTGTTAAATATAAAACATGAATTTATCACGTAGAATTTGTTATGCATATGGTAGTTATGCTAGAAAATTGTTTATTTTTAAAAAATAGAAATAAATTCAATGGTGTTGTATTTATATGAAGTTTATAAACTACATGTTTGAACTCACTTCATTAAATAAAAGTTAGTTATGACAAATTTGTATGATCATGGTTGTTGATTGCTATATATGTTTAATGAATTAAATATATTTCAGATATATTTAAGTGGAAGTAAAACTTCAAATTAAAAAGGTTAGCAAATGAAGAATGGCATAAAGTTTGTGTATATGACAAAATGAATGACAAAGTGTCATGATGATAGTTTATCGAAACTATCAAGAATATAAAATATATATTGTTTATGACAACTGTATTAATATGACAAAAGTGTCATGGTTTGATGATAGACGATAAATACTATCAAGAGTAGATAAAGTAATCATATACATGATTAGTTGAAAAATTGAATATTCGAAAATTATTAAAGTTCGAAAAATCTCGCAGTTCTTTGACGAAAGAATTGACAAAGATATGATGTCTCTGGATATAATTGAAGACAGTGAAGACATCATTAGGGATGCAGAACAAACGCATATCTAATTAATCGTCAATAGTGGAAACTCAACTCACACTTGATTAACATTAAGTCTTAAGTTCAATGGTAAAAGTACACTATTAGAATGATTGAAGTACTTAATGATCGATACATCCCAAGGGGTACAAGTACTTGAACCATAAGAATAAGTCTGGTAGGATAAAGTTTTCCTCTTAATAGACATATAGCATATTATTGTGAAAAACGATACCGTAATAACAAAGTATATTTGGTTTCTTGAACACCAAGAAATCCACAAGGGTAGAAAAGAAGGAAAAACTTGAACAAACACACGAAACCCTATTAGGGTTCACAAAGGTAGAGAAAAGGGGAAGAAGAATAGAGAATTGGTTAAATCTGTTTTACTATTCACTTTCTCAATAGGGTTCAAATATTACAAGTGAATACTAACAATTAACCTCTCTCAACCTAATAAGGAGTTGCCACACAAATTTGGTTATAAACTGCTATTCTTTCCTTTCTCATTCAAACAAGATTACAAGTATACAAGAATAAAAAAATAACCCCTCTCACTTGAATTAGGATTTTATCTTCCTATTTTTCCTTATACAAGATGAGAGACTAGCATGCTATTTATAAGAAAACTAACACACTAATCTAATGGGCTTTTTAACAATTACCCATTACAAGCTAACTTAGGGTTGAAGCCAACTTAAATAATTGGGCTTACAAGCAAGGCCCAATTCAATATACTAACAAACCTAGCAATATTCACTAATGCATGTTAGAACAAACTTCGACTACAACACACATTACTCCGATAGAACACATGCGAACAAATTTCGACCTCATGCTTAATTTCTGTTGAACCAGAAGTTACCCTTCGGTCATACTTTAGTTTGATCCAATATCTCACAAATTTCCACCATGGAACAAACTCTATAACATCAAGGAATAAACTAGCTTTCTTCATGCAGCTTTATCAACTACATACAGTGAAAAAACTTACAACTAGGCAATGTCTTTTTCAGTTTCCGTTAACGCATCGTTCATGGTTGCCGCTCCTTTCAACGCTTCCAAACAACCCTTCTGAACCAGTAGGACTTTCATCTTCAAGCGCCACAGACCGAAATCGTTCACACCGGTGAATTTTTCAAACTCATACTTTGTTGAAGGCATCTGAAGGTCGCGTGTTCGATCCACGCTCACCGCATCAATTTGTTGTGAAAAACGATACTGTAATAACAAAGTATATTTGGTTTCTTGAACACCAAGAAATCCACAAGGGTAGAAAATAAGGAAAAACTTGAACAAACACACGAAACCCTATTAGGGTTCACAAAGGAATAGAAAAGAGGAAGAAGAATAGAGAATTGGTTAAATCCGTTTTACTATTCACTTTCTCAATAGGGTTCAAAGATTACAAGTGAATACCAATAATTAACCTCTCTCAACCTAATAAGGATTTGCCACACAAATTTGGTTATAAACTGTTATTCTTTCCTTTCTCTTTCAAACAAGATTACAAGTATACAAGAATAACAAAATAACCTCTCTCACTTGAATTAGGATTTTATCTTCCTATTTTTCCTTATATAAGATGAGAGACTAGCATGCTATTTATAAGAAAACTAACACACTAACCTAATGGGCTTTTTAACAATTATCCATTACAAGCTAAGTTAGGGTACAAGCTAGCTTAAGCAATTCGGTATACAAGCAAGGCCCAATTCAATATGCTAACAAACCTAGAAATATTCACTAATGCATGTTAGAACAAACTTCGACTACAACACGCATTACTACGACAGAACACATGCGAACAAACTTCGACCTCATGCTTAATTCCTGTCGAACCAGAAGCTACCCTTCGGCTATACTAGAGTTCGATCCAATATCTCACAAATCTCCACCTTGGAACAAACTCTATAACATCAAGGAATAAACTAGCTTTCTTCATGAAGCTTTATCAACTGCATACAGTGGAAAAATTCGCAACTAGGCAATGTCTTTTCAGTTTCCGTTAACAAAGCATTCATGGGTGCCGCTCCCTTCAACGCTTCCAAACAACCCTGCTGAACCAGTATGGATTTCATCTTCAAGCGCCACAGACCGAAATCGTTCACACCAATGAACTTATCAATCTCATACTTTGTTGAAGGCATCTGAAGGTCGCGTGTTCGATCCACGCTCACCGCATTAATTTGTTGTGAAAAACGATACCGTAATAACAAAGTATATTTGGTTTCTTGAACACTAAAAATCCACAATGGTAGAAAAGAAGGAAAAACTTGAACAAACGCAGGAAACCCTATTAGGGTTCACAAAGGAAGAGAAAAGAGGAAGAAGAATAGAGAATTAGTTAAATTCATTTTACTATTCACTTTCTCAATATGGTTCAAAGATTACAAGTGAATACCAACAATTAACCTCTCTCAACCTAATAAAGATTTGCCACACAAATTTGGTTATAAAATGCTATTTTTTCCTTTCTCTTTCAAACAAGATTACAAGTATACAAGAATAACAAAATAACTTCTCTCACTTGAATTAGAATTTTATCTTCCTATTTTTCCTTATATAATATGAGAGACTAGCATGCTATTTATAAGAAAACTAACACACTAACCTAATGGGATTTTTAACAATTACCCATTACAAGCTAACTTAGGGTACAAGCTAACTTAAACAATTGGGCTTACAAGCAAGGCCCAATTCAATATGCTAACAAACCTAGCAATATTCACTAATGCATGTTAGAACAAACTTCGACTACAACACGCATTACTACGACAGAACAAATGCGAACAAACTTCGAACTCATGCTTAATTCCTGTCGAACCAGAAGCTACCCTTCGGCCATACTAGAGTTCAATCTAATATCTCACAATTCTCCACCTTGGAACAAACTCTATAACATCAAGGAACAAACTAGCTTTCTTTATGCAGCTTTATCAACTGCATACAGTGGAAAAACTTGCAACTAGGCAATGTCTTTTCAGTTTCCGTTAACGCAGCGTTCATGGCTGCCGCTCCCTTCAACGCTTCCAAACAACATTGTTGAACCACTAGGGCTTTCATCTTCAAGCGCCACAGACCGAAATAGTTTACACCGGTGAACTTTTCAATCTCATACTTTGTTGAAGGCATCTGAAGGTCGCGTGTTCGATCCACGCTCAACGCACCAATTTGTTGTGAAAAAGGATACCGTAATAGCAAAGTATATTTGGTTTCTTGAACACCAAGAAGTCCACAAGGGTAGAAAAGAAGGCAAAACTTGAACAAACACACGAAACCCTATTAGAGTTCATAAAGGAAGAGAAAAGAGGAAGAAGAATTGAGAATTAGTTAAATCTATTTTAATATTCACTTTCTCAATATGGTTCAAAGATTACAAGTGAATACCAACAATTAACCTCTCTCAACTAATAAGGATTTGCCACACAAATTTGGTTATAAACTGCTATTCTTTCCTTTCTCTTTCAAACAAGATTACAAGTATACAAGAATAACAAAATAACCTCTCTCACTTGAATTAGGATTTTATCTTCCTATTTTTCCTTATACAAGATGAGAGACTAGCATGCTATTTATAAGAAAACTAACACACTAACTGATAAGTGCAAAATGTAACTATCTTTGTATATAAGTTTTGTTGCACTTATCGATACTTTTTGTTAATATCGTTTGAATAAACGCCGTTTTGTGTATAAATATGTTAGTTAGTATATATTTGTGATTTTGATTCATTTATGTAACGATTAATAATTTTCCATTCATTTTGTAGGTAATTAAGAATTGTTGGAGAAATGAGTAATAAAAGCTCTAGGATGTGCCATTTGAAGCAATAAAAAGGAGTTGAAGGAAATGCAGAAACTTCAGGAAATTTGCATTGCGAACTGTGCAGCGAGCATTCGCTTTGTGAATAAATCGTTCGCACTGCGAACTTCTGGAATTTTGCAGAGGCGGTTTAGCATTTCAGAGGCACTTAAGTGCCAATTTTTTAGGCTCGCTTTGCTAGTAAAACATTCGCTTAGCGAACGTGACAGATTTTGTAATACTATAAGTTCATTTTCAGTCATTTTTTAGGTTATGTTTTAGGGTATTTGTTCCCAATTCATCAAATATTCATTCTTTGTTAGTTTAGAGCTTAGAAAAGCATCAATGGTGGTTGCAACTCGACTATGGAAGGCGGATGATTCTTGGATCGTGATTGACACCGCGAGAGATTTTGATGCCGCTATACCGCACTCAACACTAACCTAATGAGCTTTTTAACAATTACCCATTACAAGCTAACTTAGGGTACAAGCTAACTTAAACAATTGGGCTTACAAGCAAGGCCCAATTCAATATGCTAACAAACCTAGAAATATTCACTAATGCATGTTAGAACAAACTTCGACTACAACACGCATTACTACGACAGAACACATGCGAACAAACTTCGACCTCATGCTTAATTCCTGTCGAACCAGAAGCTACCCTTCGGCTATACTAGAGTTCGATCCAATATCTCACAAATCTCCACTTTGGAACAAACTCTATAACATCAAGGAATAAACTAGCTTTCTTCATGAAGCTTTATCAACTGCATACAGTGGAAAAACTCGCAACTAGGCAATGTCTTTTCAGTTTCCGTTAACACAGCGTTCATGGTTGCCGCTCCCTTCAACGCTTCCAAACAACCTTGCTGAACCAGTATGGATTTCATCTTCAAGCGCCACAGACCGAAATCGTTCACACCAATGAACTTATCAATCTCATACTTTGTTGAAGGCATCTGAAGGTCGCGTGTTCGATCCACGCTCACCGCATTAATTTGTTGTGAAAAACGATACCGTAATAACAAAGTATATTTGGTTTCTTGAACACTAAAAATCCACAAGGGTAGAAAAGAAGTAAAAACTTGAACAAACGCAGGAAACCCTATTAGGGTTCACAAAGGAAGAGAAAAGAGGAAGAAGAATAGAGAATTAGTTAAATCCGTTTTACTATTCACTTTCTCAATATGGTTCAAAGATTACAAGTGAATACCAACAATTAACCTCTCTCAACCTAATAAAGATTTGCCACACAAATTTGGTTATAAAATGCTATTTTTTCCTTTCTCTTTCAAACAAGATTACAAGTATACAAGAATAACAAAATAACCTCTCTCACTTGAATTAGGATTTTATCTTCCTATTTTTCCTTATATAATATGAGAGACTAGCATGTTATTTATAAGAAAACTAACACACTAACCTAATGGGATTTTTAACAAATCCCCATTACAAGCTAACTTAGGGTACAAGCTAACTTAAACAATTGGGCTTACAAGCAAGGCCCAATTCAATATGCTAACAAACCTAGCAATATTCACTAATGCATGTTAGAACAAACTTCGACTACAACACGCATTACTACGACAGAACACATGCGAACAAACTTCGACCTCATGCTTAATTCCTGTCGAACCAGAAGCTACCCTTCGGCCATACTAGAGTTCGATCTAATATCTCACAATTCTCCACCTTGGAACAAACTCTATAACATCAAGGAACAAACTAGCTTTCTTTATGCAGCTTTATCAACTGCATACAGTGGAAAAACTTGCAACTAGGCAATGTCTTTTCAGTTTCCGTTAACGCAGCGTTCATGGCTGCCGCTCCCTTCAACGCTTCCAAACAACATTGTTGAACCACTAGGGCTTTCATCTTCAAGCGCCACAGACCGAAATAGTTTACACCGGTGAAATTTTCAATCTCATACTTTGTTGAAGGAATCTGAAGGTCGCGTGTTCGATCCATGCTCACAGCACCAATTTGTTGTGAAAAACGATACCGTAATAACAAAGTATATTTGGTTTCTTGAACACCAAGAAGTCCACAAGGGTAGAAAAGAAGGCAAAACTTGAACAAACACGCGAAACCCTATTAGGGTTCATAATGGAAGAGAAAAGAGGAAGAAGAATTGAGAATTAGTTAAATCTATTTTAATATTCACTTTCTCAATATGGTTCAAAGATTACAAGTGAATACCAATAATTAACCTCTCTCAACCTAATAAGGATTTGCCACACAAATTTGGTTATAAACTGCTATTCTTTCCTTTCTCTTTCAAACAAGATTACAAGTATACAAGAATAACAAAATAACCTCTCTCACTTGAATTAGGATTTTATCTTCCTATTTTTCCTTATACAAGATGAGAGACTAGCATGCTATTTATAAGAAAACTAACACACTAACTGATAAGTGCAAAATGTAACTATCTTTGTATATAAGTTTTGTTGTACTTATCGATACTTTTTGTTTATATCGTTTGAATAAACGCCGTTTTGTGTATAAATATGTTAGTTAGTATATATTTGTGATTTTGATTCATTTATGTAACGATTAATAATTTTCCATTCATTTTGTAGGTAATTAAGAATTGTTGGAGAAATGAGTAATAAAAGCTCTAGGATGTGCCATTTGAAGCAATAAAAGGGAGTTGAAGGAAATGCAGAAACTTCAGGAAATTTGCATTGCGAACTGTGCAGCGAGCATTCGCTTTGTGAATAAATCGTTCGCACTGCGAACTTCTGGAATTTTGCAGAGGCGGTTTAGCATTTCAGAGGCACTTAAGTGCCAATTTTTTAGGCTCGCTTTGCTAGTAAAACGTTCGCTTAGCGAACGTGACAGATTTTGTAATACTATAAGTTCATTTTCAGTCATTTTTTAGGTTATGTTTTAGGGTATTTGTTCCCAATTCATCAAATATTCATTCTTTGTTAGTTTAGAGCTTAGAAAAGCATCAATGGTGGTTGCAACTCGACTATGGAAGGCGGATGATTCTTGGATCGTGATTGACACCGCGAGAGATTTTGATGCCGCTATACCGCACTCAATGCTAACCTAATGAGCTTTTTAACAATTACCCATTACAAGCTAACTTAGGGTACAAGCTAACTTAAACAATTGGGCTTACAAGCAAGGCCCAATTCAATATGCTAACAAACCTAGAAATATTCAGTAATGCATGTTAGAACAAACTTCGACTACAACACGCATTACTACGACAGAACACATGCGAACAAACCTCGACCTCATGCTTAATTCCTGTCGAACCAGAAGCTACCCTTCGGCTATACTAGAGTTCGATCCAATATCTCACAAATCTCCACCTTGGAACAAACTCTATAACATCAAGGAATAAACTAGCTTTCTTCATGAAGCTTTATCAACTGCATACAGTGGAAAAACTCGCAACTAGGCAATGTCTTTTCAGTTTCCGTTAACACAGCGTTCATGGTTGCCGCTCCCTTCAACGCTTCCAAACAACCTTGCTGAACCAGTATGGATTTCATCTTCAAGCGCCACAGACCGAAATCGTTCACACCAATGAACTTATCAATCTCATACTTTGTTGAAGGCATCTGAAGGTCGCGTGTTCGATCCACGCTCACCGCATTAATTTGTTGTGAAAAACGATACCGTAATAACAAAGTATATTTGGTTTCTTGAACACTAAAAATCCACAAGGGTAGAAAAGAAGGAAAAACTTGAACAAACGCAGGAAACCCTATTAGGGTTCACAAAGGAAGAGAAAAGAGGAAGAAGAATAGAGAATTAGTTAAATCCGTTTTACTATTCACTTTCTCAATATGGTTCAAAGATTACAAGTGAATACCAACAATTAACCTCTCTCAACCTAATAAAGATTTGCCACACAAATTTGGTTATAAAATGCTATTTTTTCCTTTCTCTTTCAAACAAGATTACAAGTATACAAGAATAACAAAATAACCTCTCTCACTTGAATTAGGATTTTATCTTCCTATTTTTCCTTATATAATATGAGAGACTAGCATGCTATTTATAAGAAAACTAACACACTAACCTAATGGGATTTTTAACAATTACCCATTACAAGCTAACTTAGGGTACAAGCTAACTTAAACAATTGGGCTTACAAGCAAGGCCCAATTCATATACTAACAAACCTAGCAATATTCACTAATGCATGTTAGAACAAACTTCGACTACAACACGCATTACTACGACAGAACAAATGCGAACAAACTTCGACCTCATGCTTAATTCCTATCGAACCAGAAGCTACCCTTCGGCCATACTAGAGTTCGATCTAATATCTCACAATTCTCCACCTTGGAACAAACTCTATAACATCAAGGAACAAACTAGCTTTCTTTATGCAGCTTTATCAACTGCATACAGTGGAAAAACTTGCAACTAGGCAATGTCTTTTCAGTTTCCGTTAACGCAGCGTTCATGGCTGCCGCTCCCTTAAACGCTTCCAAACAACATTGTTGAACCACTAGGGCTTTCATCTTCAAGCGCCACAGACCGAAATAGTTTACACCGGTGAAATTTTCAATCTCATACTTTGTTGAAGGCATCTGAAGGTCGCGTGTTCGATCCACGCTCACCGCACCAATTTGTTGTGAAAAACGATACCGTAATAACAAAGTATATTTGGTTTCTTGAACCATAAGAAGTCCACAAGGGTAGAAAAGAAGGCAAAACTTGAACAAACACGCGAAACCCTATTAGGGTTCATAAAGGAAGAGAAAAGAGGAAGAAGAATTGAGAATTAGTTAAATCTATTTTAATATTCACTTTCTCAATATGGTTCAAAGATTACAAGTGAATACCAATAATTAACCTCTCTCAACCTAATAAGGATTTGCCACACAAATTTGGTTATAAAATGCTATTTTTTCCTTTCTCTTTCAAACAAGATTACAAGTATACAAGAATAACAAAATAACCTCTCTCACTTGAATTAGGATTTTATCTTCCTATTTTTCCTTATACAAGATGAGAGACTAGCATGCTATTTATAAGAAAACTAACACACTAACCTAATGGGATTTTTAACAATTACCCATTACAAGCTAACTTAGGGTACAAGCTAACTTAAACAATTGGGCTTACAAGCAAGGCCCAATTCAATATACTAACAAACCTAGCAATATTCACTAATGCATGTTAGAACAAACTTCGACTACAACACGCATTACTACGACAGAACACATGCGAACAAACTTCGACCTCATGCTTAATTCCTATCGAACCAGAAGCTACCCTTCGGCCATACTAGAGTTCGATCTAATATCTCACAATTCTCCACCTTGGAACAAACTCTATAACATCAAGGAACAAACTAGCTTTCTTTATGCAGCTTTATCAACTGCATACAGTGGAAAAACTTGCAACTAGGCAATGTCTTTTCAGTTTCCGTTAACGCAACGTTCATGGCTGCCGCTCCCTTAAACGCTTCCAAACAACATTGTTGAACCACTAGGGCTTTCATCTTCAAGCGCCACAGACCGAAACAGTTTACACCGGTGAAATTTTCAATCTCATACTTTGTTGAAGGCATCTGAAGGTCGCGTGTTCGATCCACGCTCACCGCACCAATTTGTTGTGAAAAACGATACCGTAATAACAAAGTATATTTGGTTTCTTGAACCATAAGAAGTCCACAAGGGTAGAAAAGAAGGCAAAACTTGAACAAACACGCGAAACCCTATTAGGGTTCATAAAGGAAGAGAAAAGAGGAAGAAGAATTGAGAATTAGTTAAATCTATTTTAATATTCACTTTCTCAATATGGTTCAAAGATTACAAGTGAATACCAATAATTAACCTCTCTCAACCTAATAAGGATTTGCCACACAAATTTGGTTATAAACTGCTATTCTTTCCTTTCTCTTTCAAACAAGATTACAAGTATACAAGAATAACAAAATAACCTCTCTCACTTGAATTAGGATTTTATCTTCCTATTTTTCCTTATACAAGATGAGAGACTAGCATGCTATTTATAAGAAAACTAACACACTAACTGATAAGTGCAAAATGTTACTATCTTTGTATATAAGTTTTGTTGCACTTATCGATACTTTTTGTTAATATCGTTTGAATAAACGCCGTTTTGTGTATAAATATGTTAGTTAGTATATATTTGTGATTTTGATTCATTTATGTAACGATTAATAATTTTCCATTCATTTTGTAGGTAATTAAGAATTGTTGGAGAAATGAGTAATAAAAGCTCTAGGATGTGCCATTTGAAGCAATAAAAGGGAGTTGAAGGAAATGCAGAAACTTCAGGAAATTTGCATTGCGAACTGTGCAGCGAGCATTCGCTTTGTGAATAAATCGTTCGCACTGCGAACTTCTGGAATTTTGCAGAGGCGGTTTAGCATTTCAGAGGCACTTAAGTGCCAATTTTTTAGGCTCGCTTTGCTAGTAAAACGTTCGCTTAGCGAACGTGACAGATTTTGTAATACTATAAGTTCATTTTCAGTCATTTTTTAGGTTATGTTTTAGGGTATTTGTTCCCAATTCATCAAATATTCATTCTTTGTTAGTTTAGAGCTTAGAAAAGCATCAATGGTGGTTGCAACTCGACTATGGAAGGCGGATGATTCTTGGATCGTGATTGACACCGCGAGAGATTTTGATGCCGCTATACCGCACTCAACGCTAACCTAATAAGCTTTTTAACAATTACCCATTACAAGCTAACTTAGGGTACAAGCTAACTTAAACAATTGGGCTTACAAGCAAGGCCCAATTTAATATGCTAACAAACCTAGCAATATTCACTAATGCATGTTAGAACAAACTTCGACTACAACACGCATTACTACGACTGAACACATGCGAACAAACTTCGACCTCATGCTTAATTCCTGTCGAACCAGAAGCTACCCTTCGGCTATACTAGAGTTCAATCCAATATCTCACAAATCTCCACCTTGGAACAAACTCTATAACATCAAGGAATAAACTAGCTTTCTTCATGAAGCTTTATCAACTGCATACAGTGGAAAAACTCGCAACTAGGCAATGTCTTTTCAGTTTCCGTTAACACAGCGTTCATGGTTGCCGCTCCCTTCAACGCTTCCAAACAACCTTGCTGAACCAGTATGGATTTCATCTTCAAGCGCCACAGACCGAAATCGTTCACACCAATGAACTTATCAATCGCATACTTTGTTGAAGGCATCTGAAGGTCGCGTGTTCGATCCACGCTCACCGCATTAATTTGTTGTGAAAAACGATACCGTAATAACAAAGTATATTTGGTTTCTTGAACACTAAAAATCCACAAGGGTAGAAAAGAAGGAAAAACTTGAACAAACGCAGGAAACCCTATTAGGGTTCACAAAGGAAGAGAAAAGAGGAAGAAGAATAGAGAATTAGTTAAATCCCTTTTACTATTCACTTTCTCAATATGGTTCAAAGATTACAAGTGAATACCAACAATTAACCTCTCTCAACCTAATAAAGATTTGCCACACAAATTTGGTTATAAAATGCTATTTTTTCCTTTCTCTTTCAAACAAGATTACAAGTATGCAAGAATAACTAAATAACCTCTCTCACTTGAATTAGGATTTTATCTTCCTATTTTTCCTTATATAATATGAGAGACTAGCATGCTATTTATAAGAAAACCAACACACTAACCTAATGGGATTTTTAACAATTACCCATTACAAGCTAACTTAGGGTACAAGCTAACTTAAACAATTGGGCTTACAAGCAAGGCCCAATTCAATAAGCTAACAAACCTTGCAATATTCACTAATGCATGTTAGAACAAACTTCGACTACAACACGCATTACTACGACAGAACACATGCGAACAAACTTCGACCTCATGCTTAATTCCTGTCGAACCAGAAGCTACCCTTCGGCCATACTAGAGTTCGATCTAATATCTCACAATTCTCCACCTTGGAACAAACTCTATAACATCAAGGAACAAACTAGCTTTCTTTATACAGCTTTATCAACTGCATACAGTGGAAAACTTGCAACTAGGCAGTATCTTTTCAGTTTCCGTTAACGCAGCGTTCATGGCTGCCGCTCCTTTCAACGCTTCCAAACAACATTGTTAAACCACTAGGGCTTTCATCTTCAAGCGCCACAGACCGAAATAGTTTACACCGGTGAACTTTTCAATCTCATACTTTGTTGAAGGCATCTGAAGGTCGCGTGTTCGATCCACGCTCACCGCACCAATTTGTTGTGAAAAACGATACCGTAATAACAAAGTATATTTGGTTTCTTGAACACCAAGAAGTCTACAAGGGTAGAAAAGAAGGAAACACTTGAACAAACACACGAAACCCTATTAGGGTTCATAAAGGAAGAGAAAAGAGGAAGAAGAATTGAGAATTAGTTAAATCTATTTTAATATTCACTTTCTCAATATGGTTCAAAGATTACAAGTGAATACCAACAATTAACCTCTCTCAACCTAATAAGGATTTGCCACACAAATTTGGTTATAAACTGTTATTCTTTCCTTTCTCTTTCAAACAAGATTACAAGTATACAAGAATAACAAAATAACCTCTCTCACTTGAATTAGGATTTTATCTTCCTATTTTTCCTTATACAAGATGAGAGACTAGCATGCTATTTATAAGAAAACTAGCACACTAACTGATAAGTGCAAAATGTAACTATCTTTGTATATACGTTTTGTTGCACTTATCGACACTTTTTGTTAATATCGTTCGAATAAACGCCGTTTTGTGTATAAATACGTTAGTTAGTATATATTTGTGATTTTGATTCTTTATGTAACGATTAATAATTTTCCATTCATTTTGTAGGTAATTAAGAATTGTTGGAGCAATGAGTAATAAAAGCTCCAGGATGTGCCATTTGAAGCAATAAAAGGGAGTTGAAGGAAATGTAGAAACTTCAGGAAATTTGCATTGCGAACTGTGCAGCGAGCATTCGCTTTGCGAATAAATCGTTGGCACTGCGAACTTCTGGAATTTTGCAGAGGCGGTTTAGCATTTCAGAGGCACTTAAGTGCCAATTTTTTAGGCTCGCTTTGCGAGTAAAACGTTCTCTTAGCGAACGTGACAGATTTTGTAATACTATAAGTTCATTTTCAGTCATTTTTTAGGTTATGTTTTAGGGTATTTGTTCCCAATTCATCAAATATTCATTCTTTGTTAGTTTAGAGCTTAGAAAAGCATCAATGGTGGTTGCAACTCGACTATGGAAGGCGGATGATTCTTGGATCGTGATTGACACCGCGACAGATTTTGATGCCGCTATACCGCACTCAACGCTAACCTATTGAGCTTTTTAACAATTACCCATTACAAGCTAACTTAGGGTACAAGCTAACTTAAACAATTGGGCTTACAAGCAAGGCCCAATTTAATATGCTAACAAACCTAGCAATATTCACTAATGCATGTTAGAACAAACTTCGACTACAACACGCATTACTCCGACGGAACACATGCGAACAAACTTCGACCTCATGCTTAATTCCTGTCGAACCAGACGCTACCCTTCGTCCATACTAGAGTTCGATCTAATATCTCACAAATCTCCACCTTGGAACAAGCTCTATAACATAAAGGAACAAACTAGCTTTCTTCATGCAGCTTTATCAAATGCATACAGTGGAAAAACTTGCAACTAGGCAATGTCTTTTCAGTTTCCGTTAACGCAGCGTTAATGGCTGTCGCTCCCTTCAACCCTTCCAAACAACTCTGATGAACCAGTATGGCTTTCATCTTCAAGTGCCACAGACCTAAATCGTTCACACCGGTGAACTTTTCAATCTCATACTTTGTTGAAGGCATCTGAAGGTCGCGTGTTCGATCCATGCTCACCGCATCAATTTGTTGTGAAAAACGATACCGTAATAACAAAGTATATTTGGTTTCTTGAACACCAAAAATCCACAAGGGTAGAAAAGAAGGAAAAACTTGAACAAACACACGAAACCCTATTAGGGTTCACAAAGGAAGAGAAAAGAGGAAGAAGAATAGAGAATTAGTTAAATCCGTTTTACTATTCACTTTCTCAATATGGTTCAAAGATTACAAGTGAATACCAACAATTAACCTCTCTCAACCTAATAAAGTTTTGCCACACAAACTTGGTTATAAACTGCTATTTTTTCCTTTCTCTTTCAAACAAGATTACAAGTATACAAGAATAACAAAATAACCTCTCTCACTTGAATTAGGATTTTATCTTCCTATTTTTCCTTATATAAGATGAGAGACTAGCATGCTATTTATAAGAAAACTAACACACTAACCTAATGGGCTTTTTAACAATTACCCATTACAAGCTAACTTAGGGTACAAGCTAACTTAAACAATTGGGCTTACAAGCAAGGCCCAATTCAATATGCTAACAAACCTAGCAATATTCACTAATGCATGTTAGAACAAACTTCGACTACAACACGCATTACTACGACAGAACATATGCGAACAAACTTCGACCTCGTGCTTAATTCCTGTCGAACCAGAAGCTACCCTTCGGCCATACTAGAGTTCGATCTAATATCTCACAATTCTCCACCTTGGAACAAACTCTATAACATCAAGGAACAAAGTAGCTTTCTTTATGCAGCTTTATCAACTGCATACAGTGGAAAACTTGCAACTAGGCAGTATCTTTTCAGTTTCCGTTAACGCAGCATTCATGGTTGCCGCTCCTTTCAACGCTTCCAAACAACATTGTTGAACCACTAGGGCTTTCATCTTCAAGCGCCACAGACCGAAATAGTTTACACCGGTGAACTTTTCAATCTCATACTTTGTTGAAGGCATCTGAAGGTCACGTGTTCGATCCACGCTCACCGCACCAATTTGTTGTGAAAAACGATACCGTAATAACAAAGTATATTTGGTTTCTTGAACACCAAGAAGTCTACAAGGGTAGAAAAGAAGGAAACACTTGAACAAACACACGAAACCCTATTAGGGTTCATAAAGGAAGAGAAAAGAGGAAGAAGAATTGAGAATTAGTTAAATCTATTTTAATATTCACTTTCTCAATATGGTTCAAAGATTACAAGTGAATACCAACAATTAACCTCTCTCAACCTAATAAGGATTTGCCACACAAATTTGGTTATAAACTGTTATTCTTTCCTTTCTCTTTCAAACAAGATTACAAGTATACAAGAATAACAAAATAACCTCTCTCACTTGAATTAGGATTTTATCTTCCTATTTTTCCTTATACAAGATGAGAGACTAGCATGCTATTTATAAGAAAACTAGCACACTAACTGATAAGTGCAAAATGTAACTATCTTTGTATATACGTTTTGTTGCACTTATCGACACTTTTTGTTAATATCGTTCGAATAAACGCCGTTTTGTGTATAAATACGTTAGTTAGTATATATTTGTGATTTTGATTCTTTATGTAATGATTAATAATTTTCCATTCATTTTGTAGGTAATTAAGTATTGTTGGAGCAATGAGTAATAAAAGCTCCAGGATGTGCCATTTGAAGCAATAAAAGGGAGTTGAAGGAAATGTAGAAACTTCAGGAAATTTGCATTGCGAACTGTGCAGCGAGCATTCGCTTTGCGAATAAATCGTTGGCACTGCGAACTTCTGGAATTTTGCAGAGGCGGTTTAGCATTTCAGAGGCACTTAAGTGCCAATTTTTTAGGCTCGCTTTGCGAGTAAAACGTTCTCTTAGCGAACGTGACAGATTTTATAATACTATAAGTTCATTTTCAGTCATTTTTTAGGTTATGTTTTAGGGTATTTGTTCCCAATTCATCAAATATTCATTCTTTGTTAGTTTAAAGCTTAGAAAAGCATCAATGGTGGTTGCAACTCGACTATGGAAGGCGGATGATTCTTGGATCGTGATTGACACCGCGAGAGATTTTGATGCCGCTATACCGCACTCAACGCTAACCTATTCAGCTTTTTAACAATTACCCATTACAAGCTAACTTAGGGTACAAGCTAACTTAAACAATTGGGCTTACAAGCAAGGCCCAATTTAATATGCTAACAAACCTAGCAATATTCACTAATGCATGTTAGAACAAACTTCGACTACAACACGCATTACTCCGACAGAACACATGCGAACAAACTTCGACCTCATGCTTAATTCCTGTCGAACCAGACGCTACCCTTCGTCCATACTAGAGTTCGATCTAATATCTCACAAATCTCCACCTTGGAACAAACTCTATAACATAAAGGAACAAACTAGCTTTCTTCATGCAGCTTTATCAAATGGATACAGTGGAAAAACTTGCAACTAGGCAATGTCTTTTCAGTTTCCGTTAACGCAGCGTTAATGGCTGCCGCTCCCTTCAACCCTTCCAAACAACTATGATGAACCAGTATGGCTTTCATCTTCAAGTGCCACAGACCTAAATCGTTCACACCGGTGAACTTTTCAATCTCATACTTTGTTGAAGGCATCTGAAGGTCGCGTGTTCGATCCATGCTCACCGCATCAATTTGTTGTGAAAAACGATACCGTAATAACAAAGTATATTTGGTTTCTTGAACACCAAAAATCCACAAGGGTAGAAAAGAAGGAAAAACTTGAACAAACACACGAAACCCTATTAGGGTTCACAAAGGAAGAGAAAAGAGGAAGAAGAATAGAGAATTAGTTAAATCCGTTTTACTATTCACTTTCTCAATATGGTTCAAAGATTACAAGTGAATACCAACAATTAACCTCTCTCAACCTAATAAAGTTTTGCCACACAAACTTGGTTATAAACTGCTATTTTTTCCTTTCTCTTTCAAACAAGATTACAAGTATACAAGAATAACAAAATAACCTCTCTCACTTGAATTAGGATTTTATCTTCCTATTTTTCCTTATATAAGATGAGAGACTAGCATGCTATTTATAAGAAAACTAACACACTAACCTAATGGGCTTTTTAACAATTACCCATTACAAGCTAACTTAGGGTACAAGCTAACTTAAACAATTGGGCTTACAAGCAAGGCCCAATTCAATATGCTAGCAAACCTAGCAATATTCACTAATGCATGTTAGAACAAACTTCGACTACAACACGCATTACTACGACAGAACATATGCGAACAAACTTCGACCTCATGCTTAATTCCTGTCAAACCAGAAGCTACCCTTCGGCCATACTAGAGTTCGATCTAATATCTCACAATTCTCCACCTTGGAACAAACTCTATAACATCAAGGAACAAACTAGCTTTCTTTATGCAGCTTTATCAACTGCATACAGTGGAAAACTTGCAACTAGGCAGTATCTTTTCAGTTTCCGTTAACGCAGCGTTCATGGCTGCCGCTCCTTTCAACGCTTCCAAACAACATTGTTGAACCACTAGGGCTTTCATCTTCAAGCGCCACAGACCGAAATAGTTTACACCGGTGAACTTTTCAATCTCATACTTTGTTGAAGGCATCTGAAGGTCGCGTGTTCGATCCACGCTCACCGCACCAATTTGTTGTGAAAAACGATACCGTAATAACAAAGTATATTTGGTTTCTTGAACACCAAGAAGTCTACAAGGGTAGAAAAGAAGGAAACACTTGAACAAACACACGAAACCCTATTAGGGTTCATAAAGGAAGAGAAAAGAGGAAGAAGAATTGAGAATTAGTTAAATCTATTTTAATATTCACTTTCTCAATATGGTTCAAAGATTACAAGTGAATACCAACAATTAACCTCTCTCAACCTAATAAGGATTTGCCACACAAATTTGGTTATAAACTGTTATTCTTTCCTTTCTCTTTCAAACAAGATTACAAGTATACAAGAATAACAAAATAACCTCTCTCACTTGAATTAGGATTTTATCTTCCTATTTTTCCTTATACAAGATGAGAGACTAGCATGCTATTTATAAGAAAACTAGCACACTAACTGATAAGTGCAAAATGTAACTATCTTTGTATATACGTTTTGTTGCACTTATCGACACTTTTTGTTAATATCGTTCGAATAAACGCCGTTTTGTGTATAAATACGTTAGTTAGTATATATTTGTGATTTTGATTCTTTATATAACGATTAATAATTTTCCATTCATTTTGTAGGTAATTAAGAATTGTTGGAGCAATGAGTAATAAAAGCTCCCGGATGTGCCATTTGAAGCAATAAAAGGGAGTTGAAGGAAATGTAGAAACTTCAGGAAATTTGCATTGCGAACTGTGCAGCGAGCATTCGCTTTGCGAATAAATCGTTGGCACTGCGAACTTCTGGAATTTTGCAGAGGCGGTTTAGCATTTCAGAGGCACTTAAGTGCCAATTTTTTAGGCTCGCTTTGCGAGTAAAACGTTCTCTTAGCGAACGTGACAGATTTTGTAATACTATAAGTTCATTTTCAGTCATTTTTTAGGTTATGTTTTAGGGTATTTGTTCCCAATTCATCAAATATTCATTCTTTGTTAGTTTAGAGCTTAGAAAAGCATCAATGGTGGTTGCAACTCGACTATGGAAGGCGGATGATTCTTGGATCGTGATTGACACCGCGAGAGATTTTGATGCCGCTATACCGCACTCAACGCTAACCTAATGAGCTTTTTAACAATTACCCATTACAAGCTAACTTAGGGTACAAGCTAACTTAAACAATTGGGCTTACAAGCAAGGCCCAATTTAATATGCTAACAAACCTAGCAATATTCACTAATGCATGTTAGAACAAACTTTGACTACAACACGCATTACTCCGACAGAACACATGCGAACAAACTTCGACCTCATGCTTAATTTCTGTCGAACCAGACGCTACCCTTCGTCCATACTAGAGTTTGATCTAATATCTCACAAATCTCCACCTTGGAACAAACTCTATAACATCAAGGAACAAACTAACTTTCTTCATGCAGCTTTATCAACTGCATACAGTGGAAAAACTTGCAACTAGGCAATGTCTTTTCAGTTTTCGTTAACGCAGCGTTAATGGCTGCCGCTCCCTTCAACCCTTCCAAACAACTCTGCTGAACTAGTAGGGCTTTTATCTTCAAGTGCCACAGACCTAAATCGTTCACACCGGTGAACTTTTCAATCTCATACTTTGTTGAAGGCATGTGAAGGTCGCGTGTTCGATCCACGTTCACCGCATCAATTTGTTGTGAAAAACGATACCGTAATAACAAAGTATATTTGGTTTCTTGAACCAAGAAATCCAAAAGGGTAGAAAAGAAGGAAAAACTTGAACAAACACACGAAGCCCTATTAGGGTTCACAAAGAAAGAGAAAAGAGGAAGAAGAATAGAGAATTTGTTAAATCTGTTTTACTATCCACTTTCTCAATATGGTTCAAAGATTACAAGTGAATACCAATAATTAACCTCTCTCATCCTAATAAGGATTTGCCACACAAATTTGGTTATAAACTGATATTCTTTCCTTTCTCTTTCAAACAAGATTACAAGTATACAAGAATAACAAAATAACCTCTCTCACTTGAATTAGGATTTTATCTTCCTATTTTTCCTTATACAAGATGAGAGACTAGCATGCTATTTATAAGAAAACTAACACACTAACCTAATGAGCTTTTTAACAATTACCCATTACACGCTAACTTAGGGTACAAGCTAACTTAAATAATTGGGCTTACAAGCAAGGCCCAATTCAATATGCTAACAAACCTAGCAATATTCACTAATGCATGTTAGAACAAACTTCGACTACAACACGCATTACTCCGATAGAACACATGCGAACAAACTTCAACCTCATGCTTAATTCCTGTCGAACCAGAAGCTACCCTTCGGCCATACTAGAGTTTGATCAAATATCTCACAAATATGTTTGTTGGAATGCATAATTATGGGTGTATTTCTAATATATTCTACCTATATGAGAATGAAATGGTGCCGCTTTATAGAGTTCAAGGGCTTGAGTCTTAAATTCTTATGAAAAGGATAATAGACACAATGCCTTCTTAAATGTGACATATTAATAATTTGATCAATGATACCGAGATTTCAGTGTGAGTTATGCACGCTTATTTTAATGAATAATTGGTTCAAAGCTTATCTACCAATTTATTCGGAGATGAGTGAAAATTTAACTTACTAAGTAATGGTTCTAATCGTAAGATACCTTTATCTGAAAGCATGAAATTTTCTGAATAATGAATTTAGATATATTTTGAAAATGGTCGAAGATTGTTTGAGAAATTTCCAAAATATTAAATTGATAAATAATAATGGTTAAATCAACAAAATAAATGGTCAAAAGTTGCAATTATCTAGAATTGAACCAGAAACCTTATTGTGATATGGCTCGTAGTCATAAGGTGTCACCACCAAACTAACACAACTTTTCATGAAATGATTTGCTATTATTGATATATAAATAGAGATACTTGTTAGGCGTAAAATAGACACAACAATTACTTGTTTCAAATGACAAAAATTATACCTAAGTCATTCTTTTATTTTTTTAGTGCACAAGAATAAATAATGAAACTTTATTCCGTAAAATATCGTTGATCGATATGCTTAATGTGAATATGCGATTCATGTTAAGGTTTTCAAAGTATCCTGAAGGGGATTCGTCTGTTAACCTATTTACATCCAGTTTATCTAAATTAGTAGAGGCGAATCGAACCTAAAGCTTAGGGTAAACACACGTTTTGAAATTTATTTTGTGCAACTTTCATCGTACCATTTTCATCATCTTCTTGTTCATGTTTTGCAGCAGACTTTAAACACAAGATCTAACAAAATATAGGAGTTTGAAGATGATCTTCAAGGATTTCAACTTTGTTGGAGAGAAGCAAGGTGTGGCAGCGACATATAAAAGAAAAAAGAGATGATGCATATTTAAACAGTTAATTAGTGATGGATAAAATTTGTGTTTCAAGATGACTTTTGGATGTGGAATATCTTAGGAAATGTTAAAACTAAATCTGGATTAAGGTTTTATGTGAGTTATTTAAGGGAATCGTGAATAATCTAGACTAGGAGCTGATTCAAAAGTTTTAGAGGAGTTTTAGGCTAGGGAACATTGATACATAGTATAGGACTAGCCACCTTTGTGAGAGACACACCACTTGTCCACCTAAATCCTTAAGGTGATAGGTGAGTGGGTTCTTCCACTTATAAATGCACGTCGAAACTCTTTTGTCCACATATATATGTACCGCCGTTGACACCTATTACTAGGCACCTTTAATTAGGTATTTCGAATACACCTCTTCCTTGGGCAAAGGCTCATGATACCATTTTAGAGGAGTTTTAGGCTACGGAACATTGATACATAGTGTAGGACTAGGCACCTTTGTGAGAGACACACCACTTGTCCACCTAAAACCTTAAGGTGATCGGTGAGTGAGTTCTCCCACTTATAAATGCTCAAGTCACCACATTCTTATCCAATGTGAGACTATTTTCTCACTTACTCACACATGTTTATATTATTCCAATAAAACGAAGAAGATAAAGTAGTAAGGGGAATGCTCACATGATCCAAGTGATAGTCGATAACATTTTTAAGGAACGACTGATGCAAATTATGTCCAATGTAGAAGTTAATAGTAAGAGACATATTGTATGAGACATTCAGAAGCTCTATAGGATATGGTATGGATCAGAGATACTCTATAGGATATGGTATGGATCAGAGATACCCAAACGAATGAAGAAAAGAAATTGATAGAAGAGGTAAGAATTTTTGTCTCTAGATAATTGTGTGTGATCACACCATGAATAAAGGGTCGACAATGTTGGAAATTCACCACACCCTATGATGATTTCGCTTCAATCTTGATCTCAAGATTGATCACCAACCCACAAACAATACGTAATGACAATGAAGAACAAAGAAAGAAGAAGAAGAACAAACTAACAGCAAGAAAGAAAAAGAGAGAAAAGAGAAATATTTGGAGAAAAGTGTTTCTACCCACGAACTGTGGAATTTCTTCTATTGCTATTATTCACTTGCTAATCTGCAAACTGTGAATGCAATTGTTGTTATTACAATGCAAGGGATACTCCGTTTATATAGATTTAGATTTACAAAGGCCCAAAAACTTTAAAGCCCAAAATATCAAATCTAATCTAAATCATATCTGAATCCACTCAAATCTAATCTAAGATGCATCTGTCAAAATAATTCGACACTCCTAGACAATTCGACACATGCTAGTTTCGACACACTATGAATTACTATTTAACACACCACCTAATTCATTGTGTCTAAACTATCTACATTCATCATCGATCTTAGCTTCTTGAATACTTCGACCTGCACTCCCTTCGTCATGATATCTGTAATCTGATTCTCAGTTCTGCAGTGTTCCAAATTCATCTTCCCTTCTGCTACCTGCTCTCGAAGATAATGGAACCTCATTTCGATGTGCTTGCTGTCGCGGTGAAAATTGGATACCATAGTTATTTGTTAACTAGGATCGCATTTTTAATGTCACCACCGGTCTTTGATTTTATCCAAGGGAAGGGAGAAAAACCGAATTCCCACAATGCAATGCAAATGCACGTAAGATTCTAAGTTCGGGGGTTGGTTATACCTAGGGAAGGTGTTAGCATCCTAGATGTCTATAGTACTCTACAGGAATCTCTTGATTCATTTTATACTATGTGTTATTTGTTTTGCTAAGGGTTTAAGGGTAGGCAATTTATTATTATTATTATTCCTAAGTGTGCTCGACAAGATATCGCATCTTGTGCCTACATATCCTGTCAGGAGGGAATCAGAGCACTTGTAGTTCCTTATTAAGGATACTAAAATTGTTTTAAAGGTTTAGGAGAGAAGATGAGTCATCATCTTAAGAAGACCACCACAGTTTTTTGAAAATGTTTGTATTTTGTGGGGTATGGGATTGTATGTCCCTTCTTTGAGATGACTAACATCTAATTCTCTTGTGTGGAGAATTAGGTGGGCTAAAGTTTGATTAAAAAAATCAAAATTAAGGGGGGACTAACCTAGGAAATCTATCCTAAGTTATCTAATTGATTTATCTTAAGGTGTCGATTATGATGCAAATGAAGTGCACCATGCACAATAACATAGTTATCATGCATGGGATTTTCCCTTGGATATTAATGCGGTTAATTATTGTTATTTAGGCGAGGGTGCTAGCAAAGTGATGCTAGACTTGTGTCCAGTGATCGGTAGGTCGAATGCGATGCCCTAAGACGATCGACTTACATGGGTAGAAAATTGGCTCGACGTTGGATCGAGGATTTTTATGTTTTGAAAGGTTTGACAAAATAGAATGCATACATCACATATGATAACATAAACAAAGCATAATATCGACTAAAATTCTAATCTATCTCACACGGGCACACGATTGAGCGCAAGAGGGATCCTAATGGGAATGATTTATTAAGAAAAGAGTTGATTATCTTAATGGGAAAATTGATATGAAAGGTTTATTATTATCTTTATTTATATTAAAGATTAATTATTAATTTGAAGAAGTTAAAAGTTTTCTTATTAAATAAAAAAGGTTTTAATTATTTAAAAAAAAATTATTATTATTATTTTTTAGTCTTGAAGTTATATTGTAAAAAAGTTATTTTAAAGAAAAGAAGAAAAAGTTATTAAAAGAGTTCATATTAATTTAGAAGAAATAATCTGTGTTTTAATAAAGTTTTTTTTATTATTAAAAGAAAAGGGTTTAACAAAAGTTGAATTTTAGTTATATTTATTAATAAAAAGGATATTTAACATAAAAGAGAAATTATAACTTTTTACATTAAGAGATTTTTAATACTTAATATTAGGATTTATTATTTAGAGATAAAAAGGAATTTATGAATTTATTTATTAATAAAAAAGGGTTAGACTAATAAAAAAAACAGATTTTACTTAATTAAAACGAAAGAATAACGGGTGCGTGAGGGAGAGAGGGTCCATCGTGGACCCTCAAATCTCAACCGTGTGATTTGTAACTGTGGCACATCCAACATACAAGATGGAGGGTGCACTGTGCGTGTTGTGTGTGCGTTGTGTACATGATTGATTCGTCCAAAATACAAACCAAAAGGAAAAAAAAACGCTCTCTCGTCTTCTCAGACTCTCTCTCGTCTTTCTCTTCTCTCCTCTCAAAATTAGGGTTAGAAACCCTAGCCGCCGTCACCTTCTCGCAATTCCTTTCATTCTCTCTCGATTCAAACATCCACAAACGCAAACCCTAACCCCAACAGACCCATACCCCAATCCACTATTGTTTGATGATTACAAGTACATTCGATTTGCGGAGATAAAGAAAAAGCGATAAATGGGCGAGGAAGAGGAAAGCAACCGCGATCTCGATCTTTCTTGAAGATAAGTTTATCCTTCCTTCCAATTCCTTGAATTTTTCCTTGATCTGATGGGTGTGTTGTCTGTATGCACTGATGTCTCTGTGAATCGTCTACGGACTGTACGTTATGTATGATTGTTCCTAGAAATCATGTGGATTCCTGTGGTTATTTATGAATTAGGTATGGTGTATGTGAATCCCTTTGCATACGAGATGTTGCGAATTGTGTATGTGGATCCTTTCGGTATGTTGTATAGGTTGAATGTTTGAATTCTGGTGTTTTTGTTGAAATCTGGTTGTTTAGATTGGTTTTAAAATGTGTGATGTGATTTGATGAATGATTGTGAGCAGATTTTCGTAAACGTGTTCTCTGGTATGCTTGTTTCTTGGTTTTAAATGGATTGGTTGTTGTGATATGAGAAAATGGTTCTTTGGTCTTGTTGAAATCTGATCGTGGTTGATCCCCCCCTCATGCGTGTGTTGTAGCTTTATATAGGTTGGGTGGGTTTTAATTTGAATTAAATATGTGGGATTGCAGTCTCGGATAGAAAGTGTGGATTTGAATATTGTCATTCTCCTTTCCGTTTTGGGCCCATGGTGTTTGATTTGGTCATAACTCTGTCTTAAACATGCTCTGATTTTGTTTTTCAACATGCCTTAACATGCCTTAAAACAGTTTGAATTCTAATTAGAGTCTTTCCGTTTTCGTCTCGACGCATTTATTACTTTGTTTTGGAAAGAGTTCCAACTTGTCTTGAGCATTTTAAAATCTCTTGATTCCTGACACGTATTGGAGGTTGCTTGAATGTCTCGGTTATACTTGGGACATATCTTTCGTAGTTTTGGAAATGTCTAATTTTGTTTTGGAAACAAACTTGATGATGTTTGAACCATGTCTGAAGTCGGTTTTGGAAAGGATTGTGATTGTTGTTTTGAGCGCTTGACTCCATCTCGCTGTCTTTGTGATTCCATTTTCAGTGAAATTCAAAATCTTGTGTTGGAAGTAGGTCACTCATGTGAAATTAAGCTTGTGGCTAATTCAGTTTTATTCTTGCAGGTATTACATCTCATGAATACAAGTCCATGATTTTGATTCTCGGCCTGCCCGTCTAAAGAGTGGAACCTACAAGTTTGACTTGCTGCTTCTTCTCTTAACCGAGTCAGAGTAAGCTATTTCTTGTAAGTCCGATTCAAGCTTCTTTACATATACCTGCGGCTTATTATCGATTCTGACCGTCTCTTTTTCTCAGCAGCAGCGACTCCTCTCATAGGCATGGATTAAGATTTAGATTGGGAGTTAGAGAACAAATGTCAGAAATAAGAACAAAATGAGCCTTATCTCCGTGTAACCTGGAAGGCTCGAGCAACTTCAGTAATGCTTTCCCATTCTTTACAGTTTTTTTTGAAATCAAACTTCAATGGCCAGTATATTGGTCTGTACAACTTAGTCATCGCAGTAGCATCCCTCCTAGTATCGATGTCGGGATCATGCTTCAATTCAGGAAATATGCTTGATTATTATTTTTGAACACAAGACTATGTTTTGTTCTGGTTCGTTCACCTTTTGATAAGTTCTGTCACAAGTATTGGCGCATGGACTTTGATTGAGCCCAGGACGCATGCTTCATTCATGGGAGAGGCAGATGGCTCTAAGATACAAACCAAAGTAAGCATATGAGTATTGAATTTTCATGTTAACATAGGGTCGTTTCGGATTTTCGTAGTCTGATATGGTGGTTTATGTATGGTGATTTACAAGTTGTTAACAGTTTAGAGATGACAAAGATGTTATGACGTTGGTGGGATAGGTTTGAAAGGTAGGAACTGTATTGGAATTGGTTTAGAAGCTTTATTTGGTAGGTGTATAATTGTGTGATTTGTGAGGAATTGATTTTGAAATCTACTTGGATTTGGTCTTGTAAATTTGAAATGCGTGGTAACCATTTAAGTGATTTGCATTTGGCTGCGGGTATTGACCTCCTACTACTTCTGTCATTGTCTGCAGGATTAAGTTTCCCCAAGGAGTAGGTGCATTGTTAGGCGTAAGGTGGGCAGGAAGCAACAACTGATTCCATGCTTGAGCTTAGCTTATAAATAAATTCTGAACACTTTGGTTTTTATCCTGAGCTGAATATTTTCAGAAATGTGAGCTTAACTTTGTATTTTGGTGACTTTGAATTCTTGAGATTGTGTCAAAGTCTTTAACTTAAATAGAATTCTTCTCATGATGGCAATTATATCAAGCTATCAACTATTTTCCTACAACGGCAGCGAATTTCCTTGTGAAGCATATTATTTTCCCAAAACTCTTTTAGCATTGAATGTGACTACGCAAAAAAGCAGCATGCATAGGATCTGTTTGTGAAAAAGTAAACTGAACACTTATAATTTTGATATTCTTTTTATAGTTACTTCTCTTGAATTTGATAACCTTATGATAACTTGAATATTCTTGCACTCATCACTCACGACTTGCATGAACTTGAATTTCAAAGAATTCCTAGAAATGGATCTTCCCACTTTAGCTTGCTTTACCAAATTTAATTCAACCCACTTGGATAATTTGAACTAAAACATTATGAACTAAGCTTTGACGCCATGGTGGGAACTTATAAACCAAGTCATACCACTTTAATCTCAATGAATCCACAACTTCCTCTTTTACACCATGATTTGTAACTTGTACCAAATCCTTTGTTTTGACAAGCCCTCATTCATTTGATGACTTTGATAAAGATGTCTTGATAATTTGAGAAGAATAAAAAAAAAAAGATTCCAAGCATTCTTAGTCGAAGTGATGATGAAGCATTAATCACATGCTTCAGTATCTTGGTCTTAAAATACCCTTGATCTTGGTTTTAACGAGATATAGCCAAACAGTCCATCTTCGGATTGTTGATCTAAGAAAGGCCCAAGAACAGAAAGGGCCTGAAAGCAGGGTCCAAATCATATAGAAACCTTAAAATCACTTTTGAATCAGAACTAAGTGGCCACATCTTGAAGTACCCGCGATAATGAGTATTGTCTCTAAACGTACCTGCACAGACTGGTTAGTCACAATAAACATGCATATAAACATATAGCCTAAAGATTCTATGCAAAGAACAAGGGATCTTAGGGTCGAAAATTAGGGTGCGACAGATGCCCCTATTTAAGTTTCTCCTATTCGGAGATATGGAGATTGAAATATTCGTCTCGACGAGATGGGAGAGACTTAAATATAAACATGCACAAAATTTTTGGCCCTAAGATACCGCCAAATGCACATGATATGGTATGAAATGATACGAAATGCAAGACAAGGATCCTGTGAGGAATAATGTCACAGGGGATAACCGAGGTTGAAACACAACTAAAGAAAGGGAAAACCCGACGAGGGACGACTTAGCAAAGCAAGACTCCACGGGGAAAGAGCTAACTCCACTGGGGAAAGAGACTACCAACTGACAATCACAAGGTAGCTCAAGCATAGGGTGATGAACTTGCGATGAAATCTTCTGATAAAATCCACTTGGAGAAACTGCCGTAGTGGTCGACCGGAGGAATCTTCGAGAGATATCAACTGGAGGAGTCTATTGGTGAGACTTAGAACCTCAATGTGAGAATACTTTCTTCGAAGGTTTATTGAAAATGTGTCCACTCTCAAAGTATTGAGGAATCTTCTGTCGAGGTCTTCTGGAAATCTACTGTCGAGAATAACCAGGGAAATACCTACTGCCGAGGTCTTCTGGATATCTACTGCCGAGAATAACCAGGGAAATACCTTCTGATAATCAAGCAATCTGTTTAAAGGATAATAAACTTCCCCTCGTCTCGGGTCATAAACCACGGACTGGTCTCAGTTTCTTCTTTAATCAAGTATTCCGCTTGAAAAGAGTAAAATATAAACCTCCCATCGTCTCGAGTCATAAGCCACGGACAGGTCTCAGTTTCTTCTTTAATCAAGTATTCCACTTGAAAAGGGTAAAATATAAACCTCCCCTTGTCTCGGGTCATAAGCCACGGACAGGTCTCAGTTTCTTCTTTGGAGATAGAATATCTACTACCGGTTTACTGGGTAGTCCTCAAAGAAAATATTACCTACTACCGATTTACTGGGTAGTCAGCAAAGAAAAAGATTGTCTGCTACCGATTTACTAGGTAGGAAAATATTACTTGCTACCGATTTAGTGGATAGGAAAATATTACATGTTACCGATTTACTGGGTAGAAAAGATTGTCTGCTACCGATTTACTGGGTAGGAAAATATTACTTGCTACCGATTTACTGGGTAGTCAATAAATAAAACATCTGCTACCGATTTATTGGGTAGTCGAAAAGTAATTCTGCTACCGATTTACTGGGTAGTCCACAGAGAAAATATTGTTTGCTACCGATTTACTGGGTAGTCCACAAAGAAAGTTCTACTACCGATTTATTGGGTAGGAAAATATTACTTGCTACCGATTTACTGGGTAGAAAAAATTGTCTGCTACCGATTTACTGGGTAGTCAGCAAAGAAAATATCATCTGCTACCGATTTACTGGGTAGTCAGCGAAAAAGATTATCTGCTACCGATTTACTGGGTAGTCAGTGGAGAAAAAAGAATCATCTGCTGGGGATAGATAAACTGTCTTGAGGTGACTGCCATTTGTCATCCAACTAGGAAACCTGATAACCATACTGCTCAAATAAAGAGCGGCTACTTGTTGTCTGGGTGTAACTCCCTTGAAGATGTTGTAATAATACCGCTAGTGAAATATTTTCTGTCTTCCATGGAGATCTTCAAGTAGGTTCATCCTGGGGAGACAAGGTGCAAAATAAATGCACGCTTGATCTAGGTTCAAAAGCCTAGAGATATCCAAAACCGTGATTGTCAGGGACCAAAGTTCAATTCAGGAAATAACTGAAAAGAAACGGCCAAACAAGACTCAATCCATTGAGGACTGGACTCAACGGGTCTATCTTTATCCACATGGAAAAGAAAACTGAAACAACCATCTTCCACGAGGATCGAACTCAATGTGGAGTTTAGCAAGGATGCGTTCTTTCTGCTTAGGGCTGACGACTCTAATTGGAGGGAGCAGACAAACCCGATCACTTGGGGATAAACACGACCAAAGTGACAGAACAAACAACACAAAAAAGCAAGATGCAAAATGCGCACATGCTATGAATCTACATGAAGGAATGCCATGCTATGCTTATGCTTATGCTGACAAAACAACGACAAGAAGCAAACTGGAGACGAAGACAAGCATCTCGATATGGATACTCGGCCAATCTTTGCAATATAAGATGCATCACTGGGGATGAATGGAAAGCCATATATGAGGACACGGTCCTACTTCAAAGCTTCAAATCTCTCTGGGGAAAATAGAGCACTCCACTTGGGGATGAACATCGTGACTTCACTTAGGATTGTCAAGATGAACCTTGTGATTCTGTTGAGGAGGAGAAAGATTCACTGGGAACGAATCAAACTCATGATCGAAAAGACTTCACGGGGGATAAAATAAATATCCACTGCGAACTGAAGTAATATGAATGGAAGTTATAGTTGGATAAAATAAATATCCACTTCATCGGGGAAGCTCGGATCAATAGTTGAAATGTCGGAGATAAAACTTCGAGAGGATGAAATAAACATCCGCCTTCGCTGGAGAAGATTGAGAAAATCCAATGAGGAGTGAAATAAACACTCGCTTCGCTGGGGAAGGTCGAAATCGAAGAAGTTCACCGGGGATTCTTAGGCTGCCCGTCGGAGGAGTCTTGCATCAAAGGTGTCATAACTTCTTGAATTGAGGGTTTACCGGGTATTAGTCGTGACTACCTGAAGTAAAGATTTACTAGGGAGTCGTCACATCACTTAGGATAGAAACCCTTTGAGGTATGAGTGAATAAAGTCGCGAGACTGATGTAACTCTGTATTGATAACCTGCATAGTAGTCGCCATTTTGAACAACAATTGTTGTGGATGAGAAGCAATCTTCACTTCTCAAATGCCCCAGATCACCTGGTTTATAAGAAGAAGTCATCCCAAGAGGATTTTACAGAAAACTTGGCGTCCAACTGTCCCAATGTTTTCAAACTCTTGGAGAAATTGTCGAATCTCGATGTAACTGTCCCGGATTGACTATGTTCTGTAAGCGAGTCTTCAAATTCTTTGAGAGATTTACCAAATCTCGACGTAATTGCCCCAGATTGACGGTGTTCTGAGTCTCCAAACTTGCCCCAGCTCAGAAAATTCTTCAAGTAACGTGCCCCTGGGTAGTCATCCTTTTGAAATGATTCACCATTTACCCATCAGAGTTTCAATACTCAAAAGATCTAGCTCATTGTTGATGCTCGTATGCTAGCTTCTATGATGTCAAGCAATGTTAGCACGCAGAAAATGTTAATTCTGAAACTGATAATGCAACGTATGTCCGTCTTGAAAATTTTAAAAAAACAATTGGTGGTTGAATTAACGATTTTATAATGCCAACACAAAATTTTGAGCATAGATCATAGGAGTCAGGAAACGATATCTCAATGAGTATGCTTTTGAAATAAACCTTGCTTCAACTAGGTCTTTTGAGGGTTGTATCGTGGTTGGTTCACGGTTTAAGAAACAAAGGATATAAGGCTCAAAGTTTGTTTGTGCCCACCAAATCTTCGTGATATTTTACTCTTTTTTTTTTTAAAAATTACCCTGCCCCAGGTTAAAATGAGGGGTTTTTCATTTGGAAGAAAGAAAACTCCTACCTCAAAGGCTCAAAAGGGTTAACGAGGGTCTATCTCCTTATATCTCCGGTGTTTAGGGATTTTGAAATAATGCCTTATATCACCAGCAGAGTTTTATTCAAAAGGATTCAACAAGAGATCTTGCGTTTGATTTCATCATCCTCCATTCAATTCTCTGCTGAGGCAAGAGATTGGGCAGCATTGGCATTATAAAATAGAAAAAGCATTTTAAAACGAGTGAAACGAATGGATTTCTTCAAAACAGACATTATTCATTGCATCAATTATTCAAAATAACAAGTTCTTACACGCAAATAACAAATGCATTAACAAACAAAGAGCACTTACATGTGAAGAGCAGTAAATTAACTAAAGCTTTGAGGAGATTGTCTCAGTCTGAGCTTATGGTTTTCACATTAGGTCCAGAGTTTTCAAAAGACAAGACACCACGTCGCATTAGCCTTTGCACTTCATGTTTCAAAGGAAAACAGTCTTCGATGTCGTGACCGGTTGCACCTTGATGGAAAGCACAACGAGCCTCAGGTTTATACCACCACGGGAGATCATTCGGGATGGCTGGCGGAGTTCGTGTCTGCACCATATTCCTTTGTATCAAAAATGGATACAATTTTGCATAGGTCATCGGAATCGGATCAAACTGTCTTTGAACACGGTTTTGATTATTGAATGATAGACGAGCCTGTGGTTGATGAGCAGTAGTGTTGATGACGGGAGATATAGCATCGACATGTTGAGGTTGCTGGTACCTTCTTCTTTTTGGTCGTCCTTGATGCACAACACTTACTTCCTGTTCCTTCATACTTCCATATTTCTTGGCATTGTTGGAAGCACTTCCTTCTCTAACCAATCTTCCTTCACGGACACCTTCTTCCAAACGCATTCCCATGTTTACCATCTCAGTAAAATCACTAGGGGCGCTTGCTACCATTCTCTCATAGAAAAACGGGCTCAGTGTTTTCAGGAAAATTCTAGTCATCTCCTTCTCCTCCAGAGGTGGAGTAACTTGAGCAGCAAGTTCACGCCAACGCTGGGCGTACTCCTTAAAATTTTCTCTTTCTTTCTGGGACATGGCTCTCAACTGGTCTCTATCTGGTGCCATGTCGACATTATATTTGTATTGCTTAATAAAAGCATCATAGAGGTCATTAAAACTGCAGACCTTTGAACAATCTAGTCCCATATACCACTTGAGGGTTGCACCAGTCAAACTATCCTTGAAATAATGTATCAATAGTGGGTCATCATCCTTATGATCAGACATTTTCTGGGCATACATAACTATGTGACTATGTGGGCAAGAATTTCCTTTATACTTCTCCAAATCAGGGAGTTTGAACTTTGGAGGAACCTTAACATTAGGAACCAAGCATAGCTCAGAGGCACTCTTTCCAAACAGCTCTTTCCCATGAAGGGCCTTGATTTCTTTCTTCATTTCCAGAAATTGGTCTCGGAAATCATCCATTCGTTCTTCCATTCCAATACTTTCACTAGGAGTAGCATGGAACACAGGCTCTTTTAGCTAGAAAGGAGTAACATTGACCACGGGTGGTGGCACAGTCAATACAGCAGTTGTAACAGGGATCTGAGACGCCGGTGGGTGGTATCCTGCTCGAGTGAAATTAGGAGGCATTCCCCATGGGAAACCAAAAGGCATAAAATACTGAACTTCACTTGTAGTGGGAACCACTGGGATCGGTGCAGATATCATTATAGTTCCTTGCTCTGGCATATTATGTGATGACTGATTCTGAGCGGCCATCAATGTTTCCATCATCCCATTGATCTTTTCCATATTTCCTTTCAGTGTTGAAACCTCTTCCCGAAGTGCTCTGTTTTCCTGTTCGAGTTGATCCATTCTTATCTTACGACCGGCTCGAGTATTGTATCGATGATTCAGCTTGTCTTCTGAAAGGAGACACAGATAAGAACCTGGAATGCAAAGAAATGCAAATGCAAATGCGAATGATACTTATGATGAAACAAGATTCATGGAACTCAACTATTTATAATCATCATGGAATATCAAGAGACTCGATTTAAAAAAAATTATTAAAAATGGTTACGATAATCAATATCCGGAATATTAAAACAGATTTATTAATAACGCGTCGGTACACTTTCCAAAAGTCATAACGGAAAAGCTAAATAAAAGCTAATAATGATGGATCTAAGGAGACTCTTCCAACGGTCTTTTGTTTGAGTTCTTTGACTTCCTCCAATTGAGCTTCTTCTAGAAATGTTGACCGAAGAATAGAATGGGAAAAGACGTCTTGGACCTTTCCTTTCTTGCAAGCAATAGCTTCTTTCCAATATATCCTCCTTTTGTAGTTATCTTGGCTTGAATATGAACCTAAGATAGGAAATGAACTTTTGTCCTGAAATAGTAACTTGGTCAGCTAAGAATATTCTTCATAAGGTGTCATCAACTAGTCCTCAAGAATAATGGTAGGCGGCATTAGAATAACTTTTTGTCTTGTCTTGAATTCTTCTTTGTCTGCCCACAAGGTCTCCAATCTCCTTAGATCGTCCAAGTTATGACTATTGTAAGTGTACTTCAACGTTTTTTTTTCAAGAGTCTATGATATTCTTACGATGTTTACAAATGAGACTAAGTTCCATGAATCTTTATGATATGATGCTAATGCAACACAAAGGCAAAGCACAAAACACAGAGCACACATAAGCAAACAAACAAACAAAAGTCCTAGGTTCAAAGGAGAGTGAATGGAGTCAAGGTCTACCCATCCCATAAGGTAGTATGGTTTCAAATGTACCTGCCGAACGGGTTCTAAAAGTTCCCAGAGTCTACGACCCATCTTTCGGATATTATCGATTTTCCAAATCACTTGGTATTCAATAATATTCTCAAGAGGATCTCGTCCGAGTGTAGTATCGCGTAACAACTATTTGGAAATAGACTCCCGCATAGTCACCGCACTACATTCTAAAAGGCCAAGTGGGTTTAAAGGTGCTACGGTCCTCAGTCTTAAGGGTTCTTGGTCGAAGTTAATATCGTTTTCACGAATGAACTCGTTCAAACAATATTAAGTTCAAAAGAACCTAAACTGAGCGATGATTTTCTCAATTCGACTTTTCAGGAATCGACTCCGTCAAAGTACCCTTGACCATATCATCTCCTATAATTCACTCAAGTCCGGGTCTAGGACTCTCACCACTCAAGAATCCCTCCAAACAGCAAAACAAATATATATAACAGATAAAAAGATTCAAGTTAGGGGGAACCCTCTTATGAGAGTCCCCAGTAAAGTCGCCATTTCTGTCGCGGTGAAAATTGGATACCATAGTTATTTGTTAACTAGGATCGCATTTTTAATGTCACCACCGGTCTTTAATTTTATCCAAGGGAAGGGAGAAAAACCAAATTCCCACAATGCAATGCAAATGCACTTAAGATTCTAAGTTCGGGGGTTGGTTATACCTAGGGAAGGTGTTAGCATCCTAGATATCTGTAGTACTCTACAGGAACCTCTTGATTCATTTTATATTATCTGTTATTTGTTTTGCTAAGGGTTTAAGGGTAGGCAATTTATTATTATTATTCCTAAGTGTGCTCGACAAGATATCACATCTTGTGCCTACATATCCTGTCAGGAGGGAATCAGAGCACTTGTAGTTCCTTATTAAGGATACTAAAATTGTTTTAAAGGTTTAGGAGAGAAGATGAGTCATCATCTTAAGAAGACCACCACAGTTTTTTGAAAATGTTTGTATTTTGTGGGGTATGGGTTTGTATGTCCCTTCTTTGAGATGACTAACATCTAATTCTCTTGTGTGGAGAATTAGGTGGGCTAAAGTTTGATTAAAAAAATCAAAATTAAGGGGGGACTAACCTAGGAAATCTATCCTAAGTTATCTAATTGACTTATCTTAAGGTGTCGATTATGATGCAAATGAAGTGCACCATGCACAATAACATAGTTATCATGCATGGGATTTTCCCTTGGATATTAATGCGGTTAATTATTGTTATTTAGGCGAGGGTGCTAGCAAAGTAATGCTAGACTTGTGTCCAGTGATCGGTAGGTCGAATGCGATGCCCTAAGACGATCGACTTACATGGGTAGAAAATTGGCTCGACGTTGGATCGAGGATTTTTATGTTTTGAAAGGTTTGACAAAATAGAATGCATACATCACATATGATAGCATAAACAAAGTATAATATCGACTAAAATTCTAATCTATCTCACACGGGCACACGATTGAGCGCAAGAGGGATCCTAATGGGAATGATTTATTAAGAAAAGAGTTGATTATCTTAAAGGGAAAATTGATATGAAAGGTTTATTATTATCTTTATTTATATTAAAGATTAATTATTAATTTGAAGAAGTTAAAAGTTTTCTTATTAAATAAAAAAGGTTTTAATTATTTAAAAAAAAAATTATTATTATTATTTTTTAGTCTTAAAGTTATATTATAAAAAAGTTATTTTAAAGAAAAGAAGAAAAAGTTATTAAAAGAGTTCATATTAATTTAGAAGAAATAATCTGTGTTTTAATAAAGTTTTTTTTTATTATTAAAAGAAAAGGGTTTAACAAAAGTTGAATTTTAGTTATATTTATTAAAAAAAAGGATATTTAACATAAAAGAGAAATTATAACTTTTTACGTTAAGAGATTTTTAATACTTAATATTAGGATTTATTATTTAGAGATAAAAAGGAATTTATGAATTTATTTATTAAAAAAAAAAAGGGTTAGACTAATAAAAAAACAGATTTTACTTAATTAAAACGAAGGAATAACGGGTGCGTGAGGGAGAGAGGGTCCATCGTGGACCCTCAAATCTCAACCGTGTGATTTGTAACTGTGGCACATCCAACATACAAGATGGAGGGTGCACCGTGCGTGTTGTGTGTGCGTTGTGTACATGATTGATTCGTCCAAAATACAAACCAAAAGGAAAAAAAAAGCGCTCTCTCGTCTTCTCAGACTCTCTCTCGTCTTTCTCTTCTCTCCTCTCAAAATTAGGGTTAGAAACCCTAGCCGCCGTCACCTTCTCGCGATTCCTTTCATTCTCTCTCGATTCAAACATCCACAAACACAAACCCTAACCCCAACAGACCCATACCCCAATCCACTATTGTTTGATGATTACAAGTACATTCGATTTGCGGAGATAAAGAAAAAGTGATAAATGGGCGAGGAAGAGGAAAGCAACCGCGATCTCGATCTTTCTTGAAGATAAGTTTATCCTTCCTTCCAATTCCTTGAGTTTTTCCTTGATCTGATGGGTGTGTTATCTGTATGCACTGATGTCACTGTGAATCGTCTACGGACTGTACGTTATGTATGATTGTTCCTAGAAATCATGTGGATTCCTGTGGTTGTTTATGAATTAGGTATGGTGTATGTGAATCCCTTTGCATACGAGATGTTGCGAATTGTGTATGTGGATCCTTTCGTTATGTTGTATAGGTTGAATGTTTGAATTCTTGTGTTTTTGTTGAAATCTGGTTGTTTAGATTGGTTTTAAAATGTGTGATGTGATTTGATGAATGGTTGTGAGGAGATTTTTGCAAACGTGTTCTCTGGTATGCTTGTTTCTTGGTTTTAAATGGATTGGTTGTTGTGATATGAGAAAATGGTTCTTTGGTCTTGTTGAAATCTGATCGTGGTTGGTCCCCCCCTCATGCGTGTGTTGTAGCTTTATATAGGCTGGGTGGGTTTTAATTTGAATTAAATATGTGGGATTGCAGTCTCGGACAGAAAGTGCGGATTTGAATATTGTCATTCTCCTTTCCGTTTTGGGCCCATGGTGTTTGATTTGGTCATAACTCTGTCTTAAACATGCTCTGATTTTGTTTTCCAACATGCCTTAACATGCCTTAAAACAGTTTGAATTCTAATTAGAGTCTTTCCGTTTTCGTCTCGACGCATTTATTACTTTGTTTTGGAAAGAGTTCCAACTTGTCTTGAGCATTTTAAAATCTCCTGATTCCTGACACGTATTGGAGGTTGCTTGAATGTCTCGGTTATACTTGGGACATATCTTTCGTAGTTTTGGAAATGTCTAATTCTGTTTTGGAAACAAACTTGATGATGTTTGAACCATGTCTGAAGTCGGCTTTGGAAAGGATTGTGATTGTTGTTTTGAGCGCTTGACTCCATCTCGCAGTCTTTGTGATTCCATTTTCAGTGAAATTCAAAATCTTGTGTTGGAAGTAGGTCACTCATGTGAAATTAAGCTTGTGGCTAATTCAGTTTTATATTTGCAGGTATTACATCTCATGAATGCATGTCCATGATTTTGATTCTCGGCCTGCCCGTCTAAAGAGTGGAACCTACAAGTTTAACTTGCTGCTTCTTCTCTTAACCGAGTCAGAGTAAGCTATTTCCTGTAAGTCCGATTCAAGCTTCTTTACATATACATGCGGCTTATTATCGATTCTGACCATCTCTTTTTCTCAGCAGCAGCGACTCCTCTCAGAGGCATGGATTAAGATTTAGATTGGGAGTTAGAGAACAAATGTCAGAAATAAGAACAAAATGAGCCTTATCTCCGTGTAACCTCGAAGGCTCGAGCAACTTCAGTAATGCTTTCCCATTCTTTACAGTTTTTTTTTAAATCAAACTTCAATGGCCAGTATATTGGTCTGTACAACTTAGTCATCGCAGTAGCATCCCTCCTAGTATCGATGTCGGGATCATGCTTCAATTCAGGAAATATGTTTGATTATTATTTTTGAACACAAGACTATGTTTTGTCCTAGTTCGTTCACCTTTTGATAAGTTCTGTCACAAGTATTGGCGCATGGACTTTGATTGAGCCCAGGACGCATGCTTCATTCATGGGAGAGGCAGATGGCTCTAAGATACAAACCAAAGTAAGCATATGAGTATTGAATTTTCATGTTAACATAGGGTCGTTTCGGATTTTCGTAGTCTGATATGGTGGTTTATGTATGGTGATTTACAAGTTGTTAACATGTTAGAGATGACAAAGATGTTATGACGTTGGTGGTATAGGTTTGAAAGGTAGGAACTGTATTGGAATTGGTTTAGAAGCTTTATTTGGTAGGTGTATAATTGTGTGATTTGTGAGGAATTGATTTTGAAATCCACTTGGATTTGGTCTTGTAAATTTGAAATGCGTGGTAACCATTTAAGTGATTTGCATCTGGCTGCGGGTATTGACCTCCTACTACTTCTGTCATTGTCTGCAGGATTAAGTTTCCCCAAGGAGTAGGTGCATTGTTAGGCGTAAGGTGGGCAGGAAGCAACAACTGATTCCATGCTTGAGCTTAGCTTATAAATAAATTCTGAACACTTTGGTTTTTATCCTGAGCTGAATATTTTCAGAAATGTGAGCTTAACTTTGTATTTTGGTGACTTTGAATTCTTGAGATTGTGTCAAAGTCTTTAAATTAAATAGAATTCTTCTCACGATGGCAATTATATCAAGCTATCAACAATTTTCCTACGACGACAGCGAATTTCCTTGTGAAGCATATTATTTTCCCAAAACTCCTTTAGCATTGAATGTGACTACGCAAAAAAGCAGCATGCATAGGATCTGTTTGTGAAAAAGTAAACTGAACACTTATAATTTTGATATTCTTTTTATAGTTACTTCTCTTGAATTTGATAACCTTATGATAACTTGAATATTCTTGCACTCATCACTCACGACTTGCATGAACTTGAATTTCAAAGAATTCCTATAAATGGATCTTCCCACTTTAGCTTGCTTTACCAAATTTAATTCAACCCACTTGGATAATTTGAACTAAAACATCATGAACTAAGCCTTGATGCCATGGTGGGAACTTATAAACCAAGTCATACCACTTTAATCTCAATGAATCCACAACTTCCTCTTTTACACCATGATTTGTAACTTGTACCAAATCCTTTGTTTTGACAAGCCCTCATTCATTTGATGACTTTGATAAAGATGTCTTGATAATTTGAGAAGAATAAAAAAAAATCTGATTCCAAGCATTCTTAGTCGAAGTGATGATGAAGCATTAATCACATGCTTCAGTATCTTGGTCTTAAAATACCCTTGATCTTGGTTTTAACGAGATATAGCCAAACAGTCCATCTTCGGATTGTTGATCTAAGAAAGGCCCAAGAACAGAAAGGGCCTGAAAGCAGGGTCCAAATCATATAGAAACCTTAAAATCACTTTTGAATCAGAACTAAGTGGCCACATCTTGAAGTACCTGCGATAATGAGTATTGTCTCTAAACGTACCTGCACAGACTGGTTAGTCACAATAAACATGCATATAAACATATAGCCTAAAGATGCTATGCAAAGAACAAGGGATCTTAGGGTCGAAAATTAGGGTACGACACTTGCTTTGACCGTGAGCTATTGGATTCTTCGCCAAATTGATAGCTGACATGCTGTCGATCTTCATGGTAATTGCTCCATGATTCTTCCCTGTAATCTCTTCGACCAAGTTCACCATCCAGGTTGCTTGACATGCACAAAGAGAAGCAGCTATATATTCTGCTTCACATGATGACAATGCCACTACTGGCTCCTTTCTAGAACTCTAAGCAAATGGTGCACCACCTAACATAAACACATATCCAGCTGTGGATTTTCTATCTTCTGCATCACTACACCAGCTAGAGTATGTGTATCCCTCTAACTTGCATTCTTTCCCTTCGTCAGCTGCAGGAAATAAAATGCCATAGTCGAGAGTCCCTTTCAGATACCTCAGTATCCTCTTCGTCGCTGTTAGGTGTGATACCTTTGGCTTCTGCATGAATCTACTTACCATACCAACACTGTATGCTAAGTCAGGTCTTGTGTGACAAAGGTATCTAAGTGACCCAATAAGTCTTCTGTATTGGGTTGGGTCGACATCATCTTCGTCTGGATCCTTCGACAGTTGCAGTCTGGTCTCAGCTGGAGTCGAAGTTGAGTTGCAATCTTGCATCTCAAATCTCTTGAGTATTTCGCCTGCATATCTTCGTTGGTGCATCATCAAGCCTCTACTAGTCTTGTAGAATTCGATGCCAAGGAAATATGAGAGATCTCCCAAGTCTGACATTTCAAACTCCTTGCTTAGATCATGTTTGAAATCTTCGATCTCCTTCTTGCAACTTCCTGCTATCAACAAATCATCGACATAGAGACATAGTATAAGTAATTCGCCATTGCTTCTTCTTACATATACTCCATGCTCAGTTGTACACTTCACAAATTCCTTTTCCCTTAAGAAGCTGTCGATTTTCTTATTCCAAGCTCTTGGAGCTTGCTTAAGTCCATACAGGGCTTTATGCAGCCTGTACACCTTTCCTTCTTCGCCTCGTTTCACATACCCAGCTGGTTGTGCGACATAAACTTCTTCATCTAGGGGACCATTAAGGAATGCACACTTCACGTCCATCTGACATGTGTGCCAATTATTCATATTTGCTAGACCAATAACCAACCTGATTGTTTCGATCCTAGCAACAGGTGCGAACACTTCATCAAAGTCGATTCCTTCCTTCTGAAGAAATCCTTTCTCCACAAGTCTTTCCTTGTGTCGAGTTACTTCTCCTCTAGGATTCACCTTTACCTTGTAAACCCACGTCACATCAATTGCCTTCTTGCCTTGAGGCAATTCGACAAGTGACCAGGTGTTGTTGACTTCGATGGATTCTAACTCTTCATTCATTGCTTTCACCCACTTCGAATCTTTCAATGCCTCAGTTGCATTGACTGGTTCGACATCTGCGTAGAAAGCATAATGTACTATCTCACCCTCTTCATCGACCACATCATCTGATGTAATTACACATTCTTGCAACCTTGCAAGCATGTGTCTTGTTCGTCGAGGTCTGCTTGAACCTGCTTCATCTGCAACTGGTTCCTGTCGAACTTCTCTTTCGACTTCAGTGGCTGATTCTTCACAAGAGATTCTCACGGAATCCTTCTTGGCATTCTCAGTCCAATTCCATTCTTTAAGCTCATCTATGATCATATCCCTGCTGATCACTACCTGCTTATTCACTGGGTCGAACAGCTTGTAACCTTCAGTCGAATGATATCCTATCAAGATCATCTAATTCGACTTGTCATCAAGCTTCCTTCTCAACTGATCTGGCACATGTCTATGTGCTATAGATCCAAACACTTTCAAGTGACTGAGGCTAGGCTTGACACCAGACCAACATTCTTCTGGTGTGATTCCGTCAAGCTTCTTCGTTGGACATCTGTTCAGAAGATATGTTGCTGTCGAAACTGCTTCTCCCCATAATTCTTTGGGTAGATGCTTTCCATTCAACATACTTCTTACCATGTTCATGATGGTTCTGTTCTTGCGTTCTGCAATCCCATTCTGCTGTGGAGTGTAGGGTGGCACCACCTCATGCACAATCCCTTCTTTTCTACACAATGCATCGAACTTTTTCGACACATATTCTCCACCACCATCAGTTCTCAGAGTTTTCAACCTTCGACCACTCTGTCTTTCGACCATGGATTTGAATCTGACAAATACCTCAAACACATCACTTTTCTTCTTGATGAGGTAGGTCCATAACTTTCGACTGAAATCATCTATAAACGTGACAAAATATCTGTTGCCACCAATCGAATCCACCTGGATTGGACCACATACATCAGAGTATATGACTTCAAGTATTGCCTTCGACTTCCTTCCTGCATCCTTGCTGAAGCTATTCTTGTGTTGTTTCGACTGAACACACTCTTCACAGACTTCACTTGGAATGTTGATTTCTGGTAATCCTGAAACCATATTTCTTCTCTTCAGTTCTCTGATGTCATTGAAGTTGAGATGGCCTAGTCGAAAGTGCCATAACCACTCATATCTGCTGGCTGTTGTTGCTAGACACTTGTGCTCCATCATATTGAGTTCAATCTTGAAGGTCCTATTCTGAGACATTGGAGCCTTCAAGATCAACCTACCACCTACGTTGAGAACTCTCATCATCTTGTCTTCGACAACTACCTTGTAGTTCTTTTCGACTAGCTGCCATATATTGAGCAAATTACTCTTCATACCTGGAATGTACAACACATTGGAAATTGTTGACCTTTTGCCATCTTTCCTCATAATCAGAACATCACCAACACCTTCAGCTGCTAGAGTGCTGTCATTCGCAAACTTCACCGTGTTCTTCGACGAGGGCTTCATGTTGACAAACCAATCTTTCCTTCCAGTCATGTGTGATGAGCATCCTGAGTCCAAGTACCACTGATCTTGGAATCTCTCTTCATCTTTCGTTGTGACCATCAGCAACGTCTCTTCTTCTTCATGCTTCGCCAGATTTGCATCAGTTTCTTGATTTTTCTTCTTTTCTGGACAGTTACTAACATAATGGCCATACTTCTGACAATTGAAACATTGAATGTGACTTTTGTCTGGCTTTCGACCACCACCTCTTCCTCTACCTGCAACACCACCTCTTTGGTTGCCTTGGTTCCAAGGTTTCTTCTAAGTCGAATTACTGCCTCATCTATCTTTGTTGTCATTCACGTTTCCTTTGCCTTTCCTTTCCTTTTCTGACTGCACCTGCAAAGCCATATCACTCTTCGACTTTCCTGCAGCTCTCTCAGCCATCCTTTGTTCATGAGACTCAAGCGTCCCTTGAAGCTCTTCCTTCGTCAATACTGACAAGTCTTTCGACTATTCTATGGCTACTACCACGTGGTCGAACTTAGGAGCCAACGATCTCAAAATCTTTGAGACTACTGCTTTCGTCGTCAGCGTTTCTCCACATACTTTGATTTGATTCACCAGTTTTGTAACTCTGGTGAAGAAATCTGTAATACTTTCGTTGTCTTTCATCTGAAGCAACTCATAGGTTCTCTTGTGAGTTTGTAACCTCACCTCTTTCACCTTCTCTGCACCTCCAAATGACTTTTCAAGAATCTCCCATGCTTCCTTTGCTGATTCTGCATCGCTAACTTTTTCAAAGTTATCTGGATCAACACATTGATGGATTATAAATAGCGCTTTATAATCTTTCTTCTTCAATTCTTTGAGTGCAACCTTTTCTTGATCCGTCGCGTTTTCCCCAAGCGGTGTTACTCATTCCTTCACAAGATCCCATAGATCTTGATAACAGAAAACCACCTTGATCTGCTTGCACCAATTCTCATAATTATCTTTCTTGAAAATTGGTAGGTTCGCCGGAAAGTGTCCATTTGAATGATTCATAGCCATCACGATTTTCCTCCTTGAATCGCAACCGGAGCTCTAGATACCAGATGTTGGAAATTCACCACACCCTATGATGATTTCGCTTCAATCTTGATCTCAAGATTGATCACCAACCCACAAACAATACGTAATGACAATGAAGAACAAAGAAAGAAGAAGAAGAACAAACTAACAGTAAGAAAGAAAAAGAGAGAAAAGAGAAATATTTGGAGAAAAATGTTTCTACCCACAAACTGTAGGATTTCTTCTATTGCTATTATTCACTTGCTAATCTGCAAACTGTGAATGCAATTGTTGTTATTACAATGCAAGGGATACTCCCTTTATATATATTTAGATTTACACAAGCCCAAAAACTTTAAAGTCCAAAATATCAAATCTAATCTAAATCATATCTGAATTCAATCAAATCTAATCTAAGATGCATCTATCGAAACAATTCGACACTCCTAGATAATTCGACACATGCTAGTTTTGACACACTATAAATTACTGTTTAACCGACAAGTGAAGTGTGAAATTGAGATATTAGAAATGAGTACATGCTCAGTTTTATATTTTTATATTTGAAAGATATACAAAGATGGAGTTTTATGAGCTATGAATACAAAGACGAACATTAGAAGATGGACTTATCTATTTGTTATTTTCTCAATAAGCAAATTGAAAAATTATTGAAAATTTTCCCGAATCAAAGTTTAACGAAGAAAATTTTATATTGATATATATTTTTTGTAATACTATTATTTTATTACTGAAATGAAATAAAAATAATTTGTAGATAAAGTAATCTAGATATTTTTATGAGTTAGTATAGTTTTAAGATATATAATTAGGCCACATCACCCTATTTAATTTTGTGGCTTAGAATCATTGTCCATTTTCTATCAGCCAACCAATTAACCAAACTTTTTTTATTATATACAAAAAGTATTTTGACTTAAAGTTCATTATTTTAATGGAAACTTGGTGTTCAAGATTGATCGTGTGGTTTAGAATTAACACACATGAAATATTTCTAATTGTGTAATTGAATTGTAATTATTATGTTTTGTTTTGAATTTGTTTACACGTATGAGAAAAAAAATTAAGTATGGATTCGAACAAAAAGAAATGTATTTGCTATTTAAATTTTAACGGACTCCGTTACAGCTAAAATTTAAACATATATCTTGAAAAGATTAAAATCAAGTTTTCAGTTGGAGAATAATTTACACAAAAGTGAAAATTATTAATGATATAAGTATTTATTAATTTTATTTATCAGAGATTAAAAAGTTTACCTGAGGGTTGATTTAGGAAATAGTTAGCCAAACATAATTGGAGTTAGTTACATTTATATTATTTTAATCATATCTTCCTATTATTCAAACACTTTCTCCATCATTTTTTCTCATTATCATAAAACTTTTTCTCTCTTCTCTCTCTCTCTACAATTGAACTTTCTATTTACTATTCTTCATCTCCTCCCCATTTTCCTTCCTCCATTTTTGAATCAAAACTTAAACAAGTGCTAAATTTACTCATGTATGCTATAAATCAAACATATTAACAAAAGTATTTTGAAAAACTTCATTTATTTTTAATATATGTTGTCAAACCATTTTTGTGGTGTTTGGTCTTTGATTAAAGAACATTTTGGTTACCGGAAAATTTGAAATTTTGTTCTAACTCGTTGACTAATTAATCATGAGTTTTAAAACGATGAAAAAGATACATGGTTTGCAATTAGCGGACAAAAATTCTACCAGTTATAATGAAATCTTTGTTTTAAAATTTAAAGTACTTTACTAAACATTTGAGCTGTTATATGCTGAATAAAAATGAGTATTGCAGGTACCAATTATTGTAAATAAATTTTGAGGAGACTTTGTGGTTACTAATTGTTTTGCTGAGGAAACAGAATTGTATGCGATGGCGAGGGATCTTTAACTTGTGGTGATGATCTTCAATGCAGTAATGCATGGTGTATCTGCAATGTTAGCCGTGGTTTTAAATTGCGGTCCGCAACCAAAATTGCGGCCGCAATATTGCTGATGCAGTAGTCACCGCATTCGCATCGGACCGCAATTGCGGTGTGATTTGAAATAACGCGTCTAACTACGCTAGAATTCTCCCCAAACAACTTCATCCATGTTTCTTCATATTATTTTATCATAAATCAAAGTTTGAGACTCAAAAACTCAATTTACATCTCATTTGTAATTTGTAATGTAAAAGATTGATTTCAAGAGTTTTTCAATGGTATATTTCAAATATTTTTCAATAAAAATTTACGCTGCAATACGTATCGCAACAATCGCAATAGCCGCAATCGCAACACACGCAACCGCAACCGCATCAGCGACCGCAACCGCAATTTAAAACCATGATGTTAGCATTTAACATTCAAGTTAGTTGAAAATTCAAGATAAGTGTAGTAAAAAAATGAAGATCAAAAAGTGTTCCTCAAATCTCTCCTGGGCTGAATTTTATTTGGATTGGACTTGCTTCGAGCTTAGTCATGACTTTGGGCCATTTGCCAACCCATAACATTTACTCCCGAGGCTTGTTGGACGAGGATTAGCTCGGAAAGTCTTAGAAGTCATGGAAAACCTCAAGGAATATTGTTTACACTTGGACTGAAGTGGAAATGCCTTATACCATTTTCAAAAGTAGTGGGTAATATACACATTAAATGATTTCCCATCATAAAAACATTCACTATTACAAATACTACATTTCACGACGAAGCTTTCACATTTGTTATTGTAAAGTCGAGGTATAATTCTTGGACGCACCCTATTTTTTGATAAAAAAAATTATATTAAATATATTCCGTCGGTTTTTTTGAAAATCGAAAAATAAACCTATTCAGTGTACATGCTTCGAATCTCATTAGTTTTAGTTTATTTTTTTAACTCATTAAAAGTGACGTATTCTTGAATATTTCATTTTTAATCTAAAAATACGCTACTTTTCAATATATATATAACTAGTAATGTCTTCTTGAATATTTTATTTTTTATCTAAAAATACACTACTTACTTTTCACCTTAATTTTTTTTCAACCGAGGTGAATATTTTTCTTTGATATATATAGCTTTATCTAGTAGCATTCTGTTTCATTTGTCTAAACAATACAAACAGAACCCTAATGAATAGCCGTAAACACATATCATCTTTAATACGAAGATGTTATGTATTTAGTGCTCTTGTTTCTTATTCTGAAATCCAAATCATTTTCTTTTACTTCTTCTTTAGAGATCTGGTACGTCAAACATCACTACTAATATTGTTGTTGTCGTTATTGTCATTGTTGTTGGTGTTGTTTTTGTTGTTGTTGTTGTGGTGGTGGTGGTGGTGGTGGTGGTGGTGTTCAGATCTGTAACCCTAGAGTTTTTCTTGTTGTTTTTGTTATTGTTAATGAGGTTGTTTATTGGCGTTATTGTTATTGATGTTGTTGTTGTTTATTGTCGTTGTTGTTTTTGATATTGTTGTTGTTGTCTTGTTTTTTGTTTTGTTTTTTATATTGATATTGAGATTATGTTTTTTTGTGATTCTTTGTGGAGTTCCCATCTTGTTCCGTTGAGTTGAGTTTATTATATATAATTTCAATTGTTTATTTCACTAACCCCTCTTTGAACATATAACTTTGTAAATTGAATTTGGAAATAATCATATGCAAAATTATGTTGTATTTGAAACTTATATTACACAAATTAATGATTTTCTAACATTCTGCAACTCATCGTTCATCTCATGTTGTTTTATAGTCAAAATCTCTCCAACACTTCTAGTTTTTGTTCAACAGTCTTTCATATTTGTTCATTTTTCAAAGCATCAAGTTTTATGCTTTCAAGAATGAATTAGTAGAAAATGAAGTGTTGAATAAAGAAATTGAAACATTTGAGAGATTTTTTACCATAAAACAGTGTGAGATGAATGATGAGTTGCAGGATGCTTCAAAATCACTAATCAATATAAGTTGATCCTCAAATATACCACAATTGTTCATATAATTATTTTCCAAACTAATTTTAAGAAGTTATATGTTTAGTATATGGTTTAGTGAAATAAGCAATCCACAATAGATTTAATAAGCTCAAACCTTTTTACCCCTCAATTTTATGAGATAATCGAGGTGAAATGTGGTATACCCGTCGGAGAAATTACAAAACCGAGGGGACATGTGTTTTCGTCATTTCAGAATTCCAAAATGGTATCCATAGGGGTCGAACTCATGACCTTTTCACTTATCCGTTGGTTTTTTAAAAACCGAGAGGTAAAGTGTGCACTTTTCATGACGCTCTTCGTTACCTCGCCTTTGTAGTCGAGGTTAAATGCATTTCGCGTCTGAGGTTAAATGTGATTTTTCTAGTAGTGGTTTCATTCATCTTCCCTGACATGTGGCTTGAGACAACAAGTTTAAGACATGATGCTTCTTATAGTTCACTTAAGTGCACTTGAGTTTGTTTACATTCCCTAAGAGGAATAAAGTCGTAGATTTTGTAACATCTTGCTTCTGCTGATTTAGTCATAATGCTTTCTTATATATGGGTTTTCGAATGTTAAAAGAAATTTTCATAATCTTTAATAGTTAGTTTCTATTTGTGATTGCATTTCTCTCTTTTTTTTCAAGAGCATTTACCAAAGTGATTGTAATCCCTTGAACAAAGCTTACATTCTTTCTCATTAAACTTCGCTTTCTCGTCAACTTCTACTTTATCAAGTACCCACCTTACCTCAAGCTTTTTGTAACTTCGACATTTCCTTTATCTTAGCCAATATGAGAAATAGTCCTATTACTTTTCCTAGCGATTAGGAGATTGACGAGTCTGTCGTAGTTAGGGAGAAAGTATCTTCTGATTCAAACTCTTCCCCTTAATATTTGATCAGCTGGACCATGAGGTCATATGTATAACCAATGATTCTGATTCTGAGAGGCTCTTAAAGTGTTCTCCGTATGAGGAAGCTTCCTCTAAGGATTATTTGTTCTAAGCTCTTTTCACCGATGATGACGTTGAAGGTGATCATGCGGTTGTTTCTGTGCCCCTTTCTTCTCAAGTTAAAGAGATTTCAACTTCACCTATTTTGTTGACCCCAAAAGTTCAGGCTTCCATTCTGAACAGGGAGGATGCTAAAGATTGTGTTCATGCTTATAGAAAAGCCTACAATTAAAACACCAACAATACCAACATCAAGGACTATCTGGAGCGTGAGGCCTGAACATATGGAGTTTGCCGACTTTAACCTTTCGAAGCCTGTCTTTGAAATATCCCTCAAAGGGATTTCGTTAGTAGAGTCGACTGATGTGAGCATATACAACTGGGTGGGTGTCGATATAATAGGTACACCCCTCCATTTTGAATACTCAGATAGTTGTAAGTGCATCCAACATCTTAATTGATCGTCCTTCTAATTGGCCAGTCCTTCTTGTAGATCTGGAAAAACGGTATGCAACACCTTTGAAGGGTGTTTAGTCACCTTTTATTAGTTGTGTTTAGTCACCTTTTATTAGTTTCCATTTACCAAATTGAATTTGAGGTAGAGGTGTTGAAATACCTGAAGGTTGCCCCTTCTCAACTTCAGCCAGGTTCTTGGGCCTATTGAAAATGTTCAAATTTTGGGACGAGTATAGCTCTTGGAAACCTTTTCCCCAACTATTTTTTAACTTGTTCTGAGTTATACACACTTCCTATAATGATATTTTGGATCAGGGACTTAATGAGCTTTGTCAATACATTCCCTTGTTCGGCAATTTCATTGAGGACTGCGTAATTTTCTAGGGTGCTTCGTGCTGGTGAGGCCCTATACTCAGGAGGCTCACTTTGCCTTCTACTTAATCCATGTTGAATCTTTTCGTTCTTGTAAGGGTAGGTTTCTAGAATACTGGCTTGGCTCATTTCTGTCTTGAGCCTCATACATATAGCATCCAATTGGGTTCCCTTAGTGTTGAACAAGTTATAATGATGAGAGATATAGAGTATCTATACCAAGGACTCGGCTATGAATGAAGGTTTAGCCCCAACGAAGTTCCATCTTCCTATCAGAGGAAGAAATATATTGATACTCGTGCCATTGTGAGTGCGGTCAGTCGTGCTGAGAGGAAATAAATATTTGGTGAGGATGGAGTCCTTGTTTTTTTAACCTGCGTGCTTTTACTTTTAGATAAAATGGACTCTTTTCAGAAATCCTACGCCGTTGCTATTTCTCAAGGTGCTAACCCTAGTCGCCCATTTCGGGCTGCTACTCCCCCTCCTCCTGCGACTCCCATCGCGTCCTCTGTTATTGAGGCTACTTCAAATTCCCCTGGAGTTGATCAACTTATTCATGTTGCTTCTGCTATGACTATTGAGGATCAAGCATGGTACTCTACATCCTCGAGAAAGATAGAATGGGATCAGGAGCATAGTTCCCTTTTAAAGGAAGATTCCCCTGAACGAGCTCATTTTTCCGAGGGAGCCGCTTTAGGATTGGCTACTCCTCTTATCAAAATACCTCGCATCATTTTTTCCCGTATTCCCTATACTCCTGAGGAAATTGTTGCTGATATGTTCGAGGAGGAACTAAGCTACCTCCGAAGACTTCTTGAGGCGGACAAGATGCAACTTTTTTCTGAGGCTACCTTATACACTTGTCGGGCGGCTTCTTTATTTTCCTTAGTTGTTGTGGGTTAAGGCGACATTTTGGACATGTGTAATTGTTGAATGAGTAATTCGGGGAGTATTTTTATCGTATCCACATGGATTGTGCGATATTTTGATGCTTGCCGTTCAATAGTCGAAACGTTTTAAGTAAGGGGTTTTCAAATTGTTCTTGGTTTTGTAACATCAATTTTGGTAGCAAAGAAGTAAACTATAACAAAGATGTTGTAAGTTTTATAAAAGCGTGTCAAGATTAGATTTCGCTAATCCTTTTCATACATATCCGATTAATCAAGCATATGAACTTAGTTCCGACCAATACAATCGTGTACCCTCTCGAATGAGTTTATGTCTAAAGCTAATTCGTGAGTATCATTGTTTGGACCGTTAGATGATGTCTCATGCTAACAATCAAAACAACAACCGTTAAGATCAATACAAAGCGAATATTAAACCCCAAATCTATGTCTAGAGTTAGGTTTTTAAGAAATGAAGATATTAGGTCAAGATTTGGAAAATCTATGTCTAGAGTGAATCAAACCACAAATACATCATTAAGAATAAACAACTTCATCATATATTGATCATCAACCTTGTTCATATACAAAATATTAAAAGAAATACATATAAGCAAGATTAACTACCTCTAATCTTAACACAAGAGTGTTTAGCTACCCATCACCATGGTAGCTTGATCAACAAGGAAGAAAAGAATCTTTGATAGAATCAAATTCGAAGAATCAAGGATTGATGCTCCAAAGATTAAAATCTCACTTCTCCTTGAAAATCTAAGGTTTTTAGACCTAGAAACCCTTTTTCTCTCTTTTGGATTGCTGAAAAGTGCAAAGTGAAAGATGTTTTGAAAATATCTCCAAGAGAAGATATTTATATGAAGTGCTAAAAGTGCAGTAAGTGGCCCCGCGCTTAGCGCCATCAGGAGCGCGCTTAGTGCGATCAGTAAAAACAGAGAGATTTGCCCAGAAAGCGCGTTGAGCGCGTTGTCATCCCGCTAAGCGCGGTCTGGGACTTTAGCTTCTGTAAGTTGATAAAAAATCGCGCTGAAGGCGTGCTGAAAATCCTGCTCAGCGCGGTTTGGACAATTAGCTACTGGAAGTATGTGTGAAAACGCGCTGAGAGCGCGCTGAAAAACCCGCTGAACACGCTATGCCGACACGAACTCTCAGAAAATGCTCTTTCAGGCCGTCAATCCTTCACCGATTGATCCTAATATCCAATATAAGCAAAAATAACTGTAAAAGAGCATCAAAATGATCATAATATACAATATGTACAATAAAATCAGAAAGTAGTATAAATATACTAAAACTAATAGATATTCTACTAATATTAACAAAGAAACTAATTGAAAGGGCCTTAAAATATAGTCAAAAGTATGCACAAATTGGCCCTTAACAACTCTCCCCAACTTATTATTTTGTTTGTCCTCAAACAAAAGTGTCTCAAATTAGAAACGAACTCGAAACCCGAATAAAGAATTCAGAATCAACTCAAAAGAACAACGACAATTTTATGGTTCAAAAAGTAAAAGTAACAACAAGATAACTTATCAAAATCTAAACAAATCATGAAGATGAAACTATTCCTAAGTGAACAACAAAACTCAAGCAATACAAGTTCAAAATCGAATCACACCTAGGCACACAATCATCAATGGATGAAACAAAATGAGGTTTTATCACTCATCAAACAATCATGCAAACATCCGGAACCAATTATGCATTCAACAAACAACATGCATTAAAGAATGAAAAAGAAGGAATCAAAAGGTCTTCAAAGGTTGTAACTTGGCTTGGCTACAAGGAAGAGTCATTTATCAAAGTCATTGAAACAAAATTGTCTACCCCTAAAGAGCATTCCACACTTAAAATCAAAACACTTCAAGACTTTCACCTTCTTGTTTTCATTGGAGGCATCATTACAACATGAGCTTTTTGTTGGCAATTCATGCCCAACTTTCCTTTATTTTTCGCTTATATTTTTTATTTATTTCAAGCTCTTTCATCAATCAAAACCACCTTATTAACTTTTTTTTATGATGCCTCAATCTACCTTTTTCTCTCCCTAACTTAGAACACAACATCACATGAAAATTAGGAATGCTCTCACACATATAAGGCAAGGAACAAACTTCATAGCCATACTTAAGGTTGGGGTTCAAAAAGTTTCACAACAAAATTCCAAGATCCCATTCAAAATTATGCACAATATTTACACATTTCAATTATTCACATGGATCTTGAAATAAAGGCTCAAAATGGGTTTACAAATACTCACTCACTCACACGGTAGATTGATTAATCTTATTTGGTCACGTGGTTTTTCTCATAATGCACAAAAATTTCCTTGATTCTTTTCTTCCTTTTTCATAATTTAATACACATGCATGATTTCAACCTAATCAGAACGAGTTAAACAAGAATGCTGATATCATGCATATTTTATACAATGAAAGCTTCCTCACAATGGCAATGTTCTAAATGATTCAAAAATGAACAAGTATTTCAAAAGAAGTAATGACTACAAATTACACTCATCACAAGTTTCATTTCCATGCTTAGTTTAGAAAGCGCTAAAAATGTACCTTGCGCGGTACCTTTACTTAATCTTATCATTACCACTCAATTGCACTTTGATTCATCATTCTTGACACAAAAGTTCACAAGTTCCTTCAAGTTTTCACTAAGGAACAAACAAAATCAAAAAAATTCTACTAAAATAGTACTTGCACCAAAAACTACTCAAAATAACAATAATAATAATATGAAACCAAAATTTGCGACAACCAAACAATGGTGCTGCATGTGTTCTTCATCCTTGGAAGGATGGTACAAAATACTAAAAAGTACAATAAAAACCAACAATACTATCCAACTAGTCAAAACATAAACATAAGCATCAAAATAAAAATTAAAAGATAGAAAAAAAAAACCCAAAGATCACTGTTCGGAAGAGCTCTCCTCTTCCTCCCAAATGGTCTCTCCACTATCATCATCATCATCGTCCTCCGCAGCTATCTCCTCATCTACATCGACATCATGTCTCTCTGGCTCAGCATGCAGTACCTGAGCAGCCTCCTCTTGAGGTGGCACTTTCCCCCTCTGATAATGATAAGGCCTGTCCTCAGGCCATGCAACATAAGTGTCAAAGTCTTGCTGAGAAGGAAACAGGTGCTCCACCTGAGGCTCTCGTACCTGTAAATGTAAAGTCTGCATATATGAGTGCAAAAATGAAAATGCCCTATGATGAGCCATATGTATGTCCCATGTATACATGCATTCAATACGCTCATCGAAGGGTGGCTCTGCCTGAGGACCAACGCCAGGCTGCTGTTGTGGCTGCTGTGGGTGGGCATGTGGTGGTAGCGGTGATGGATGATCAACTCTAGGCCTGCAGTAGCTCTCAATCCACGTGTCAGTTACAATTCCCTTAATGGTCTTGTGGACCATGCCAGAAATCGAAAGTGCAGCAGTAGTGCAAAGCCCCATAATAAGCCCGGGGAAAACCAAAATAGAAGGGGTCTTAGACCCCAAACGGTGACCACTAGCTGCCGTAGCTCGGATCTCCTCTGAAATAATCCTCTCCACATCGATCTGACGCTCATCCAAAATGTAATAAATCATACAAGCTATATCCACAGGAATGGATGAGGTGTGACTCCTTGGCTTGATGTTGTGCAGGATAAGAGTCGTCAAAATCTGGGCAGTAGTGTTCATATCCGCCCTCTTTAGAATCTTCGGTATCCCAGCCGTGTTCAACTCAAATCCACGCCCCGGGACAGCTAAGGCCAAACAAACATTCTCTAAGTTCCAGGTCCGCCTAGCTACCCGCGTTGCATAAGCACACTGTTCCCCCTCAGCCAAAACCAACGGATTACCCAAGTGTGCGTTAATGGCATCCCTTGAAAAAGAAACAGTTTTCCCTCAGACGTAAGTGGTGTAATCATACAGCTGCCCCTCCACAGGAATGGTGTTCGCGTAAAACTCACGCACAATCTCATAGTTCAGTAGTGTAGGAGGGGCCAATAGTGCACCCCAACCATGTCCTTCAATGATGATTTGGCATCCACAGAACTCCCTTTGCCGGTTGATCTGAAAGATGTGCTCCGTCCAAATGCTACGACGGGTCAGCTCCATGTACCTTCCTTGTTGCTCCACCCCTTTAAAACGGCGAGCATCAAACTCAATTGGCGGATGTCTTTGCAGTGATGTCTGACCGGTGCGAAGTCTGGCACGCTTTGAAGCCATCTGTAATCGAAGAAAAATAGACAAAAACAGCGCCAAATGGGTTAAACAACAAGTCAGGAAATTCCATAAAATTCATGTTAAACCATAGAGCAACAAAGAAACAGCAAACAGTCGGCAATGATGAATGAAACAAAAATTCTGCTCCCAGGGGTGCGCGCTTAGCGCGGTCAGAGCGCGCTCAGGCATGCAATCAGCCCCTGTTGAGCAGCCAATCAAGCCCCTAACCAAAGATAAACAACAAACAACACATGGTAAAACCAATTTTCAATAAAAAACAAAACAGGGCAAACAGGGCACAAAAGCGCGCTTAGCGCGACCCTGAGCTCACTCAGCGAGCTCACGAAAACCCAGAAAAATTTCTTCAAGTTTCAGGTTCAATAAACCCCCAAACTCAAACATTCACTTCAATTAGACCCAAAATAAACATGCAACATCATATTTGCTAAAGTTTTGGTTGTTCTTACATGCACATTAGTTCCTAACCTAGAATTCCAAAATTAAACAACCAAAGCTTCAAAGTCCAAAATCTCAAACCCTAATCAGCAAAGAACTCAAACAATAAGGAGAAAGAAAGAGAAATTCGCAAACCTGGACAGTGAGAGTGAGAAATTAGGTAAAAAGAAATTTGCTTGAGAGTGAAAATTTTCACTTGAGAGCTTGTGGGAAGAATAGTACGGTGGCCTTTTGCAAATGAGAGGGAAAGCTTAGGGTTTTCGTGGAACCCTCACTCTTTTGAAATAATACAGACCCAGAGGCCCAATTTTGTTTCCACTCAGGCTCAAACTTGGCTGGCCCTTTCACGCGACCGCGTTGAGTGACCTTAGAAGCGCGCTCAGTGAAACACAGCCAATCAAGTTTGGCATCAAAATGCAGTCACCCGACTAATCTGCCCGTTTAAATCACAAAAACAAAAAATAAAATTTTTAAAACAGTAAATACTTACAATTTTGGGGTGCCTCCCAACTAGCGCTTATTTAACGTCAACTAAGCTCGATGGTCCAACGCAACCTCAAGGATCGCAAAACTGCACAACGGAGGGATTCCGCTCGAAATCACCGCCGAGATAAATCTTCAACCTCTGACCATTTACAGTCCAATTCTTATTTGAATTTGTGTCTTCAATGACTATTGCCCCATATTGTTTGATCTCCCAAATCCGAAATGGACCAGACCACTTAGATTTCAATTTTCCAGGGAACAGTTTTAATCGAGAATTGAAAAGTAAGACCAGCTGCCCTACTTCAAACTATTTGGTCACTATCTTCTTGTCATGGTAAGTTTTGACTCGATCTTTGTAAAGCTTGTTAGAATCATACGCTTGGAGGCGAAATTCCTCAATTTCATGCAATTGCATCTTTCTTCTTTCTCCGCTTAAAGTTGGATCAAAATTCAGAAATTTCAAGGCCCAAATGCCTTAGGTTCCAACTCCACCAATAAATGACAATTCTTACCATAGACCAATTTAAAAGGTGTGAGACCAATCGGAGCTTTAAAAGCTGTTCGATAAGCCCACAAAGCATCGTCTAGCTTATTTGACCAATCCTTTCTTGAGGATGACACCATTTTTTCCAAAGTTCTTTTAATTTCTCGGTTTGATACCTCCGCTTGCCCATTGGCCTGTGGATGATATGGTGTTGCAACTTTATGCTTTACACCATATTGCTCCAAGGCTTTTTCAAGCTGAGTGTTGCAAATGTGGGATCCTCCGTCACTTATCAACACCCGCGGAGTACCAAATCGAGAAAAAAATGTTTTTTTTTCAAAAAATTTATCACAGTTTTTCCGTCTGCTTTAGCACATGCTATTGCCTCTACCCATTTGGATACGTAATCAACTGCGACCAAAATATACTCATTAGAAAACGATGATGGAAAAAGTCCAACAAAGTCGATTCCCCAACAATCAAACACTTCAATTTCCAACATGTTTTGTAAAGGCATTTCATGTGGCTTTGAAATTCCACCACTTCTTTGACACTTGTCACAACTTTGCGCATGCGAATTTGCATCTTTGAATAAAGAAGGCCAATAAAAGCCTGATTAAAGGACTTTCGTTGCCGTTCTTATTCCGTTAAAATGTCCTCCATAAGGAGAGTTGTGATAATGCCAAAGTATGCTAGTGGCTTCATCTATTGACACACATCTTCTCAAAAGCTTATCGACACCAAGCTTAAACAAATATGGTTCATCCCAAACAAAAGACTTGGCGTCCGATAAAAATTTCTTTTTCTGATGGTGAGTTAGACCATCCGGTATTAATCCGACGGCTTTGTGATTAGCCATGTCGGCGAACCATGGTCTAACTTGCACCATATATAACTTTTCGTCCGGAAATTCCTCCTTGACCTCTAATTCCTTTTTGGTCACTTCAACATTTACAAGGCGGGATAAGTGATCCGCCACCAAATTCTCAGATCCTTTCTTGTCACGAATTTCCAAATCAGAGTCTTGTAACAAGAGGATCCAACGAATTAGCCTTTGTTTAGAATCGGGCTTGGTGAGCAAATACTTAATCGCCGTGTGATCCATCTAAACGACTACTCGCGACCCAATTAAATAAGAACGAAATTTTTCCAATGCATACACTATCGCAAGCAACTCTTTTTCAGTTGCTGCATAGTTTACTTGAGCTTCGTTTAAGACTTTGCTCGCATAGTGTATAGCATGAAATTTTTTTGTTTTCTGTTGACCCAAAACCGCACCCACCGCATAATCGCTCGTGTCACACATGAGTTCAAAATCCATTTTCCAATTGGGCACGATGATTATGGGTAAGGTAGTCAAACTTTGTCTTAAAGAATTAAAAGCGAACATGCAAGATTCATCAAAATCAAAGGACTTATCTTTGTTGAGCAAATTGCTCAAAGGCTTTGCTATCTTCGCGAAATCCTTGATGAACCTCCGATAAAATCCTGCATGTCCGAGAAAGCTCCTTATACCTTTTACATTCAACGGTGGTGGCAATTTCTCAATAACATCAATATTAGCTTGATCAACCTCAAGGCCCTTTGAAGAAACTTTGTGGCCAAGCACAATTCCTTCGGTCACCATGAAGTTACATTTTTCCCAATTGAGTACCAAGTTGGTTTCCACGCACCGTTCCAAAATGGCATCCTAATTTTTCAAACAAATATCAAATGATTGCCTAAAAACCGAGAAGTCATCCATAAAAACCTCAATTGTCTTTTCGATCAAATCTGAGACTATCGCTTGCATACACCTTTGAAAAGTCACCGGTGCATTACACAACCCAAACGACATCCTCCTATAAGCGGAGATTCCAAAAGGGCATGTAAAAGCAGTTTTTTCATGGTCCTCCGGGTTCACGATAATTTGGTTGTAACCCGAATAACCATCCAAAAAATAGTAGAATTGTTGATCGAAAAGTCTCTCGAGCATTTGGTCCATAAACGGGAGAGGGAAATGATCTTTCCTCGTAGCTTGGTTAAGCCTATGGTAATCTATGCACATTCTCCACCCGGTTACGGTTCTCGTTGGAATTAACTCATTTTTCTCGTTTCGGATAACCGTAAATCCGCCTTTTTTTGGCACCACTTGTACCGGACTAACCCATGGGCTATCAGAAATGGGATAAATCATTCAGGCATCTAACATTTTTACCACTTCCTTCCTAACCACCTCTTTCATGGTAGGATTTAAGCGGCGTTGCGGTTGAGCGACCGATTTGAAATCTTCTTCCATGAATATTCGATGCATACAATAAGAGGGACTTATTCCTTTTAGATCGGAAAGAGTCCATCCCATTGCCTCTTGATTCTTCTTCAAGACACACATTAATTTTTCCTCCTCCATTGTGGTTAGCTCCGTGCTTATTATCACCGGTTTATGCCCCTCATCATCAAGAAAAACATACTTAAGTCGAGACGACAACAACTTTAATTCCAGCTTGATTTCTTCATTGTTTTCTTTTTCAAAATTTCCACCCTTTCTTTCAATGGAGGAATCTCATCCAATTCTTCTAGTTCTCGCAAACACTTTTCGATCTTTTTTTCTTCGGCTTCATTGATACTTTGAAGAGCATTTGTGAGAACTTTTTGCAAAGGGGTTGGAGCTTGTAATTGCTCATTTACTTCTTCAATTGCCTTCTCTGTTGCGTCTATTCTAAAACAATCGCCTTTGTCCTCTTTGTGCTTCATGGCCTCAAATAGATTGAAACAAACCTCCTCATCTTGGACTCTAACCTTCATAAGACCGTCGTCTATATCAATTGCCATTCTAGCAGTTTTCATAAACGATCTTCCAAGAATCAATGGAGCGTCTTCATCTTCCTCCATTTCAATTACCACAAAGTCGATAGGAAATAAGAATTTGTCCACTTTAACCAATACATCTTCCACTACACCATGAGGACGGGTAGTGGATTTATCGGCAAGTTGCAATGTCATTTGAGTGGTTCTCAATTCCAACTGTCCCAACCATTTCACAATAGACAAAGGTATCAAATTGATACTATAGCCCAAATTAATCAACCCGTTGCCCACATAGATGTTTCCTATTGTAACCGGCAAAGTGACTCGTCCTGGATCACTTTCTTTCCTCGGGAGAGTACGTTGAATGATAGCGCTACAACTAGCATCAATCATGATAGTCTCTTGATCCGTATACCTCATCTTTTTCGTGAAAATATCCTTCATAAATTTTGCATATTTCGGCATTTGCTCCAAAGCCTCAGAAAATGGAATGTTTATTTGCAATTGTTTGAAAATATCCATAAACCGAGCATAGTGCTTCGCACTATCTTTCTTTGATGGAGCATGAGGATATGGAAAATGTTGGATCGGAATAGTACTCAATGGTTTCTTCCCTTTTCTAGTTTTTTCCAATTTTTCTTCTCTCTTTCTTTTTTCTTCTTCCTCATTTTTTTTTCATTTCATTTTCAACTAAATCACCCTCAACATTTTTTTCTACTTCAATCTCATCACTATCTTTCTCTTTTTCAACTACTTCCTCCTCCTCCACTACAACTTCACCTATGCCCATGTCAATCTCTCTTCCACTTCTTGTTAGAATAGCCTTACAATGCTCTTTTGGATTTGGTTGAGTATTTACCGTAAAAGTTCCTTTTTGTTGGTCGGCCAATTGTTTTGATAATTGTCCGACTTGCATCTCAAGATTCTTTATGACCGCATTGGTATTCTTTTGATTTGACATTGACATTTGCATAAATTGCGTGAGAGTGTCTTCCATCTTGGTATTTCCACTTGGAACTTGTGGAGGTTGAGTGTAATTTTGATATTGTTGACGATTTGAAGGTCCGGCTTCTTGAGGTCTCCACGGTTGTTGATAACCTTAATTAACTCTCGGTTGGTAACCTTGGTTGCCTTGTTGGTAAGGTGGTCGAGGTTGGTATCCTTGATTTTGGTTTCCCGCATAATTTACCTCTTCCACTACCGGAGGACAATACCCGGTAGGGTGATCTCCTCTACAAAGCTCACAACTCGCTATTATTTGGTTTTTGTTGGGAATTTCTTGCAACTCTTTTATTTGTTGTGGAAGTTTTGCCATTTGTTGCGTCAACAACTCCACTTATTGTGATAACAGTTTATTTTGTACAAGGATTGCGTCATTAGTTCCCAACTCAAGCACTCCCGCTTTCTTTTGTGAAGGGCCACGATTATGGTTCCCTTGGTGGTCATTTAAAGCCATTTTGTCAATGATGGCAATGGCTTCTTCGACACTTTTGCTCATTAAGGATCCACCCGCGATGGCATCCAACAATGTTTTATGCACTAATTGAAGACCATTTCTAAAAATGTGAACTTGAGTAAGCTCATCGAACCCATGCCCTTTACACTTTCTCAACTTGGATTTGAATCTCTCCTAAGCTTCGTTGAGAGATTCATTTCCACCTTGAGTGAAAACGGTTATTGCTGTTTTCGCCTCCATGAAACGATTGTGTGGAAAAAACCGTTCCAAAAACTTTTCCTCAAGTACGTTCTAGTCCGTCATGATTGTCGTAGATTGGTCAAGATACCATTCCTTGGCCTTCCCAATGAGAGAATGCGAGAATAATGTCTTAAACAGTGATTCTTCTTCAGCTTCAGGTGCACCAGTTGCTCCCGCAATCTCATAGAACTTAGTCAAGTGTGTAAAAGGATCCTCGTGATCCATACCAGTAAAATGATTCTGATATAGAAGCGAGAGGATACCAATTTTCATTTCTAAATGGCGACCATTTTGAGCATTGCGTGCAAATTGTGTTGTATGTCTCAGACTATTTGTACAAGGAACTGAAGCAGGTGGTGGTGGTGGTGGTGGTGCAGCCATAGTTGGCGGTAACTATGTTATATGCGTCAAAGTTGAACTCTCGTCTCGCTCTCGTATTTCTTTGGCAAGTTGCCTCCTCTGCCTTGTTCTGCTATTTAACCTACGCGCAGTTCTTTCAATTTCAAGATCAAAAAGAAGTTGGTCTGCGGGTAACTTCCCTCGCATAAAACGGAGTCTGCACACTAAACCAAACAAATCAACAAGCACAAGAAAAAGTTAACAAGCTTAAAACAAAACAATTATTGCAATGCTTGCAATATCAAACAACAATCCCCGGCAACGGCGCCATTTTGTTGAATGAGTAATTCGGGGGATGTTTTTATCGTATTCACAGGGATTGTGCGATATTTTGATGCTTGCCATTCAATAGTTGAAACGTTTTAAGTAAGGGGTTTTCAAATTGTTCTTGGTTTTGTAACATCAATTTTGGTAGCAAAGAAGTTGTAAGTTTTATAAAAGCATGTCAAGATTAGATTTCGCTAATCCTTTTCATACATATCTGATTAATCAAGCATAAGAACTTAGTTCCGACCAATACAATCGCATACCCTTTCGAATGAGTTTATGTCTAAAGCAAATTCGTGAGTATCGTTGTTTAGACCGTTAGATGATGTCTCACGCTAACAATAGAAACAACAACCATTAAGATCAATACAAAGCGAATATTAAACCCCAAATCTATGTCTAGAGTTTGGTTTTTAAGAGATGAAGATATTAGGTCAAGATTTGGAAAATCTATGTCTAGAGTGATTCAAACCACAAATACATCATTAAGAACGAACAACTTCATCATATATTGATCATCAACCTTGTTCATATACAAAAGATCAAAAGAAATACATATAAGCAAGATTAACTACCTCTAATCTTAACACAAGAGTGTTTAGCTACCCATCACCATGGTAGCTTGATCAACAAGGAAGAAAAGAATCTTTGATAGCATCAAAGTCGAAGAATCGAGGATTGATGCTCCAAAGATTAAAATCTCACTTCTCCTTGAAAATCTAAGGTTTTTAGACCTAGAAACCTTTTTTCTCTCTTTTGAATTGCTGAAAAGTGCAAAGTGAAAGTTGTTTTGAAAATATCTCCAAGAGAAGATATTTATATGAAGTGCTAAAAGTGCAGTAAGTGGCACCGCGCTTAGCTCCATCAGGAGTGCGCTAAGCGCGATCAGTAAAAACAGAGGGATTTGCTCAGAAAGCACGTTGAGCGTGTTGTTATCCCGCTAAGCGCGGTCTGGGACTTTGGCTACTGTAAGTTGATCAAAAATTGCGCTGAAGGCGTGCTGAAAATCCTGCTCAGTGCGGTTTGGACAATTAGCTACTGGAAGTATGTGTGAAAACGCGCTGAGAGCTCGCTGAAAAACCCGCTGAGCGCGCTTTGCCGACACGAACTCTCCGAAAATGCTCTTTCGGGCCTTCAATCCTTCACCGATTGATCCTAACATCCAATATAAGCAAAAATACCTGTAAAAGAGCATCAAAATGATCATAATATACAATATGTACAATAAATTCGGAAAGTAACATAAATATACTAAAACTAATAGATATTCTACTAATATTAACAAAGAAACTAATTGAATGGGCCTTAAAATATAGTCAAAAGTATGCACAAATTGGCCCTTAACAGTAACCCTTCCAGGGAGATGGATTCCAAGAAAGGGTAGTGTGAAGCTATGGAGTGGAAGTGTTCCAAGTTTCAGGAGGATATGTCTGCCCTTCAAGAAAAGGTTTGTTGTGCCTAGGCTTTCTAGAATGAGGCCAAGATTCATGGCTCTCTTTCTGCTTTAGCTACCCAAATCATTGAGCTAGAGTCTTCCTTAGAGGTAGATAATAAGTATTGTCGGGAAAAAGTTGTTTCCATTGAAGAGGTGAATCGCTTTGTTGACTAGGCTCGGAAAGCTCTTCAATAGAAGAAGGAGTATTGTGATGAGGACAAAAGGGCTCATGATGGCCAGGTTGATAGGGTAAAGGAGAAAGTCTTGAACTCTCTTCAACATTCTCTAACTAATGTCTACGGGGCTTTTGATTTGGCACTTAATTAGGTGAAACAGCTTCATCCGGACATCTCCATTCTTCGTACAAAATTGGATCCATTCAAAGTTGTTCGGGATGAGGATTTAAAATACAATTGTGGTGCTGTGTCTCAGAATGAGAATGCTTAACTTCTTATTTTCCCTCCTTTTTTTTATTTTTTTCTTTCATTTATCTATAATGTTAGTGGGGCATTTTTCCTTTGCAACGATAATAATATTTATATTTTTACCTCTTTGTTTGGTGTATTGTTTATATTCTGGTGCATGGTATACTTTAGTTTTTCTTTGTGGTCCTCTAGTCCATTGTATGGGTCACTGGTGTTCAAGCTTTAAATTGATTGGAGACTTCTTGTTGTGTCAGGACTTGATCATCGTGCATGTACCTTTAAGTTTGGTCGTCTCGTGTGCATTATTGGTGTTCAATGTGTCTATCGAAATCTGTCATCCCAATCAAAGTTTCGTCATTACTTGCTCTGATTGAGAAATGTTAGTTCATTCTTCATCGTCGCTAGGAACTGTTCCCGGACAAAGGTAAGGTCTTTATCCCTGCCCCAAGTTTGTTAGGGTTTGGGGCGAACGTCTCTGGGATCTACCGCCTATGCTCATGGAGTGGCTAGTTCCTAAGAGGGGCATCTATTAGTCGCCTTTGCTTTACAGGGATATGTGTCTTTGGTTTTGTGGACACGATCATCCTCATTAAATGCTCGGCGGGTATGTCTGTTATGTGAACTCTTGATATGTGTAAGTATATAGAGTCAAATAGTAGATAGTGATGTAAAAGTAAGAGTATCACTCCCACGATTGTAATAACGTAAGTTGATTCTCACATTAAAATCTTGTGAATAGCCATAAGAAAAAAGGTAACATTAATATTGGGTTGTCGTATATTATAGTTGAAATACTATAAATGATAAGTGAAAATGAAAAGTTAAATCAATAGTAAGAGGCATATTGGACAATGAGCCATCTAATGAAGTTCATATTTTGTGTGTGTCTGATGAGATCTATCATGACATATGAGGCACATGGTGATATAGAAATGTATGACTACAACATCAAGGAATATGCAATAATTAAATGGAATAATTCTCGAAGTCTCACAATAATATTAAAGTTTTTCTTTTTGCATCTTCTAATTTCCCCTATGGTTGTAGTCTTTTATCTTTAAAGTGACCATATAGTGAATATGTCTATCATACTATTTTCAACCATATTTACTTATGAAAGTCTGTTAGTTAATGAATCTCTCAATCCTTAACCATCTTTTACATATTTATAAGGTGATCAAGCAAAGAAACAAACCTATAACATTATTCCGCATAGTAAAATGCATCACTCCAAACCACATCATGTCTAATTTTCATTAAACTTCACATTTCTCAACAAAAACAGGTTTAGCACATGATCAGCAAAATAATAAAGCAACACAAGCAATAACATTCAACATTTCTAAACACAAATGAAAAGAAAATATAAACCTAAGTATGATACTTTACTCATTGGAATCTTTCAATTGACAGGAGGTGGGTTATATCATGCCAAGATACCCAACACTTCTCCAATGGAGGGGGAGGGGGGAGGGGTACTCTTCACTATTGTTTTAGTCTATTAGAACAAGATTTGTTCATGACATATATTCCTTAGGTTTTGATTATAAAAAAGTATTTAAAGAACAATGGTTTTATTTAATGTGTGTTTCTTGTATGCAGGTTCTAATACTTTTAAAAATTAGATACATAATCTGATATACAAAGGCACACTTGAGAGAAGCTGAATTGCTAGCTTCTGGCCATACAGAATCTGAAGAACACTTGCTAAGTGATGTCTGGCGTAGACTCTGAAGCTGAAGGTCTCAGCATCAGAAGAAGCAACATAATTGTCTCTACACTTGGTGAATGTAAATTGGCTTCTGGTATCGTTCAGAGTTGGTGATAAAGTTGTAGTTGTTCGTACTGCATAAAGCAAGTTGCATTATCAAATCAGTTTGTCAGCTGGATTCTGAGTCCACAAGGCTCAAGAAAGGTTGACATGCTTTATGAATACCCTCTCCAATGGCTCTATAGTACAATATCTTCTTGAATACTCAACGGTTAACACATGTTACACAATGGATCAAGATCTTTTGGTGTATCTATTTTCAATGACTTTTGTACTATGGAGTAAATCAAAGACACTAATCAAGTTTTCTCATCCAATGGCTAGTCTGCTGCAACTGCTATATAAATGGTTGATGGTTCAAACTGAATCTTTAACAACGATTGACTAGAAGATGGTGTAACAAGATCAACAATTATCAATTTAATAGTTTATACAGATTTTCTGTTGTAGGTTGTAATTGAAAAAGCCTTAAAATTTCTTACACATTGAATATCTTAGAAATCTTAAGAGTTTTAGGTATTTATTAATGGTGATTTCCCGTACCTCTGACATTAGTATCAAGTACACCTTGTTCTCTATTATGCTAAACTTTTTTAGCAGTTTAGATTAAGTCTCTCGCCAAGATGCTTGAGCCATGTAAGTCTCTTGCTATGTGCTTGAGCATTGAAAGTCTTAATCCAATGTATTGATTGTGCAGAATTCTTGTATCATTGGGATACAAGTATGGAAGTCTCTCGCCAAGATGCTTGAGCCATGTAAGTCTCATGCTATGTGCTTAAGCAATGAAAGACTTAATCAAGTGGATTGATTGAACAAAATTCTTGTGTCGAGGGGATGCAAGCAAGACGTCTTGGGACTGTGTGGCTTGAGCAGGTTAGCTCGGTTCATGAAATTGGGAGCAGTAAGCCTTAAATCTGAGGGGTTCAAGCAAGGAGGCTCGTTTCATGGGACTTGGAGCAGAAGTCTTGATTCTGAAGGACTTAAGCAGGAAGTCTCAGACCTAGGGTCTGAGCAGTGTAAAATTCTTATGCAGAATGCATAAGCGACTGTAATCATGATTTGGTTATAGTGAAAATTTCTTGTGAAGCAAGGGGATTATACTACTCTCAGTTGGAGGGGGACCAGTATAAATCTTTGTGTTTTTTTATTTATTTATTTTATTATGTTAACATCGATGCCAAGTATAAAAAGAATCTGAACACTAGTTCAGATTCTGAACACTGATCAGATGCGGAATTAAAAGAAACGGAAAACACAATTCAACTCCCCTTTCAGTGTACTTTTGTCACCTTCAATTGGTATCAGAGCATGGTTTGTGCTTAACACTTAACAGTGGCACAAATAATGATCCAATAAGAAAAGTATGTCTGTAAAATACTTCCCTTCAAGAAGGAATCAAGTGCCACATGAAAAATACCATACTACTTTTCCTACCATATTCTAAGGGTGATTCCACTGAATTTGAATTATGGAAAAGAAAAACATATTTTTAACTCATTGGTCTTGATAAAGGGTTATGACGAAGGTCTATAGAATATCCTTGAGAAAGATATTACTATAGAAGTTGATGGTGTAAAGATGATAACAATTTGAAAATCTCTATCACCAGCTCAGAAGAAGCTTATTGAATATCTTCAGAGGTAGTTACATTCTAGTTGGTGCTCTATCCCACTTCTGAGTATGTCAACATCATTGATATGTCTGATGCTCCGAATATCCATGAATCCTTGTGCTCAAATTTGTGGGAATCAGTTTTGACGCTTTTCCAGTTACACTTCATCTAATCTCTCCAAGCAAATTCTGAGAAGGTTGTTCTGGATTCAAACCTAAGGTCGCAGTTATTCAAGAAGTCATACAACTTGAATGTACGTTGCTCTGTCGATATGTCATACAATATTCAAATAAAAGAAATGGAATTAGATGTTGAAAATCTATATATCAAATTATCTTTTGTAAAGTCTGTTAAAGGATACTTCCTATGGAATGTCTGATGATGAGGAATTATTCTTCCAAATCAAAAGACTTATTTAACTGGCTGAGTGAAATGAGACATCTGATGATAGAAGAGTAACTTCAAAAGCTTTAGAAATATTAGTATTTCACCTGATTTCCCAAATCTGAAATCAAGGAGAAACACTACCAGAACCTAATGTGAGAAGGTTTTACTACAAATTCATTTAACGCTGACATTAGTGCAAGATTCAGATGAAAGAGTAATCTGGCTCTGCTAGTCATTACTGCTTTTGAAGAAGCATCTGAGTCCTGAAATAAAAATAAAGTATTGAAGAGAAAGTGATTATGCTAAATCCATCTTTCTTCAATATTTGATAATAAGAAGTCTGTTCTTTAAGGTGATATCTTAAGAGTCTCCATTTCTCCTTGATTGAGGGTCATCATGGAATTTGTATTAAAGGACAAGTCTGTGAGAAACCTTTAATTCTTCTTAGTTGTTACTAGCACCAATCCTTCAAAAGTCGATCTTGATACCTTTGCTCGCGGTCTAAGTCCACTTGATTTGGCACGTACAGATAAGTTGTTACCCTGTACTTTTCCTGATGGTTCTAGGAGATCCCGTTTGATCTCTTTGTTTTAAGGGATTTCCAAAAGATTGGATGTTTGAAAACTCCAATAATGTGTGTTGCTGATCCTATTTTTATAAGGATCCTTTTTGGCCCAGTAATCTTGTTGTTATGAGGATTCCTCTTTGTCTGCCATCCCTATTGTTATAAGGGTACTATCAACACATTCCTATTGTTATGAGGATTTTATCTCATTTTTATGAGGAACTTTGCTTTATCTCCTATCGTTATGAGGAATTTTGGACCAATCCTATTGTTATGAGGATCCTATTTCACTGATTCTATTGTTATAAGAATCTATTGCTTCCTATTGTTATGAAGAACCCATTTTTTGATTTTATTGTTATAAGAATCTGTTTTGCCATTCTTATTATTATGAGGATTTTATCCTGCTTTGTATTTTGTTGTCATGAGGATTCTTTCTCCATCAATCCTATTGTTCTGAGGATTCATCCTATTGTTATAAGGATATTGTCGTTCATCCTATTGTTGTGAGGATCTTGCTGCTTATCCTATTTTTATGAGGATCTCATCTTGTTCTGTATCCTATTGTTAAGAGGATTCCTCTTTGTCTTTGATCTCTTGTGAGAATATCTTACTCCTGTCAGATGTCCTCAGTGATTCCCAGTCATGTCTGAACCTTTTAATCATTTACTTTGAGTATCCCTAGTGTTGCCTTTTTGTTATCCCCAGTGAGACTTTACTCATTGTCGTCTTTGTCCGTATTGTGCATTTATCATTTCATCATAAATCATCATACTAGAGTTCATTCCATGTCTGAATTGTTCCTAACATTGGCTGAAAGTCAGTTTTGTCTTTAGCATAACATGCCATTGCATCTAGGGGCAAAATTTGTATTTAAATACCTTTCACTCTGATTCCAGAGGGTTGTCACCGCTCATGCCATCTTGTAAAGTTATTTAAATAGAGGCAACTGTCATACCCCAAATTTTGACCCTAGATTCCATCATCATTCTAGGAGCATTATACATTTCATTGCTAACCCAAACCATGTACAAATTGCTTTCTTGTCTTGTTTCATATGAATTAGGGTTTTGCACCAAGAGAATCAAAAGGATCTTCACATGATCGCTCAATGTCTTGGATTAATCATCAACCTACCAAGTGTTCATACACTCAAGAGGCCTCTCTCTATAAAAATCAAGTGTAATTTGGCCCCATTACAAGTTCATTGAAGCCCAACTTCATCTGGTCACCAATTAGGGTTTTATCAGGAATAGTCAATTGTGCCTCTGACTTTTGATCAAAGCATGATCCCAAGCCTAGGGACATGATTCAAATCCCTGGAGTTCATCCATTATGTTTGAAAGGTTCAATAATGCAAGATCATTGAAGATCACACAATTGAATTCATCAGATGCACAAGCTTTAAACTGCAAAGTCAACTCTTTGACTTTTGGCATTTTGCGTCAAAATTGAAGTCCTCGAGTCAAATTTCATGAAAACATGTTTGATCAATGAGTTTGAGCATGAAAAATAAAGAATTGAGAGGTTTCTTACAAAAGGGGAAAAGTTAAGAAAGTGGAATTTTTCAAAGTATGGAGAAAAACCCTAATTTTGTGCCAACTTTGAAAGGTCATAACTTTCAATTTAGACATCCATTTTTTCTGTTCCAAAGATCAAAATGAAGCCCTCACAACATACTACAACTTTGTCATTTTGAGTCAATCTCTAAAAAGTGCTTAAATTTTGAGTTATGGAACCATAAAGTTTATAAATATCTTCCAACACTAAGAATATTTTTCAAGGCAGTTTTTGTTCACAAAAGTACCAAACTTTGGAGCCAGTTTCACTATGATTCATTGAGATTCAAGAACTTCATCAAACATTAAAGTTGTAGAGCATGTTTAGGGATTTTCAAAAAGTACAAGAACTCCTCCATAGCATTTTTGAGCTAAGAGTTTCGAAGAGGAGAAGTTGGCCTCAAAACCTGATTTTACAAGTCATGCTATTGCCAAACCATGAGTGCATATCCTAGCCAAAGTCATGAAATTTGGTTTTGCAGCCTATTTAACTTGCAAATCTCACTTAAATCAAACAAGTACACTTGATTTTGGTGTATTATCCAAGTGATTATGACTTTGTTCAATAGTTCATTCCATTTTTGGCACAAAGTTAACACTTCCATTTCCATAAAGGCACTTTAATCACAAAAGTCAACTTCTTGAGCCGATAATTTGTTTCTTCTGCACTCTAACTCCTCTACGTATCAAAAGTAATCTTCCAAAAGTTCCAACAACTCTCTCATGCTTGTACTATGCATTAGAACCTCAAATTTCATGAAACTACATATTAGTTTTCAACAAAACCAAATGAACATCCAAGTTACAATTCTGCAGAGGACATGAACCTCACTCTTTCCCTATAAATAGAGGCTCATTCTAAGCCTCTAACACACAACAAAAATCACATAATTCCTCCCTCAAAACCTCCCAAACCAGCAACTTGCATTTCTTCCTTTTGTGCCAAGAAACACCAACTTGCACAAACTCAGCCAGTTTCATTTCCACACTACAAACCACCAATCCAACCTTTCAAACACATCAAAAACCATCCCTTGAAGGTGTTCAAACCTTCATCTTCCTCATAAACTATCAAAATCAGAAAGTCAACTTTTAAAACCTCATTTTGTTGACTTTTTTCATTTTCCAAGCCAAAACTCTATCCAAACCATTTTCAATCATTCCAACACTTCCAACACACTCCATAAGACATCCTTAAACTGTTCCAAACCTGGTTTTTCAATTGTAACTTCATTTCCTTGAAGTTTCATTTTGGTCATTTTTCCATATCTTGCAAGAAGGAAGCATTTTCTGTTCCAGTTGGTTTCTATTGTTTCTAAGCATCCTAAAGCTTCATTAGAGGTATATTGGAGGTGTCCAAGGCATTAAAGTATTTCTGTATCAAGTCTTGTGAAAGTTCCAAGTTTGCTCCAAGAGTTAAGTTCACTTGAAACTTGAACTCTTTGAAATATGCCATGCTTTGATGTACACTGATCATGAACATGTTTGGTATGATATTTGTGACATGTTTGAACCATTAATTGATGTTATTCATGACTGTGTGAAACTGTGTTATAGAAGTTGTAAAAATGAGCCATTTTAGAAGTTGCTATCGTGTTTTAAAATGGAAGCACTTTTAGCCAAAACCAATGACACCATTGATTTCCTTGTGAAAAATTAGACAAATTTGATTTTTACATCACCTCTTTTCATTAAGTATTGAGTGAGTTATGGATGTTATTACAAAATCAAAAAATGGTGGAGTTTCTGAACCAAGCCAGCCATGGCGCCTTGGATGGGTTTTTTTGGGCAAGACTACGTTTATGTTTTAATTTGTGGGGGTGATACAATGGATGTATCACCACCCCAGTAGTTAAACCTGCGCGCGTATTGTACCTTTGACTACCAGAATTGGGTTCGAATAATTCCCCTCGCCCCTGTTCTTTTTATTTTTTGGATTTTTCAAGTGAGTTTCACATATAATATTGTGCTTCCATCCTTATTTAACAGAGCGCGCGTAGTTGAGTTGGTCTTTGTTTTGGGTTGCAAGTCAGGTGTTGTGGGTTAAAGTCCCATGGAGGCCACTCCTTTATTTTTGCCATTTATTTCTTTTCATTTTCTTCACAAAATTAAAACTTCATAAATTCTTCATTTCAATTGATTTTTGGGCCATTCTTTTTGATAAATTCTCTTGATGATGTCTAGTTTCTGTTTGTGAAAATAAAATTCCAAAAATGATTATTTTTCTTGCACTTATGCTTGTTTAAAGTGTATGACTTTTTAAGGGTTTCATAAGGTTCTTTTTTATTCTTTGGTTGATCCTCTTGATTTTCTTTGTACATATGGACTTGTATGAACCTTGTGCGTCTTTTTTAGACTTTATATGATGTTGTGGACTTATGCATCCTTGTTGTTTCTTGATTTTGATGCATTTTTTCAAGTGTATGTTTACATGAAATGTATGTTGAAACTTTGTTCATACCATGAGTTTTTTCTTGGTTATTTTGCCTTTAACATGTGACTTCCTTCCATGTTTACATGACCTTGATGTGTATATTATATAACTTTGTGTTGATCATACCATGTTTATGTGTTCTTAAACACTTGAATTTTTCCTTGAATGTGCCTTTTAATATTTGCTTGTATGTCAAACTCTTTGTGATGTTTCTACCTTGTTCAAGACCATGTTTGAACCCTAACATGTATATTTGTTTGTTATCTACTTGTCTTAACATGTTCAACTTGTATCCATGCTTAAATTTTCAAGTAATGTCCTAACTTATTCACATGATGTTTGAATTTTAACTTGTCATCTATAAGCATACTCACATGTCATCCATTGTATGTTTGCATCTTCCATCCACATGTTATTGTTATAAATATGTCTTTTTGTTCAAGTATGCTTTGGTTGTTACCTTTACTTGTCCATGTTTAAATTGTATTTGTGATTAAGTGATGTTTTAACTTACACATGTTTACTTTGAATCTTGATTGTTACCATGTTAAGTAATGTTTAACTTGTACATGCCTTACTTCATCTTTGAACTTTCTCCATGATAAATGATGTTTTAACTTTTAACATGTCAACCTTGAACTTTGTTTTCATCAATGTTTAAGTATTGTTATAACTTATACATGTCATACTTGAACCTTGAATCTTACCATGCTTAAGTGTTATGATGACTTATCCATGTTGAGATGTTTAAATTGTATTCATGATTAAGTGTTGTTATAACTTATTCATACTTGTCTTGTATTCATGATTAAGTGGAGTTAGTAAACCCTAATGCATGCTTGCCTTCATTATACACTTAAACTTGTCATCCATGATGTTTTAGTCTTGTTAGAACTATACTTCATGTATGTTTAGATGTTGTAACATCTTTGCTTGTATGAACTTGTCTTGGTTGTCACTATGATGATTTATAACTTCTTTAAACTTTGAATATGCTTGGTTGTTACATTGTTCCTTTTATGACTTTGTCAAGTCTTTAGATGTTGTCACATCTACTCTTATACTTTGGTTGTAACCATATGCTTTATCAATTAACATCATGTTTGAATGTTGCTTTAAATGCTTACAATTGATATCATGTTTGAATATCATACTTGTTCATATCATCCATCTATTCATACTCTTTTTAACTTCCCTAGGTATAACCAACCCCCGAACCCTACAATCTCTTAGCATTGTTGTTACATTGCAAACTTAGGGTTTTATACGATCTTTACCCTTTCCCTTGGATAAATCAAAGCTCGGTGATGAATATTTAAAGATTTGTGATTCAAGTTAATCAATAGTTTGATATCCAATTCTCACCGCAACAAATGCTGATAAAATCGATTGTACTTCTGACTATTAAGAGTGGAGTTCTCTCTATAGAGAGTCTTGAATGGAAATTCATGGGTATTATTATTAAAAGATACATTGAACCATGAGAGTTGAAATTAGACCAATTTGTACTTCTGATTAATAAGAGTGAATTACCATTTATTAGGTTAACACCCTCTAGACATAATTGATTTTGCACCGACCTAGATTATCGATTCATGTGTTATTTATATTTTGCTTTTATTTTGTCTACTACACATTTAATTTTTCATACACATTATTTAAACATTATGTCTGACATCTAGTCATCCGAAGAACAAAATCTCAAAGAGGAGTATAAGTGGTAATAAAAAAGTTGAGACTCATTGAAGACCATATTAGTCACTGCTAGAAATAGGGTTGACCTAACTCTAACGGAGGCCTAAAACAAATTCTAAAAGTGTGACCTTTTAGTTTTTAAAATATTATTTACAAATTTATTTAAAATTAATTTTCTATTCATTTTAAAATGTAAAATCATTTATTAAATTAGCATAATCAATTTTATTTTATATTTATTTCCAATCAATAACATAGTCCATCAATTTAATATTTGTTGAGATTTCGTTGATATAAGATAAAATTTTTATTAGTTTACAATTTGAAAATCTTTGTTGCTTCGGACGGTTATAAAATTTTTTAAGGTATAAATAAAATGATCTAGCATAAATAATCTAGCATAAGATTTAAATGGTATGAGTTGATAAAGATTTAAATACAATGATATAGCATAAGATTCAAATGATATGGGTTGTTAAAGATCTAAATACAATGATCTAGTATAAGAAGATAAAAATGATCTAGTATAAGAAGATAAAGTTTTATTATTGTGTACCACATACTACTTTATACATCAAAATATTTAATATCTACACATTTCAAGTTTTATTATGGCAGAGTAACATCTAGGCATGGCAACGGGGCGGGTCGGGGACGGTTTTTACCTCCCTCAAACCCAAACCCAAATCCACAAACAATTTCCGTTTTCCATCCCAAACCCAATCGGAGATGGAAAATTAAAATTCAAACCCGTCCCAAACGGGTTCGGGTTGGGTTCGGGTATCTCCGTCCCGCCACCACCCATTTAGTAAAATCAATTTTTTAATAGGAATATTTATTTTTTCCAAAATCAAATTACATTATAAATAATAAAATAAAATAAAATCTCAAAAAAAAATCTTACATACATTTGAAATATGTTAAATAAATAAAACAAATCAAAATATCAAAACATTGGCCACATTTTTAATATTCTAAATTAACAAAATTAAATAATAATGTTCATAATATAATAAACGGGGCGAGTTCGGGGACGGGTTCGGGGTGGGTACTAGTGTCCCCATTACCCGACCCGTCCCCATATTTTTTAATCGGGGAAAACCCAAACCCAAACCCAATCAAAGCGGGTTTTCTCCGTCAACTTTGGGGCGGGTTCGGGTGGGTATCCGTGAGTATGGGTTTTGTTGTCATGTCTAGTAACATCAGTGGTGGAGCCAAGACCTTGTCTTAGGGCTGTAAAAAATAAATAATAATAATAATAATAATAATAATAATAATAATAATAATAATAAACAAATTATTATTATTATATAGAGATAAAGATTCAAGTTTTATATAATGAAAATGAAAAAAATTTAAATTAATAAATATATAAGTTTAAATTAAATATATGTGTGTGGTTGAAACCATGATATATCAGAAGTTGTTTACTGGCTTAGTGGCAAAGTGTAGTCCATTTAGTAATTAAATATGGATTTAATTCCTAGCTTTGCTTGTTTTTGAAATTATTTTACACTTTTAAAATTTTAACTCAACCCAAACGTGGAAGAGAGAGGATAATTGTTCACAATCTAAGGAGGGAGAAGAAAAAAAACATTATGTGGCCCACAAACAAGATAAAAAAGAAAGAACAAACTCATAATTTCGGAAGAGAGAAGAAACAAATGTGAAAGAGAGATGAAATATATGGGCTGCAAAATCAATATTTGAGGGGGTGCAAAGTTCCTATAATTTAAAAAATAAGGTTTAAAATAGAAAATTGCATCCCCTGAGCTCTATGTAGCTCCGCCCATGAGTAACATATAATAATTAAAATACTCTTTTCATTTGTTTTTTATTCTTAATTTCTTAATACTCTTTTATAAATCTATTTTGAAGGAATAAAAAATAGTTTAGTTCAATCATTCAAGTATATTAGGATAGATTAAAATAAAAAAAATAATAAAATAGTCAAAGTTAGTTATTATTACAATTTTGTTATTAATAAAAATAGTTTAGTTCTCTGTTTTGCTTTTATGCTTTTAAAAACACTAAAACAAAAAAAACAGTTTTTTTTCAAAATTATATTTTCAAACAAGTATTTAGTTTTTTTTTATTTTATAAAGTTAAAAAACTGTTATTAAAAATAGAATCCAATATACCTTTAATTTCTATAAAGCTTAAATACAATTTTAATGCATTTATTTTAGCTTTTTAAATTTTTTTAGTTTCTTTTATGCTAAAATAAAGTTTTGGTCCTCCTGTTTTTCAAAATTCACAGTTTTGGTCCTCTGTTTTTTTTTTAACAGTTTTGGTCCCCCACCCTTACTGTTTATGTACGGACGTGTGCTGTTTATGTACGGACAAGTTACTATTCATCACTTTTTTTGGGCCAAAATTGGGGTGGGGGACCAAAACTGTTAAAAAAAAAACAGGAGGATTAAAACTGTGAATTTTGAAAAACAGGAAGACCAAAACTGTATTTTAGCCTTCCTTTTAAAAACAAATTCAGCTTTTTCATCTCTTTAAATTTATTTTATGATGTGACATTGACATGATATTGTGAATGTGACGTTAACGTCATAAAATACTTAGCACATCATATTCTTAAATTAAAAAATTAATGTAATAACATTATTTAATATAATTAATAATTTTAAATTAAATAATATTAATTTGTAAAGTATTGGCCACATGTGAAATAATGACTGACCAGTGAAGAGCTAATTAAACAAAATAAATTTTATGCAGAGTTGAACACATCCTGTCCCCTAAAATACCATTACTTAACTTAACCGTCTAAACTTCTAGACTATTTTGTTAATTTTCTTATACAGTGTTAAAAAAATGGTGTAATTGTTTTGATAATTTAAAATTAGTGTTTTCAGTGGAGAGGGCATGAGTTCAACTTTTACCCCATGCATAAATTTTATTTTGTTTAAACTTTTACACAATGCATGAATTTTATTTTGTTTAGTTAGCTCTTCATTGACACGTAGCACCAATAATTTATAAGTCAATATTATTTAATTTAAAAATTATTAATATATTAAAAATTATTATTTAATTAATTTTTTAATTAAAAAATATGACGTCGATATTTTATGATGTGATGCCAACTTTTTTTAAAGGTTCAAAAAATTAAAAATAAAATAGAAAAACTAAAAATGCATTTAGACTTTTCTATTTTCAAGTTTTATTTTATCAAATAATACTTTTTATGGTCAAGTATACTACAAAATATTTTATATATGGAAATACTTAATGTCTAAAATTGTAAGTTTTTATTAGAAAATAATTGAAATTAAACATTCTTATTCCAGATTCGTTTCGTTTGTTATCTTTAATGTTTTTTTATTTTTACAATTTTATTGAAACAACTTCTACTATAATTAGATGTTTTAAATTTTACTTATGAGAGTGAGAACCTATATGTGCACTGCCTCTAATCTAGGACATGTTGTGAATGCCGCATGAAACTCATTAATAAATAATTAAACATTTATGATGTTTACTTGCTAAAATCTCTGATGATAAAAGGTCGATTGATGTTTAGAAATAAGTTTTAGACTTTTTTAAAATTTTGTACCGAATGATATACGAAATTTAAATTTAGTTAATGTAACAACACAAAATAATAAAATATGTTCTTATTGATATTTCTTTTTTTTAGGATTTTTATTAGCATTATTTTTGTTATTACTTTACTATTAGGATTATTATTAATCATAATAAGATTAATTGAAACTATTTTAATAAAATAAAAATTTAATGAGAGTAATGGAAAAGAAGTCGACAACAGGAAAAATTAGTGAAGTAATGAATAGAAATAAAAACCTAAATTTCCGAATCAAAAAAGCAGTATGTGCATTGTAAGGTTTTCCGGTAATAGTGTTTAGGGCAGTGAGATTTCTCTTAAACACCAAGTTCGACTCACATGTGTGAAATTCTTAATAATTTGATAGGAATTTGTGTCATTGTGTTAATTTCTATGAAAATGATAATTAATAAGTAAAAATCAGTTTCTTTATAAAGTCGGTTTTCAAATGTGAAAATCACTATTACTGCAAAATTTATGATGTTTTATTGTAGAATGAAATATGTACAAAATCATGTAAAATTCTGCTTAACAACTTCAATTTTGTTTCTATAAATAGTTATGTTAAATTTTGTTGTTCCAAATTGCTAAATTCACATGATTTATGTGTTGAAAAATAATTGTGTTAAAGAGGAACCTTAGGCTATGTTTGGATTGATGGAACATAACGGAGCGGGGCGGAGTGGAACATAGCGAAGCGGAATGGAGTGGAGCAAAACAGAATATATATTCCACTCCATTGTTTGATTATTTTATTAAAAATATCTCATTCCATCATATACACCCAAATTGGATGGAACAAAAAATGAGGAATTTGATGGAATGGGATAGAATAGATTCCATCATATTTCATTCCATTCCATCTATTATTTGCAAATCCAAACAATAAAATCACATTAATTACCACTCAATTCCATTTCATCCCATCCCATACCACCGATCTAAACATACCCTTAAAGATTGATTGGGTGCAGATATATGCAGCAAAAAAAACTATCTCTTGGTTTGAGCAAGAGTGATAGTCAAATACCACTATTTGATATTTCACTACTAGTGAGAGAGTGTATAGAATATCAGCAAATACAGAGAGTGTGAATGGTAGGAAGAAAGTGTCTCACCTGACCCTCTCAAATGAGAGGGTATTTATAGAGGGCCCCCAGCGCGGGGCCAACGGTTACCTGCGATGGGCTGGATCAACTAGGCCCACTCCAAGTAACTGCTAGGGCTTACGTGTAGTAGTGAAGACCAGCACGTGGTCTTCGCCCTAGAGTAACTGCTCCTAGATTTCCGAAAGTAGGGCAGGCCGAATCTTTCGGAAGTGGGAGGTTACTTGGAACGTGTCCACGCGGGATGGACCGTTGGGTGCTCCTCGCGGGGGAGGAGCCTTCTGCGGTCGAGGAGATGTGAATCCTGTGTACTCCTCGCAGGGAGGAGACTTATGCGTCGAGGAGAGACGATGCCCGTGGAACGGACATGGCCTCGCGGGGAGGAGTCATGCTCGTCGAGGAGTGATGTGTAGCATTCTCGCGGGGAGAAGCTAGTCTGTCAGGGAGATACATCTCAGCAGGGTGTGATGTCCTCCTCTCCTATTATCCCAAGTGCTCGACACTGCCTGAGTGCCCGACAAAACTGTGGTTAGCACGTGGCATTCGCGTGTCTTGTAGAAGGACCTTACTGGGCCTCCCCAGGCTGTATGGGTTGGGTCTGCTCGACTGTTGGGCAGCCTCGGCCCAGTCCAGAACAGGAGCCCCCTAAGTCGTTGCTCTGAGATGTTAGAGCAATGACTTAAGGGTTATTGGCATGTCGAGGATATGCCAAGAGAGGATCCGAGGAGGCCATTCTCGTGCTCGACGTTCCTACAGTCGCACATAAGTCGGGCATCGATCAGCTGTGTCTGGTCATAACGCCGGGGAGATGAGGATTTTCAGATTCGAAACGTTGGGGAAGACTGAAACGACACGCGTGGGAGGATGGACGGCTGCATGTGTGCCACGTCTCGTCTGTCATTATTACCTAGGGAGGCTAGGGCGGCTGGCTAGGGTAGCGCACTCAAGTGCCCTATGTCCCTCGAGTCCCGCGAGAGCCACTTATAAAAACTCCTCCCCTCGTTCATTTCCCACTTTTCCGTTTCTCTTTAAAAAATCTCGCTCCTTCTCTTTCTACCTTCTACAGTAGCCGTTCGCCGCCGTCAACCGCCGAAAACTCTGCGCCGGAAACCTAAACCTCCGCCTATAAGGTATTTGCTCCAAACTGACCTTTTTCTTGCGTTTCTTTTTAATTTTAACTAGTGTATAGCATTTCCTTGGTGAACTGATGAAGTTCCCACGAGAAATGAAAGGATTCCTGGCGAATACGGCGGGAATCTTTAGTTGTTGAGAGAGGGGGTGCTAAGAACTTCACCCGCTTTTGTTGAATATCTCGGGGACCAGGGATGAACATATCGGGGACACGTTGAATGTGTACCTGCAAGGTACTCCGACGCTCAAGTGAGAGAGTGTACAGAATATCAGCAAATACAGAGAGTGTGAATGGTAGGAAGAAAGTGTCTCACCTGACCCTCTCAAATGAGAGGGTATTTATAGAGGGCCCCCAGCGCGGGGCCAACGGTTACCTGCGGTGGGCTGGATCAACTAGGCCCACTCCAAGTAACTGCTAGGGCTTACGTGTAGTAGTGAAGACCAGCACGTGGTCTTCGCCCTAGAGTAACTGCTCCTAGATTTCCGAAAGTAGGGCAGGCCGAATCTTTCGGAAGTGGGAGGTTACTTGGAACGTGTCCACGCGGGATGGACCGTTGGGTGCTCCTCGCGGGGGAGGAGCCTTCTGCGGTCGAGGAGATGTGAATCCTGTGTACTCCTCGCAGGGAGGAGACTTATGTGTCGAGGAGAGACGATGCCCGTGGAACGGACATGGCCTCGCGGGGAGGAGCCATGCTCGTCGAGGAGTGATGTGTAGCATTCTCGCGGGGAGAAGCTAGTCTGTCGAGGAGATACATCTCAGCAGGGTGTGATGTCCTCCTCTCCTATTATCCCAAGTGCTCGACACTGCCTGAGTGCCCGACAAAACTGTGGTTAGCACGTGGCATTCGCGTGTCTTGTAGAAGGACCTTACTGGGCCTCCCCAGGCTGTATAGGTTGGGTCTGCTCGACTGTTGGGCAGCCTCGGCCCAGTCTAGAACAGGAGCCCCCTAAGTCGTTGCTCTGAGATGTCAGAGCAATGACTTAAGGGTTATTGGCATGTCGAGGATATGCCAAGAGAGGATCCGAGGAGGCCATTCTCGTGCTCGACGTTCCTACAGTCGCACATAAGTCGGGCATCGATCAGCTGTGTCTGGTCATAACGCCGGGGAGATGAGGAGTTTCAGATTCGAAACATTGGGGAAGACTGAAACGACACGCGTGGGAGGATGGACGGCTGCATGTGTGCCACGTGTCGTCTGTCATTATTACCTAGGGAGGCTAGGGCGGCTGGCTAGGGTAGCGCACTCAAGTGCCCTATGTCCCTCGAGTCCCGCGAGAGCCACTTATAAAAACTCCTCCCCTCGTTCATTTCCCACTTTTCCGTTTCTCTCTAAAAAATCTCGCTCCTTCTCTTTCTACCTTCTACAGTAGCCGTTCGCCGCCGTCAACCGCCGAAAACTCTGCGCCGGAAACCTAAACCTCCGCCTATAAGGTATTTGCTCCAAACTGACCTTTTTCTTGCGTTTCTTTTTAATTTTAACTAGTGTATAGCATTTCCTTGGTGAACTGATGAAGTTCCCACGAGAAATGAAAGGATTCCTGGCGAATACGGCGGGAATCTTTAGTTGTTGAGAGAGGGGGTGCTAAGAACTTCACCCGTTTTTGTTGAATATCTCGGGGACCAGGGATGAACATATCGGGGACACGTTGAATGTCCCGGGGTCCCCAATAGTTACTCTTTTCGTTAGAGTCATGGGAACACGGGGGCGGAATTTTCCGGGGAGGCGATGAATTCCCCGGTGACCATGTTGATCCTCGGTCGGTTACGTCGGGGAGACGAGAAAGCCTTGCCCCTTCCTCGCCCGTTCGCTTGAACAGCGGTGGAGGGGTGAATTTGATATGACCCATCGAATTCATCGTTTCCTTCTGCTTTTCAGGTAAATGGACGGTTTGGCTGCGAAGGTGGCCGTAGGATCATTTGAAGATGACGACCATCCAGAATCTCCCATGGCACATATGGCTTTTTCCCAGGAGCGCCCGCTCGAGGAGTGGGTCTGCGACGAAGCCTTGGAGATGTCGTCCATTTTTGTCTACAAAGATGTGGACGACACGTTCTGCACCGTCGAGCATAGGCTCATCGGGTCTGACAAATCCTGGAAGGTTTTCCGCCCAGAGGAACATCATCGGATATGTTCGCCTTACCAGGGAATGCGCATCCTGTTATATGAATTCATGTTCGACAAGGCGGGGTGGAGGCTGCCCTTCACGGACTTACAAGAGGGGATCTTCGCCTGGTTGAAGCTGGCCCCCTCGCAGATTCACCCGAACTCGCTGGCCTTCATCCGGGCCTTCGAGCTCGTTTGTAAGCACTTAAAAATCGTTCCGACAGTGTCCCTCTTCTTTCGGATATTCCATCTTCAAAGGTCGTCGGCCGGTGGACGACACGGATGGGTGTCCTTCAAACAAAGTAAAGCTCTGTTTCATACGTATTTAGATTCCGTCCGGGACTTTAAGTTCCGCTACTATTTCGTGAAGCCAGTCACCCTTGAGGCTATCAATTCGCTGTACAGGAGAGTCACCCGTAAAGTCGACGGTCGCTCCGAGGAGGTTCTGGAGCCGAAGTTCCCCCTGTACTGGACGGAGGAACACTTCAAGAAGGGAGTTGACAAATACAAGGTGAAACATAATCAGTTGGATGTCGACGACCGGGCAACTTACGATAAAATCGTCGCTTTCGTCGAGAGCTTCAATGAAGCCCGGCACGAAATGCTGGGTGGCGAGCCTATCACGGGAGCAGACGGGCAGGTGATGAAGCAACGTCGCTTGATCAATACCCGTGTGTTGCTCGAGTCCTTCTCCGATGAAGAAGCAGACGAGTTGTTAGGTGGTGAAAATATCCTCGATCTAAGCCTTCCTCGTGTCTGTATACCTTGCCTTACTAATGTTTTCTTTCTTTTTGCAGGAAAAATGGCCGGAGCTGAGGAGAGACTCAAGAAGTTGAAGGCGAAGAGGGCTCGGGAAGAGCAGGCCCGGGGAGAGGCATCTCGTTCAAAGGGTCAAGATGTTGCTCCTTCTGGGGTCATGCTTGAGGGTGTTTCCTCTGCTGCAATGCCCGAAGGTTCCAGCCAATCCCAGCCTGCTGCGACTGTGTCAGGGATTTCAGATAGACGGACACCTCCTACTGGGAGCCAGTCTCCGGGTACTCAAGGGACGCCGAAATGACAACGGGTTTCGAACGCGCAGATCATCGACCTGGCCCACGAAGACAGTCCCCCGCCTCCTTCAAGCTTCGAGCTCCCACCATGCCATCTCAAGCCCCGCTTCTTCTCCGAAGTCATCTATCCTCACGTCCCTCCCTCTGAAATCCAAGCTGTGCTGGGGGCCGCTGCGGAAGCGAGGAGGAAAACGATCTTTGAAGATATGTCTGCGGTCATGCGGCTTTGCTCGACTGCTATTGTCCTGAATGATGAAACTCGCCCCGCCGCTGAACTTTCTCGACTGCAAGAAAGATTAGAGACCTTGGACGCTGAGATGCTCGACCTGCGCAAAGAGTTGAAGGAATGCAGGGACCTGAATAAAGAACAGAGCGAGCAGCAGCAGCGGGCTGAGACCAAGCTAAAGGAAGTCGAGGAAGCGGAGAAAGGCCATCTTGCCCGGATCACCGAGCTGGAGGCAAAGGAGAAGCGGCTCAGGGAGAGGGTTGCCGAGTTAGAGGATGCTGTTTGGCCAGCTGAAGGAGAAACTGAAGAGGATAAGCTCCTAACCACCCGAGCGGCGCTGGTGGCCCAACTCAGGAGACTCAAGCAGGATCTCCGGCTAGCCGAGGATGATGCTCTTGAAACTGCAGGCATAGGGTTCCGAAATGCAGTGGCGCAGCTTCGGGTCCTAAATCCTGACCTGGTGACCGACGGGGCAGATGCTGACTACGAGGTGGTCGACGGCCGGATAGTGCTGCCCGGGCAAGGAGGAAATGCCTACGAGGGAGGCGGGCCAGACGCTGCTGAGACTGCCGCAGAGTAGGAATATAGGTCGCTTGGCCTGCGTGCCATTTTATTGTTTTTGCCCAGCTTGTGGGCTTACTTGATGTAATATTCGCACAATGGTTATTTTTGCCCGGCTTGTGGGCTTATATATGTAACATTCGTACGATGGGCTTTGCCCGATTCTTATACTTCATTTTTGCCTCTTTATTTATTTTGCTTGTGTGTGATATTTTATACATTACTTATTTTTGCCTAAGTAGTTGAGATCGCTGGCGCCTTGGGAGTTTGCTCGACTCTGATGATCCTCGACTGCGGAGAGAGCTAGTCGATTGGTCGGGGGTTGTACCCCGACCTTCAACGAGGCTAAGACGTCGGTCGAGGTCTTAGCTTCGTGGCGTGAACTGCCCATCGCGAGCTGGGTGTTCTTCCTAATTGGTACGTCGACGACGGAGCTCAGTTGAGGCCTCTTCGTCGGGCCAAAAAGTCTCACGCACACACTTCGTGGTTTTTGGCTGTCGTGTGTTATATAGAGGTGTCGCGCATGTACCGTTGCACGCCCCCGTGGTCGCGACGTTGTACTGTCCCGGGCAGTGTCTAACTGTAGTATTGCTTGAGCTTCTCAGCATTCCATGGTCGAGCAAATTGTTCACCGTGGAGGTTCTCGAGGTAATAGGCACCCGTCCCCGTCTTTGCGGTGACGCGGTATGGGCCCTCCCAGTTTGCGACCAGCTTTCCTTCGCGTGAATCTTTTTGATTTCTCCGTAGGACAAGACTGCCTACTTGGAAGTCTCATTTGATAACTTTGTCATTATAACGCAAAGTTATTTTTTGTTTTAAAGAGGCTTCTTGGAGGGAAGCGCCGGTCCTTATCTCTTCGACAAGGTCGAGTTCCTCTCGCAGGGCTTCGTTGTTTGTTTCTTCATCGAGGGAAGCTTCTGTCCTCCTCGAGGGTTCCCTGATCTCCACGGGGATAACTGCCTCAATCCCATATGTTAGGCGAAACGGGGTCTCCCCGGTCGTGGAGTGTGGGGTTGTTCGATACGCCCAGAGGATGTTGTGCAACTCCTCGACCCACCGTTGTTTGGCCTCGCCGAGTCGTCGCTTCAATCCCCAGAGTATCACTCTATTCGCTGCTTCGGCCTGCCCATTGGTTTGAGGGTGCTCGACCGACGTGAAGTGTTGTTTTGTGCCCAGTTTGGCGACGAAGTCTTGGAAGTTCCTGTCGGTGAACTGTGTCCCGTTGTCCGTGACGATGGCTTGGGGCACCCCGAATCGGGCGAGGATGTTTCTCTTGTAGAAACGGAGTATGTTGAAAGCAGTGATTTTGGCCAGCGCCTCGGCCTCAATCCACTTCGTGAAGTAATCCACCCCGACGATGAGGTACTTGTTTTGGTACGACCCTATGACGAAAGGTCAGAGGATATCCATTCCCCACCACGCAAATGGCCATGGGGACGACAATGACTTAAGCTCATTTGGAGGAGCGAGGTGCATGTCTCCGTGTCTTTGGCAGCGGTCACATTTCTTAACGTGCTCCTTTGCATCATGTTGCATAGTGGGCCAATAATACCCTGCTCGGAGTGCTTTTCGGGCTAGGGACCTTCCGCCGAGGTGCTGGGCGTTGATCCCTTCGTGGATTTCTTGGAGGATCCCCAAAACTCTGCCTTCTTCGACACACCAGAGTAAGGGAATGGAGAATCCTCGACGGTATAGCTTACCTTCGACGACGGTATACGCACATGCCCGCCTCTTGACTATCCCCGCTTCTTTAGGATCGTCGGGCAGTTTGCCCATCGTCAAGTATTCGTAAATTGGGGTCATCCAACAGCTTGCGTCCCCGATTGCGTTGACCTCTGTGGTCGGTGCGGTTTTGTTTATGCTCGGATGGGTCAGTATCTCCTGGATAACTGATTTGTTCCCTCCTTTTTTCTTAGTGCTCGCAAGCTTGGAGAGCACGTTTGCTCGAGTGTTGTGCTCGCGCGGGATGTGAGCCACCTCCGCGGAGATAAATTTCTTCAACTTTTCTTGCACCAAGGTTAGGTACTCGATGAGACTATCATTTTTGGCCTGGAATTCTCCCCGAACTTGTGATGCCACGAGCTGGGAGTCTGTAAAGATTTTGACTTCTCTTGCGCCAAGGTCTTCCGCAAGTCGAAGTCCCGCGAGGAAGGCCTCGTATTCGGCTTGGTTATTCGATGTCTTGAAGGACAGTTCGAGGGAGACCTCTATCAGGATGCCCTGCTCGTTTTCGAGGATAATGCCCGCTCCGCTACCTTTTGCACTAGAGGCCCCGTCGACGTAAATCGTCCATTTCTGGGAGCCACTGGTCGAGGATTCAGGGACGGTCATTTCCGCTACGAAGTTGGCCAGTACTTGGGATTTCAAGGATTTTCTTCCTTCGTATCGAAGGTCGAACTCGGATAGCTCGAGAGACCACCGGAGCATTCTCTCCGCCATATCTGGCCGACTGAGGAGCTGTCTGATGGGCTGCTCTGTCCTTACCACGATTGTGTGGGCCAGGAAGTAATGACGTAATCTCCTGGCTGCAGATACGAGGGCCAAGGCGACCTTTTCAATCTGTTGGTATCTGAGCTCAGGGCCCTGAAGAGCTCTGCTCATGAAATAAATCGGTTTCTGTCCGTCGGGGGTCTCCCGTATAAGGACAGCACTCACCGCTTCGCCGGTGACGGCCAGGTATAAGAAAAGTGTTTCCCCGGTATCTGGTCAGGACAAGACCGGGGGTTGTGACAAGACTTTTTTTAGATGGAGGAGGGCTTGTTCGCATTCTTCACTCCATTCAAAAGTCGCTTTCTGTCGGAGAAGCTTGAAAAAGGGGAGTGCGTACTGAGCAGATTTGGCTACGAAACGGGAGAGAGCAGTCAGCATTCCGTTAAGTGACTGGATCGACTTCTTCGAGTTCGGGGTAGGGATTTCGGAGAATGCCCTACATTTGTCGGGGTTCGCCTCGATGCCCCTCTCCGTGAGGTAGAAGTCGAGGAACTTCCCTGCGCGAACACCGAAGGTGCACTTGTCGGGGTTGAACCTCATGCGACATTTCCTCGCCGTGTCGAACACTTTCTTGAGATGAGCGGCATGGTCGACTTCTTCTGCGGATTTGACGATCATGTCGTCCATGTAAACCTCGAGTACGTCACCGATATCTGCCCGGAAGACCTTGTTCATCATCCGTTGGTAGGTGGCGCCAGCATTTTTCAAGCCAAAGGGCATTACGTTATAGTAGTAGTTGCCCGACTCGGTCATGAAAGCGGTATGCTGCTTGTCGGTCTCGTCCATGGGGATTTGGTTATACCCCGAATAGGCATCCATAAAGGATAGTAATTTGAATCCTGCAGAATTATCGACCAGTTGGTCGATGTTAGGTAAGGGATAAGAGTCTTTCGGGCATGCTCGGTTAAGATCCGTGTAGTCAACGCACATCCTCCATTTTCCATTATTTTTCTTAACGAGTACAACATTTGAGAGCCAAGTTGTGTACTTGGCCTCAGAAATAAAGTTTGCCTCTAGGAGGTCTTTTACAGCTTTTTCAGCAGCCTCCATTTTTTCCGGAGACTGATTACGCTTACGTTGAGCTACAGCCCTAGCGGCTGGATCTATAGTCAGCTGATGACAAGCTACTTCAGGGTCCAGTCCGGGCATCTCTGCAGCACTCCAGGCGAACAAATCTGCGTTCCCTAGGAGGCATGCCTTCAGCTGCCTCTTCGCCAGGTCGGGGAGTCCATAGCCAATCTTTACGCTTTGGTCTGGGCTGTCGTCGAGAGGAACCAGCTCAAAATCTCCATCTGGGACGGGGCGCGTTGGGTGGAGAGGCTGCCCGTTGATTTCAACTGGGAGGTCCTCGCCTGCAACTTCTTCTTGCTCCCCGGGAAACCTGCTGTCAAGGTCGACCGCGCTGACCGGCGGGAGTGGAGCCTGTACGACGTCTGGAGGTGTCTCGGCCTGAGTCTTAGATTTGATGCCGCCAACGACACTTAGACCCCTGATTGCTGCGTCGAAACATCTTCTGGCCGCGTTGATGTCCCCGTGGAGAGTGACCACACGTCCGCGCTTCGTGTAGTATTTCATCTTCAGGTGGACCGTTGATGGTATGGCCGTTAGCTCCGCCAACGTGGTCCTCCCCATTATGCAGTTGTAGAGGGACGGGCAGTCCACCACCAAGAAACGCGTCTTCACTTGTCGGGCAGTTTCCTCCATCCCGAAGGTGACCATCAACTCCACGAAGCCCCATGGTCTGGTGGTCGCGCCGTTGAAGCCTTGTATGTCTGATCCTACGTACGGGGACAAGTGTTGCTTGGTCAGCCGGAGGGTCTCGAAGAGGTGGACGTACATGATGTCCACTGAGCTCCCCTGGTCGACCAAAATTCTGTGGACGTTAAAGTTGGCCATCTATGCCCGGATCAGGAGGGGGATGTTGGCGTTCGGTGCCCCACCAGGAAGTTCCTCGAGGTAGAAGGTGATCGGATTTGATCTTTCTTTAACTCTCTCGAGGGTAGGGGCTCGAGGAGTTGTTGCTTTCAGTTCGTCGAACTTCCTCTTTATTGACCCCACAGTCAAACGGTCAGGGGCTCCGCCAGATATGACCAGGGCTTGGGGGAAAGACTCCCAGGTGCTGTGGGCACTTATCGAGTCTTCTGCTGGGAAGTTCTTCCACATGTTTCGAACAGCTTCAGGGTTGTCGAGTTCTCCTAAAAAACCGAAGTCTTCAGGTCGCGTGATGCTCAACGCGACTTGCAGCGATCCGTTGTTGGGAGAGAGAGTTGACTCCTCGACATTCTGGGCCTCCTGGTCGCTGGGGCGGGGGGCCTCTTGCTGCTTGGCGTACTTCTTCAGGTACCCTTCTTTAATCAGCATCTCGATTGCGTCCTTAAGGTGGACGCAATCTTCAGTAACGTGCCCGTGACTGCGATGGAACCGGCAATACTTGGACTTGTCAGCATTTGGTTTGAAAGCCGCCGGTTTCGGGAAGCGGATTCCCCCTTTGACGAACTCCGAATTGGCACAGTCGCTGAAAATGCGCGCGCGGGACGCGTTCAGCGGTGTGTAGTCTTTGAAAAGGCCAGATAGCCCCCGTGATTCGCAGGGCTCTTTGGTCCGGGCTTCTTTCTTTCTTTCCCCGCCTCGCCTGGGTGAAGGGGAGTCTTCTCTTCTCCTGCCTCCACCTCGCCTGGGTGGAAGGGAGTCTTCTTCCTTGTTGCCGCGGGGGCCTTCTCTGCGCCTCGAATCGAGGGTAATTTGTGCAGCTTCAGCTTCCTCGAACTCAATATGCGACTGAGCCCTCTTGAGGAGGCCTTCAAAGCTGCGGGGACGGTGCAGCCCGACGGATTCTGCGAACTTAGATCCTATCCTCAAACCCTTGATGATGAGATACATTTTGATGTGATCGGTCACGTGGATTTCGACCGCTTCTTTGTTGAACCTCTCTATGTAGCTCTGGAGAGGTTCGTCCTTCCCCTGAAAGATGGCTTCCAGGGAGGCTATCGTCTTCGGATGTCGACGAGAAGCCGTAAAATGTTTTCTGAAACGCTCCATCAGGACTCTCCACGACGTGATTGACTCAGATGCTAGGTTTTTGTACCAAGCCATGGCCCCTTTCCGAAGAGTCGTAGGGAATAATCGGCATTTGATAGCGCCAGAGACATTCCTGAAATCGAGCAGAGCCTCAAAACTCTCGACATGGTCGTCGGGATCAGATGTCCCGTCATATGTCCCCAAGGATGGGGGCCTCTCCAGGCCCTTAGGAATAGGGGCGTCCATGATGTGCCTGGCCAGAGGGGTGCGGTAGTCGTCATCCTCGCTGGCTCCCGGAGACACAGAGGGGGAGTGTTGTCCTTGAACATAGTGACGTTTCGGGGAGTGGTCCTTCGGGCGGCCTCTGGGCTCCTCGGCGTCCGGCCTGCTCCTTTTATTTTTCGAGGAGCGAACTGGTCCCTTTGGTGGCGGAGAGCGGTGGCGTTTCTGAGGATGCTCCGGCTGAGTACGCTCCAACCGTGGTCTGCGACCCCTGGGAACCGGGGAGGGGCTGCGAGATGCCTCCGGGGACAGCGAACGTCTTGGAAATGGTGGTGGTCGGTGCCTTCGTAGGGAAGAGCGACCACGACTTTTCTCCAGCGCCTCGATCCGGATGTTCTGGTTAAAGATCATCTGGTTGGTCTGATTGACCAACGCAAACAGGGCAACAATGCTCGGATCCGCATTTGGCGGCGGGTCCACGGGCTGGAAAACGGGATGGAGGACGGTTTCCTGTCTGTCTTGGTGAGCTGTCTCGTACTCCACTTCTTCGGAAGATGGAGAAGCGGTGAGTCCGTCTCTGACGTCGTTCTCCGCGACAGGTCGGGCAAAGTTGTTGTCGACGTGGTTGCCAGTGCTAAGCTGCGCAATAACGTTGTCTAGAGCTTGATTCGCCGACGGGTTGGCCATGATGGTTGTTGAACGGATAAAGCTTTGGTTTATCGAACATAAAAATGGGGAAGCCTATAAGTTCCCACAGACGGTGCCACTGATCGTACCTGGATCAGGCAGTGATAGTGGCCAACGGCGTCTGGAACGGCAGCTCCGATGGTGATGAGAGACGGCGCGGGGGGGGGGGGGGGGGGGGGGTGTACCTGCAAGGTACTCCGACGCTCAAGTGAGAAAGTGTACAGAATATCAGCAAATACAAAGAGTGTGAATGGTAGGAAGAAAGTGTCCCACCTGACCCTCTCAAATGAGAGGGTATTTATAGAGAGCCCCCAACGCGGGGCCAACGGTTACCTGCGATGGGCTGGATCAACTAGGCTCACTCCAAGTAACTGCTAGGGCTTACGTGTAGTAGTGAAGACCAGCATGTGGTCTTCGCCCTAGAGTAACTGCTCCTAGATTTCCGGAAGTAGGGCATACCGAATCTTTCGGAAGTGGGAGGTTACTTGGAACGTGTCCAGCGGGATGGACCGTTGGGTGCTCCTCGCGGGGGAGGAGCCTTTTGCGGTCGAGGAGATGTGAATCCTGTGTACTCCTCGCGGGGAGGAGACTTATGCATCGAGGAGAGACGATGCCCGTGGAACGGACATGGCCTCGCGGGGAGGAGCCATGCTCGTCGAGGAGTGATGTGTAGCATTCTCGCGGGGAGAAGCTAGTCTGTCGGGGAGATACATCTCAGCAGGGTGTGATGCCCTCCTCTCTTATTATCCCAAGTGCTCGACACTGCCTGAGTGCCCGGCAAAACTGTGGTTAGCACGTGGCAGTCGCGTGTCTTGTAGAAGGACCTTACTGGGCCTCCCCAGGCTATATGGGTTGGGCCTGCTCGACTGTTGGGCAGCCTCAGCCCAGTCCAGAACAGTATTGTTACTTGTTTTTGAAGTTATTAGTTTAGCTTATTTTTACTAGCTTGATTGATTTTTTTTTTCTACATTGTACTTATGGCAGTGCGAAGGATCCAAGAACCCTGGCCCTGATGGATTCTCTTTTCTTTTCTTTTAGAAATGCTGGGAGATTATTAAGGATCACATGTTTAATTTTGGTAAGGAATTTTATTCAAATCCTAAACTGTCCAAGGCTGCCATGGCTTCGTTTTTTACTCTCGTGCCTGAGATTGAAGCTCCTCAATCCTTGGTGAATTACCGGCCAATATGTCTTGTTAACGTTTTCCAAAAAATTCTTTCTAAACTGCTAGCTAACAGGTTGAAGATTGTAGTTGGTAACCTGGTTTCTTTGGAACAGTCTGCGTTTGTGGTAGGAAGAAATATGCTTGATGGAGTTGTGGTTCTAAATGAAATACTAAACATGGCAAAGCGATTGAAGAAAAATTGTTTAGTGCTGAAAGTATTCTTTGAGCGGGCTTATGATTGTGTAAGTTGGGACTACCTAAGACATATCTTGGGAGAAATGAACTTTGGTCCGAATTGGAAGAGGTGGATGGAGTCTTTGGTTTTTAATGGTTCTATGTCGGTTCTCGTAAATGGAAGCGCTACCAAGGATTTTAAGGTCAGCAAAAGGCTTAGACAAGGAGACCCTTTGTCTCCTTTCCTTTTAATCTTAGCTATGGAAGGATTAAATGCTCTCATGAAGAAAGTTGTTCATTAGGATCTGTTCAAAGTGTTCAAGGTCTCCGACGAAGTGTCCCACAATATTAATCAATTCGCAGACGATAAGATTATTATATGAGAAGGAAATAGGGATAAATTATGGTGTATGAAAGCTGTGCTCAGAGGTTTTGAGTTGATCTCAGGTTTAAAAGTTAATTTTTACAAAAGTAGCTTATACGGAGTTAACTGTAATGTTGGTTTTCTAGATTCTGCTGCTGAATTTTTGAACTGTGAGGTGTGTGCCTTGCCCTTTAAATTCCTTGGTATATTTGTCGGTGATTGTCCATGCATAATTCGTATGTGGAGGCATGTGGTAGAGCTATTTAGGAGTAAATTGGCGGCGTGGAAGAGAAAAAACTTGAGCATTGGAGGAAGGGTTACGTTAATAAATTCGGTGTTGAACTCTATACCAATTTTCTCTCTCTCGTTCTACAAAGCTCTGGTTCAGATTTTAAGAACCATAACCAGAATCCAAGCAAACTTCTTGTGGGGTGGTATGTCGAAGAGTAGGAATATCCATTGGATGAGTTGGAAGAGGGTCTGTTTATCGAAAGAGCAAGTGGTTTGGGAATCAAGTACATAAAGTGTTTTAATAAAGCTCTACTGTTGAAGTGGAAATGGAGGTTGATTACGGAATACTCTGCTCTGTGGAAGGGCATCTTGGAGGCTAGGTATGCTCAGAAATTTGACAACTTAGGTATGACAGTGTTGTGTAACGACGACAAAGGAGGCTGTAATTTGGATTCTATTTGGTGGAGGGATATGGTGGTGAATTGTTATGATAAGCATCTCCAATCAGACCTGTTTTCTGTCTCAATTAAAGGTGTGTTGGGTAACGGTAAATCCATTTCATTCTGGCTTTCTTGCTGTTTCGGTGAAAGGCAGTTGAAGGATGTATATCCTTTTTATTTTCTTTCTGCTCGTGTTTGTCAAAAGTACACTGTCGAAAAAATGTCCAGTTTGTTCCATCTTCATGGCCATGCTAGTTTAAGTAATCCTTCTAGTGTGCCAAACCTGGAGTGGGAGAATACTCCTTTGGATCTTTTATCTCTGTTGGAAAATCTGTCCATTGATGAATTAAAGATGGACTCCTTTGTGTGGTTACCTGGTTTAGAGGGTCTTTTCTCTGTCTGTTCTGGTTATTCTCTTTTGATGCAGGTTGACAATTATTATGATTGGGATGGAAGGACAGAAGCTGCGATGAAGTCTATGTGAGCTTCTCCAATCTCTTCTAAGATTCAAGTCATTCTTTGGAGACTGTTTTGGAACAGGTTACACACAAAGGACCAGCTGTTAAGGAGGAGGATTTATACTGTTAATTTTGATCCTCTTTGTTCTTGTTGTGGTATTACCATCGAACCATCTCGGAACATCTTTATGGAGTGTACCTTTGATGGTATAATTTGGAGAAACATTGAGAGATGGATTGGTTTAGAAATTGTTAGGCAGAACAATGTTATCGAGTTCTTCCTAAGCCTCTCTGCTCAGCTGAAGTCTTCTTCGGGTTCCGATGTCGGTAATATGGTTTGGGCTTATGTGATTTGGGCTATATGGAAGAGTAGAAATGACTATTTCTTTAGGGATATTCCTTTTAATCTTGTTGATGTTTCGAATTGTATTAATTTGTCCTCTTGGAGTTGGTTTAATTTGGTCGGTAGTTCGTCGAAGGTTTGTTCTTTTTTCGAGTGGTATTCGGAGTCACTTTCTTGTATGTAAATCAGTACTTGTTATTCTGTTTGTTGAGTATTATTCGTGCTCTTTAGTAATGCATTTCTTTTTAAATAAAAATAAATCATGCCCAGCACAAACTGTCAAACTTTGTGAAGATATGGAAACAAATGAAAGGAAATTCAATGTTGTTTTTTCAAGGATGAAGTAGGTAAAACGTTAAGTATTGATACTAGATATCACTATCGTTATATATATATGGTTGGCAATATTTTGTAGTCAACATGTGAAGTAAAATATTGTGTCAAGATCTGAGACATTTTGTCTTGAATTGATTTATGGTGTATTAATGGAAATTAACATGTTAAGTCAAATATTCTAACATTTTACGAAACATCTTGTTTTGATTTATGGTGTATTAATGGAAACTTTGTGATTTAAGGCTTTTTTGAAAATTTTTACTTGAGAAAAGTAAGTTGGAAAACAAGTTTATGTGTGTGTGTTCGATTTAGCCATGTACTTTTACGAGATTGCTTTTATGCTTTACAATCTGTTCACTTATGTGTGTCGAGGCAAGCTTTCACATACTTCAAGTCTTGTCAGATGTTTTCTTTCTTATAGACCTTTTACGAGACCTTTCTTATAGACCTTTAACGACGAAAAAGGAGGCTGTAAATCAGATTCTATATGCTGGAGGGATATGGTGGTGAATGGTTATGATAAGCATCTCTAATCAGACCTGTTTTCTGACTCAATTAAAGGTGTGTTGGGTAATGGTAAATCCATTCCATTCGGGTTTTCTTGCTGTTTCGGTGATAGGTCGTTGAAGGATGTATATCCTTTGTATTTTCTTTCTGCTCGTGTATGTCAAAAGTATACTGTTGAAAACATGGCCGGCCCAATCAATCCGGAGGTCCTGTTATAGTTTAAAAAAAATAGGCCTTAAAATATTAATTTATATCAAGTTTTTAAAAAAAATCATAAAAATGCATATATTTAAAAAAAATATGATTTCACACCCCTTTTTAAGAAACAGGTGTAAAAAAAACTTTGAAAACAATAATTTTACACTTCTTTTAAAAAAAAGGTGTAAATAAATTTTTTTTGAAAAAAAAAAATTGAGCCCTTTAAAATTTGGGGCCCAGTGCTGAAGCACAGGCTGCACCTGCACTGGGCCGGCCCTGGTCGAAGAAATGTTCTGTTTGTTCCATCTCCACGGCCACGCTAGTTTAAGTAATCCTTTTAGTGTGCCAGACTTAGAGTGAGAGAATGCTCATTTGGGTCTTTCATCTCTGTTGAAAAATTTGTCCATTGATGAATCAAAGATGGACTCCTTTGTGTGGTTACCTGGTTTAGAGGGTCTTTTCTCTGTCTGTTCTGGTTATTCTCTTTTGATGCAAGTTGACAATTATTATGAGTGGGATGGTAGGACAGAAGCTACGATAGGCTATGTGGGATTCTCCTATCCCTTCTAAGATTCAAGTCCTTCTTTGGAGACTGTTTTGGGACAGATTAGGCACTAAGGACCAGCTATTAAGGAGGGGGATTTATACTGTTAATTTTGATCCTCTTTGTTCTTGCTGTGGTATTGTCATTGAATCATCTCGACACATCTTTATGAAGTGTCCCTTTGCTGGTCAAGTTTGGAGCAACATTGAGAGATGACTTGGTTTAGAAATCGTTAGGCAGAACAACGTTGTTGAGTTCTTCCTAAGCTTCTCTGCTCAGCTGAAGTCTTCTTCGGGTTCCGATGTCGGTAATATGGTTTGGGCTTATGTGATTTGGGCTATATGGAAGAGTAGAAATGACTACATCTTTAGGGCTATCCCTTTTAATCTTGTTGATGTTCTGAATTGTATTAAGTTGTCCTCTTGGAGTTGGTTTAATTCGGTCGGTAGTTCGTCGAAGGTTTGTTCTTTTTCGAGTGGTATTCGACGCCACTTTCTTGTATGTAAGTCAGTATTGTGTTGTTCTGTATGTTGAGTACTATTAGTGTTCTTTAGTAATGCATTGTTTATTTAAAATTTAAAAAAATGAGTTCACTTGAAATGAGGCTTGAGTTAGGTTCCATTTGGTTGTCATCATCTGATAGTCAAGTCCATCAAACCCTAATATCCTGGTTTGCATAGATATTAGCCAGTTCAATACTCCATTAAATTTTTCGCGATCTTGAACTTCTAACATCACCATTTCTTTACTTCGTGATTCGGTGTCATTTGTTGCTTGGATGAGATCCTCTAGTGGTGGATCTCCGTCAAACATCGCTTTCGTGTGGATCTCATCGATGACAAAGAATATAGGTGGTACAAGATCGGAAACTTCAACAGAGTTCTTCGGTGCGATGTAGGAGGTTATTTCCTCCGTCTTGTGATGATTATGGTAGATATTTGGCTTTGGATCGAAAATTATTTGTTCTTGAAGTTTGATAGTGGAATTTTTTGAGAATTTGATGTTGATTCCCACAAACATCGCCACTGTTTCATATTGGAGCTATAATTAATGTTGATTTGTGATGTAAGAATCTGGAATCAGTGAAGGCAATCTCAAATACGATGACGCGGGGTGGACCTGCAAATTTGCACTCCAACGCCCAAACGAGTTCCAAAGTTCAAGATGGGTATAATATAAAGTGAAAATAAAAAAATATACCTTGAATCTCACGTGTGCTGATTATATATGTTAAATAATCTTGATTGAATTATATGTAGTTGAGTCTTCATAAGGGCCTTTGGCCGATACAAAACAAATATCATTACTGAATATTCACTCTAATCCTTAATATAAAAAAATATAAAATTTTTATATATTAAATAATAAATATATTTGGTGAATTGTCATATACACTAATTATTTAATAAATTTAAAAAATAAACATTTTCTTGATACAAAGATTGAAAGGGGGTAATATTTTAGAATCTATAATATACTATTTTGACAAAATAAAAATAAACAAATAAATATGGAGACTTTATTTTCTGTAGGAAGATTCTATAAATATAATTGTGTTAGTTGAATTTTAGGTATCCTGCAATTTTTGGATAAACAATTTGTCTGTATAAGCCCAATACAAAATCATAAAATTCCAACTTAAAGCTACTAAATACATCAATCCAGCTAATGCACACAAATACAACAACTAGAAATATTAAATGGAGTTGTTAATTTGACACTTGCAAGTTTATTTAGTAATATGCACCATTTCTAGAAGACCAATTTATGACTAAATATTTAATTAGTTAATTAATTAATAATTGATCCATACTTTTTTTTATATATGAATAGTTGGTCCATACTTGCTAGCCAGCATTTGCTCCTTTCAAATTAATACAAGGAATAACAATAGCTTGGACTTCACATTGGCTCATATAATTCACCTTATAGTATAGTTTATGGCATATTTTATCTGCAACCACTATATAAAATATACTATTAAGTACCTAATAACTAGTTTAAATAACTAATGGCTAACAGAGTAGTAATTAAATTGTCACACTCAGTCGTGTTAAATATTCTTTGCATCAAGTTAACAATGAGATTGATTAGAACATGATGAGCAGCCTGTAAGGGCCAAAAACGATCAACCGTGCAATATTTAAAATTTGTCACAGCTAAGCTATAATTAAATAAGATTTTATAAAATATTTGTTTTATTATGATTAAATTACTACTAACAAACACATGATTTCTATTTACTTTTTCATAATTAAACTACGACTAATCAATAGATTATTAGAATAATAATTTATATTTTAATTAATATTCACAAACTTGGTGACCAAGTTTATTAGAGGGTATTTTAGTATTTTATTGTTGCTTTTGTAGCTCTAGTTTTTAGCTTATAAATAGGGTAGTGTAGATGTCATTCCAATCATTGTATCTTTATCCTTTGTAGCCGTCATTCTCAATATAATATATTCTCTTCTTTTCATCATTATTTTCACCTTGTACACCAACAATTGGTATCTAGAGCTCCGGTTCGGATCAACGGGAAAACACGGGAAACACGAGTGAAACGTGAGGATTCTTGTGTGATTGAATTTTGGTTCTTGATTTGTGTTGAATCTAGAACAAAATTCTGATCAGAATCATAATTTTTTTATTCTGTGGGTTGGAAAACACTGTGTGTGGTAAGTTCTGAGTGTACTGTATAAAGTTGAAGATGATGAACGGCAACGACGGCATGAACACCAAGCTTCCAGTATTTGATGGCAAAAACTGGAATCGTTGGATGATTCAGATGCGTGTACTGTTCGGTGCTCAAGATGTTCTAGATCTTGTCACTGAAGGTTATGTTCCGGTAGCAGCAGATGCGACGGAGGAACTGAAGAACGCGCAGAAGGATACAAGGAAGAAAGATCAGAAAGCATTGTTCTACATCCATCAATGTGTGGATGCAAATGTGTTTGAGAAGATTGCAGATTCAACGACGGCAAAGGCGGCGTGGGACACACTGGTCAGATGTTACGGTGGTGACGCATCAGTGAAGAAGGTGAAGCTTCAGTCTCTACGTAAGCAGTACGAGAATCTCAACATGAAGAACAATGAGAAAGTTTCTGAGTACATCTCCAGAGTGATTCTGATCACTAATGAGATGAAGGCGTGTGGAGAAACTCTTTCTGAACAAGTAATCATTGAGAAGGTATTGAGATCCCTTACTCCTCAGTTTGATTACATTGTGGTAGCAATAGAACATTCTAAAGATCTGAGCACCATGAGAATTGAAGAGATGCAAAGCAGTCTAGAAGCGCAAGAGTTGCGTTTGACTGAGAGAACTTCTGAAAGGGAAGTAAAGCAGCAGGCTCTGAAAGCAGTTTCTGATAAGAAGCATCAGAAACAGTCGTGGTCAGAAGCCAGGAGAAGATCTGATGGTGGTCAGAAGTCAGAAACCTCAACTTCTGATAGGCAAAAGAATGCTCAGAAGGGAAAAGAGAAGTATGACAAGAAGAAGATCCAATGTTACTGTTGCAAGAAGTTTGGTCACTTTGCTAGAGATTGTTGGTCAAACAAAGAAAGGAAGTCAGAAGAAGCAAATATAGCCAGAAGTTCTGATGATGAATCTGTGCTACTGATGGCTTCTGAATCTGATGATACGAATTTGACAGACTGGTGGTATATGGACACTGGCTGCTCAAATCATCTTACTGGAAATAAGAAATGGCTGGTATATTTTGATTCTGAGAAGAGGACTAAGATCAGATGTGCTGATGACAAATATCTTAACGCTGAAGGTATGGGAAATGTCAGAGTTATTCTGAATAATGGGAAAACAACATTGATTCAGAAAGTGTGGTATGTACCTGGCATAAAAAGCAATCTGATGAACGTGGGACAATTAATTGAGAAAGGTTTTTCAGTTACCATGAAGGACAATCTTCTGAAGCTGTATGACTGTAATCAGAAGTTGATTATGGAGTCAGAACAGGGAAGGAATAGAACATTCAAGGTGAATGTCAGAACTTCTGACTCTGAATTTCTTAGTGCAACAAGTGTTGTGAAAGAAAGTGAGATGTGGCACAGAAGATTTGGTCATATGAATTTCAGAAGCTTAGAACATCTGAATTCGAAGAAGCTGGTACATGGAATTCCTACAATTAAGAAGCCTGAGAAGTCATGCAAAGTGTGCATGGAAGGAAAGCAACCCAGATTTCCATTTGCATTAGAAGTTGCTCCAAGAGCTAAACATGCCTTGGGAGTAGTACATTCTGATGTGTGTGGTCCATTTCCAATAGCATCGATCGGAGGGAATAAATACTTCGTGTCATTTGTTGATGAATTCACGAGAATGATATGGGTATCCCTTATTAAGTTCAAACACGAGGTGTTTGCTGAATTCAAGAAGTTCTGAATGAAGGTTCAGAATCAGAGTGGTCAGACTCTGAAGATTCTCAGAACCGGTGGTGGGGGTGAGTATAACTCCAAAGAGTTTCAGAAGTTTTGTGAGGAGAATGGAATTGAGCATGAGGTTACTGCTCCTTACACTCCTCAACATAATGGTCTTGCTGAAAGAAGAAATCGTACTTTGCTTGATATGGTGAGAAGCATGCTGAAGGAGAAGAAGCTCCTCAGAACTTCTGGGGAGAAGCTGTTGCCACCGCAACATATATGCTCAACAGATGTCCAACGAAGAAGCTGAAGGAAATAGTTCCTATTCAGAAGTGGACGGGAGAAAAGCAAAGTGTTAGTCATCTAAAGGTGTTTGGTTCTGTTTGTTACAAACATGTTCCAGAAGCTAGAAGACAGAAGCTGGATGATAGAAGCAAAGTAATGTTACTGGTGGGGTACCACAGTACGGGTGCGTACAAGCTTTATTGTCCAGAAACTAATAAAGTTGAGTTCAGCAGAGACGTTATTGTAAAGGAATCAAAAGTTTGGAATTGGGATAAGTCTCAATCTGATTCTGATGTGAGAACTTCTGAAGAAAGGTCAGAAATAAGAGTTTCTGAAACTGATGGTGATTCTGACTCTGAAGGAGACTCAGAAGATGAAGGTGATTCTGATGATCCAGATTCTGATGATGATCAAGATTCTGGTGGTGATTCAGACTCTGGGAATATGCCAGACTCTGAAGATGGTCAAGGTTCTAGAGGAAGTCAACCTTCTGAAACAAGAGCTTCTGAAGGAGAAACTTCTGAGGACAGAATTTCTGGGGTTCAAGCATCTGAAGAAGATTCTGAACGAGGTCAGAGGCCACAGAGAATCAGAAACATTCCAAGAAGATTTGAAGAGTTTGACATGTTGCAAGACATGGAAGTAGATTCTGAAGGAGAGATTATTCAGCGTGTCATGTTAGTAGACTCTGTACCCGTGAGTACAGAAGAGGCTCTCAAGCAGAAGTTCTGGCTAAAGGCCATGAAAGAAGAACTTGATGCCATAGAGAGAAACAAGACTTGGAAGCTGACAAAACTTCCAAAGGACAAGAAAGCCATCAGCGTCAGATGGGTTTTCAAGCAGAAGCTAAAGCCAGATGGATCAATTGGCAAACACAAAGCGAGGTTGGTAGCAAGAGGATTTCTGCAGAAACCTGGGCTGGATTATTCTGAAATGTTTGCACCTGTAGCGAGGCATGAAACAATCAGATTGGTGATTGCAATAGCTGCTAACAGAAATTGGCCTCTGATGCACTTAGATGTGAAATCTGCATTTCTGAACGGTCCATTAGAAGAAGAAGTTTATGTGTCACAACCTCCTGGATTTGTGAAAAAGAATCAGGAAGGGATGGTGTATAGATTACATAAAGCTTTGTATGGATTGAAGCAAGCGCCCAGAGCTTGGAATCAGAAGATCGATTCATTTTTTAAGAAGCAAGGTTTTCAAAAATGTGAGATGGAATATGGTGTTTATGTTCAGCATATTTCTGAAGGAAATATGATTCTGGTGTGCTTGTATGTTGATGACATACTGCTGACCGGGAGTTCTGAACAAGAATTAGCTAAGTTCAAGAAGGTGCTGATGAATGAGTTTGAAATGACTCATCTCGGGAAAATGACATACTTTCTAGGGATGGAGTTCAGATATTCTGAGAAAGGTATCATTTTGCATCAGCTGAAGTATGAACGAGAACTTCTGAAGAGATTTAAGCTGCAGAATTGTAAGGCTGCTATCACACCTGCAGATACGAATCAGAAACTAGATTCTGATTCTGATGGTGAGGATGTGGATGCTACAACCTTCAAACAGTTGGTTGGTTCTCTGAGGTATTTGTGTAATACCAGACCTGATATTTGCTATGCTGTTGGAATGGTTAGCAGATTCATGAGTAAACCTAAGTGGTCCCATTACCAAGCTGCTGTTAGGATTCTGAGGTATATCAAGGGAACTCTGAAGTATGGAGTGCTATTCCCTTCTGGAAGAAAGACTGAATCAGAACTTCTGAGTTACTCAGATTTTGATTGGTGTGGAGACAGAGTTGATAGAAGAAGTACTTCTGGATACTTGTTTAAGTTTCTAGGAGGCCCTATTTCTTGGTGTTCCAAGAAACAATATGTTGTTGCGCTATCAACCTGTGAAGCTGAATATATTGCAGGTGCTGTTACAGTTTGCCAAGTTGTGTGGATTCTGAACTTGCTGGAGGATCTGAAGATCAAAGTTGACAAACCTCTGAAGCTGATGATTGATAACAAGTCTGCAATCAATCTTGCCAGAAACCCAGTGTTGCATGGGAGAAGCAAGCATATTGAGACCAAGTATTACTATCTGAGAAGTCAAGTTCAGAATGGAGTGTTAGAAGTTCTGCACTGTAGTACCCAAAAGCAGTTGGCAGATGTTCTGACGAAGGCTATCAAGACTGATCAATTTCTTCGCTTAAGGGATGGAATTGGTGTTGTTAGTTTTGAGGAAATATAAATTAAGGGATGGTATTAGAATAATAATTTATATTTTAATTAATATTCACAAACTTGGTGACCAAGTTTGTTAGAGGGTATTTTAGTATTTTATTGTTGCTTTTGTAGCCCTAGTTTTTAGCTTATAAATAAGGTAGTGTAGATGTCATTCCAATCATTGTATCTTTATCCTTTGTAGCCGTCATTCTCAATATAATATATTCTCTTCTTTTCATCACTATTTTCACCTTGTACACCAACATAGATATCTCTAAAAAATTGAGGCAACTTCAAATGCAAGTAACTATGTTTTTATTAATACATGAAATCAATATCCCAAAACATGGACACGAGTTTTTCTGTGACAAGTCATAGTATGATCAATCCAAACACAAATTGAGAATCAACAAAGATAAATAAAAACAAAAACAAAAAACCATGACATGAATCCTTGAAAGTTGAAACCAACAACTACTACTTGGGAGCAAACTTAGACTTGATTTTCTGAACCTCTTTAGTCCCAATTTGGAAAGCTTGAGTTAAAACATTATCAGGAACAGGTGGTGTAGCATTAAACAACGTAAGAGGAATATTAACCGTCCCTGGCAGTTGACTATTAAACCCTGCAATAACAGTTGCAGGTTCCCAAGCATTGTTCTTCTGGAAATGAACCAAACCTTTAGGAAACATAAATGTTTCACCTTTAGCAATGGTTTTTGCAATCAATTGATTTGTTGTTGTTATGAACCCAACATCTAGTTGACCTTCGAGAACAAACACCATTTCTGTTGCACGAGGGTGAGTGTGAGGTGGGTTGAGTCCACCCGGTGCGTAGTCGATTCTTGCCATTGAAACACCGAGAGTGTTGAGTCCAGGGATTTTCTGAACATTGGCTCCTGTTACTACGGAACCAGATATGTTGTTTGTGGCACCTTGTTTGACTAGGAGGTTGGAGAAGAAATCCTCTGCGGTTACCTTGGATGCTGGTTTGCATGTGAATCCATTCACTAGGATAACTGTTATTTTTTTTTTTAAATGAAAGAGGGCATAAGTCTGGATAAATTAAAAAAAGATAATAAGTACAAAAATGAGGGGGACATAAAATCGAAACCTCAAACTTATCTAATTCTAAAATTAGTAATCTCAAGCTTGTTCCGACTGAAATCAAGCGCTACATCAGTGTGTATATCTGACCACCACGTAAAATTAGAAACTAAAAAACCTAAGTTAGCTAACTTATCCGCACAATGATTACTTTCCTTGTAAACATGAGTAGCCAAAAAATTGAAATTTCTAATCATAGTCATAAAGTGGTCCCATCTGTTCCTTAATTTCCAAGGCACTACAGAAAAATTTCCAAGGCACTGTTAATTTGAAATACAGTGTTAATACAGAGAAATTAATATTTTAAAAAACGATTTAAATTATTTATGTTGCTAATCATGCTACAAATAATATGAAATTATATTTCTTATTTGCAAAAAGAAAAATATATATTTTATCAATTTGAATTGAAAAAGACTAATTTTATTTTAAACTATGTTATTCATCTTCATCGAAAATAAAAAATTTGATTTTAATCAGAGAAAATATTTTGATATATTTTATAAAAGTTGTTGATTTATAATATCAACAATTTTTTTTTTATATTTTATACATAAAAATAAATAAATAATATTGTCAAATATTTAACTCTAAATTTATAGTTTATATTTATTTAACTCAACTAAAACACGAATTTTGATTCCACTACTTTTTCATAATTATTTTTAATTTCAATAAAATATTTGGTAGCGTAGATGAATATTAGAATGAAAAAAATTAGACCGTAGAACTAAAAATGGTGACAGAAAATATTAGAATGATAAAAAAAAATTAATAGAGACTAAACACAAAATTTAAGATATTTATAATATTTAAAAACTTATTTAAGTTAAATTTATTTGATACAATAGAAATACAGCAAGAAAATTGAATAAGCAACAAAACATTAGAGATGAATTATAATGAAATCCATCTTTAATTTTTCTTGGAAGTGTTAGAGACGTTTAAAGATTTTAAAGTTGATGTCCAATTTAAAGTTTTTTAATTTAAATTTTTGTCAATAATTCAACTTTTTTCTTATAGGAAAGGGACAAATTATAGGAAAATTAATCATAAACATAGATGGCTTTTAACCGCACTGCATGATTAAACAATAGAGTCAAGAAAAAGCCAAATCAAAGAAGTTGGTAGACCTAATAGAGATATCTAGATTAACATGATTTGAAAGAAAATAATATAAAGAAAAAGGATTGAATATAATGATTAAGGGAAAAAGTGAAAATGGAAAAGGAATTAATCTTGCTTTTATATGAGAAATGTTATTCAACTTTTACATTACACCGTATTTTACTGTTCATCAATATGGTGAACAATAAAATATTATAATAATAAAATAATTTTAAAAATATATATATATATATAAATTAATTATTTTTTTATATTAAAACGTTTATTAACCAACTTCATAACTTCGTTAACCAACTTTTTACATTGTATTAACCAACTTTATTTTACTAGTAATTTTTTTTAATATCTAGACCTTTATTAACCAACTTCATAACTTCATTAACCAACTTTTTACATTGTATTAACCAACTTTATTTTACTAGTAAATTTTTTTTTAATATCTGGACCTTTATTAACCTACTTCATCATTATATTAACCAACTTTTTACATTTCATTAACCAAGTTTGATTTACTATTAAAAATCATTGTTCACAGATACTATTTATAGACACTGTTCACATCACTATTCATGTGCGGATTTACTGTTCACTGACACTGTTCACGTTACTATTCATGTACGAATTTACTGTTCACAGTATTTGTGAACAGTGCATACGGTGTAGTGTAAAAAAGGGTGTAAACATAGCATAGTTGTATAGGTAATCATAATTAGTATGAACGTGTATTTATTATATACATAAATTTAGGGCATTTCTTAATACACCACCCAAGTTTTTTAGGCACCATGCGAAATTTCTTTTTTACCCCCTGATTTCGGATGTGCACATCCGGACGCACCATTTTTCTAAAAAACGTTGATGTGTTCCGGATATGCATATCCGGAAAACTACCTGATCTGCAGATCCTGAACAATGTCTTATTAATTCGCGCCAGACCTTCTTCCTCCCCCTCATTCTTCACATTTTCATATTCCAAACACTAAACTCTCTCAAACTCTCAAATTCTCAATCCCACAAATCTCGACTTTTTTCACTCGAGTTCGGCGCAGAGCAACTTCTACAACAATCAAGACACTCCAAATCCTCCGTATCTCAATTTAATCGGTAAGTTTTAGAGTTTCAGAGTTATTTTCGAGTAATCGATTTAGTGTAGACATTTAGGTGTAGAAATTGTTAGGTAGTATGAATAACATAGGTTAGAGACAATGTAGGTATTGTTTGCTGCTTCAAACGGACGACCAGGGCATTAAAATGCCATTTTCCATGGTACAGTAGCCATGACTGCTATTTTTGAACTTGAAAATACGTACCGGATGTGCAGATCCGAAAGGATTTTAACGTTAAATATTCTGAGTGCTTCCGGATGTGCAAATCCGGAAGACACTTGGTTTTTTTTGTTTGTTTGTTTTTTTTTAATTATTTTTAAAAAATTCTAATTTATTTATTATGCTTTGCAGATTACATGGCTGGCAGAGACGATCGTATCATACATGGACGGACAACTCATCATGCATCTGTCCGACGTGAGCAGACACAGTCTACAACCGAGGCTTCCGGCGCAGAGGGAGTTGTGGTAGCCCCTACAGTTGAGGGACATCCTACACCACATCCTACACCACAGTCTTCCACATCACAAGTTCAGACCACTTCCACATCACAGGTTCAGGCCACTCCCCGGTCAGCCGCCAATTCTACATCTCGGAGGCGTCGGGTTTCTACTGCTGGTTCATCAGGGTTCCAGCCCGCACATAGGCGTCGTTGGGAATCTCCAGCTCCATCAGCTGCTCCTATTTCATCCTCTGTTCCTGTTCCTGAGGGTGATCACCCAGCACATGAGGGTGGTGACGTCGATGAAGATTTCGATGAGCTGGATGGTTACCCCGAGGGACCTTCTAATATGTCCATACTCGTGGGGTACTCTGAGCATACTGCCAGATATGTCTGACTAGGACAGGTAACCTTTCTCGGTTTATTTATAGAATTGATTTCGTTGAAAATATGTTCATTTGTAACATTGTTTTATTTGGAAATTTTCAGGAGAAGGATTCCCAGAAGTTCTATAACCATGGGGGCAAGGTTATAGACATGATTGCAGCGCTTCCAGGACATGAGTGGTTCACGTCTGCACTTGCTACCTCTGGTCTCGGAGGCCTTTCTAGGATTGGGTATCCCCAGATCATGTACGGTATGTGTTAAGTGCTAAATTGCGTTAATATTTAGTTTAATTTTTAGCACCTTTTTGTGATCTTTATTTGATAATCGATGCTTTTTCCCATTGTTTCCGGTTAATAACCGTAGTATAGTTAATTACATTATTAGACTTATTTATTTAACTTTTGTGTTTTAATTAAAGATTTTTACATGGAAAGGTGTAGCTTGGAGCAAGGAAGGCTCCCTAGAAGCAGTTTTTGAAGAAAATGATTTTTGGAGCATGCTTGGAGCCCGCTAAGCGCGCTCCTAGCGCGGGGATGGAGCTAGTTACAGAGAGTAGCCCGCTTAGCACGGTCCTGAGCCTGCTAAGCGCGCTTTTAGGTCGGTTTGGCAATAAATGAGACCGCGCTTAGCGCGGTGCAGCGCGCTCTGCGATCCTCTGCCCCCTTATAAATAGACTTTTCTGTATTTTTCTTGGGATCCTTGATACTTTTCAGAGCAAAATACATTGTAAACACTGTAGCATCTCATTTTGGAAGATTGGAAGCATCATTCGTCAAGAGATCGTAATTGATGCTTGATATTCTTCTTCATCTTCTTGTTTGTTTAGCTTCCATGACAATGGAGAGCTAATTTTCCTTTTGTGTCAAGGTTAGATGGTAGATAAACCTTCCTATTGCATGTATATGTATTGATTCTAGCTTGTGAACTCTTGGATGATGAATGTATGATGAGAAACTTTGTTTCTATGGTTTATTCTTTGTGTTGGTTCATGATTGAGAAATGTGTTCTTACTCTTTACCTAGGTTTTTCATCCATCAATGCACATTGGCTAGAGATAGTAATGTGAGTTGATGTTCACAAAATATTGAGCTTGAATGTTGTCATTTTGATAGTTTGAGTGAGAGATCATCAAAGGATCAAAATGGTAAAACTCACAATATGTGTTAGAGATAAACATATTGGGAGGATATGTGATTGTATTTGTCGTTTAACCGAGTTCATTAGCTTTATTGATTATATACGTGCAAAATGGTTTGTCGAACCCTAATCTTGACATACTTTTTATAAATCGTTAAAACAAATCTTTTTACCTCTATTACTTAAATTTGAATGCAAACGTTCCGATTAAAAAACAACCAAAACCCCTTGTTACTTTGAAGTTTAAAACGTATACAACTGTAGAACGGCTGCGATATCATGAACAATCTCTGTGGATCGATAACAAAACCCTAACTCTATTTGTATTTCAACAAATAGATATTGCTAGTATCCACAGAGATTGTTTGTGCTATCGCAGCCATTCTACAGTTGTATACGTTTTAAACTTCAAAGTAACAAGGAGTTTTGGTTGTTTTTTAATCGGAACGTTTGCATTCAAATTTAAGTAATAGTGGTAAAAAGATTTGTTTTAACGATTTATAAAAAGCATGTCAAGATTAGGGTTCGACAAACCATTTTGCACGTATATAATCGATAAAGCTAATGAACTCGGTTAAACGATAAATACAATCACATATCTTCCCAATATGTTTATCTCTAACACATATTGTGAGTTTTACCATTTTGATCCTTTGATGATCTCTCACTCAAACTATCAAAATGACAACATTCAAGCTCAATATTTTGTGAACATCAATTCACATTACTATCTCTTGCCAATGTGCATTGATGGATGAAAAACCTAGGTAAAGAGTAAGAACACATTTCTCAATCATGAACCAACACAAATAATAAACCATAGAAACAAAGTTTCTCATCATACATTCATCATCCAAGAGTTCACAAGCTAGAATCAATACATATACATGCAAAAGGAAGGTTTATCTACCATCTAACCTTGACACAAAAGGAAAATTAGCTATCCATTGTCATGGAAGCTAAACAAACAAGAAGATGAAGAAGAATATCAAGCATCAATGACGATCTCTCGACGAATGATGCTTCCAATTTTCCAAAATGAGATGCTACAGTGTTTACAATGTATTTTGCTCTGAAAAGTATCAAGGATCCCAAGAAAAATACAGAAAAGTCTATTTATAAGGGGGCAATGGATCGCAGAGCGCGCTCACCGCGCTAAGAGCGGTCTCATTTATTGCCAAACCGACCTAAAAGCGCGCTTAGCGGGCTCAGAACCGTGCTAAGTGGGCTACTCTCTGTAACTAGCTCCATCCCCGCACTAGGAGCGCGCTTAGCGGGCTCCAAGCATGCTTAAAAAATCATTTTCTTCAAAAACTGCTTCTAGGGAGCCTTCCTTGCTCCAAGATACAACTTTCCATGTAAAAACCTTCAATTAAAACACAAAAGTTAAATAAATAAGCCTAATAATGTAATTAACTATACTACGGTTACTAACCGGAAACAATGGGAAAAAGCATCGATTATCAAATAAAGATCACAAAAAGGTGCTAAAAACTAACTAAATATTAACACAATTTAGCACCTAACAGTATGCTGATGGCCTTTGTTGAGAGATGGCACCCTGAGACATCCTCATTCCATCTACCGTACGGCGAGGCCACGATCACACTCAACGACATCTCGTGCCTTTTACATCTACCGATCACGGGTACCCTTCTCCGTCATGGTAAGATGTCGAAGGGGGAGGCAATAGAGATGCTGATTGAGGAGCTTGGGGCTACCCCAGATGAGGCACATGCGGAGGTGACACAGTTGAGAGGCGCACACATCCGATTCTCCTTTCTGACATGCAGATTTAGTGTGGCGCTTGTAGAGGCAGGACAGACAGCAGGTGATCCAGCTGAGGTGGCGATCCACAGGCAGCGTGCCCTAAGATGCTACTATCTGTTTCTTCTCGGCACACAGCTATTTGTGGACACCAGCGCCACTTACGTTGATATCGTTTACCTCAGGTACCTTTTGGATCCCACAGAGATCCATGGGTACAACTGGGGGCGGCTACGCTGACATTCACCTATTCTAGGCTCTCAAATGGTTGTCGCTGGGCAGCCAAGACTGTGGCAGGCAGTTGTACGTTATACGCAGTAACATTCTTATATTCTAAGTTTTTTTTCATTTCTTTTCTTTCTATATTCATTATAATGTTTGACACCGATGTTATGTTTTCCATTTCAGACGTAGATTTTACAGCACTTTCCCAAGATTACTGGTTGGGGAGTGTCGAGGGGTACACTAAGGATATGCCATGTGCTGCTGCATTTGTCCTGCTCAGAGAGAACCAGGCGCCAGACGCCTATGCCGATCACAGTGTGACGCACCCGTTCGATGAGGTTTCGCTGTTCTTAGGATGATTGACATGCAGTTCGACCATTACTGCTCGATACCTGCCGGAGCGTATCTTGCGTCAGTTCGGTTACAAGCAGACGATCCCCAAGATGCCTCATGAGTCTGCTCCTCTAGGCTTGACCCGCGTGCAGATAGATGAGTTATATGCTGACTTCCAGTCCCACTTGGTACCGGAAGAGGCTCGGGCGACCAGAGCACCGAGAGACTGGAGCGTTGCGGTCAGGTACATCATGTGGTTCTATACCGTCTCACACTCATGCATGGTGCCCACTGCTGAGGGATCACCACAGAGTCCTGTTCATCAGGAGATATTAGAGGAGCGGCAGTCTCAGCTGGACCATACTCAGGATGTCTTACCTCACTGTCGTGAGAGAGAGGAGATATTGCGGCAGACCATTATGGACGGTCACCTCCCTGAGGGCTCTGGTGGCAGACTTGCCGTTGATAGGATTATTGAGATTGCTCGGGGGGCACTTCAGTACCACAGATATCGAGCCAGGACGGCGGGTAGAGGCAGAGGAGCAGGGGAGCTAGGACAGATCCTTCGCCATACACAATAGTTTTTTGTTTGATGTATTCTCTTTTTATTACATTTATGTACTGTATTTTGACAGAAGTATTATTATGTATATATATTATTTTATTTTATATATGGATGCTTTCGAATGTAGATTAAGTTGCGACGATATATTAACATATGCGATCAACCAACAAAACTGATTTAAAAAAAAATAAAGTTCTGCTATTTTTCCGGATCTGTAGATCAGGAATTTTTCCGAATTTGCACATCCGGAACACATCAACGTTTTTTAAAAAATTGGTGCGTCCAGATGTGCACATATGAAATCAGGGGGCAAAAATGGAAATTCACATGGTGTCTAAGAAACATGGGTGGTGTATTACGAAATGCTCTAAATTTAACATACCATATGCATAGTTTACGACACAGAGATCTTGAAGAGCATCCGCATATGCTGCAATGGCGGTGGTGACGGTGGCTAACACCACAAGCAACAAGACTGCGATGAGTTTCATCATATTTTTCTAACCGGAGACTTAATTTTTAAGAGAAGATATTTTTTGATGGTGAGTTGAAATGAAGTGATGGTGTGCTTTGATTATTTATAGCAAGAGAAGACTTGTGGAAGAGGGATAGAATCATTAATATATTGTATAAGGAATTTTCTAACTTAAAATGAAAATGAAATAGGAAAATATAAATTATGGAATTATATTTATTCAGGAATTATTAAAAAATTATGATTCAATGCTTTAAATAAATGTTGAAGTTGTATGGGTGATTTTTAAATATTTAAATATATAAATATGTGTTAAGAACTCTATTTTTAAAATTAGTATTTCACATATCATATGAGTGAATAAGTGAAGTGTGGATTCAAATTCACACCTTTATATTTAGTGAATATAGTTAAAATATTATAATTAAATATTGTAATATGGAATTAATGACATGTCATTTTTTTTAAAAGCCATATAATGCAACTAGAACACCAAGAGTGTTCAAACAAACAGTACAACAGACCAGCACAAAAGAAACAGACCTACTGATAACACAGGCCAAAGACAGAAAACCATGATAAATAGGCTCCAAAACCAGAAAAATCCAAACCAACTTAAATCTACAAACTACTCCCCTATAGGGTACATACAGAAAGCGTGGAAATCCAAGTTAGGGTATGTAATTTTCCCGTAATTAGACCACTTCCAGGCGAGAATCTTGATATCCCAATAAACTTCGTCGAAATTAAAAGATTCTTCAGAAAAGATAATCATATTTCTCCTTAACCATAAACACCATATCACTATTAACCATATGGATCCAATACTCATGCTACCTTCTTCCATATTACCCACCCCACACCAGTCCAAGAAAAATTGGGTTATGGTTCCGTCGAAAAAACTTCGAATCCCTATCCAATCCCCAGTTCTCTCCCAGATAGCTTTTATAGGGCTGCACTCAAAGAAAGAATGTTCAATGTCTTCTTCCCTGCTAGAACAGAAAACACAGATAGGATCCAAACCTCCACACCCTCTCTTCAGCAACTCCTTCTTAGTTGTTATCCTCCTCCATAAGACCTTCCACCCAAAGCACCTCACCTTCGGGGGGACCTTAATCTTCCAGAATGTAGAAAAGGCTACACTCTAATTACCATTAATCCCAGGAAAATAGTTCCCTTCAGTACGCAAAGTATAAGCTTACTTCACTTCGAAATGCTCACTATTTCCACCTTTCCAAACCACCTTGTCTTCCACCTCCAAATTAGGGCTGTTGTTACACAACAAATTCAACAACTCATTAGCTCTCTCGTTCTGCTCCTCCCCTATAAGGTTATTGACTTTCCAGCACCACCCGCCTTGCTCCAAAATCCCCATCGACCAAACTGAAACAGCAGGTATGTTGTTTCTGCAGAACAGATCTAGAAAATCCTCTGCCAAAATCCTATCGTTTCTACACTTAGCTAACCAAAATGGAGTGGTCTTCCCATTACCTATCTCAAACTGCACTCTATCAGCCAACTTGAAACCCAGTTGAGATGATTTGAAGCCACTCTTTAATACATCTTTCCACCATTGAGAAGAAGATCACCTGCCTTGAGTACTATCAGATAAGACTAGATGTTCAATAAAGCCATACCTCGCTTTCAAAATCTCCTTCCAGAACACTCCTTTTTCGTTAAGAATTCTCCATCTCCATTTAGCCAAAAGAGCAATGTTGAATTCCTCTAATCTTCTAACACCTAGACCTCCTTTCTCCTTAGGTATACAAACCATATCCCAATTTAACCAGTGGATTTTAGCTTTATCCTCCGAACCACCCCATAAGAATCAACTCCTAATTTTATCAATCTCTCTCAAAACCCCCAAAGGCGCCCTGTAAAAAGACAACCAAAAAATAGGCAAAGAAGACAAAACATAGTTGATTAAAGTGAGTCTCCCAGCCATACTCAGCAATCTAACTTTCCAACTAGCCAACCTCTTCTTAATTTTGTCCATTATAGGTTTCCACCCCAATATTCTTCTTGGGTTAAATCCAATCGGAATACCAAAAAACATAAAGGATGACTTGTCCGTCTTGCAAGATAAAAATGTTGCAGCCGCCTAAATAAAATGAGAGTTAATATTCATTCCTATGATCCTACTCTTGGAAAAGTTAACCTTCAAACCCGAGACTAATTTGAACCCCCTAAGGACTGCCTTTAAACTCCAAAGATTAGCCCAGGATCCTTCCCCCATAATCAAAGTATCATCGGCGAATTGAATCAACTCCACATACTTACTTGCCCTTACATTAAAGCCCTTGAATTTCCCTTTCTCCACTGCCATCCTCATCATCACTGCAAGCCCCTCTGCTACAATGACAAATAAGAACGGAGAGAGAAGATCTCCTTGTCTTAATCCTTTTTCCACCTTAAAGTCGGCCATAGGACTCCCGTTTACAAGTATCGATAGATGACAGTTGAATATCATAGCCTTCATCCACCTAATCCATCTCCTTCCAAACCCCATTTTAATTAACATTGATCGAAGGAAACTCTAACTCACACTGTCGTAAGCCTTCTCGAAGTCGACCTTAAACAGAAAACAATCTTTTAAATCTCTAGTCGCCTTGTCAATACATTCATTAGCTATGACAATTCCATCCAAAAGGTGTCTCCCCAGGATAAAAGCTGTTTGATTAGGCGAAACAAGCTTTCCAATCACTTTCTTCAATCTTCCTGCTAAAACTTTTGCCAGAATCTTGTATAAACTCCCAACTAAGCATATGGGTCTGTACTCCCGCAACACCAACGTGCTATCAACTTTAGGAATTAAAGTTAAGAAGGAAGAGAAAACAACTTTAAGAAGGAACGTTACTTCATGAAAATCCTTAACAAAATTAACTATATCTTCCTTCAGAAAACTCCAACAATTCTTGATAAAAAAACAAGTTGTAACCATCGGGCTCCGGGCTCTTATGACTGTCACAGTCCCAGACAGCATCTTTAACCTCTTCCTCAGTGAAAGGGCTTTCTAAACAGTATACATCATGCTGAGAAAGACTACCAAAACTACACCCATCCAACGTAGGCCTAGTAAAATCCACTTCAGAAAATTTACCCTTAAAATAAATACGAACTGCTTCCTTAACTTCATTAACCGATTCCACACAGCCCTCATCCGTAACAACCCTTCCTATGTACTTCTTCCTCAATCTACCTTTAATCCAATTATGAAAGAATTTTGTATTACAATCTCCTTCATTAAGCCAACTCAAACTGGTTTTCTGCGACAACATTCTTTCTTTCGAACTCAGCTTCTTCCACATCTCCTTACACGCCTTGGTTCTCCTATCCATCCACACCTGCTCTTCACCCTCTCTCACGGAAGACAACTTTTCATCTACCAAGTTCAGCTCATCAACATCTTCTTCCAATTTAAGATCAAACCAACCATAAACCTCCTTCCTCCACCTAACCAAACTCTTCTTAAGAATTCTAAATTTTTCCTTCACCACAAAGTCACTTCTCACTCTAATGTCCACCCCCTTCCACTTCTTTTCAACAAAGCCTAGAAAATCCTGATTATCAAACCAGCAATTGTTAGTTATAAACGGTTCGGGGCCCCAGTTGATCTCTTTGATTTTCACCCAAATAGTTGATCTCTTTGATTATCACCTGATCCACCACACCCCACTTCTGAACAATTTCTTCCTCTGCTAAAAACAGTCTAATCTAGACATAGCCTAGCCATCACTTTTGAACCAAGAAAAATGATTTCCAGCTACAAGGAGATCAATAACCTCCATACCTGAGAAAAAACTCCTGAAACTATTCAATTCAGACATATTAACTTTGTTGCTTTTCCTTCTCCGTTCTGATGCAGATGCCGTCGCATTAAAATCTCCTCCAAGGATCCACATGCCATCAGACATAGATTGCTTACACATTAGTAAATCTCTCCACAACTTCCTTTTTTCGCCCAGAGAACACCCTGAATAAACATTGATAACAACAAAATTTTCCTTCTGCCAGATGAGTTTAATCCCAAGGTACCCCTCTCCTCTAAAAGAACAAGTAACATTTATAACCTCAGCGTTCCAGATAGTTATCAATCCTCCAAATTGGCTCTGAGCTCCAGAGTAAGACCAATCAACATTACCATGGCTCCACAAACTTCTAATCGTCTTCTCATCTACAAACCCAAGCTTCGATTCTTGAATACAAAAAATGTCCGCTTTGCCTTTCCCGATAATCTCGTTAATTCTTCTCCTTTTGATTGACGAACCTCCCCCTCTAATGATCAGAGATCCTAAAATCATTGATCCTTTCTAGATTTCACCTTCTGACCTTCATTACTCCTGAGTTCAGCCTCTTCTAATTCTGCAATCTTCTTCTGATAATCTACCCGACCTTCTTTTACCACCACCCCCAATTCACTGATGTCTCCCCAAATCTTATTTCCCACATTAGACTCCATATTCTTCCAAAATTTTAAATTACACCCTCTCATGTTTGAATCTGATAATTGGTCACAACACAGAACCGCTCCCGCTGAGAATTCTTCCAATTCCTCTTCCCGATGATTGTTGTAGCTAGGGTTTGTACTGCTTTTAAAAATTTTCCCTTTGGGGTTTTTGTTGAGCACTTCAAAAAACGACGGTTGAGAGAATTCTTGAATAGGGACTTCCAATTCCTCAGGCCCAATATCGATAACTCAGCCCGCACTTCGCTTAGGTTTAGTTTTAGAATTTCTTTTCACCGGCCCAGTTACGTCCACTACTCTCCTCATCTTTTCCTTTCTACCTTTTCCAACCACTCCTCGATTACCGTAAGAATTGATTTTCTCTAAGATTCCTAGTAACTGATTATTCTGATAAGACTTTTCAGCTTCCATAAAAAAAGTTGCCTCTCCTCTAGCCACCTCCTTAAAACCAACAGGTTTTGACTTTAATTTATTTACTGCCTCGATAGCTGAGTTAAAAGGCGAATCACTTTCCAACTGCTCTGTCCCCTTGTGCACAGATCCAGCCGCCTCAGAAGCAGTGTCATCATTACTTCCGAAAGCAAGTCTTAGCATTTCCTTCGTCGTCCTCCTACCTGCCGGAGAAAAAACTTTCAAACCACCTTCTGCATCATTCTCAACACTAACTCCTTTGTCCTGCACAACCAAGTCCTCCTCATCTCTTAACAAGCTCTAATTACATTCTGACTCTGATGACGAACTATCAGCATCCACCTTTTTAGCATGATTATCCATCACAACCCTTAAGGGGCCATGGAAGTCCTCACACATTTTGATATTGAACTCAACATAATCTATTAGGACTCTGAAAGTTTCATTAATGACCACCGCACAATGTGTCCGCACCATGATTCTAGCCACATCCATACATTCCCATTTTAACGTGTTGTCATCGGAACAAACATACCTTCCCACAGTTCTTGCTAAGATGTTGAAGAAGTTAAAGTTCCACGCATGACATGGTATGCCATAACATCTCAACCATGTCACCCTTTCTTTATCTACCAAGTCTTCCTTCCATTCTTTTATCTCCAGAAACCATTGCTTCCACAACGACTCTGCTTCACGTATTAAATCCCTAATCTAGCATGATTCAGTCTCTTCAAGTAAACAGAGGTTGACTCCCATCGGGGTAAGTTATCCCCGCCTCTTTAACCACACCTATGTATGCCTTCTTGAATCTGCTCAAATCCTCTTCGACCGCCTTGTACCTCAGATGAACCCTCTCCTTCTTATTTAGAATGTTCCCTTTCATTATATTCTCTCCATCCACAACTGGTGCATACAAACGCTCTCCCCGAAACACTTCATATGTTCTCGTCCTCCCAAAACCCTTGGTTTCTTTAGTACTTTCATACCTGTTAGAACGTTGTTCAACCCTGCAAACTCCCTTCTCCACCCTGAAAAATCTTGGGATTTTGCAAATAACTTCACTTTATCTATGAAGATGTTGTCCAACTTAATTGCTAGCGTCCTTCCATCTTCCACTTCAGCAAACCTCGCAAAACCAAACTGTTTCCCAACTTTGTTTCTTTTTGGTGGGATTACCACTTCCATCACCTTCCCAAACTCCCTGAACCTCTTAAACAAATTTTCTGCTCTAATGTAATCAGGAAAAGCAGAAATGTAAAAGGACTGGATTTCCTTAGATCCGTACTTGCCCATGCTTCCTTCATCCTTATAAGAATCCCACACATTTTGCCTTATTCTTCCTTGTTTTCTCCTCCCCACCTTCTGCCACTCGATTCACATTTTTAATATTTAAAATGGAAGGAAAAAATATCTAGTTGTTACCCATCATTAAAATGTTATCCTAACAGCTTAGGGCACATTTTTGAACTTTCCCAATCAATTGGGGTATGGTTCCAATCCATTGGTACAGACAAATTTTTGTCCAGAGCTATATTTACATGTCCAAACTCATCTAACATGACTTTTAGAAAAATAAGTTTGAAAACAATTATGTGTGCGTGTGTGATTTAGCCATATACTTTTACGAGATTTCTTTTATACTTTACAATTTGTTCGCCAAGACGTGTCAAGGCAAGCTTTCACATACTTTAAGTCTTGTCACATGTTTTTTCTTATAGACACTTTATTGAGTTGACTTGAGATGAGGCTTGAGTTAGGTTTCATTTGGTTGTCATCATCTAATAGTCAAGTCCATCAAACCCTAATATTCTGGTTTGCATAGATATTAGCCACGTTCGAGACTTCATTAAATATATTTGATGAATCGTCATATAGATTAATTATTTAATAAATTTAAAAAAATAAAAATTTTCTTGATATAAAGATTGAAAGGGGGTAATATTTTAGAAACTAAAATATACTATTTTGACAAAATAAAAATAAATATATAGAGAGACTTTGTTTTCGGTAGGGATTCTATAAATATAATTATGTTAGTTGAATTTTAGGTATCCTGCAATTATTGGATAAAAAATTTGTCTGTACTAACCCAATACAAAATCATAAAATTCCAACTTAAAGCTACTAAATACATCAATCCAGATAATGCACACAAATACAACAACTAGATATATTAAATGGAGTTTAAATAACATTTTTATCGGCAACCACTATATAAAAAGTACCTAATAACTAGTTTAAATAACTAATGGCTAACAGAGTAGTAATTAAATTGTCACACTCAGTCGTGTTAAATATTCTTTGCATCAAGTTAACAATGAGATTGATTAGAACATGATGAGCAGCCTGTAAGGGCCGAAAACGATCAACCGTGCAATATTTAAAATTTGTCACAGATAAGCTATAATTAAATAAGATTTTATAAAATATTTGTTTTATTATGATTAAGTTACTACTAACAAACACATGATTTCTATTTACTTTTTCATAATTAAACTGCGACTAATCAATAGATATCTCTAAAAAATTGAGGCAACTTCAAATGCAAGTAACTATGTTTTTATTAATACATGAAATCAATATCCCAAAAACATGGACACGCGTTTTTCTGTGACAAGTCATAGTATGATCAATCCAAACACAAATTGAGAATCAACAAAGATAAATAAAAACAAAAACAAAAAACCATGACATGAATCCTTGAAAGATGAAACCAACAACTACTACTTGGGAGCAAACTTAGACTTGATTTTCTGAACCTCTTTAGTCCCAATTTGGAAAGCTTGAGTCAAAACATTATCAGGAACAGGTGGTGTAGCATTAAACAACGTAAGAGGAATATTAACCGTCCCTGGCAGTTGACTATTAAAACCTGCAATAACAGTTGCAGGTTTCCAAGCATTGTTCTTCTGGAAATGAACCAAACCTTTAGGAAACACAAATGTTTCACCTTTCGCAATGGTTTTCGCAATCAATTGATTTGTTGTTGTTATGAACCCAACATCTAGTTGACCTTCGAGAACAAACACCATTTCTGTTGCACGAGGGTGAGTGTGAGGTGGGTTGAGTCCCCCGGGTGCGTAGTCGATTCTTGCCATTGAAACACCGAGAGTGTTGAGTCCTGGGATTTTCTGAACATTGGCTCCTGTTACTAAGGAACCAAATATGTTGTTTGTGGCACCTTGTTTGACTAGGAGGTTGGAGAAGAAATCCTCTGCGGTTACCTTGGATGCTGGTTTGCATGTGAATCCATTCACTAGAATAACTGATAATTTAAAAATCAACGTTAATAAAGAGAAATTTGTCAATAATTCAGCTTTTTTCTATTAGTATCTTAAGAAAGGGACAAATTATAGGAAAATTAATCATAAACATAGGTGGCTTATAACCGCACTGCATGATTAAACAATAGAGTCAAGTCAATAAAAAGCCAAATTAAAGGAGTTGGTAGACATGGTAGAGATATTTGGTTTAACATGATTTGAAAGAAAATAATATAAGAAAAAGGATTGAATATGATGATTAAGGGAAAAAGTGAAAATGAAAAAGGAATTAATCTTGCTTTTATAGATAATCATAATTAGCATGAAAGTGTATTTATGTACATAAATTTAACATACCAGAATCATAGTCTGCGACACAGAGATCTTGCAGAGCATCAGCATCTGCTGCGGTGGCGGTGGCGGCGGTGGCTAACACCACAAGCAACAAGACAGCGATGAGCTTCATCATATTTTTCTGACCGGAGACTTAATTTGTAAGAGAAGATATTTTTTGATGGTGAGTTGAAATGAAGTGATGGTGTGCTTTGGTTATTTGTAGCCTGAGAAGACTTGTGGAAGAGGGATAGAATCATTAATATATTGTATAAGGAATTTTCTAATTTAAAATGAAAGTGAAATAGCAAAATATAAATAATTATAATTTTTATTCAGAAATTATTGAAAAATTATGATTCAATACTTTAAATAAATGTTGAAGTTGTATGGGTGATTTTTCAATATTTAAATATATAAGACTTAAATGCACTTTTGGTCTCCTTAGTTTGGCGTTTTTACACTTTTAATCCCCCTATTACAAAATCTGTGTTTTTGGTCCCTTTAGTTTGGTGCGCTTTGCATTTACTTGGTCCCCCTCCATTTTTTCATATGTGACATTGATGATTAGAATTAAAAAATTATATTTTAATTAGGTGGAAATGATGATTAGGATATATTTAATTAATTTAATATTTTTAATATTTTTTTTAGAGAATTAATAGTTTAAATTATTATTTAATAATTTGAACTATTAACATAAATAATTGAAACATGTGAGGATGACACATCACTCACTAACATTCTCCCACTCATGTGCTTCATTTGTAAATTAATAGATCTCATGTATTATATAAACACTTGTACAATTTTATAGTAAACCGATGTGGGATTTTATTCTTCATTACTTCTTAAGATCCTACACCTGCACTTTTTGTAGAAGATGAGCAGTGTTTGAAAACTTCAAGACAGTAGACTAGAACATTGTATATCAGTCTACCACACCAAATTGATCACCAAATATCAACCCACAAATAAACATACCATCCATTTCAAGTTGAACAAACACATACATAATATACAATGCATTAAACCCAGCACCCTATAAACAACATATGAAAAAACTAAATTTTTTCTAAGCTAATAGATGCTAAGAAGATATATAACTTTATCAATCTATATGCTCATAAAATAACTTTATTATAACAATTCCAAGCAGTAGTTCACAGAATTAATTACTAATAAACTTTGTTTAAACTTCCATAACAACAAAATTACAGCCAATTAACAAAAACAATTGCATCATCCAAAACAATGGTGTATTTTTTCTTACACAAGTCAAAGTGACTAAATCAAAAGGTGCTAAGTATTTACTTTTTCTTCTTGCCAGCAACATTGTTTTGCCTTGAAAAAGCTGTAAGCTTTCTTTGAAATTTAAATTCTCGGCTCTGCAGTTCTTATAGCATCCTCCTAGGAACATGACTACCCAGTGTCAGTAGTTTGAAGTGTGGAGGTTTCTTTCTTCATAGCTTTCCTGCTAACCATGAACAATAAGTGGTTAATATTTAGTTTGTGTCTTACACATTTAAAATATAAATTTGTCTAGTTACTTTAATTTGTTTCAGTTAAATGCAATGTAGGTGTAGCTCAATATTTACCACTAATTGTTTCAGTTAATCACTAACAGTGGAATATGAAAGTGATGCTCTCCATATACATACTCTTCTTCAACAGTCCATTACCCGTACTTCTTTTACTTCATTTTTCTATCACTAATTTTCACTCCATGCAATCACTAATTTTCACGGCCAGGAGTACTACATGTTGTTTTAATTCTGAGCACATCTGTTCCATGCTGTTTTTCCCTCTAATCGTGTTTTTGTTTTGAGTTGTTTGAGTTTTATTGTTGTTCCTTGTCTGGAGTACTACACAATGGTGTTTTACTTTGTGGTTTTAGGTTTAGTTTTGAGGTTGATAATGGCTGAACAAGATGAGTGTTTGGCATGATGTATTTTGGTTCACCATTATCACAATTCAACATTATGGAAGAGTTCCACATCGTTTTTCTTTAGTATTAAGAAAGAGTTTATAAAGCTTCGACAATAATGGAGAATTAAATAAGTGGGTTGGATGGAAATGGGCCTTTAACATTAATTATATCTTGTCCATAGTCTTAAAATTTTAATTAATTAAATATCAATTTAAATTAATAACTCTCTTGCAGAAATATTAAAATTATTAAATTAATTAAAGATATTATTAAATATTAAAATATCCTACACGTAATTAAAAAATATTTTTTTATCTCAATCATCAATGCCACCTATACAAAAGTGGAGGGGACCAACAAAATGCAAAATGCACCAAACTAAAAGGATAAAAAACACAGGTTTTGTAATAGGGGGATCAAAAGTGTAAAAACGTCAAACTAGAGAGACCAAAAGTGCATTTAAGCCAATATATAAATATGTATTAAGAACTCTATTTTTAAAATTAGTATTTCACATATCATATCACATGAGTGAATAAGTGAAGCGTGTGGATTCAAATTCACACCTTTATATTTAGCGAATATAGTTAAAATATTATAATTAAATATTGTAATTAAATATTGTAATATGGAATTAATGACAGGCCATATTAAATATTTAAATTGTTGATGTAATAATTAGTTAGTAGTATATTTGTTTTTTTTTTAAATATTAAAAATAATTTTTTCAATTTGAAAAATTAATCTCTAGGATGCAGAAAATATCTAAATTCTTTTATATATAAAAACAATTAATCACTACATGATTTATCAAGGTTTGAGAACAAACCAAATCAAATTTTAGAAACTTTTTTGCAAATATATATATATATATATATATATATATATATATATATATATATATATATATATATATATATATATATATATATATATATATATATATATATATATATTCGGCATCAGTCATCACTACAACAAAACGCGTAAACAACAACGCCATGGTCACCATGTTTTTTTCCTGCACCATTGTGACATCTCTAAACTAAGGCGCTATCATAATATTATTATTTTTTGATTAAAAATTATTTGTATATAACAACGGTTAAGGAGCCAACCGTTGTGATAACCTCAAGTTTTCATGGGTTCGAACCTCAGGGTCCTCATATATGTTATTCTTTTAATGACAAGTGACGCCTTTTCTTTTTTAATTATTTTTAAATAAAAAACTTAAAAGTTTATGACGACGGTTCAAGAGTTCCACCGTAATTAAGTTGAGTCTTTTCCTTTTTATTTATTTTTAAATAAAAAACTTTAAAGTTTATGACTACGGTTGATGTTTACAACCGTTGTGAATTTTTTTTTTTATTTAAAATTTTTAATTGTTAATACTCTGGCACTTTTTTTATGAAATTTTACCATGTAATCAAAATATCACTACGATTGCAAGTATTGACCGTTGTGGTAGCGTGATAATATTATACACTCCTAGTTAGCTTGTCTCTTCAGTATCCTTTTTTCAATTGCAAATAGAAACTAGACGAAACAATACACGATTTCAACCCAAACTCTAACGTTCATTACTGTGAAACATTACACGATTTCATCCAAAACACCATTGTTCCTACTTCACTGTGTATTTGTCATTGTCGTCATCATCGTCAACCAAGTTGACAAGACCATCACGATCAACCAAGTTGTTACCGTCTAGAAGGAAAATAACAACAACACAGTTGTCACCACAAGGAAGGAAGACAACACCATCACCAACACCAACATCATTTACTTAGTCATCACGTTTAGAGTACGCAAAATAGTTTTCCCCATGCATCTACAGTAAACTTTATTTGCCATTGTTGTGGTTGTTGTTGTTTTATTTTGTGGTTGATGTTTATGTTCTTGTTGTTTATGTTGTTGTTGTTGTTGTTGTTGTTTTTGAACTTAGATGTCGACCTTGTTGAGTTCTTCATCAGAAACCAGCGAAGAAACTCAAACAAATGAGATGTTAGACAATGATACTCAAACAACTGAAAGTCAAACGAAAAGATCACAAAGAGGCGTCACAATGATGCCCCAATTCACATCTGTCCGGAACTCATCAGGTGAAAAAATTTCTGTCCAGTTTGATTCGTTGTACAGAGTAGTGGATTGTCAACACTACTATACTTTTAAGTGTTATGTTTTGTTCCTTGCGCGTAGCAAGGACAGTATATTGATTGATGATTGGAAACAAATTGATAATAAGGTCAAAGAAAGAATATGGATTGATGTTAAGGTATTACATACTATAATTTTCATATATGGCTGATATCAATATCTATAATTTCTAATACATACTTATATATTGATTTAAATGTAGTTGAATTTTGAGTTTACCGATGACTCAAATTTGAAAAAAAAAATGGATATCATATGCTGGTACTCGTTGGAGGGGATTTAAGGCACATCTCACGACTGACTACATTAGGAGGCCTAAGAGAAGTCTTGCTCATCCATGGATTCGATATAGTTTTATATCAAAGAAGCAATCGAAAAGGTTTGGAAAGATACATCGTTTTGAGGAATTTAAGGTTAATACTATTCTCATGTAACCGATAATGTTATGCTAATGAGTTATAGATACTAATCATATATTTTTTTCACTATGTTCATAACAGGTTAAAAGCGAAGTCAGAATACTCAATAAGGCCAAAAACATGTACACCCAGAGATTGTCTCGTGGGGGTTATAGAAATCTTGAGAAAAAAATCATGCTTGAAAGACAATCAGAAACAGGAGATGATCGCATCCCATCTCCACCTTCAAGACACGAGAAATGGAAAAGGGCTCGATTAAGACCAGATGGAGAGTACACCTTTGAGGCTTCAAGAGTAGTTGCCGAAAAAATTGTAAGTATGATTTGTGGTGCTTATGCTATTTTTTATTTAAATGCGTTGGTAACAATATATGTAAGTTTCTTGTATTGTGTAGGATAAGTTGGTTGAGGCAGCCCGTGAAGACACATTTGTTCCGCAAGCACGACATGACATATTAGTAGAAGCTATCAGAACAGGTGAGCATGGTGGGCATATCCATGCTGTTGGAGAAGGTGTTGGCTTGAGGTCATTCTTTGGGTCTCAAAGAAAAAGTACCGAAAGCCCGGAAATTATTGCACAAAGATAAAAGATTGAAAATTTTGAGAAGCAATTAGAAGAACAACGGAGAATGTTAGAAGAGGAGAAGGAAAAAAGGGAGAAAGATATGGAAAGGTTCCAAGAGTTATATTCGGTATGTACTTTACTTGAGATGTTAGTGTTTTATCGAAAATGTATGATATATATTGTGTTTGTTTTTGTTTTATGTTTTAATTTAATATTATGATGTAGAGATTAAGTGAAAACTAGGAACAACGGACAAATGAAGATCACTGTAACGTTGATGGTCATGATGATGATCGAACTCCTAGTAGAAGTGTTGTACGTCATGCTTCTACAAAAAGAAGTAATTGTTCAGCCCATCCCCCCTGCGGGTAACCGCAATGATATAATGGACCCTAATCTAAATGAAATCACAATGTTATACTTGAAAGTTGTGTTGATAAATGAAGCACAACCTCTCCTGCTAGAACATTGTCCACGTTTGGGCTTATTCTATTATAATCCTGATGATGTAAGGGATTTTCTTGGTGGGTATAAGTGGCTGGACATCGGGATATTGCAAGTTTGGTGCACGTAAGTATATATAGTTGAATATACATGTCATTATAGAACATTATCATTTATAGAACACCACCCCTAATTTATTCATTTTATTTAACCATTTAGGTACATTCACCGTCTTTGTATAGAGTTGAATAAATCGAGTACTTACGGAATCTTGGATCCACTTTTTATTCGTTGGACTTGTAATGAACCAAAAGATATTCGAGAGTACTTGATAACACGGTTAACTGAGGGAGGAAAATAATGTTACTTAGCACCATTCCTCTGCACGTAAGTATTTTTGGAATTGATGTTTATGTATTCTATACTTAGTTTTGTTTTAACAAATACCATTAACCTATATAAGCTCTTGTTTATTCAGTGGTCATTGGCAATTAATCATCATATCATTTAGGACGAATACGATAACTTTTTTGTGTTCCTTGCATGATCCACTACAAAACAAAATGAAATATATGATTCATTCGTAAGTCTATGCTTAATTTATTTTCTTTGAAATTGTAATTAGTTTATCATGTAATATGTTTAATTCAAATTCAATGTACAGTGTTGTGGAGCAAGTGAATATGATGAACAATGTTAGAAGAAAGCCCAGATGGATCTGTCCTAAAGTAAGTGGCACAATTATGTTTCTTTCATTTACATTCATGTGTGGTTGTATTCATGTGATTTTTGCTTAAATTTGTAGACAAGGAAACAACCCGGGAATTACGAGTGTGGTTATTATGTCATGAAACACATGTTAAACATTGTCCTTGTCAGCATTGTTGATTCATGGGATAAGGTATATGTGAGATATTAAATCAAACTCTAGTTTTAACATGCCATCGAAGTCCGCTCACATGCTGTTGTCGAAGACCTACATGATGTAGTCGAATTGTGTTCTAGTATGTAGGAGATCGAATTGGGCCTTGTGGTATGGATCCAATTGTTTAAGTTAGCTTGTACCCTATGTTAGCTTGTAATCGGTAATTGTTAAAAAGCCCATTAGTTTAGTATGTTAGGTTTATTATAAATAGCATACTAGTCTCTCTTCCTAAGTGTGACAAAACCTTATTAGGTTGAGAGACGTTAATTGTTGGTATTCACTTGTAATGTTTAAACCCTATTGAGAAAGTGAATAGTAAAATAGATTTAACCAATTCTCTATTCTTCTTACTCTTTTCTCTTCCTTTGTGAACCCTAATAGGGTTTCAGTTATTTTTCCTTTGTTTTTCCTTGTTAACCCTAACCCTTGCTTGGTTCTTGCCCATAAAGAAACCGTTAATATTTTGTTTTAAGGTATCATTTTTCACAACAAATTGGTGCGGTGAGCGTGGAGAAGATGCCTTCAACAAAGTATGAGATTGAAAAGTTCACCGGAGTGAACGATTTTGGTCTATGGCGCTTGAAGATGAAATCCTTACTGGTTCAGCAGGGCTGTTTGGAAGCGTTGAAGGGAGAGGCAGCCATGGATGTTGCGTTAACGGTAAAAGAAAAGACGGCCATGATAGAGAAATCCCATAGCGTAATATTGTTGAGCCTTAGTGATAAGGTTCTTCGACAGGTATCAAAGGAGACTACGGCATCGGGATTATGGTTGAAACTTGAAAGTTTGCACATGACCAAATCTCTAGTGAATGGACTCTACCTTAAGCAAGCTTTGTATTTATTCAAGATAAGTGAAGACAAAGTTTTGGCTGAGCAGTTGGATATGTTCAACAAGCTGATTCTTGATCTTGAAAATATTGATGTGAAGATCGATGACGAAGATCTAGCAGTGTTACTGTTGTGTGCTTTGCCCAGAACACATGCTCACTTCAAAGAAACTCTCTTGTATGGAAGGGAGTCCCTGAGCTTAGAAGAAGTTCAACCAGCCTTGTATTCTAAGGACCTGAACGAACGAAAAGAGTATAAACCTTCGACGGTTGGTGAAGGTTTGGCCGTTTAGGGAAAATTATTGCGAAGGGATGGTAAGTTCGACAAGAAGAAAGGTAAAAGTCAGCAGAAGTCTTATAGTGGCGAAACATCTGGTATTCGATGTTATCACTGTAAGAAGGAAGGTCAACAAGAAAGGTGTGCCCTGAACGCCTAAAAGATCATGGAGGAAAGGATAATGGCAACGCAACCATTGTTCAAGATGACTTCAACTCATCTGATGTCCTTGTAGTTTCAAGCGGCGACTAAAAAAATAGTAGATTATGGATTCAGGTTACACTTGGCACATGACTCCAAACAGAGAATTGTTCGAGGAGCTATGTGATCAAGATGGTGGATCGGTGCGGCTGGGAAACAACAAATCCTGCAAAATTGCAGGTATTGGATCTGTGAGATTCAAGCTCCATGATGAGTCAATAAAGTTATTGACTGAAGTCAGGTATGTATCTAATTTGAAGAGAAATTTAATTTCTCTTGGTGAATTTGACAGGAAGGGATATGTTTTCCAAGGAGAGAAAAGTATCCTAAGAGTCATGAAGGAGTCGAAGGAAGTCTTGAGAGGCGTGAAGAAACAAGGCTTGTATACCGTTGAGGCTGAGGTTCGACAAATATTGCATCCACGAAACCTGTGTCGAAGATAGAATTAATGCACATGAGATTGAGCTATGTCAGCGAAAGAGGCCTGGTCGAATTGGGGATGCAGAACCTGCTAGGTGGTGACAAAATCGAAAAGTTAGAGTTTTGTGAATCTTGCTTATTTGGTAAATCCTGTAGGGAGAAGTTTAACAAAGGCAAGCAAAGAACACATGGATCCTTGGATTACATTCATGCTGATCTTTGGGGGCCTGCAAGGAATCCTTCACACTAAGGTGCAAGGTATTTTCTATCCATCGTTGATGACTATTCCAGAAAGTTATGGGTATTCATTCAGAAGACGAATGATGAAACTTTTGAGAATTTCAAAAGTTGGAATGTTCTGGTCGAAACTCAAACTGGCAGAAATGTTAAGAGGTTAAGAACCGACAATGGCCTTGAGTTCTGCAATAAAGCGTTCGACAGTTACTGTGTTGAGTCTGGGATTGCAAGGCATAAGACTGTAGCAGGTACTCCTCAACAAATGGCTTAGCTGAGAGATTCAATCGAACAATCCTTGAAAGGGTTAGAAGCATGTTGGTTAGTGCTGGATTGAAGAAGGTGTTTTGGGCGGAGGCTATTTTGACAACAGCTTATCTGATAAATAAATGTCCCTCAACTGCCTTGGGAATGAAGACACCTGAAGAATTTTGGTCGGGACCTCCACCTAGTCTCGATAGACTGAGAGTATTTGGTTGTGTGGCCTATGCTCATATTAGGCAAGACAAGGTCGAACCTAGAACTCTGAAATGCATGATCATGGGATACCCTGAAGGAGTCAAACCTTATAGGCTATGGTACCTAGAGCCAGGTCACAAGAGGTGTATCACCAGTCGATATGTAGTTTTCAATGAAGCTGAGATGACTTTAAAGAAAATTGATGATGCTGACGAAGAGCTGGAATAGGGAGAGATTCTTGTTGAGGTCGAGCATGTTGATGCTGAATTGCATACCCCAAATGAAGTCGAAGAAGAAGCAGAAGATGCTGTCGAAGATGAGGAGACTGATAATGACTACCTGCTAGCAAGATACAAGTCGAGGAGAGTCATCAACCCACCTCAGAGACTTGGTGTCATACCCCAAATTTTGACCACTAAGATTTCCCATCATTGTGAAAATCATTATCACAATATGGGGGAACCATCATACCTCAGCAGTCTCCCCAAAGATGGGTGAGCATCCACTACAATCAAATTTAGGGTTTTGAGCCCTCTCAGAGTTCTAAGACAAAGGATCAATCAAGAAATGACATGATCTTCAACTTGTCTAACCTTTCAAATATATAAAAGGGATCAAGAGGACTCCCACTTCAAGGATTAAGCACAAGTTGCTCCCTTCTAAGTGGATCAAGCCTTAAGATCGCCAGTGTCACCAAATTAGGATTTTGGTCGACCAGGGCCTCCAGATGGAAAATTTCCTCTAGGGCATGAGCCATTGCTTCAAAGCATATCCTAATATACTCCATGGAACCTCATGGACCCAATCATTAAGTCAATTTAACCTCAGGGGACGCATACATCAAAAATCAGGAATTAGGGTTTCTTGACCTAATTCACCCCTAAGTTGAATTTTGGGACAAATCATGAGCCAAGACCTCAAGACATGATTTGAAGGTCTATACTATACTATGTTGATCCATTTGAAACAATGGGTTGATCCAGGAAGCTTGAGCAACCAGTCTCAATTTCATCAGTACCACAGTTAGGGTTTCGTGAGAAAAGTCAACTGTAGCTTTGACTTTTGATCAGGACATGCTCCCAAACCCTAGGACATGAATCACTATACCCTATAACACCCATGGAACATGTCCATCAAGTTTGATTTAGGTCAAGGACATGATTTCCTAAAGGAACACACAGTTTGGAATTCATCTGATAAAAAGTCAACTGTGCACAAAAGTCAACTTTGACTTTTTGAGATTTTTCACAAAAATGGTTTTTTAACCCTAGAATGATGTTAATGTATGATTTGAATCATCATTAATCAAGAAAAATCAAATAAAGTGGGATAACTTGAAAAAGGGGTAACCATAAAAACTTAGAAAATTTTCTAAGTTATGGAAAAAAGTGGCAAGGGTACCAACTTTGGAGGATCATAACTCCTAAACCACAAAGCCATTTTCCCCCATCCAAATCTGGATTTGTAGCCCTCATGGCCCTCTACAAAAGTGTCAACTACAAGTCATTCCAATTCATTATGGATTTTGAGTTATGGTTGGATCAAAATCACTAAAACATGAAAATCCATCATTTTCCAACACTTAGAAAAATTCTGGGCAAGGCAGATTTTGTTGAAACATCAAAACTTGTGGGATTTTTTCACATAGATGCAAGTTGAATCAGTTCCAAAGATAAACATCAATGTTGTTGCAAATGTTGCCAAGAATCCAAAGAACTCACTAGCATGGACTGATTCAACTTGAGCCAAGAGAAATCCATGCCCAAAGTCATGTTGCTGCAAGCTGTTTTGGAAAAATCAGTTTGCATGTTTGCTTGCCACACACGATTTTAAGCCAAAGACTGAGGATCACTATGCCACCTGTACTCAAACCAATCACAATGCAACTGATCCAACTGATAAAGCTGAGTCAAAAAGCCAAGGAATCTTCCAACTTGAAGTGCATGGATTTTGGCACATTTTGCCTTGAATTCAAAGGGCATTAATGTGGAATAGTGCATTGTCAAGGTAGCCACTCTACTCAGTCAAGTTCTCTGATTAAACAACAATAAAAACATCTGAAGAATGTGAATTTGGCCAAGGTATAGCCCTGCTCTTGGGAAGGGCTAGTTTGCCTTGCATGAAAAGAAATCCTCCAAGCCAATCCATGCGAATGTGATCTGATCCAGCAACCATTCACTATTCATCCAAGATAAGAGTTGATCACCTATAAATAGAGGTTCCAATGGATCATTCAACTCACACCAAAGCCAGTTATAACACTGCTTTCTCTCATTCTCTCTTAAGTGCCAAGTTTTCTTGTTTTTGAGCAACCATTATCGAGTTTTGAGTTGCAGCCATAAGCAATCCATTCCAATTGCCTAGACACATCACATATGATGTATTTGAGGTGTCCAAACACTTAAACACCAACTGTAACACCCCCAGCTCAAAATCACCCATCAACCTAGCCATTATGCTTCAATTATGCAGTTGGAGTGATCCAGCTTAATCCAAAGACTTCCAAAGTGTTCCAAAGCTTGCAACACACTCCACGACATTCATTGAAGCTATTCAAATCATCACAACTCATCTGTAACATCTCCAACTCAGAAATCACATTGCACTTGCTGTCACGACCTTCAAGTAAGCCTAAACTTGGTCATCTCTTAATCTATGCATATTTCCTCGCACAATACTTTTGCCAAATGTTCATAATCATGCATATAATTTTTTCCCTCAATTAATTGCTTTGTTTGAATCGTGTATCAAAATTCTCAGCCTTCATACAAATTTTAGGGTTCTTGAGGTTTTGTCTTGATTTCTAATTCCATGTTAAAAATAAATGAAATTAAAGACCATAGACATGATCGTGAGGTTGAAACGAGCAGATTGATAGGTGGTTTGCATGATTGATAAGTGAAAATTGTACCTATTGTTTGTATATAAGTTTTGTTGCACTTATCGTTACTTTGTGTTGAAATTGGTTGAATAAACCCCACTTTATGTGTAAATACGTTTACTTTACGTTTTAGTGTATATATTGCGTATCATGTAAATATCATTAAGTTTAATTGATTTTATCTCATTTTAGCAGGTATTCAATTAAGGATATCTTGCCATATTCATAAAGAGCATTGAATAAGCTTTCCAGCGCTTCCGACCGTGCGAAAATCCGGATTACGGTTCTGAAGTTGTGGTCAAATAAGGGACTGGTTTTCTGTCAAGTTCACTAGGCGAGTGTGACAGCGAATGATCGCTTAGCGAAGACTGGCGAAGGTCCCAGCGAAGGAGCCCAGAATTGGATAGAGGTGAAATAACCAAAGTTCGCTAGGCGAATGAACTAGCGAGCATTCGCTAGGCGAATAAATCGTTCGCTTAGCGAACCCGCGAAGGAAAGCAAGGGCGGTTTAACATTTCAGAGGCACTTATGTGCCATTTTTGGAGGCTCGCCTAGCGAGTAAAAGGTTCGCCTAGCGAACTTGCGAAATTCTGATTGTTTATATTAGATTTTCCGTCATTTTTCCAGAGGGGTTTTGGGGATTCTGGTTCCTAATTCCATCAAACTTCATTTTTCATTGGGGAGCTTAGAAAACAACTATGGAGCATGCATACAGATGAATCGAGGTGGATTGATCATCAATCGGCTCTGACAAACCGCGAGATGTTTGGTTCATTTCTCTTTTTCTTTGTGTTTTCTTCATTTGTTGGGTTGTGTATATGTATTTGTTCTGAACTCATGTATATTTTCTGCCCATGGCGTTGTATAAAACGTGCTTTACAAATCTTTATTGGTGATTGTCTCTGATTTTTGCTTTATGCGCGGGGTTTGAGTTGCGTTAGACATAACCTTCGCGAACTTCGATTAGGGATAATTGTCTGTTAGTTTCTGGACTCTAGAGATAGATTTAAGAGCTAACAATCTTCAATAGGCGTCGAAGCTTAATGCCTTCCGTGTTTCGAGGCTTCGCTCGCGAGAGTGACGAAGAGAGTGACACGGTTGTTATCTCAACTTTGCGTTAGACATAACCTGTGTTGTGAGAGATGCTGGGTGATATTGAGGAGTATTGTAGGTCGAGTATAACTGGTCGGTAAGTTTAAGTTTGTGAGGAGTTGATTATGTGCATTGCCGGATAAGTTTTTCTCTCTGAAGAATGAGTTTTGTTTTATGTTTTACTTTTTTGTTTTCTTGTTTTAAACCATTTAAACCCAAACTCATAAATGCGAGAGATTGTCGAACGACATTCTTTCCCTCGAACCGATCTCTGTGGACACGATATAAATCCCGGAGGGAATTCTTCCGAAAATAAATATTTTTGCTTGCTTGCCCTATTCTGCCTCAAACAAAATGGCGCCGTTGCCGGGGATTGGTTTTGATATTGAATCGCATTGCGATAGTTTCTTTGTTTTTGATTTTTGTATATATCGTATATATTATTTGTTTCCATTATGTTTGTTCAAGTGTTATATACGTTTTGTTCCCGTAACATTTGTTTAAGTGTTTGGTTAGGACGCTTGCTTTTGGGTTGCGCGGTGAGACATCACCATGGCATGAATGAAGGAAGTTTTTAGCTAAGTACCGTAAAGGCGTCGAGCTTACGACGTAAAACAAGCATGTTTTATAGTTTTTCTTTTCTAATGTTTTGTTTGTTGTTTGGTTGTAAGTCTTGGTCGACTTATTTGAGGATGCTTTTGTGATTTTCCAAGTTGGTTCGTTTCAACTTGCGAATGCGTGGTAATGATTTTGTTAAGTTTTGTACACGTCCGAGGTATGTATTTATCGCTTTCTATACTTTAGCATATTCATGATACTTAGGCATTTTACAAACTTCCATGCCATTCATTCTTTTGTATACTTTGTCTATTGCGAATCACTTTAGTTCCCAACCTTTTTGTGAGGTGGCTTTCCATTGTTCATATATGCGGAGAACCAACATTCTTGTTCTAACTGGATTTTATTATGTTGAATCTTTTGTTTATGTTGATTATATGAATGCATGAAAAGGATCAAGGCAATTGTTTCATTTTGAGCACAACCACCTTAGCCAAATAGTCAATTCACCTTGTGAGTGTGTGAGAATTCGTAAACCCTTTGAGCTTTTTGATCCATGTTTCTATTTGAACTTAATGCTGGTCTATGAGTGTTTAGTTCACTTATTTTTGATTGGATTTTGTTTTTACTTGAGCCCTCAATTTTGTGTTGTTGTATGGATTTTTTCCTTGCCTTAGAAAGTAGGGAGTATTCACATGATGGTGCGGTTGAACTCAAGTTGGGGAGAGGATGATTGTGTACTCATTGGTTGGATTCTATGAGGATTGAAAAAAAAAGAAAAGAAAAAAGAGAAAAATGTGAAAAAGAAAAATAAAAGTGAAAAAGAAAGAAACCAAAAATCCTTGAAAAAGGAAACAAAAAGAGTTCAAATAATTGTGCTAAATAAGTATTGTGTTTTGTGTAACACTTGGGATTTTGGAAGAAGTTAATTGGAATTTGGTGTTTGAACTTTTGTGAGTTGATCACTCCCTTAGGTTTAGGCAAGTTTTTGTTTCAATTACCTTTAGAAATTGCCCCTTGTTTGTTTACCCGACCACGTTACAACCTGGAAAGTCCTTGTGATTCTTGCCTTTGTATGTTCAATATGAATTTGTGGATGTATGCATAATTTAGTCTTTTGTTTGCAAGAATGTTATGTGAGTGAAAGTACCCCATTTTGTGTTTTTCATCTACCGATGATTGTTTTTACTAGGTGTGATTCACTTTGGAACTTGTGTTGTTTTAGAATGTTTGGCATGATTTTTGTATTTTGCATTTGTTTCGTGACTATGTTGTCGTCGTAGCCAGTGGTAAGTATTTACTTTTTGTGTGTACCATTTTTCATTTGAACCATTCATTCGTTTCCATTTTTCAAAACCTGTTGATTCGTCTTTCTTTGGATATCGCTTTTGTGTTTTCAAGTTTGTTTGATTCTTGTTTGTGGACAAACAGTTATGTAAGTTGGGGAGAGTTTGATAAGTGCAAATTGTACCTATTGTTTGTATATAAGTTTTGTTGCACTTATCGTTACTTTGTGTTGAAATTGGTTGAATAAACCCCACTTTATGTGTAAATACGTTTACTTTACGTTTTAGTGTATATATCGCGTATCGTGTAAATATCATTGAGTTTAATTGATTTTATCTCATTTTATCAGGTATTCAATTAATGATATCTTGCCATATTCATAAAGAGCATTGAATAAGCTTTCCAGCACTTTCGACCGTGCGAAAATCCGGATTACGGTTCTGAAGTTGTGGTCAAATAAGGGACTGGTTTTTTGTCATGTTCGCGAGGCGAGTGTGACAACGAATGATTGCTTAGCGAAGGCTGGCGAAGGTCCCAGCGAAGGAGCCCAGAATTGGACAGAGGTGAAATAGACCAAAGTTCGCTAGGCGAATGAACTAGCGAGCATTCGCTAGGCGAATAAATCGTTCGCTTAGCGAACCCGCGAAGGAAAGCAAGGGCGGTTTAACATTTCAGAGGCACTTATGTGCCATTTTTGGAGGCTTGCCTAGCGAGTAAAAGGTTCGCCTAGCGAACCTGCGAAATTCTGATTGTTTATATTAGATTTTCCGTCATTTTTCCAGAGGGGTTTTGGGGATTCTTGTTCCTAATTCCATCAAACTTCATTTTTCATTGGGGAGCTTAGAAAACAACTGTGGAGCATGCATACGGATGAACTGGGGTGGATTGATCGTCGATCGGCTCTGACAAACCGCGAGATATTTGGTTCATTTCTCTTTTTCTTTGTGTTTTCTTCATTTGTTGGGTTGTGTATATGTATTTGTTCTGAACTCATGTATATATGCCGCCCATGGCATTGTATAAAACGTGCTTTACAAATCTTTATTGGTGATTGTCTCTGATTTTTGCTTTATGCGCGGGGTTTGAGTTGCGTCAGACATAACCTTCGCGAACTTCGACTAGGGATGATTGTCTGTTAGTTTCTGGACTCTAGAGATAGATTTAAGAGCTAATAATCTTCATTAGGCGTCGAAGCTTAATGCCTTCCGTGTTTCGAGGCTTCGCTCGCTAGAGTGACGAAGAGAGTGACACGGTTGTTATCTCAACTTTGCGTTAGACATAACCTGTGTTGTGAGCGATGCTGGGTGATATTGATGAGTATTGTAGGTCAAGTATGACTGGTCGGTAAGTTTAAGTTTGTGAGGAGTTGATTATGTGCATTGCCGGACAAGTTTTTCTCTCTGAAGAATGAGTTTTGTTTTATGTTTTAATGTTTACTTTTCTGTTTTCTTGTTTTAAACCATTTAAACCAAAACTCATAAACGCGAGAGATTGTCGAACGACATTTTTTCCCTCGAACCGATCTCTATGGACAAGATATAAATCCCAGAGGGAATTCTTCCGAAAATAAATATTTTTGCTTGCTTGCCCTATTCTGCATCAAACAATGATATAATCAAGTATTCAGTGAGATTGGAGAGAAAATGCAAATCTGGGCAAAACCCAGAACACGCGCGTGTTCTTGGCGCCCTTTTTTGAAAATTCAAATATTTGAATTTTGTGATTTTATTTAATTGATTCAAAAATTAATTTCTCTCTAAGTTTTAATGATTTTGAGTTGATTCTTTTTTTAATAATTCACAATAATGTTAAAATATTTTATTTTATAAAAAAATCCCAAAAATATTATTTATTTCATATAATTGATATTTTTGCAAAGAATTAATATTTTAATTGTTTTTGACATTGAAAATATTTTTTCCCTGTTGATTTTGTAAATTTTAATGACTTATAGTCATTTTGTAGGTCAAAATTTGATTTTTGAAACATTAATCCAAGATCACAATTTGTTTCCACACATGTTTAACAATTTTGATCATTTTAATTGAATTTTTATTCCATTAAAATACATTGTGAAAACAAATTAGGGTTTTTGATTAATTCAACCCTCATCAAACTTTTTCAAACACCTTGGGCCTTTAATAGAGTGTAAGACCCAAGCCTTTTTGTAAAATAACCTATGGTGGGCCTCACTTATTGTATAAGTCCCTCTGGGTATTTTCAAAAACCTCGGCGCGATCGTCGTAATAATTATGGGCCTACCCTCGAGTAGTAAGACCCATTACTTTTTTTAAAACTTCTTGGGCCTCTAAATAGAGTGTAAGACCCAAACCCTTTTTGTAAATACAATCTATTTTGAGCCTCACTTATTGTATAAGTCCCGTTGTATTTCAAAAAGTTCGGCACGATCATCGCCCGTTTAAAACAAACCATCTGGGCCTCTCCTCGAGGTATAAGACCCATTTAAAAACACTTTGGGCCTCTATTAGAGTGTAAGACCCAATCCCCTTTTAACCAAAATAATTTTTGGGCCTCAGATATTGTATAAGTCCCTATGTGTTAAAAGAAAATCTCGGCGCGATCGCCATTTCAAAATCATCTGGGCCTACCCTCGTGTTATAAGCCCCATTCTTTTTTCTTTAAAAACTCTACGGGCCTCTTGAGAGAGTGTAAGACCCGTCTCTTTGTACAAAAAACAATTTTTGGCCTCAGTCACTTGTATAAGTCCCTGTACAAACAAACAGTGCAATCACTGATAAAACCATGGGCCTCTCCTTGAGCTGTAAGCCCCAATTTTCTTTTCAAAACACTTTCTCCTTTGATTTTGAATATAACATTGTTATCAAAGTTTTCTTTGTTGAACAAACTAACCAAACTGCATGGAAGCTCTACAACCGAGTAAGTGTTTACCCGCTTTAATTTACCGCTTTCATATGTATATAACTGTACTGTGGGGCTGTTTCGTTGTAAGTCTTCTTTCATAAACTCATATCAACTGTGTAATAATAGTATAGATATTTAGAGTTTCCCCGGTAACTACGTCTAGCATTAAGCCCGTTGACCACTCTTAGAAGTAGACAAAACTAGATCCCCATAGGATTACCAGACACGGTCTTCCCTTCTCTTGGGGTTAAACAATATGGAGATGTGAAAGGCAGCTTCTTTTTGAACCCTTTCTCAGACTATCACCTTTAGAAGTTGTCAAAGAAACTCTACTCCCCAGAGATGATCTTTTCTCCGTGAATGACATCTCTTGAGTTTCTACCAAATTCTTGGACTTTCCTGGCTTGATCTATTCTCGGTGAATGGTATGTCTTGAATTTCTCGGGGTTTGGGGACCCACAGGCTTCATAAAAGCAATCTAAGAAACTCTATTCCCCAGAGATGATCTTTTCCCGAGAATGGCATCTCTTGAGTTTCTTCCAAATTCTCAGACTTTCCTGGCTTGATCTATTCTTTGTGAATAGCCTGTCTTGAACTTCTCAGGGTTTGGGGACCCACAGGCTTCCTAAAAGCATCCCCGCCTCCTCTTGGGCATTGTACAAGGACCCGTCGGCTTCTTAGAAGTATTCACAGCCTCCTCTTAGGATTCGAATAATGATTCTTCCTTCGGGAATGATAGCCTCCTCTTGGGCTTCGAAGAAATTGTCCCTCGGCTTCTTAAAAGTTTCCAGCTTCCTCTTGGGCTTTGTACAAATTGTCCCGACGACCTCCTAGAGGTATAGGAACAAAAATTAGTCATCTTAATAGAACAGTCTTTCAAAGAGTCTAGATCTTTCTACCGAGAGCGTACTACCACTGTTTCTTTAAGCATAGCACAAAAGATAAAACCCTAGACTTGGACAGTCTAAGACCCTTGAGTCCCAAAGACATCCTCAAGCACCTTTCAAGTAGGGAAAAACACCAGTAGACTCAGACAGTCTCCAATACCCTCTGGATTCCCCATTTCCTTAAAGAACAGGAAATAACCCTGATCCTCTGATCAGTACCAAAGCATATCCTTACCTTTAATCAGTCTCTTTATAAGAACTGATTTTCTCTTTTAACCAACCTACTGGACCTGTCACTCAACTGAAACAGCAAACTTTCAGCCTCCATCTCGGGCTTTATACGAGATACAAAAAGACTCTCTTGTTGAGTCAAAAAACTTTTAGCCTAAATCTCGGGCTTTGTACAAGACACAAAGACTCCCTCGTTGAGTCAAACATTTTTCAGCCTCCATCTCGGGCTTTATACGAGATAAGAAAAGACTCTCTTGTTGAGTCACTTCCCTTTCAGCCTCCATCTCGGGCTTCGTACGAGATACCCAAAACACTCTCTTGTTGAGTATAAAAAAACTCCCTTGTCGAGTCAACCCTTTTAGCCTCTCTCTCGGGCTTCGTACGAGACACATAAAAAACACCCTCTTGTTGGGCCCATAGCCTCCTCTTAGGCTTTGTATAAGAAAACCCCGGTTGAGTCAATCAACCTTTTAGTCTTAAAGTTGTGCCTCGTTCACAGTATACAAACATCAACAACTCCTTTTCCCCTTCATCTAATTGTTGTAAGCGGCAAGCCTCTGGATTATTTACATCCATGCCACTATCCCTCTTTTAGCATGAGAAATTCCTAAGGAAAGATGGCATTGCTCTACATTGAGTTAAAGTCTTTTCCTTCAGGTTAAAACCCCCTATAAAGGAAATTATGGCATTTCTAGGATTCTCATATCCCAGTTAAAGTAATTATCCTTTGTAATCGGTCACCCAACAGTTGTGACAAACAAACCCCTTTAGAGATGACAAATTCTCTCTAAAGGCAACACCTTTTTAGCTTCACATCTTGGGATTCGAACAAGATACAAATAGACCCTTCAGCTTCACATCTTGGGCTTTGAACAAGATATAAACCACCTTTTTTACCTTCACGTCTTGGGCTTTGAACAAGACACCAAAACACCATTTCCTCCCATAGAATAGGAGGAACTACGATCGCTCTGATTTCCCTGTTTCGATAAACGGGAATACGTAGGCATAAGATTGAAAGAAAAATCTTAGCGAACACACTAATCCAAAACCCAAATCCCATACTTTCACACCACATCAAAAAACCCCAGGTCACAAATCCTCACATATCCACCAAAATATCCCAGTCCGTGTTCCCTACCAAAAGTCTAAATTCAACCAAAATAACCTGAGAGAGGCCCCCCCACATTGATCGCATCTATAAACCAACAGTTTTGACTGTTTGACCTCAGTTTGAAAGCAGGGTTAATTGGAGACATCTATTTCCCTTCCTTAATCAGCTCACAATAGGACAAAAAATGAATCGACCTGTAGTTACCCATAGAGCGACAGTGCTTAAGAACCACGTCCAAAATCGCTTGATACACTTGGGTATGCAGATCTTATAGCTTATGCCTTAATCTCTGCAAGTGAGGTTCTCGACGAAGAACCTAGAGACAATAAGGAAGTTATGAGGAGTCGAAAGAAGACTGAATGGCTGAAGGCCGTGGATGATGAGATGGAATCTCTTCATGACAACAACACATGGGAACTGATCAAGAAACCTGTTGGAGCCAGGTTAGTCAGCTGTAAATGGATTTTCAAAGTTAAGGATGGAATCGAAGAAGTGGCGTCGAAGAGATACAAGGCAAGGTTGGTTTCTAGGGGCTTCACTCAAAAAGCAGCTGTTGACTTCAATGATGTGTTCTTGCCTGTTGTGAAGCACAAGTCCATTCGAATGTTTCTTGCCACGGTGGCACAATTCGACCTTGAACTGGAACAGATGGATGTTAAGACTGCGTTTTTATATGGTGATCTAGATGAAACAATCCTGATGAGGCAACCTGAAGGGTATGTCAAAAAGGGGAAGGAAGATTATGTGTGCAAGCTGAAGAGATCTTTATATGGACTGAAACAATCTCCTCGACGGTGGAATAGGAGATCCAACAAGTTCATGGCACACATAAGTTTTATCATGAGTTAGTTCGACCACTATGTTTACTTCAGATTTTAACCTGGTAATTCATTTGTTATTTTGTTGCTTTACCTGGATGATATTCTAATAGAAAGCAACAATGTCGAAGTGGCAATGAGGGTGAAGGCTGAACTCAATAAGGAGTTCGAAATGAAGGATCTGGGAGCTGCGTCCAGTCGAATTCAAAGTCTGTTGTGACTCTGACAAACCCTCAATTCAAGCTAAGTATAAATCAGTGTCCCAGTACTGATGTCAAAAGAGCTTATATGATTAGCATTCCATATGCTAATATAGTGGGTTCTTTGATGTATGCTATGGTCTGCACTAGACCTGACATAGCATATGCAGTAAGTCTTGTAAGCAGGTACATGGCGAATCCTGGAAAGGCTCACTGGCAAGCATTGAAGTGGATTTTAAGGTACATAAATGGGTCTCTGAATAGAGTCTTAATTTATGGTGGAGCCTTGGGTGAAGATAGTAAAGCAACAATCGAAGGACATATCGACTCTGATTATGCAGGTTTATGGATTCCAGAAAAAGATTTTCTGGATATGTGTTCACTATGTTTGGGATAACAATCAGTTGGAAAGCAACACTTCAGAAGGTTGTTGTCTTATCAACCACTAAAGGGAATATATCGCCCTAACTGAATCTGTAAAGGAAGAATTGTGGCTTAAAGGTTTTGCAAAGGAGCTGAAACTTCAAGGTCCAATTATCACTGTTAAATGTGATAGTCAAAGTAAAATACACCTGTCGAAGAATTTAGCCTATCATGAGCGAACCAAGCACATTGATGTGAGGTTGCATTTCGTCAGAGGGGTAATCGAGCGTGGAGAAGTCCAAGTGCTGAAGGTTTTGACAAATCATAATGTTGCTGATATGATCACCAAGACGTTGCCCAGTTGCAAGTTTTTCCACTGTATGCAGTTAATAAAGCTGCATGAAGAAAGCTAGTTTATTTCTTAAGGATAAACAGTTAGATCCAAGATGGAGATTTGTAAGACATTGGATCGACTCTAGTTTTAGCATGTCGTCGAAGTCCGCTCACATGCTGTTGTCGAAGACCTACATGCTGTAGTCGAATTGTGTTCTAGTGTGTAGGAGATCGAATTGGGCCTTGTGGTATGGATCCAATTGTTTAAGTTAGCTTGTACCCTAAGTTAGCTTGTAATGGGTAATTGTTAAAAAGCCCATTAGTTAAGTATGTTAGGTTTATTATAAATAGCATACTAGTCTCTCTTCCTAAGTGTGACAAAACCTTATTAGGCTGAGAGAGGTTAATTGTTGGTATTCACTTGTAATCTTTAAACCCTATTGAGAAAGTGAATAGTAAAACAGATTTAACCAATTCTCTATTCTTCTTACTCTTTTCTCTTCCTTTGTGAACCCTAATAGGGTTTCAGTTGTTTTTCCTTTGTTTTTCCTTGTTAACCCTAACCCTTGCGTGTTTGTTGCCCATAAAAAAACCGTTAATATTTTGTTTCAAGGTATCATTTCTCACAACAATATACATGTCATAAAATGTTTACATATATTAATATATAAGTTGACTATTGAATTATTATCATACATGTTATTGCCTCTTTCTTATGTAGATGTTTAATGACGAAACTCCATTCCCCGTTGAGGACTTCGTAGATCTTCGTAAACGTTGGGCATATATTCACAATGTTCTTAAGGGTCCTGCTGATTGATGATGCCAATGACAATTTTCTGTAGAGATTATGTGAATAACACTTTTCTGTATTGATGACATGAATATAGTGTTTGGTGTAAATATGGTTATAATAATTACAATACTTACAGAATGTATACCTTATCTGTTAGTTATATTTTATGGTTATAATAGTTACAATACTTACAAATGAACAATGTTAGCTTATCTGTTATGGTTAAAATGGTTACAGGTTAAAAAATGGGATGAATTTGAATTGCTGAGAAATGCATATTTAAAACATAGGAAGTATTTCATGCTCTTTATATGCATGTATACCTTATGTGTTATGGTTAAAATGGTTACAGGTTCAATAATGGGATGGATTTGAATAGCTGAGAAATGCATATTTAAAACATAGGAAGTTTTGACTGCGGTTATAAAACCTAGTCGTGGTTGTATATTTGTGTCTGCAGAATATATAACGACGAATATAAAATAGAACCGCAATAATATCTCGCGCGTTGCACAAAAAAAAAATATCAAAACGGCGCAGTTGGGAATCAAACCTAGGAGCATTATATTTATCACAATAATTCGTTTTAATAACCGTTGTGATAGAGCGCGTTGTTTCCAGGTAATTACAACGGTTAATGGCCCGTGATTATAAGTATCCATTTATAACGACACTCTACATAACAACGCCTGCGCCAATGTCATTATATACCTTTCCCAACCGTTGTTAATTGGTATTTACGTAGTAGTGCATGTGCAAGAACAGAAAGTTCTAAAAATCCATTACATGATAAAATAAAATAAATTAAAAGTCAAATTAATTATAATTTATTTAATTTTTTTATTAATATATAATACATTTTAATGCATTATTTTTATTTAATGCATTATTTTTAAATATTTTAATTATTATTATTTTAATTTAAAAAGATCGGAGCCTTCAAATTGATTGGATTATATATCAAATGATATTTTTTTGACAGTACAGATAACAAGATTATAAATTTATAATACTTCTTTTTTGGCATTTAAATTGAATCTTTATAAACTAGACCAATTTGCATTGACTTTTTTTTTTTAATTTGTCTTTTAAAATATACACTTACTCCTATAGATCATGGATATAAATCCAACAACATCTGCTGAGCGAAAAACCAGGTATCGAGCTTTAAGTTACGTTTTCTTGGGAAACAAATTATTTAAAAAGACTCCTGAGAGAGTTTTGCTCAAATGTTTCAGTGAATCTGAGGCATATTTACCCTTTTCGAATGTCCATAGTGGGGCGTGTGGGGCACATCAGGTAGGCCATAAAATGAAGTGGTTATTGTTTCGACAAGGGATGTGTTGTCCTACCAAGTTGAAAGATTGTGTTGAGTTTGCCAAAGGATGTCAAGAGTGCCAAGTACACGCGGGTATACAACATGTGCCTGCAAGCGAACTACATTCTATAGTGAAACCTTGTCCCTTTAGAAGTTGGGCTTTGGATTTGATTGGAGAAATTCGACCGGAATCATCCAAAAGTCAGAGATATATTTTGGTTGGCATCGATTATTTTACAAAATGGATCGAAGCAATACCATTGGCGAATGTGGATCAAGACGTTGTAATCGAATTCATCCAGAAACATATTATCTATAGGTTCGGAATCCCAGAGACCATTACAACGGATCAAGGATCTGTCTTTACTGGTCGAAAAGTGCAGGAATTTGCTAAGGAAATGGGTTTCAAATTATTGACATCTACACCTTACTATGTGTAACACCCCAATTCCCATCGCGAATAAATAATACATAAATAAATCAGAGTAAATAAAAATTTATTTTTTCGACCGAAACAAGGATGCCACAATTAAGGAAAGAAAACACATTTCCTGCTCATAAATTTTGATACATAACACATAATGGAATAACCTAAAAGGGAAACTTTTTCCATATAAAAGGATGGGTCAATTATGGAATAAAGCGGAAAGATCCATAACTGCCTTGTTTTACAAAATAAATTGTTTTATCACATCAAAGTATACATACAAAAGTAATACAAAATATATTCAACAAATGTATACATATATAACAACAGCGTTCCCCGACTCCCGTGTTACGTATCAGAGCAGACAGACTGACAAAGGACGGAGGACTAATCTTCAAAAAGCCTCCAAGACTACTAAAATGTAATTGCCTCATGGAGCAACAAACCACAGTAGAAGGGTGAGAAATAACAACTAAATCAAGACTGCATAATAATATGCAACACATAAAAATACACATGCATAAATCTTCTCATCACAAGCATCACATACTAATACACATAGCAAGCCACAGATACCCAACATATTTCCAACAATCCAACAACATAACATAGCATATATCAATCACACCAACATAATCACATATTCTCACATAAGGCACACAAAGTCATAACATAGGGAAACACCCCACCACATCACATAGCATATATCTATGCATAAAACATATTATCCACAACCAATGCATTTATCACATATGCACATCAATTCACCAATTCAAACATAAATCTCAACACATACTCAATCAATTCGCAAATCTCACATATAGTGCATCCATTCATAATTCTCACACATAATCAATCCATTCATGATTTATGCAAATGCACATACACCGACACAACGACTCTATGCAATGCATATGCGGTACCATCCATCCATCATCTCAACACTAGTCCACTCAGGAAATATTGGAACCATCGCTTGTTACTTAGTGTAACTCCCCATCGAGCAAACGATGTTCCCCGTCGCTTTAGGTCCTCTTGGTATAAGGCTCACGACGTTTATGGATTGCTTTAGGTCCTCTTTGTATAAGGCTCACAATCCGATCGCTTTAGGTCCTCTTTGTATAAGGCTCACGATCGTATATAATCATCGCTTTAGGTCCTCTTTGTATAAGGCTCACGATGTTATAGCGGATTCCCTATGGAATCGTTTCGTCGCTCACACCCACTAGGGCACACGACATCACAAGATGCATATCATGATGCTTGGCATACAAGGACTCATGACAATCAAATGCATCTTCACATATGCAACCATAATCATGCATATACAATCAAACACAACACAATGCATTTACTTGCCCTTAGGCCACAAGCCATCATCACAACATGTCATCACATGCATTCACATCATATAACATCACACCAGTCATACGATATCCATATCAAAGCACATTGCATGATACACATCAAATACAGACAATTAAAATGGTAAAAGTCGACAAAACGACACTATTCCAAATTCCCGACATAATTAAATCGGCCAACAATCTCAAAACCATTTTAATAAGAAAGTACATCTCAATAGCTTTCCAACGAATCCAAGTATGTTCAAAATGGATAATCGGAACACAAGTTACGGAAGTAAAAAGAAAAGGGATCGCGAAAAGACAACATTTTGCACCCTCGCTGGTCATACGCGTATTGCCTTGAGCCATACGCGTATTGCCTTGCTCACTCGCCCATCCATACGCTTATTGCCCAAAGTGATATGCGTATGGGCAGAGACTGATTTTCCCCAAAAAGTCCACTAAAATCCAATACGCGTATTGCCTCACTCCATACGCGTCTTGCCCACTCCCATACGCGTATTACACACATTCCTTCCTTGCCATACACGTATTGCCCAACCCAATACACGTATTGCTCTTATTCCTTCATTGCCATACGCATATTGCCTTGAGTGGTACGCGTATGGGCAGTGGAAAACCAGAATTTTTCCTGCATAATTTTTCTGCGAATTTTCCTCCAAAAATCCCAGTTTTCATCCCCAAATCCATTTTCAACAGCAAAACAAGTACCAACAATTGTTCCTAAACACAGGGTAATCATACAACGTGATTTATATCAATTTCTGACAATGGTTCATCAATTTATCAGTAAGGAAAACATTGTAAAAACAACCAAAACACATACATAAACAACACATATACATACACAAGCAAGATATAATTGAAACTTCTCACCCTTACCCGATTAATCGCGCTTCGATTCCACCTCTTTTCCTCTTCTCCCTTTCTTTCCTCTTCTTTTCCTTCTTTCCTTTCTCTTTTCTCTCTTTTTCTCTCAAAAATTCTATTTAAGAAAATTATAATTTCTAACCCCGCGAAATGACCAAAATACCCATACTCTCAAATATCTCGCAAACGCTCTCAAAATGCGATAAAACATAACAACGATGAAAAATAATATATTACCAAATAAAAGTCAAGAATAAAATAATATAAAAATGAAAATAATTAAATCGACTCGATTAAATAAATAAGACAAAATAGGGCGTTACAACTCTCCCCCACTTGGACATTTTCGTCCTCGAAAATATAACCGATACGAACAACTTCGGATACGACTCTCGCATCCGACTAACAAACCAACAGGCCAACCAAAGGCACGCCACGAATAGCACATCTGACAAGCCACCTTGCTAACAACACTACAACAACGACACGACAACGACGACAACACAACGACAAGATGCAAAGCCCATACAATGCACTTGACGACTAACTCATGACTCAAAGAATACCCAAGTTACGAACACACACAGGTTCACTCTTGAACTGAAACATAACAAGATCGTTACCCTCACCAAAGGTAACACTCCCCTAATTCCCCACACAGGAATTAGCCACACGCACTCGGACCATCACGATGGAAACGAGGCAACACCACAAACAAGAACACAAGTTCCACGACCCAACATCGTTTCATCAACCTCTACATAACCACAACACCAACATCCTTGTCACACAATGATATTACAACAATACTATGATTCACCAATCGAACATATAACCAAAACATCCATCTACATAGTAGCCCATGAATAATATTTAAACCTTTTACTTAACCTTTCCATTCTGAATGTCCAATGGTCTCATCACTCCTACATTTTCCCAATGTCCAACCTATGAGTTCTTACAAGTTCCCCACGCAAATACAAAATGTGTCACATCACGCTTTCGCTGCGCACTTTGATTACCCGAAACCATCAAGTCTACCAATCTCACGTCCACAGTCTAACTCTTTCCCATATTTACCCAAAATCACTGTTCACTTTTAATATACCCAACCTCGCTCTCTACTGTGTTATCTCACACACCAGACACAGGCCTCTGAACTGCTCAAATAATTTTAATTCTCTGACCATCAAAACGGACATACATAACAACTTTCGACTTAACTCATCCGGCACAACCTTAGCTTTTCCCGAAGGATAATCCAAGCCTAATTCATAACTCATCACGAATTATAACCATCCTCGTTGTCTCATACTATATTCCTTCAGACCAAACAAGTACTCAATATTCTTGTGATTACTTAAACACTTCGAACTTAAAATCATAAAAATAATACCTCCAAATTTCCCAACACAATTACAACCGCAACCAATTCCAAATCCTGAATAGTATAGATCCTTTTACGAATCCTAAAATGTCGTAAATCATAAGCCACGACTTTACCCTCTTGCATTAACACATTGACTAAACTCATCAAAGACACATCACAGTACCTCACAAACGGTTTATCAGGATCACGCAGAATCAAAACTGGAACCATAGACAAACTCTAATTTAACCCTCTCAAACTTTCCTCACAATGAACATCCAAAACAAACGACTCACCCTTTGCAAGTCAACTGAGATAACAGAAGTATGAACTTAACAAAGTCTTCCATAACCTGCAGTAACAACCAACTAAGCCCAAAAGTTTCTAGTCACCTTAACCGACTTCGGAGCCTCTCATGGTAGAACTGCATCTACTTCCGATGGATCCATTAACCATACTCTCATCCGAAATAACATATCCAAGAAAACTAACCTTTTTCAACCCAAATTCTCACTTGAATAACTTAGCATAAAACTTCGTCTCTTTTCAACCCTTGCAATTCGATTCTCAAACACTCAACTGATTCTTCCTCTGAGTATATAACAGATCCGAATATCCTCAATCAAAGCCACTACGAACTTATCCAAATAAATATGGGAGATACGATTCCTCTACTCTACAAACATCACAGAGGCATTACTAACACCAAATACTATCACTGCACATTATCACGCCCAACCGAATTCCAAAAGATATAATCCTTAAAGCTTTTGCAACACTTTTCACTGGGTAACTAGTTACTCACTCACAAGCTTAACCGAGTAAATAACAGCCTAATCCGATGACAACAAACATAACCAGTCACATTAAATAGATCAAATCCTCAACTCACACAATTCACTATCCTTATCAAACGTCCCAAACAATTGTAATTTCACTCCAACTCAACCAAACCAATTCAGTTACCTACTCATGAAAGTGGACACTTATTCTCAATCGTTACCTTATTCAACTGTTAGTAATCCATATACAATTTCTTCTCTGGACAGTCCAAATTCCATAACTTCCAACATGTAACAACAACCAACCAAAGAGAACTCTTAATATCAATATTACATCCACACCTAAGGGTTCCTCAAGATTTCCATTAATGCCCTAAAATTCCAAAGACTCCAAATCTCACCAGAACTATAAGTTTTTTTTGTCCATAGTCTCAATACCGTTATACACATCATACTTGTTATTCCGTTTAATCATCCTTCCTTTTTGTTACTAACAATACTGGAGCTCTCTACGACAACACCCTAAAGTTCAATCCAAAAACACATATGAAAACCGTGCACAACTGACGACCCATCACTGTGACTTCCTGCCAATTTTTCCAGAACACTATCATCACGAACAAAACAAACATCTTAGTCCTATCTACTAAGATTTTTCTACTTACTTAGCAGATATAAACCTCAACTATTCACCTTCGTCCAATTCAGTTCAATCTCTACTCTCTGAGAAGCAGCCCTTAAATAAAATCCAATCATTCTCTCTCAATGATTTCCCAACTTGACCAACATATAAAAACCTCAAATCCGCCTCACCTTCAGATATTAGAATCTTCATCGACTCAACACAACAATCTGTAACCATTTCCTTAATCCCAAACAATTCATTCCACACACTATCAAAGCCTGAAAGACACGTCTATTCCATCCAACATAAATCCTGTCTGCTATCAACAAGAGATTAAGGGTGATCAGTTCCTCAATTTGTCAATAGACAGCCGACAATCATGATGGGGCATAAACCGTATTCACCAAACTATAATAGCATTCCTTGCACCCTGTGCACAAAACTACCTAAGGTACCAATCCTTAATTGACATAAACCTTACCTCCGCATTCCCTTCTGGAACTAGGAACAACACTGTCCCAGCAACACTTACAATCTTGCAATTCACAACACACTGAGCCAGCGCTCCACACTTGAAGCAACATGGAGAAGCACCAGATTCTCCCCCGCTTATCTCATTCTAACTCCCGCAGACAAAGGATTAGAAAACCAGAAAGTACTGACAGTGTTCCACACACATATCACGTACTAAGGGACAACAACAACGACAATATTCAACTATCACACCAACTGACTCAACAACTTGGCCGGACAGACCAACCAGCTCTGATACCACTATTGTAACACCCTAATTCCCATCGCGAATAAATAATACATAAATAAATCAGAGTAAATAAAAATTTATTTTTCCGACCGAAACAAGGATGCCACAATTAAGGAAAGAAAACACAATCCCTGCTCATAAATTTTGATACATAACACATAATGGAATAACCTAAAAGGGAAACTTTTTCCATAAAAAGAAAGGGTCAATTATGGAATAAAGCGGAAAGATCCATAACTGTCTTGTTTTACAAAATAAATTGTTTTATCACATCAAAATATACATACAAAAGTAATACAAAATATATTCAACAAATGTATACATATATAACAACAACGTTCCCCGACTCCCGTGCTACATATCAGAGCAGACAGACTGACAAAGGACGGAGGACTAATCTTCACAAAAACCTCCAAGACTACTAATCTGCAATTGCCTCATAGAGCAACAAACCACAGCAGAAGGGTGAGAAATAACAACTAAATCAAGACTGCATAATAATATGCAACACATAAAAATACACAAGGATAAATCTTCTCACCACAAGCATCACATACTAATACACATAGCAAGCCACAGATACCCAACATATTTCCAACAATCCAACAACATAACATAGCATATATCAATCACACCAACATAATCACATATTCTCACATAAGGCACACCAAAGTCATAACATAGGGAAACACCCCACCACATCACATAGCATATATCTATGCATAAAACATATTATCCACAACCAATGCATTTATCACATATGCACATCAATTCACCAATTCAAACATAAATCTCAACACATACTCAATCAATTCGCAAATCTCACATATAGTGCATCCATTCACAATTCTCACACATAATCAATCCATTCATGATTTATGCAAATGCACAGAGACCGACACAACGACTCTATGCAATGCATATGCGGTACCATCCATCCATCATCTCAACACTAGTCCACTCAGGAACTATTGGAACCATCGCTTGTTACTTAGTGTAACTCCCCATCGGGAAAACGATGTTCCCAATCGCTTTAGGTCCTCTTGGTATAAGGCTCGCGACGTTTATGGATTGCTTTAGGTCCTCTTTGTATAAGGCTCACAATCCGATCGCTTTAGGTCCTCTTTGTATAAGGCTCACGATCGTCTATAATCATCGCTTTAGGTCCTCTTTGTATAAGGCTCACGATGTTACAACGAATTCCCTATGGAATCGTTTCGTCGCTCACACCCACTAGGGCACACGACATCAAAAGATGCATATCATGATGCTTGGCATACAAGGACTCATGACAATCAAATGCATCTTCACATATGCAACCATAATCATGCATATACAATCAAACACAACACAATGCATTTACTTGCCCTAAGGCCACAAACCATTATCACAATATGTCATCACATGCATTCACATCATATAACATCACACCAGTCATACGATATCCATATCAAAGCACATTGCATGATACATATCAAATACAGACAATTAAAATGGTAAAAGTCGACAAAACAAAAATATTCCAAATTCCCGACATAATTAAATCGGCCAACAATCTCAAAACCATTTTAATAAGAAAGTACATCTCAATAGCTTTCCAACGATACCAAGTATGTTCAAAACGGATAATCGGAACACAAGTTACGGAAGTAAAAAGAAAAGGGATCGCCAAAAGACAACATTTTGTACCCTCGCTGGCCATACGCGTATTGCCCTGAGCCATACGCGTATTGCCTTGCTCACTCGCCCATCCATACGCGTATTGCCCAAAGTGATACGCGTATGGGCAGAGACTGATTTTTCCCCAAAAAGTCCACTAAAATCCAATACGCGTATTGCCTCACTCCATCCGCGTATTGCCCACTCCCATACGCGTATTACACACATTCCTTCCTTGCCATACGCGTATTGCCCAACCCAATACGCGTATTTCCCTTATTCCTTCATTGCCATACGCGTATTACCTTGAGTGGTACGCGTATGGGCAGTGGAAAACCAGAATTTTTCCTGCATAATTTTTCTGCGAATTTTCTCCCAAAAATCCCATTTTTCATCCCCAAATCCATTTTCAACAGCAAAACAAGTACCAACAATTGTTCCTAGACACAGTGTAATCATACAACGCGATTTATATCGATTTCTGACAATGGTTCATCAATTTATCAATAAGGAAAACATTGTAAAAACAACCAAAACACATACATAAACAACACATATACATACACAAGCAAGATATAATTGAAACTTCTCACCTTTACCCGATTAATCGCGCTTGAAACGGAGTTATGTTCGATTCCACCTCTTTTCCTCTTCTCCCTTTCTTTCCTCTTATTTTCCTTCTTTCCTTTCTCTTTTCTCTCTTTTTCTCTCAAAAAATTCTATTTAAGAAAATTATAATTTCTAACCCCGCGAAATGACCAAAATACCTCTACTCTCAAATATCTCGCAAACGCTTTCAAAATAAAATAATATAAAAATGAAAATAATTAAATCGACTCGATTAAATAAATAAGACAAAATGGGGCGTTACACTACGCATAGGCTAATGGTTAGGTCGAGGCAGCAAATAAGGTTGTGATTAGTTTAATTAAGAAACATGTGAGGAAAAGGCAAATAATTGGCATAAGACATTAGACCAGATTTTATGGGCATGTCGAACCTCCCTTAAGGAAGCTACTAACACTACTCTTTTTCGAGTGACGTGCAGTCATGACGCGGTCTTACCAGTTGAAATCTTCTTACAATCAACAAGAATCTAAAGACACCATGAGATTCCATCTGAATCATAATGGAACAAGATGTTGGATGAGTTGGTTGATTTAGATGAAGAAAGACTGAGTGCCATAGAATTGTTGAAAACGCAGAAAAAAAGAGTAGAGAAATCGTACAACAAAAGGGTCAAAGTTTAAACATTTATGCATGGAGACTTAGTTTGGAAAGTGATCCTTCCCATGGATCGAAAGGATAGAACTTTGGGAAAATGATCCCCTAAGTGGAAGGGTCCCTTCCAGATTCTACAAGTTTTTCAAATAGCGCATACGAAGTCGAAGAATTAAATGAGGATAAAAGAATTATGAGGGTGAATGAGAAGTATTTGAAAAAATACAAACCTGCACTCCAAGAAGTAAAAATAGCGAAGGAGTAATTACATACAAAATGGTCGAAGCCAACATTGTAAAGAGAAACATATGTTGCCAAAATGGCTTAAGTCATTACATTAAAAAGTCACGAAGGACTCAAAATCATTGCATCAAAAGATAAAATCTTGCAAAGCCAAAATAAAGAAATTGGAATAAAATGGAAGAGAAGCTTTCATGCTGAGGTACTTCGACTTCTGAAGCGTCAGACGTTTTTCACAGACAGATTTGTTCGATCTGAGGGTTTCAATCCTTGCCTCCAGCTTGTGAGCCTTGTCGACATGCTCCAGCCCAACTTCAATCTCTTTGGCCAGTTCAGAGTCATTGAACTTTAGAAGTTCAGCTTGATGATCTTTGGCCTTAGAGATCTTGGCCTACAATTCCTTTATTTGTGCTTCCCAAGATGTGATGTCTTGATTATAGCTTTCGACCTTTGCTCTGTTTTGCTCTTGGCTCTTTTCCAGTTCTGCAACTCTGGCAGTGGATTCATTGGCAGCATCCCATACAGCTGCTATAGCTCCAGCCACATTTTCAAATTCACTTGAAGCTTGTTTTATTCTGTTTAAATCAGCGATGGTGTGTTCGATCATCGAGGTTAGCTCCATGATGACGCTTGCAACTTCAGGGGAAGCAGTCAAAATTTCAACTTGTTTAAGGAGGCCTTTCAGGGCAAATTGAGCAATAAGATCGCCTTCTAAGGTTCGAAACAAATCAAACTTTAAAGATTTTTTCCATAATCTTTAAGAGTTTATCATCCATATGTTTGCTCGAAGACTGACCACCCGATGCTGAAGAAGAACTAGGGCTTTTAACAGACGAACTTCCTCTGCAGTTAATCATAGGTTTTAGATATTTAAGAGGTTTGCTCTGCTTCAAGGCTGCTAGTTCCTCTGAAGAAAGAGTCATAATTGTTCCAGTCGAAGCCTTCTTGTCCTCATGAGCAGCATCAATTGTTGGAATGATTTTGGATTGGTTATGTGTCTACTTTTTCTCTTCTTCACATGTCCATCTATTCTCAGCATCATTTTCATCCTCGTCTTCAAATTCATCAACAGCAGGAGTACAATGGAATTGGAACAAAGAGTGATTCTCTTCCTCTTCCATTTTATCATTTTGGTCTTGACCAGCAGAGCGTAGATTTTTAACCTTCGGGGATCCATATTCAGATTCACCTTCGACGTTGCCTTCAGCGTGCTCCATTTTCACGTCATCCTTAGTGACCTCAACTTGGGTTTCTTTTTCTAGTTTATCCTCACGCTCGGAGCCGCTAGTGTGGGAATGTTGAGTGTTGGTCTTGGGTGGAAAAGTCTCGCATTGTTCCTTGACCGGTTGGTCTATTTCACTCATCGAACTCTTTTCTGAGTCTGTTGCAGAAATGGGATCCCCATCACTATTGAGAAGGACTGGTGTGTCAGTTGACTTAGTCGTCGGTTGCTTAGGAGCACCTGCAACATCCTGAAGATAGCATCGAAAGTTAGTAAGTCAAAGAGATAAGGTAACTGAATAAAATACTAAGTTGGTATATTTCTTGTACCTTGGAACCCTCAGCTCCAGGATGAGAGTTGTCACTTTCGAGCTGCTCTGCAGCTTTTGTCGATAAATTCTCAGGGTTGGGTTCCAATATCTTGAGAGCAGTAGGTTTCTTTATTGAAGCTCTGGTAACCTTCGTCTGAGTTTGGGCTAAAGCCTCAGGAATCTTTAGTTGCTTTTTCTTTCGTTTGATCGATTGTTCTGTGGTGGGGGACAAATAATAATCACCAGATTTGATTACTTGGACTTCAGGCTCTTTGAGTTTGCTTTTTTGTGGAGTTGGTGGTGGTTTTTTACTTCCCTGAGGAAATGGTTCAAAGCCTGAGAAACATAACAATACACGACAAATGAGCGATGAATAAAATAGAATTACCTTGGTTATTGTTGTTCTGCTACCTCCTTCTTCCTTTACTTCAACTGGTTTTTTGGATGTAGGCTTTTGGGTGGAACCTTCATGGTTGAAAGAAAATCAAAACAGTTATTACAAGTAAAGTAAAATAAATAATCGAAAAAGGTTGGGTCGAAGCACCTCCCATTCCACACCTTCATATATTTCATACTCGATGTGAACGTCTTCGATGCCAATATGAAGGTGTCCTTTGAAATTGTCTAAAGTATACTTAGTCGCAACCACCCGCTGAGCACGTTTTTGTGATTCCTGGCGAAGGATTTTTACAAAATCCCCACAGACAAACCAACCTGGGAATGGAGGGCTAAAAGCCACACCAAAGTCAACACTTGTCAGTTGAGGGAATTTAGGAGGATACATGTTAAAAGCGGTTTCGTACTGTTTCTTGGGGGGAACGTACGAAGGTAGCTTTAAGTTCTCCATTTTCTTTAAAAATTTCTCTTTTAAAGTAACGGCTGCTTCGCGGACGGTTCGACTAAGATCATCATGCCTATAGGCAGTTTCAAAGTACTTTTAGAAGACTTGGATTTCCTTAATATGAGTCGAAGTACCTTTCTTGATCTTCTCCTACACAGAGTGGAAAGCCTTGTTAAGATGCTGAGTAAAGGCATTAACATCGAAGAATTCCTCAGCATAGTACCCTTTCCACCACTGTTCGAACTGTGGGGTGCAGAGGAAGTTTGACTCGAAGGGAACAAGAATGAGTTGTGTATGGCTAGCATAACGAGCTATTTTATTGATGGTTACAACCTCAGTGTGAATTTCATTATAGAGAAGAAGGGCATTCTTTTTCTCATATATGGGTTTTGGTAAGATTTGGATCAAGCCAAACTGTCGAGCGCCAATATTTGGTTGATAAGAAATAAGGGTAACCTGACTTTTCGACAGGTTAAGCCGGAGGGTTAACACCCTAGGAGTTAAGAAAGATTCCCATATGGCAAGGGATTCTGCTTTTTGGGCTTTCGATGGAGTTGGGAATGGCCTAGTGAACCATTCAGGACAATATCTTCTTGCAGCAAAAGGAGCCAAGTTCGACTTAAAATCATAACGCTTGGCGAACATCATCACATAATTGGTGAAAGTCTGCTGGAGGTGACATCCTTCGTCACTAGGAGTTAACATGGCTAATCGTGTCCCTTCGACCCTCATATTCTTCATTTCATATGCATCTGTGTTAATAGGGTTCTTGAGGCGAAGGCATGCTTCGAAGGAAGCATTCGATCATAGCTGCAATAACCAGAAGGGGCCAGAAAGAAGGAGATTTCCTGTGTCTCTAAGGCATTTGAGTTGGGTGACACCTTCACCCATGGACTCATAAAGATTCCCCAAAATCATTTCACTTAAACATAAATCAGGGCCAAAGTGGAGTTGGTTGGCCATGGTCAGATATTTCTTGGCCACCTGAAGTCACTTCGAGTAGAAGACATAACGAGACAACCATAAAGCCAGGAAAGCTATATGCTCTACCTCAAAGACTTCTTCAGTTGTTTTTGTACATGCCAAATATATTTGGTGTCGAGTTGAGTAATCGGATAAGGGTGAACACAAACCAGACGATAGTGGCAGGAGGAATCGTACAATGAAGAGAGCTAGACAAGCCTCGTGCATAACCCGGACCGAGCATTGAGCCCGATTCCCACCATGCCGAGTTATCACGAGGCTGGGTACTTCACTCTACCCGGCATCGATGCCGGACACATGCTTGTCAGGTGTCACTTCATCTTTTGTAACGGCGGCGGCGCATCAATACGGACGTTATCAAGGACTTCAAAGGCTGTATTCATGGATGAAGGTTACGGCAATGATGGCCACATAACGCCAGAATTGAAGAACATATTATATAATGGGGCTCCTGAATAAGGGTTAAGTAAGACATTCATCTTGAGTCAACATACAGCGCTTGTATAGCCCTTAAATCCCAGATATTCATCTCAACACACTCAGTAGAATAGACAGCGTAACTCTCTTCGTCCAAAGAGAAGGAGAGTTGGCACTTTTGGTGGTCTAATCGTTAGAACATTTGGCGCCCATTGTGGGGCCTAGGTAAAACTTTCCCATGCCACACCCCTTACCGATGACATGACTTCTGAAGGAGATCCTCCAGACATGGCTCAACTACTAGCCATGATGGAAACTATGAAACAACAGAATGAAACACTGCAAGATAGTATACAAGAGCTGCAGCAGCAAAGTCAAGTTGACGCTGATAGTAAGGAGGAGGTTCTTAAACCTCAACCTCTTCCTCAAGAGATTTGGGACAACCACGTACCCGAGAACTTCAAAATACCATCATTAGTTTCCTATGATGGGAAAACAGATCCTCAGGAGCATGTCACTGCCATCATTAATCTGATGGCCATAGTTGCCCCTTCGAACTCACTGAAATATAAAATCATGGCCGGAACTTTGAAGGATGTAGCCCTAAGATAGTACGTGAGCCTTCCTCGGCTCTCCATCACAAGCTACCAAGACCTAACTAAGAAGCTAGTACAGGACTTCTCAGCAAGCAAATGTCGGAAGGTGTCCACGACTGCATTGTTCAATGTTCGGCAGAAGCAGGTGGAACTGCTACAGGAATACTTGGCTCGGTTCAAGGAGGAAACCCTTAAAGTATCTCATCCGAATCAAGAGCTGTTTGTGGGGGCTTTTCAACATGGATTGTGAGTTGGGCAATTCAACGAGTCCTTGGCTCAGAAGCCGACTATCAGCATGGACGAGATCACTACCCGGGCCAAATGTTACATCAAAGGGGAGGAGAGTAACCAAGAGAAAAGAGCCCAAGACGACAACGAAAAGATAAAAATTAAAGAAGAGGTGTCAAATAGGAGGAAGAAGCATCCTCGAGGAGCTGCGCGCGAACGACATGCTCCCAGACCATACAGACAGTCGTACGAGCCAATCAGAGACCCCACCCCATTAAATACAAGCAGGGGAGACATCCTTAAAGAATTCGTACACATGAAGTTATTACCTGAGCCTCAACGCCCCAAAGGATCCAACACAATCCTGGGAAGGAAGCCCGAAGCTTGGTGTAATTACCACAGTGTACGGGGACATCACACCGAGGGTTGTCAGCGGCTGAAAAATGAAATTGAAGCCCTAATTCAGAGAAGACATTTATTGGCATATGTTAAGGATTCTCGAACACAAAATAACAAGATAAGTCCTCCCCGAAGTGATCAACAACCATAAAAATCATCCCGAAAAAAGGGCTCAAATGCCAAGGAGGGTCATGAGATGAAGGCAGTCCAACATACTCTAAACACCATATCTGGAGGATTTGCTGGTGGTGTAGGAACAAGTCCAGTCAGAAGGAGATATGCCAGAACAGTTATACACATAGACAAGGGTCCCCCTGGAAAACTGGAAGGAAGCTTAGACGTTGTAACATTCTCCGAGCAAGACGCCTTAGGAGTCCTAGTTCATAGAAATGATCTTATGATCATCAAAGTGCAGGTACAAGATCGGAGCATGAAGAGGGTACTAGTAGACCCTAGAAGCTCAGTCGACGTATTGTACTGGAAAACATTCAGAGGAATGGGGCTTGATGCAACCAAGTTGCTACCATTCACAGGTGGTATAGTAGGATTCTCGGGAAATCAGGTTCGGGTGCTCAAACATCTAGTATTACCGAATACCTTCGGTGACATTGATAACACAAAGACTGTCCAAGTAAGGTACTTGATAATCGATGTTGCTTCACCCTATAACATCATTATAGGTCGACCATCATTCAATGCCCTCGAGGCCTCGCTCTCGAAACTATATTCGACCATGAAATTTCCCCTTGGAGATGGTCGGGTTGAGACTGTCACATGCGACCAGGGGCTACCAAGAGAGTGTTATAAGGATAGCTTAAAAATTAGAAGAAAAGAGGAGCAAGAGAAGTAAATTCTAAGAGTCTTTCCAAAGTCCACTTAGTCAACATGGTGCATGACAAAGGAACGAAACAAATCTGGATTGGGCATCTACCGACCCATGATACACCCATCAGAGTCAAATTATTCCTCGAAGAAAAGAACGGGATCGTGCAAGCATTTAACGACAACCTATTCCTTTCTCTCGAGAAACCTTAAAAAGAGAATTCGAGGTATAAAAGCAAACCTGAAGACGTGTATCTTCCAGATAGCCCAAAAGAGATTTATCCTCTCCTACAAAAGCACGGAAGCCCTGCTCAAAAAATCCTGAGTACATCAACAATCGTCTTGATGAAATCGTAGGGATGGCGGAACTGGAAGGCATCAACTTTTCAATTACTAGAGACAATATTAGCAAGGACGACAACCCCTCAGAAACTTGGGATACCCTGGGACAACCAAGCGGAAAATTTGACTTCCTAGTAAAGTATACTGCTCCTGAGAGCTCTCGGATTAGGTTTGAAGACGTTCAGCTAACTCGGTGCGAGGATCCTTCCGATCAAGAAGTATGCAAGTTAGAAACATTAGAAGGAATAGAAATACCTAGGACAGGGAATGTACCCCATCTTGGGCTATACTTCAATTAAATCTTATGTAATCTAATAATGAATAAAAGATTCGGGTTACACTCTTTTCCCTTGCAAGGGCATGGTTTTTTAATGTGGCACCTGGACTTAAAAAATTGTCATGTTTTGTTTATAGTTGATCGGTTGGAAGTGGCGAGTTACAACTCAGAAAACCCTATGAAACTTGTCGACTTGCTCCGCGTACATAGGTTGCCCATAAACGAGTTGATAAACTCCTATAAACGTATTGAATTGCTCCGCGTACATAGGTCACCCATAAACGGGTTGATTAAAACCCTATAAAAGTGTCTACTTGCTCCGCGTACATAGGTCGCCCATAAACAGGTTAATTAAAACCCTATAAACGTGTCGACTTGCTCCGCGTACATAGTGAAATTCTGGTACATGTGCAGAATTCAGATGTCCTATAACATGTCATTCGACATCTGGTCTGAAATGATCACACATGACAAGGTATATAACAATAAGCACGGTATTGAAAAGATAAAAACAAGGCACACAGAATTGTTAACCCAGTTCGGTCTAACACACCTACTCTGGGGGCTACCAAGCCAGGGATGAAGTCCACTATCAGCAATATCAATTCAAAGCTAAACTCCCCGTTTACAGCTTATCACTTAATCACTACCTAATGACCCTTCTACCTAGATCCTCTCTAGATATGAGAAACCCTTCTCACTCCCAATCATCGCAATGATGTCTAGCAGTCAACATTCCGCCACTGCATCAACGACTCTTAACCATTCAACAAGGAAGATACACTTCCAAGACACAACTTAGAGATACTTAAAAGCTTCCTCCAAGAACAATACTCCTCTTACTTAACAGCTTCTAGGATCACACTAACAACCTGTCCAACTCACATGTCGAGTGGTACAGGAACCAACCCTAATAATAGAACTTTTATATCTTTGGTTGAGTTGCAGTTCTAGGTTACAATGCATCTATATATAACCTATTCCCAACTGGATTTGGGCCTTCACAATCGCAGCTTAAAGCTGTTACAAATCTGCAACAGATCTTGCATACAAATAGGTCTTCAATCTTTAACTTCCTAAAATGTCTCCATATTTAGAAAGCGTATATTTTTCAATATTCTTCTCAATTTCAAATTTGAATCCTCAGACCTTTTAATTCAGCGCCACATAGAATTTGCATAGAATTCCCTGAATATTCTGCATCTGTTAAGACATAACAGAATCTTTAATTCACTTCAGTTCTGGCGCGATGTCGAATGGACCTTCATGGGACATCTTAATACGACACGCTGTTCCAGATGTTGAAACCACTTCAACTCAACATGTTCCATTGTGCAATAGGACTTCTTGCTCAACCTGTTCTTCTTTAGCAAGATAAAATATCCTATCTAACATATTGCTGCTATTATTTGTTTTACAAAATTAATGCCAACCCTAAAAATTAAAGAACTAACATTCTCCCCCTTTAGTAAATTTTGGCTAAAATAAATATATAAACATTACAACTCAGATTACAGACACAATTACAACCCTATACTATGAGCTTCATAACATTACCTCAGAGCACCACAACACAACAACTTCAGGCAGCACATTAGGACCTAAGAAGTAGAAAGTCCTGAAGTCATTTGGTGCACACGAGGAAGAAGATATCTGACACTCCCCCTCAATACAACACATTTCTTTTTTTTCAGGACAGACCCAGAAAGGACAGACCCAAAACAAATGTAGAAGACTCCTCCAGAAAAGAACCACCTGTCTTCACCTAAAAGACCAATGGTATCATAAGAGATTTATGCACACCTTATTTGATCAGACGCCCCTAGTCGACCTATGGCATAAGATGAAACTTAAGAAATGCCAATCTGCCAACCCAGGTAACTCAGAACACAAGTCACAACTGTGTTCATAACTCAGGACACAAGTCACAAAGACTCAACACCAACTTAAGGATAGGACATCCTCTTCGACATCTTTGAAACACATCTGGAACTGCAGACTCCAGACATAGCATCTGCGCAAACCATTTAGCAAACCCTTTCCCCCCCCTTTTTAGCCAAAAATTGACAAACAAAGCCCTCACAGAACCAGACCCAAGTAGTGCTCACCCAAAAACGAACAAAAGCCATAAGAGTTATGAAACAAGAACACTCACTAGCTGAAGGAGAAAAGAATAACTAATATAAATAGCTGACCAGTTACTTTGGAATTAACGAGCTTGGAATATGTCAAAGGTCTTGGTCAAAGAAACAGGTACTAAAAACTCCATCCAAATTCAATGTCTACCGTCCAAAACAGTCTTGACCACCTTTATTGCTTCTTAACTGATTCTTACCATAAATTGTGCCAATAAGGTTTCATGCATAGTCACGGACACGCGTTTCACCTTATCCTTACACCACCGTCCAGAAAAAAATTCCTTGTTTGGCTCAAGAAAAACATGTTCTGTACCATGTTCTGACATCTTATCAGACAATGTCTGCTAGCTCACAACATTATCAACCCAAGACTCCACAGAAAATTATACATTCCAAAACACAAGCACATTTTCTTTTCTGTTGGATTCTGAGACGACTTCTATCGATCAGCACAACTCACAATCCCTTCTAGATTCCTTCAGAACAGCAGAGAAAAATAAATTCTCCCAGATACAATAATTCTGCTCTTCAGACTCCTCCTGCATAAGCACTAACTTCACGCAGCTAGGATAGCACACCAGCCTTAGGAACACCCAACCACACTCAGTAGTGCATGTCCCATCATGTTGTTTGACATCACTCTGCACAAACTTGGACAGCACGCAAGCTTCACAAAAACCGGCACCCTTGCAGTAATAGACCATAGACAACTGCCTTAACTCCCCCTGACATGAACAACCAATGCTCCTTATGAAGATGAACACTTGACACCAGATGATAGCACAATGATATTGCCACATTCTCAACATTAAGAACTGCCACTTCTTGTATTTTTTGAGCATAATCTCACCATGTTTATTTCAGATACATGGTCTGCGAAGTCCAATATAAAAGCCCACTTGATTTGGAATTTCTCACATATTCCATAACAAATGTCTTTAGATTACTTGCAACACAAGATAAGGACTGCCACCACCTTTTACTTGTATTAGAAGAAACCTCCTTATCTTCAGCCATTCTGATCAGATCACACCACTGACAACAACCTTCTGTCCTTACATTCACAAGCACCTAATGAAGTCTTCATCATGAAAGTAGTCATGTATTTCCAGAACAAACTACTTAACATCTAGATCAGAATCTGCCCATCCACATTATGTCAGAACTGCCACTTCAGACAATAATGCTGCTTCTTCCAACTCCACAAGCACAATCCCAGACCTTCATCCAGGATACACAACAAACAATGATGTTGTAACATTATGTAGGACATCAGCATTAGATAAAAGATCACACCTTCTGCATTTTATTCAGGTAATCACAACCACCTGATCACAGCAAAGAGAAATAAACTCTCACATAATTTAAAAATCTAAATTACATCCACACATCAGATAACTACCAAGCTCCCGACAAGGTATTTGTTATCCAAGAAAGATTCACAAACAAACAGCAGATGATGCTCACTTCTTCATTCACACACTTCTGATACAGTCAGCTGATAAGGCTACCTCAGGTTGCCATCTTCAAGTTATTTAATCACAGCCACTCAGATAAAATAAATTCCTAAACCATAATATCCAGACTGCAGACTTGCATAATTCTCTAGACAAATACTTAGTCTCTCGCTAAAGTATTTATCCTTATGCATAACATCAATAATAGACAAATACTAAGTCTCCCGTCAAAGTGTCTACTATTAGTCAGAATAAGATTACCTTCTCACACAAGGTATGACAATTTGTTTGACATCTTCTTCTGCACACTTCTGACAACTTTTGATTCTTCTTTATGACAAATTGTCATGACATTTATTCACAAGTTACCTGGATCAGTGGCTTAATCTTGGACTTCTTTCTACGCAAAACAACCTTGGCTGAACAAGCAACAACCACCTGAATTGATGTTCCCACATCAATCTCAGTCACACATCTTCACAGAGCTTTTCTGAAGATATCATCTATAGTAAAGCTCTAGCAGGGGAATACACGAGGATCAACCACCAGTAGCTGATCAAGCTTCCAGGTCGTATCATAAACACATTCAGCAGCACGAACATCTCAAGAGTCTTCTCCTTAAATCACAGCATCTTGTCTGACTTTGAGATGTTGGATGTCATCAACATTCCACAACCAATCTGCCTTTTCTAATCCTTCAGCCAAACTCATCCCAGACAATTTGGATGATACTCCAGACACATAGTCACCAATCAACCCCATCGGTTGATTCAACTCCACAGTGCTTAACCCTTGAAAGTTCTCTACTACACCAGAACAAGAGTTCCATGCTCTCATAGACTTGATAAATGTCATCAAGTTTGAGTAAATAACCTCCATCCTAAATCAGAGAAACAACATCTAGACAGCTTGAGAAAATAAATTCTTAATACAATGATGTCAAGACATGTCTTCAAGGTCTTCCAAAACATCAGGTACTCTCCCTTAGAATCTGCCAAGAGCACTTCAGAGAATCATACATTCTCCCCTTTAATAGCAACACAGATTGTGATTAGATCATATCAATCCTTAAGCACACACAGTCAATAGTTATCTAGCTTCATAAGAACATTCATATAATGCTTCCAAATAACAGAGAAAAATCATGACTTTTTGATCTTTGACCTTCATGTCCAAGAAGTCTGCTAGAGATAATACTTCTTGAATCTTAGGTTCTCCATTCTTGCATCAAGGACCAGAAATAAACTGACCTCAGGAGAAAATAACATGTTGATCACACCTTGACCAACTCACACATCTAAGATAAGTTCCAGGGCCAGAACCTTCTTAGACATACCACCCAGATGCCTCCTCTTCCAGATCAAGAGTAGGTTCTAAAACCATGTGATCAAACCACATTAGTTTAGCACCCAGAGCATCTGCTATGCACAATTCTGACGTGATGTTCTAACACAAGATATGACATCATTCCAAGGAACACATCAAGAGATCAAAGACTGGAGATTAGCCCTTTTAGGAATAGAAGCAAAAGTAAATTACTTCTCACTATCTTTAGATCTCTTCCTTACAACTTCACTTATCAATGCCTTTATGAGTGGACTTGAACATTAATCTTCAAGTATCGCTGACGAAGTAAGTTGAAGCAGTCTTGCATATATCCCATCACCATAGGATATACATTCAGATAAGAACAACCTTCTCAGTTACAACCTCAGGAGTTTTCAAATAGATACGCAGCGGATCAAAAGACAAACTCCTCAAAACCTTCAGGTGTCACATATCAGCCCTAGCATCATAATCCAGGTGACACCACAATACCACATAACCACAACACAACAGCTTTTCAACCAAAACTCCAAGCCTTCAGCACATGCCACTGCCTGTCACGAACAGTCCATCCTCCACTTCTAGGGACCATTCTCACAACTATATGAACTTCTCCAAGTCCAAACACCTTTTCAGTAGACGGCTTCTACCTTGACCATGAATCAGAAAGTATCTTCCCTCGGATCTCATCGAGATACAGAACAGAATGACCTGCTTTGATACCAATTGAAATTCTGGTACATGTGCAGAATTCAGATGTCCTATAACATGTCATTCGACATCTGGTATGACATGAACACACATGACAAGGTATATAACAATAAGCACGGTATTGAAAAGATAAAAACAAGGCACACAAAATTGTTAACCCAGTTCGGTCTAACACACCTACTCTGGGGGCTACCAAGCCAGGGATGAAGTCCACTATCAGCAATATCAATTCAAAGCTAAACTCCCCGTTTACAGCTTATCACTTAATCACTACCTAATACCCTTCTACCTAGATTGTCTCTAGATATGAGAAACCCTTCTCACTCCCAATCATCGCAATGATGTCTAGCAATCAACACTCCGCCACTGCATCAACGAATCTCAACCATTCAACAAGGAAGACACACTTCCAAGACACAACTTAGAGTTACTTAAAAGTTTCCTCCAAGAACAATACTCCTCTTACTTAACAGCTTTGAGGATCACACTAACAACCTGTTCAACTCACATGTCGAGTGGTACAGGAACCAACCCTAATAATAGAACTTTTACATCTTTGGTTGAGTTACAGTTCTAGGTTACAATGCATCTATATATAACCTATTCCTAACTGGATTTGTGCCTTCACAATCGCAGCTTAAAGCTGTTACAAATCTGCAACAGATCTTGCATACAAATAGGTCTTCAATCTTTTACTTCCTAAAATTTCTCCATATTTAGAAAGCGTATATTTTTCAATATTCTTCTCAATTTCAAATTTGAATCCTCAGACCTTTTAATTCAGTGCCACATAACAGAATCTTTAATTCACTTCAGTTCTGGCGCGATGTCGAATGGACCTTCATAGGACATCTTAATACGACACGTTGTTCCAGATGTTGAAACCACTTCAACTCAACATGTTCCATTGCGCAATAAGACTTCTTGCTCATCCTGTTCTTCTTTAGCAAGATAAAATATCCTATCTAACATATTACTGCTATTATTTGTTTTACAAAATTAATGCCAACCCTACAAATTAAAGAACTAACACATAGGTCACCCATAAACGGGTTGATTAAAACCCTATAAATGTGTCGAATTACTCCGCGTACATAGGTCGCCCATAAATGGGTTGATTAAAACCCTATAAACGTGTCGACTTGCTCCGCGTACATAGGTCGCCCATAAACGGGTCGAATAATATGTTTGATAGCTCCGTGCACAAAAGACGGACTATATGATATAAAGATGATGAAACGCCTAAGCTCAAAGCATGTCGAAAGATACTAGGAGCTTATAAGTAAAGAATCATAAAGGAGCAAATTGCCAACAAGAAAGACGTGAATCTTGTTAATGCGCTTGGGTACATTCCATAATCGGCGCTTATGCTTATAAGAGTCCATAACTCTCGAGAGCGTGAAGATTGAACACACAAGATAACTAAAAGGCCCCTTAACAAATAGGAAAAGGTGAAAGAAAAAATTATACACGATGATCTATAGTCGGACACATTAAGTTATTCTAACTTAGTGCCCGAGGGGCTGGATATATACGAGATTATTTTGTAAAGAAATACAATAAGCGGAAATGGCAGATAAGCGAAAATGACACAAACAAAAGCTTCAGAAGGGCCAAAATAAATTGTACAAAGTCGGAGGGCTAAATATTCATAAGCATAAGGGGGGACAACACCACACTCCCTTGCTAAAATACATCAAAATGCATCCAGAAGGATGACTAACTAAACACAGGAATGATTAAAAAATCATTCAATAACCGGGGTACCATTAGCGCCAACACTATTAGCAGAAGTCTTCTCCGGATTATTCTTTTCGATCTCGGCTAGATCTATAAGGCGACCATCCTGCACCACCTTAAAGTAGTCGACTTCAGACAGACCTAGCCCAGAATGAAGACACAAAACTTGCTTCTTTGCCCTGTCAAAGGCCTCATCACCAGCGAAGAGAACTTTAATTTGAGCCTTCTTAAGAGACCTAGTGAGCTCGGCATAGGAAGCTTTGACTTGCCCCAACTCCCCAGTAGCCTTGGACAAAGCCGACTTGTGTTTAGACTTAAGGGCCTCTCTGTTCTTCTTCTCGTCAGCCGAGTTTTTCTCTAAATCGGAAAGTTTTTCTGATTGGGCCATGAGAGTTTCCTGCAACCGGGTAGCCTCTTATTTCAACCTAAGCTTCTCCATTTCAGAATCGTCGCTAGATTCAAACAGACCCCTGGCGAGAACGGCACACCGCATGAGGTAGGAGCTAATATTTTGAGTAATCTTCTGTCGTCCAATGGACTTCAATTTATTAAAGTCCTCAATTGCGTTGAGATGGTTATACAAGAACCTAAGCCCGTCAAAGCTGTTAGACCAGAACTTAAACTCCCCCGATGCAACACTTTCCTCAGGAACTCGCATGAGGGAATTGATCTCCATGTTAGCCCGACAAACTTCATCGGTCATAAGGGTTTTCAACCTCTTGGGAGCACCTTGTGAAGTTTCTTCCTGGGACGGATGAGCACAAGATTGAGGTTCATTCTTACTTGGGGTAGCCTTTGCACTGGTACCCCGGGTCCATTTTGGTTGTCAGATTTCCAACCCACTCATATCCGACTTAGAGGGAACAACCTCTCCGGATCTTTTCCGGGAAGCACGAGCCTCCAACATTAATTTCTTTTGTTCAGCTACTGATAATTTAGTCATGGTATCTGCAGAAAAAGTAATAAACGTTAGAATGAGGATGATAAATCATATGTACGAATTGTAAGCAAGCAATTACCCAGGTAGGCGAGTAGTTGCTCGTCTCTTAAAGGTGACAATTCCTTAACCTTCACCATACAGAAGGAGTCAAGAACAATCAAAGATTGGGTTTCCAATTCACTCAGTTTCTCAAAGTTGAAACCAGTGATTGGCAATGTGTTCCCGACCCAATAGAAGGGGAAACGGGGCTGACTATCCAGAGAGTACAACACTTGTGGACATCTCGATCCTCTCTTTACCCTCAGGAAATAGTTCTTATAATTTTTATAATTAGAAGTAAATGCATGGAGAAAACTCCGTCCGGGAATCCCACTAATCTGTATCCAACTACAATTATCAACTCCTTTCACTTCAAAGAAAGAGAAGAACAAATTGTTGTACCCCAAATTCTTCCCTTAGATTCATTGATCTCTTACATGTCATATTAGGTCAAGCATGCTGCATGACTAACCCTTTTTACCAGGTTTTTGTTTAGCTTTGTTTTTTTATTAGGTTTATCTTGAGGAAATTCAAGGAGTGATTGATCAAGATTTTTGGATGGAGCATTGAATCAAGCTAGTCTCTAAGATATGCCTCCATAACCCTAACCCCTCCATAACCAAATTTCTACCCACTTTATCTACCCTTAATTGTCACCTTCATTTTCTAAACCTATTTCATTAACCTTTTCATTATTATTTATTTTTCCTAATCACCTTTCTTTTACAACAAGAATGCAAAAACCATTCTTAATTTTATGTCCTAAGCCCAATTTGGTGAGCCTATCGTGACCAAAAAATAAAAGAGTGTGTTACAAAGTATTGAAATTATTTTCATTACCAAATAACCAATAGGAATCAAGCATTAGTGGTGTTGACTTTTCAACCTAATTAGCAACCAACGGAGAAACAACATGTGGCAACAAGGAAACCAAAGCGAACTAAATTGTTCTTCTCGCTCGTCCTTGCTCACGAATTCAAAATGGAAGAAGGAAAATCCAAACAAGTTCACTCTTAAATCCTCAACCTTTGGCGCGAATTTTCAATTGGTTTCTCCCAAAACTTTTCCTCTTTAAGCTTACTCATCTGGTTTCATCAAAAGCAGTTCTGGGGAGTTACCATTCTCATCATCCACTCTGATTCACTCTGCATCACCCTGTAAGATTGTCATGGCGCCGTCCCCATCAATTTCTCTTTCAAAGCCAACCTGTGTTTCAACAGAGGTTTGTTTCAGAAGCAATACACCAAATGAGCATTTGACCCTGCATCTCTGAGCCATTTGTGCAGCAAGGGAGCGCTTGTCTCCCAAGGGTGAACAACATTGGAATTCAAATGTTAAACCCTAGCTCCTTTTGCACCCAAGCTGCTTGAGTTTTGAATTCAACCCGGCCCATCAAGTTAGCCTATATAAGGAGCTCAATCTTAACACTTGAGGACATCAACATTTCTCACAAATACATCCTAAAATCTTTGAGCTTTCTGAATCCACGAGCAAGAAAGGAAGAAGCTTGTTTCTGGGAATTTTTTATTCAAAGGAAAGAGCTTATCACAGTTGAAGGTGCAGTGGACATTACTCTACTTGGTAACCCTTCTTCTCTTTTCCTATTCATGTCATCCTCATCATAAATCTTATGTCCATGTTATAATTCGGATATGCATATCATGACATTAATGTTTGAAATGATTTGGCTTGTTTTGCTATGCTGCTATGCTTTGAATCATAGAATGTGAAATGGTACCCTGTTGAATTTATTGTTTTGCTCATTTTCATTGTGATGTTATGCTGTCAAACTTTGGTTGAGTATCATTGCTGTTATCATGTTAGGAATGCTCATTGACTCTTGTTGTTTCTTGAGTGATAGTGTTTATAATGGAAGTTTGCCTTGACTCACCCTGTTACAAACTAATGTGTGATATCCATTTGCTTCGATATTCTGGTTTATATGTGTCTGTTTATGTCATGACTGTTTGCTCTATGTCTGATACTTGAGTTTGCATATGCCCTGTTAAAAGTGTTTTTTCAGTTCCATAGAATCTTAGTATGAGATTATGGCCTTGTGTTTACTGATCAAATGTGTATGCTTGTTTCTCTATGTGTGGTATGTGTATGTCTGGTGTTGATATGTTTTCTTTAATTTGCCTTTGGTCTTTTGAGTACAATTGATTGAAGTGTCAAAATGTTTTTGCTCCATTACCTTGCTAAGTCACACCACTGTTTCTCACTGAAAACTTGTTGATGTTGTCCTTGGTTGGTCCTTTGTTCTTGCTATTTCATAACCATGTTTTCTAATTCTGCTGTTGAATGATATCTTATGCATTTGAACTGCTACTTTGACAAACTTTAATCCTTTCTATGACCATGTTTCTTGATGTGTCTCTGCTATACCATGAACTTCTGACTTTGTTTATCTATTCATGCTTGTACACATCTTGATATACACATACAACATGTCATGAGCTGCTGGTCTGTCAACTGTTATGCATCCAAATCATGTGTGCTTAGATCTTTGGCAAATATGTTAACAGTTTTGTATGATAACCTGACCTGTTTTCTTTCAATGTGTGTGTATGTGTTCATGACTGATTGAGTTCCTTTCTTTTGTTAAGTTTGTTGACTGCTATATTAGAATCACTTTGGCCAATGATCCTTTCCACTGATCACACACTTACACCATAATTAGGGTTTTGTTTTCATGTTGCGAATCATTTGTTGGTTTGCACCTAATCATTTGGTTATGCTTCTTCTTTTGACAGTTTGTTTTTGAATGGTTTTATGACTATGCGCTTTCTGACACATGCTAACTGATGTGTCTTTGGTTTGTTGAAATTATGCCCTGATTTTGCTCTTCAATATTAACTTGGCAATGTTTGTTTTTTGTTGAACCTGGTTTCTTCTTTTGAGTGGTTTGCTGTCACTTGGATTGTAAACCAATTGTATTTGAAATTCATGAAGTGAGTGTCTTGATGATTATGTTCTGCACTTAGGATAGGGGAAATGTTCACATGTACTTATGTGTTTACTTTGCTCTTTCATTATCTTGCTAAACCCTAAAACCAAATGGCATAGTATTCTGTTTTGAACCTTAGCAAGATTATCTCTTTGTTACTTTGAATTGTTGAAACCATATGAGTATAAGTCAGGATTCTTGGAGTAAGTTGTGTGCTTTCCAATCATTACTTGCTTTGGCTGTTTTTGATCTCCCTATCTAATGTTTGCAAATGTGACTGATGTAATGTCCAATTCATTGGTTCAATCCTTATGCGACAGTTAGTGTGCAACAGTTTTGAGTTTTGCTTCTGTTTCAGTTCATCTGCCTATGTCTAATTTTGAATGTCAGAGACCAAAACCTTTCTCTCATGTGAACAATTGGTGCTAACTAGGATCATGATTTAACTTGAAATGTGCCTTATACTTGCTGTGCCGTTTTAGTTTACATATGTGTTGGTGTTGGTTGTATTTGAGACTTTCTATTGTTTAAATTTCCAACTGATTGCATAGCTTGCCCTGCTTCTGTTGTTGCCTTGGTCACATAGTTTGTGATGCTCTTACCTTGTGGATTTTGAGAATAAGCTTTAACTATTGTTTAATATGCTTGGAATATCATGACTGCAAGATTAAATGGCTCATCTCTTTTGCATTTTGTCTAGGCGATGACTGTTACTGAATGGCATGGCATGGTTTTTTTAACATTGTGATTGGTTTTTGTGTTGGATGGTTTGTATGGTCTATTTGGAAAATGTGCGTTGGGTTGTATTATATATTTATTGAAGCAAGTTTAGTATTGGATGTAACAGCCACCCCAGTGGCAAGCCCCTTTACCTTAACGTGACTTGCCTAATCCTTAGGACTGGGGTTCGAATCCCCCTCACCCCAGTCCTTTTATTTATTTTCTGAATTTCGTCTGTCTTAAAATATATATTTGTGCTATCCTTCATATGTCAAGATGTGCGCGTTGGCCTGGTGGTAATGGTTTTAGGCTGTATGCGAAATGACCTGAGTTTAAATCCTAAAAATGCCATTTCCTAATTTTTTATCACTTGTTAGCTTTATCTTGTTTTTAAGTTTATGCTTCATTTTGAAAAATGTCATAACTTGTTCATTTTACATTTTTTCTCCCCATTCTTTTTGCCATATTCTCCTTAATAAATCTATTTTTCAATATAAAAAGAAATTAGTAAAAATATTAATTTTTGAGGCCTTTATGGATGATTAGACGATAAATATTTATTAGGGTTTTTGTTGCACTTTCTTTTTCATCTTGCCATGTTATGTCTTTCTATCATGTTTTATCATTGTCTAATATGTGTGATTTCATAAATTTTACCTCACCTCATTATCTTAATTCATGTATTATTGCATCATCCTATTTGCATTAATCTCTTTATCTTTTAGTAATCTTTAACTGTTATCTTTTCCCCCCATTCCAAAGGGAGACCCTCTTAAATTGACTCTTGAAGTCACTAAACAATCTTTACCTTATCCTTCTAGGTTCATCCTTTTTCCTTGGCTATCATGAGCCAATGAAATCATAACTTAGAAGTAGGTCGGAGTTCTTAAACTCCATGTGATTCTCATCGTCATGAGAACTCACTTTCCCTTATGACTTAGATTTAGAGAGTTATCATGAACTCTAGAATGAGTCATACTCATTTCCCCTTGGAACTTTGGCCATAACTAATGGTTCCTATCCCTCACCCTTAGATCGGTGAACTACGGATACTCTGATTCCACTCCCGTAAGGATATGTAGGCGCAAGGTACGATACTTTGTCGAGTATACTTAGATACTAACCCCTAGGGTTTCAACCTTTAGCATAGCACCCTTAGCAAGCGAGTAAGATATAACAAGTTAAAACAAGAGGCTCCCGTAGAGTACTACGGACGTTTAGGATGCTAATACCTTCCCTAGGCGTAACCAACCCCCGAACCTTAGATCTCCCCCCTTTAGGTTTTTCTCGATCTTGAACCTTTCCTTTGGATAAATCAAAGTCGGTTATGAATTAAGAAATATGATGCAAGTTAATTAATAGCTTGTTATCCGATTCTCACCGCAACAGAAATGGCGACTTCACTGGGGACAAAAGATACTCTTCTGAGGGTTAAACCCACCTTGCTGTGCTTTTGTTATTCATGCTTGTTTGCTATACCTGTATATTTGATTTGTTTGAGATCTTTTGTGGGCATGGTACTTTTGAGTGGTGAGATAAGTCCTAACCCGGACTTGAGTGCACAAATATGATAGGATCGTGGTGTAATCAATAGTTAGTTGTTGGGAGTAGTCCTAACAATTTATGGCATATGATGACCAAACTCAGATGAGGCCCTTTGGGATTGTTGATGTCTGATGTGAGCAGTCGCATTGATATTACTTTTTCGATTGAGAGCCAGGGATTCTGAGGACCGTAGTTACCTTTACCCCACTTGGCCTTTTAGGATGTAGTGCGGTGACTATGAGGGAGCCAGTCCCAAGTAGTTGTCACACGATACTACACTATGACGAGTTTATCTTGAGAATATTATTAACCCGTGTAAGTAGTTACATGAGCCGATAATATCCGAAGGATTTACGTAGACTCTGGGAACTTTTAGAACCTTGTTTTACAGTTGATGAACCAATAGTCCACACCTTGTCCGGATGGGTAGACCATGACTCCATTCATGAGACCTCAAAACCTAGGGCTTGTGTGCTGTGTATTTATGTCTGTGATTGCCCTTGTTTGCGCATTGTATACATCTCATTGCATCCATCTCTTTGGTTTTAAGGAACTCAGTCGTTTTTTTTTCTTTTAAAATCATAGATATCATGGATATTGAGAAGAGAAACACTAAGAAGTTCAATTTCAAAAAGCCCAAATTGGCAAAGCTGAAGAAGTTAGCAACTTTGGTGAATGGACATGAGAGATTCCGAAAGCGGTATGGAAGACTGGTTGGCCTTCTCAGCACTAAAATGGAAGAAGGAATACTTGACACCTTGGTCCAATTCTATGATCCCCTCTATCATTGTTTCACTTTCCCGGATTACCAACTGGTTCCAACCTTGGAAGAATATTCTCATTGGATCGGTTTACCTATGAAGAAACAAAGACCTTTCAGCGGTCAGGAGAAAATTCGTACTCCAAAGGAGATTGGCGAATGTATTCATTTGGGTGCATCAGAGGTCAAGGCCCACATCACCACCAAGGATGGCATCAAGGGACTGCCATATAAGTTCTTGTATGAAAAAGCTTGTCAATTTTTTAATGCAAACAACATTGCTGCCTTTGAGGCAACCTTCGCTTTATTGGTCTATGGTATGTTCTTGTTTGCTAACGTGGAAGATTTTGTTGACATCAATGCCATCATGATTTTCATTAGTAGAAACCCTATGCCTACATTACTTGGTGATGCTCTCCATTCCATCCACCGTAGGACTCTTCGAGGAAAAGGAACTATTTTGTGTTGTGCGTCATTGCTTTACCAGTGGTACATCACTCATTTGCCTCGAACATCTGAATTTCGAAACAACCCCGACAAACTTCGTTGGTCTCAGAGGATCATCTCTCTTACTCACAACGACATCTTTTGGTATGACCCGGTTTATGACAAAAATGTATACATTGATAGTTGCGGACCATTTCCTAACATACCACTTCTTGGTATCCATGGTGGGATTAACTATAGTCCTATCCTTACCAGGCGTCAATTCGGATTTGCGATGAAGGAAAAGCCTAAGAGCATCCATGTGTCCAGTTTCTTTTATCTTAACAAAGAAGCCACTGTTGAGACCAAGAGTGGAGTTTGGTGTGCTTGGGATAAATTCCACGAAAGTACTAAGGATGAGCTGGGGAAAAGATACTGTGTGTCCTTGGAGCCATACCTTCAGTGGGTTCGATCTCGAGCCCATGACCTCAAGATGCCCTATATTCCCAAAATACTTCAGCAGCCAACTATTGCATCTCCATCTGCTATTCCTATTGAGCGCATGGAAGAATATCAAGAAAATCTAGCCAGGATAAAGCTTGAGAGGGACACATGGGAGTGGAAATATCATACCGTCTGTATCGAGCAAGAAGAAATGAAGGAGAAAATGAAAGAGAAAGACGACTTAATCGAGTGGTTGGAAAAGCGTGTGATAGATGAACGTCAGGCACAGGAGAATTCATTTTTATCCAGCATGAGGCCTACCCCTAACACTCATGAGTATGCAGGTATCCCTCTGACGTCTGGTGGTTGGAAAGGGATTGTCGATAAGTTGGTCTTCGAGAATCAAGAGTTGAAGAGACAAAAGAGGAGGTGTGAAGCAGGACACTCCTAGACAGGGTTGCTTTTTTCTTCTAGGCCTAGTTGTTGTTCTCATCCTATTGTATTTTGAGCCTTTTTGAGATGTACTTTCCAAATTGTAAACTCTTCTCAATATTTTATGAAATGAGGCTTGTTTTGAAATTTGTCTTTCTTGAGTTCCTTAAAACCAATCGCATTTGCATTGCATTTTTGCATTCCTGCTAAACTATTAAGATACTAATTTTATTTTGCAGATTTTGTAGAAATGGACGCTACAGGGAAGAGAGTCTGGCCTTACTTCTTTGAATTACCGGAGGTGGAGCGTTTGTTGTGGTTGGGAGAGATGGTTGAAGACCAGTCAACCTTCGCTGACAGATATGGATGTGTCATCCCACTGATGAAGACACCAGTAACTGTAGGGCCTCTTGAAGTCTTGGTCCAGTTGTATCATCCCGCGTACCGCTGTTTCGTGTTCCCTGAATTCCAGTTGGTGCCAACCCTGGAGGAATTCTCAGCCATGATAGGAATTCCAATCAGAGGAGCTCCCATCTTTTTTGGGATTGAAGAAATGCCTTCTGCCAGAGACATTGCCAGAGTAACCAGAATCAGACTATCTGACATCCAAGCCAACCTGACTAACAAAGGAGGGAAGCGTGGGTTGCCTGCCCAGTTCTTGTTGGAAAAATCTCTGTACTTCAAAAACAGAGGAAGTGAAGCTTTGTTTGAATAAACTCTAGCGCTGATGATATTTGGTTTGTTTCTGTTTCCGAATGCCAAGGACTTTGTGGATACCCAAGCCATCCAGATTTTTGCAGTCAACAATCCGGTTCCAACACTGTCAGCTGATGTTTACCATTCCATACAGACCAGATACACAAGAGGCTGTGGGCCAATTGTTTGCTGCGTAGCCCTCTTTTACAAGTGGTTCGTCTCTTATCTTCCAAAGACTCCAACTTTCTGGGAGGTTGAAGACTGTAAGATCTGGTCCAGAAAACGGATGGAACTAAAGCATACCGACATCGAATGGTATGATTCGACCGACGAGGGAATTATCATAATCCATAGCTGTGGGGATTTCCCCAATGTGCCTCTCATGGGAAGAAACAGTTGTATCAATTACAACCCTGTCCTCGCACACCGTCAGTTGGGTCATCTGAAAGAAGGAATTCCAAATGACGAGGATATGCAGATGATGTTCTATGATAAAATGGGAGGTTTTGAAATGAAGATGCGATTGAAACACGCTTGGCGCCAGATTAATAGACATCTATGGAGGGATGAATGCCCAGTCACAGAGGCTCACTTGCAATGGTCTCGTGATATAGCTCGTGTGATGATGAAGCCACGTCCTCACCATGAATCGCCTACTAAGACAAAGCAGAAGATGGTGGAAGAGTTAGGAGAATTGGTTCTCACAAAGGAGGAAAAAAAGGAGCGTTTCATCAAAATAATGAGAGTAATCAATGGAGGAGAAGGATCTTCAACCGGTGGATTCAATCTCTAGTATTGTTACTGTTGACATTTCTGTTATCATTGTTCCTTTTCATTTTGATGTATTTCTACTTATGTATTTGGAGTATGAGAATACCCTGCTCTGGATATAATGTTCACCAGACTCTTGAATGAAGAAGCTTATTTATATCAAAGTTTCCATCGTCTATATTATTTGTAAAATTTTCTTTGGTCTCTTGATAGTTTAGCTTGCATCTGCATCTGCATCATCATGTGCATTTTCTTCCTTGTCTTTATCTCATGTCACCGTGTTCTCTCCAGAATCATCACACTGAACCGCAGACACAACTACAACACTCGGGCCCAAGCTCGATTCAGAATGTCAGAGGCATACGGAGAAATGGTCAGAGTCAACAATGAGCTGAATGAGATAAGAGGAGGAATGAGACAAATCCTCGAGGCAATTAATGTTATGAAAGCAAAGATGGACACCCAGGCCACTGTGGTCTCTGAAATCGTCACCACAACGGTAGAACCTCATATCATCCCTGTCATCCGTACTCTGGGCATGCTAGAAGATTTTATCCGTGCTACAGTTCCTTTGACAACGTAGCAAGCAATTCCTTTGGTCAATGAGACTCTTCAAGCTATTCCTATCTATGCTCCGCCAGCAGTGCAAACGCAAGTGCCTCCGATTTTTCATAACCACCAGCCCTATGACTATGTTGATGTGTCAGAAGAAGGAGATGATAGACACGAGAAGTTGAGGGAAAGTGTTGAAACAATGCAGAGGAAAATGAAGGCAATGGAAATGAGTAATGCTTTCAGTAGTGACATCAAGAACATGTGTTTAGTTTCAGATTTGGTAATTCCGCCCAAGTTCAAGTTACCAAGTTTCTAGTTGTACTTAGGGGCCATATGCCCCAAATCCCATTTGATCATGTACTACCGAAGAATGGTCGTCCACGTACGCAATGACAAGTTGATGATCCACTGTTTTCAGGATAGTTTAAAAGGGGATGCAGCTAAGTGGTATTTAAGCCTGGACCAGTCCCAGATACGTTGTTTCCAGGATGTGACTGATGCTTTTGTGAAACACTATAAGTATAATATGGATCTAGCTCCTGACCGTAGGCAGCTATTGAGTATGGCCCAGAAAAGTACTGAGACTTTCAAAGAATACACACAACGTTGGAGAGAGACTGCTTCTCAGGTCGAACCACCATTGACTGAGAAGGAGTTGGCTGATTGGTTTGTAGACACAGTAAAGCCTGAGTTTTATGAGAGGATGACTAGCAGCGTTAGTGCTAACTTCGCTGATATTGTTGCCATTGGTGTGAAGGTAGAGGCAGGATTAAAAAGTGGAAAAGTGATCGGTTCTCCGAGTAGTTCAGCTGGTGTCAGTACTAAGAAGTCTCCTAGTCATTCTCATAAGAAGAAGGAAGGAGAAACTAATGACATCATGGCAGGGAAGACCCAGAGCCCTCGATGGAAGCAACCAATGACCAGCAACAGCAGAGACTAAATTTCTTGCAGCATCCAATTTATTAGATGCAGTATGCTCAACAACCCTATGTAGCTGCTATTACACCTACTTTTAATCACCAAGCAGCGCAGCAGGCGCCGGCATATCAATAGACAGCTTATCAGCAATGGCCTAAAAACCAGAATTATCAGCAACCAAGACCACAGGTTCCACAGCAGAATTCTCCCCACAAGAGGCAAGGAGGAAAGCCAGCATTTCCACCTATACCCATGTCATATACAGAACTTTACCCTTCTTTAGTGGAGCAAGGGTTGATTGTTACCAGACCTTTGGGACCACCAACAGAGAAATCTATGCCTTTCTTTAACCTGAATGCAACTTGTGCTTTTCATCAAGGAGGGGCTGGTCACGACTTAGAGGGTTGTTTAGCGTTGAAGAACGTAGTGAAGGCTTTGATGGAAAAAAAATCCTTTCTTTTGCTAATAATCAACCGAATGTGAAGAACAATCCCTTACCTACCCATGGGACCACTAATGCTATAAAAGATGAGAACGATGAAGTGTTAGTTTTGGATGTAACAAAGATCAAGACTCCTATCAAGGCCTTTCATGCTAGACTGTTTAAAGCTGGATTAGTTGAAGTTTGCCATGATGACTGTGAAGAATGTGATGACAATACCAAGGGCTACCGTTTAGTCCAAAATGATGTTCAGTATCTGATCAATGAAGGGTTCCTACAGGTATTCAGTAGAGAGAAGGAAAACAAGGTTGCAGCAATCGACCCTGTGTTTAACTTACCAAAGCCAAGAGGGCAGGCATCTGAGTCTGCCATAACCAAGTCTGGTTCCGTAGTTCCAGTATTTAACAAATCAGTACCAGTTTTCAATAGACCAGGAGCGACTGATACTTCGGCTATTAGTCATTCCAAGCAATGCGACATCAGACAACCTGTAACATTTAGGTTCCGAGGGACCAAGGCCGTGCCATGGGTCTTTGAGAATGTTATGAGTAGCAGAAGATGAGAAGATGTGATTCCAAGGAAAGAGGTGGGAATCACTGCTGAAGACGTAGTTCCAAGGAAAGAGGTGGGAACTATCGTTGAAGATGTGACCAATATAGTTGGAACTGGGAAGATTATCCGAAGTGGAAGAGTCTACACTCCTTCCTTCAAGGAAACCACACCCAAAGAAACTGTTATTCCTATATCATCCAAAGACAAAGGAAAGGAGGTGATTTCTCAAGAAGCAGATGAAGAGTTCCTAAGAATTATCAAGAGGAGTGATTATAAAGTGATAGATCAGCTCCATCACACACCATCCAAGATTTCGATCTTGTCTCTGTTAGTTAATTCGCCAGTTCACAGATCAGCTTTGCAGAAAGTACTAGCCCAGGAACATGTTGCTCAAGACATAACAGCTGGACAGTTTGACCATGTTGTCGCCAATATTACAGCCTGTAACACTCTTAGCTTCCGTAATGAGGAGTTACCCCGAGCTGGAAGGAATCATAATCTTACTTTACATATATCAGTGATATGTCAAGAAGATACAATGGCCAGAGTCCTCGTAGATACCAGTTCATCCTTGAATGTTTTGCCAAAGAGAACTCTTGATAAATTGTCTTACCAAGGAGCTATAATGAGACCCACCTCTCTTATTGTCAAAGCTTTTGATGGTTCAAGAAGATCGATGATGGGAGAGATTGAGCTACCTATTTTAATTGGCCCTCAAACATTCAACATCCATTTTCAGATCTTGGATATCAACCCTGCCTACAGTTGTTTGTTAGGTAGACCTTGGATCCACGAGGTTGGTGCTGTAACCTCTACCTTACATCAGAAGATGAAGTTCGTGTCCGACGAGAAGTTAGTTATTATACATGGAGAGGAGGACCTGATGGTCAGTAACTTGTCCTCGTTTCGATACATTGAAGCGAATGAAGATGTTTTGGAAACTTCTTTCCAGGCTCTTGAAATAGCTAATGCCGTTATGCTTGACGAGAAAGAGTCAGTGGTCTCTGATTGTCCGTCTTTTGCTTCTTTCAAAAGCATTCAATCTGCTTTGCGAGGAGGAGTACCTGAAGGCTGGGGCAAGATCGTCGAGAGAGAAATACCAAGGGTTGGGTTACAAACCAATTCTTGAAGGAAAAACTACTTCAACAAAGGGAAGACTAAGGACCATTCAAGAAGTGTTCGTCAGTGGAGGCCAGCAAGTCCATGTAATTATTGAAGATACTGAAGACAAAGATATCAATCACTTGGTGTTTCGGTGTCACGCTGCTTTAAGTAACTGGGAAGCCATTAAGATACCTACTTTGTACCCGTTGACAGAGTAATTTGTTTGTTAGCTTTGATGTTTTCAATTCCGCAACCTTGCCCAAGGCTCTCGGACTATTTTGTATGGGCCACCGCTTTTAAATCTTATTAATTAATGAAGTGTTTGTTTTTGTTAAATTCCTTGTTTTTTTTCTTGCTTTCGTTTTATGAAAAATGGCAATCTTTTCAAAACTGCATTCTTTTTCTTCTTCTTGCGTTCCTGTTTATACATCTTTAATAAAGTAAATCCCTCCATCGTGCAGAGTGATTCCTAAACCCGTTGTATTCAATGACCCTACTCTCACTATCGACTTTGATTCACCCATTTATCAAGCTGAGGAAGAAGAGAATTTTGTGGTCCCCGATGACTTGGCAGAAATGTGTGAGTATCAGTACACAAATCTTCAGCCACATGAAGAAAAAGTTGACGTCATCAACCTTGGCACAGAAGAGAAGAGGAAAGAGGTCAAGATTGGGGCAACGCTTGGGGGAGATATCAGACAACGACTAGTCCTGCTTTTGGAAGAATACATAGATGTGTTTGCTTGGTCTTATCAAGACATGCCTAGATTGGATACAGATATAGTAGTTCATAAACTACCACTCAAGCCTGAATGTCCACCTGTGAATAAAAAGCTCCGTAGAAGTAGACCTGGTATGGCTCTCTAAATCAGAGATGAGGTTAAGAAGTAATTGGATGCAGGACTCTTGGCAGTTTCAATGTATCCATAATGGATAGCCAACATCGTGCCGGTTATGAAGAAAAATGGTAAGGTAAGAATGTACGTAGATTACAGGGATATCAACAAAGCTAGTCCCAAGGACGATTTCTCACTACCACACATTGACACTCTTGTGGATAATACAGCTAAGTTTGCAGTGTTCTCCTTCATGGACGGTTTTTCCGGTTACAACCAGATCAGAATAGACCCAGCTGACATGGATAAGACTATATTTATCACCCCGTGGGGCACCTACTATTACAAAGTTATGCCTTTTGGTCTGAAGAATGCAGGGCAACTTACCAGAGAGCTATGGTAACTTTGTTCCATGATATGATCCACAAAGAAATTAAAGTGTACGTGGATGACATGATTGCTAAATCCCGAAGCGAGGAAGAACATTTGGATCATCTTTTGAAGTCATTTAAGAGACTCTGGAGGTATCAGTTAAAGTTGAGCCCGACTAAGTGTACGTTTGGTGTCAGATCAGGGAAGTTGCTTGGTTTCATTGTCAGCCAGAAAGGAATTGAAGTAGATCCTGACAAAGTACGAGCTATTCAAGAAATGCCAGCTCCATGAACTGAATCACAAGTGAGAGGATTTCTGGTCGTTTGAACTATATATCCAGATTCATTTCCAATATGACTCCAATTTGTGAACCGATCTTCAAACTGCTCCGTAAAGACCAGACTGTAGAGTAGAATGCTGATTGCCAGCAAGCTTTTGAGAAGCTCAAAAGCTATTTGCAGGAACCACCTATTCTGATTCCTCCCGTTCCTGGAAGACCTCTTATCATGTACATGACTGTTCTAGAGGGATCCATGGGTTGTGTGTTGGGCCAACGTGATGAAACTGGTCGCAAAGAACATGCCATTTATTACTTGAGTAAGAAGTTCGTTAGTAGTGAAATCCGTTATTCATTACTTGAGAAGACTTGTTGTGCCTTAGCATGGGAAACTAAACGTTTGAGGCAGTATCTGATATGTCACACTACTTTGTTGATCTCAAAAATGGATCCGATAAAGTATATCTTCGAGAAACCTGCTCAAACAGGAAGACTCACCCGTTGGCATATGTTGTTGTCAGAATATGATATCCAGTATGTACCTCAGAAGGCTATTAAAGGGAGTGTATTATCAGAATACCTCGCAGATCAGCCTGTCAAAGATTATGAACCTCTCAAGTTTGAATTCCCGGATGAAGACATTATGGTAGTAAAGGAGTGTGAAGGGCCTGGCCCTAATGAAGGATTTGAGACTAGTTATAGATGGAAGATGATGTTTAACGGTTCTTCCAATTTCAAAGGACATGGCGTAGGTTTTGTTTTGATAAACCCCGATGGTGGGTATACCCCTTTCACAACAAGGCTGGATTTTGAATGCACAAACAATATTGCTGAGTACGAAGCGTGTATTTTGGGACTAGAAGCTGCAATTGATCTTGGAATCAATGTTCTTGAAGTTATGGATGATTCTGCTTTGGTCATTTATCAAGTCAAGGGTGAATGGGAAACCAAAGATGAAAAGCTTGTTCCATACTGTGCTTACATTATGGAATTGATTAAATGTTTTGATAAGATCACTTTCTGTCATGTTCCCCGTACTGAGAACCACATGGTTGATTCCCTAGCTATGTTAGCTTCAATGTGGCAAGTCAGGTTTCACAATGAAGCACCTCTCATCAGTATCGAGCGCAAGACCGGGCCTGCTTATTGCCAGACAATTGAAGAAGAGACAGATGGAAAACCTTGGTTTCACGACATCATGAATTATCTGAAAACTCAGGAATACCCTGTCAATGCTTCCAATCTTGATAAGAAAACTTTGCGAAGATTGTCATCCAAATTCTTTCTCAGTAACAATGTGCTTTACAAGAGGAATCATGATATGGTCCTGCTAAGATGTATTGATAGACGAGAAGCAGACCTATTGATTTATGACATTCACGAAGGAGCCTTTGGCACTCACGCCAACGGACATGCCATGGTTAAGAAAATTTTATGGGCTGGGTATTATTGGTTAACTATGGAAGCTGATTGCATCCAATACGCCAGGAAAGGCCATAAGTGCCAGATCTACGCGGATAAAATGCACGTTCCTCCTACTTTGTTGAATGTGTTGTCATCCCCTTGGCCTTTCTCTATGTGGGGGCATTGACATGATTAGAGCTATTGAGCCGAAGGCTTCCAATGTTCATCGTTTCATTTTAGTGGGCATTGACTATTTCACCAAATGGGTTGAAGCTGCTTCCTTTGCCAATGTGACTAAGCAAGTAGTTGCTCGTTTCATAAAGAATAACATCATTTGCCATTATTGAATTCCCAACAGGATTATCACTGACAACGGGACAAATATGAACAACAAGACGATGAAAGAGTTATGTAACAATTTCAAGATTGAGCATCATAATTCCTCACCTTACCGTCCCAAGATGAATGGAGCTGTTGAGGCTGCCAACAAAAACCTCAAGAAGATCCTGCAGAAAATGGTTAAGACTTACAAGGATTGGCACGAGATGTTACCATTTGCTCTGCATGGATACAGAACTTCGGTTCGAACCTCGACAGGGGCAACCCCTTTTTCCCTTGTATATGGAATGGATGCGGTACTCCCCATTGAAGTAGAAATACCATCTTTGAGAATCCTAATGGAAGCTAAGCTTGATGAAGCTGAATGGGTTAGAGAGAGATATGACCAACTGAACCTCATTGACGAGAAGCGACTGACTGCCATGTGTCATGGTCATTTGTATCAGAAAAGAGTAAAAAGGGTGTTCGACAAGAAGGTTCGTGTCCGGGAGTTTCGAGAAGGAGAGCTTGTACTCAAGAAGATTCTGCCATCTCAAAGGGATGCTCGTGGAAAGTGGGCACCTAACTAAGAGGGTCCATTTGTGGTAAAGACTGTATTTTCGAGAGGTTCTTTATTCCTCACAACAATGGATAGTGAATAGCTCACACACCCTGTGAATGCTAACTCAGTACGGAAATATTATGCTTGAAAAGAATTCTAGAATTTTAGTCAGTAGGGAGTAGGTCATTGGATATGATGTAATCTTTTCCTTTTGCCATTTTTGAATTGTAATTATCCATGGAACTTCGCTATTGGCAAGTTACCATTCTAATGAAATCAGTTTTTTGAGCCACTTATTTTGTTTGATATTTATCATTACCCTGATATTCTTCATTGTTATGCAAAACTTCACTTATTTATTAATAATGATTTTAAAAGCGGAATGTTTTGAAAAAAGAACTTTGAGCTCTAAAGAAGATTGGCAATGTCTCCCTAATATAAAATGGCTAACTACTAAGGGCGTCTCACTGGTATCTATGCCAGAGTTTAAAGAAAGGTTGTTCCCCCAGTAAATTATAAATGTTCCCACAATTGACTTTGAAGACTGACTATCTGCTCAGATTTCAGTGTGTTTCTTTGTGGTGGACGCGGTATTTTTTCCTTTTGGTTGTCTCCGGTCTGTGGTTTCTTGCATAATCATTGAGCATTCGCATCATACCATAGCATTGAGCATCTTTGCATTTGGGGTGTCTTGTGTGCGTGGTTTTGTTTTGTTTTTCTTTCCCTTTTCCCTTTGGTGGGTCTTTGGTTCTTTGTCTTTGCTTTGCTTGTGTCCGGTTTTTCACTTCTGTGCGCCAGGATTTGACCATTTGTGCGGTATTCCCCAGGAAGTCTAACCTGTGACCTTTTATCACCTATATCACCTCATTTGGATACCTAACATTTCAGTAACCATTAACACTATAAAACTCTGGTTATCGTGAACCGCTTCATTTGAAATCAGATTATCGTGAATCTGTATTTCTGGTTATCGTGAACCATTTGCTTATTTATTTCCGGTTATCGTGAACCGCTTCATTTGAAATCAGATTATCGTGAATATGTATTTCTGGTTATCGTGAACCATTTGCTTATTTATTTCTGGTTATCTTGAACCACTCTGTTTGAAATAAAATTATCGTGAATCTGTATTTCTGGTTATCGTGAACCACTTTTTTGAAATTAGATTATCGTGGATTTGTATTTCTGGTTATCGTGAACCATTTTTTTTTACCTCAGGTTATCGTGAACCTGTATTTCTGGTTATCGTGAACCATTTTTGTTTGAAACCAGGTTATCGTGAACCTGTATTTCTGGTTATTGTGAACCTGTGTTGCTTAAATCTGGTCAAATATGGACCTAAACCTAGACAACTAATCTAGCTCTTATTGATAAAGCAATTATTTGTTATTTCAACTAACTCTCGTGAATACCAGAGTCTATTCTTGGCTCATTAGCCTTATTACCTTTTGAACACTAGGTGTTTTATCTGGCGCACAAAGTTTGTCTCTGTCTTTTCTGGATTTTCTTGAAGAACCCGTTTGAACTCTTCAGCCTAAGAAATCCCCAGAAAATCTTTTCTTCGGGTGTCTATCCTTTTGTTTCAACTGATCTCCAGTGGAGATAATGTCTTCTTTCTGGTTTCTTGCCTAGTAAGATTGTGCCTTTTTCCCCAGTGTCGTCAGGTCATGTTTGAACCTGTCGTCCATCTTCCTGGATCTTTCCCCCAATAGAGATTCCCCTTTTGTTTTCTGTCCCCGGTGTTGCTTCGGAGTCTCCCCAGTGAGTCTCTTTTGTTGGTTAGCCTGCATCCCCGAGGAGTTTCTTCCTTGTGGATACTAACATTCGTTTTGCTTCCCCAGTGAAGCTTTCCTCTGTTAGCAGCTTTTCTTTCTTTGGTGTCCTATTTTGTCTGTATTTTTGCATCTTGCATGGCATCATATCATCGTATTAGTAGCATTGCACGTCTTTGTATCTAAGGGAAAAAATTTCGGTTTGCTATATTTAAATACCTTTCACCTTGGCGTCCCGAGGATTGTCGTTCCTCGTGCCATCTGTTGAAGATATTTAAATAGGGGCAACTGTTGTACCCCAAATTTTTCCCTTAGATCCATTGATCTCTTGCATGTCATATTAGGTCAAGCATGCTGCATGACTAACCCTTTTTACCAGGTTTTTGTTTCGGTTTGTTTTTTTATCAGGTTTATCTTGAGGAAATTCAAGGAGTGATTAATCAAGATTTTTGGATGGAGCATTGAATCAAGCAAGTCTCTAAGAGATGCCTCCATAACCCTAACCCCTCCATAACCAAATTTCTACCCACTTTATCTACCCTCAATTGTCACCTTCATTTTCTAAACCTATTTCATTAACCTTTTCATTTAACCAATTTTATTCAACTTATTCAATTTAATTCTCCTAAACCACATTTAATCCTAATCAATTGCCAAATCATCCATTATTATTTATTTTTCCTAATCACCTTTCTTTTACAACAAGAATGCAAAAACCATTCTTAATTTTATTTCCTAAGCCCAATTTGGTGAGCCCATCGTGACCAAAAAAGAAAAGAGTGTGTTACAAAGTATTGAAATTATTTTCATTACCAAATAACCAATAGGAATCAAGCATTAGTGGTGTTGACTTTTCAACCTAATTAGCCACCAACGGAGAAACGACATGTGGCACCAAGGAAACGTTCTTTTCCCTCGTCCTTGCTCACGAATTCAAAATGGAAGAAGGAAAATCCAAACAAGTTCACTCTCAAATCCTCAACCTTTGGCGCGAATTTTCAATTGGTTTCTTCCAAAACTTTTCCTCTTTAAGCTTACTCATCTGGTTTCATCAAAAGCAGTTTTGGGGAGTTACCATTCTCATCATCCACTCTGATTCACTCTGCATCACCCTGTAAGATTGTCATGGCGCCGTCCCCATCAATTTCCCTTTCAAAGCCTACCTGTGTGGCAACAGAGGTTTATTTCAGAAGCAATACACCAAATGAGCATTTGACCCTGCATCTCTGAGCCATTTGTGCAGCAAGGGAGCGTTTGTCTCCCAAGGGTGAACAACATTGGAATTCAAATGTTAAACCCTAGCTCCTTTTTCACCCAAGCTGCTTGAGTTTTGAATTCAACCCGGCCCATCAAGTTAGCCTATATAAGGAGCTCAATCTTAACACTTGAGGACATCAACATTTCTCACAAATACATCCTAAAATCTTTGAGCTTTTTGAATCCACGAGCAAGAAATGAAGAAGCTTGTTTCTGGGAATTTTTTATTCAAAGGAAAGAGCTTATCACAGTTGAAGGTGCAGTGGACATTACTCCACTTGGTAACCCTTCTTCTCTTTTCCTATTCATGTCATCCTCATCATAAATCTTATGTCCATGTTATAATTCGGATATGCATATCATGACATTAATGTTTGAAATGATTTGGCTTGTTTTACTATGCTGCTATGCTTTGAATCATAGAATGTGAAATGATACCCTGTTGAATTTATTGTTTTGCTCATTTTCATTGTGATGTTATGCTGTCAAACTTTGGTTGAGTATCATTGCTGTTATCATGTTAGGAATGCTCATTGACTCTTGTTGTTTCTTGAGTGATAGTGTTTATAATGGAAGTTTGCCTTGACTCACCCTGTTACAAACTGATGTGTGATATCCATTTGCTTCCATATTCTGGTTTATATGTGTCTGTTTATGTCATGACTGTTTGCTCAATGTCTGAAACTTGAGTTTGCATTTGCCCTGTTAAAAGTGTTTTTTCAGTTCCATAGAATCTTAGTATGAGATTATGGCCTTGTGTTTACTGATCAAATGTGTATGCTTGTTTCTCTATGTGTGGTATGTGTATGTCTGGTGTTGAGATGTTTTCTTTAATTTGCCTTTGTTCTTTTGAGTACAATTGATTGAAGTGTCAAAATGTTTTCACTCCATTACCTTGCTAAGTCACACCACTGTTTCTCATTTCTCACTGAAAACTTGTTGATGTTGTCCTTGGTTGGTCCTTTGTTCTTGCTATGTCATAACCATGTTTTCTAATTCTGCCGTTGAATGATATCTTGTGCATTTGAACTGCTACTTTGACAAACTTTAATCCTTTCTATGACCATGTTTCTTGATGTGTCTCTGCTATACCATGAACTTATGCCTTTGTTTATATATTCATGACTGATTGAGTTCCTTTCTTTTGTTAAGTTTGTTGACTGCAATATTACAATCACTTTGGGCAATGATCCTTTCCACTGATCACACACTTACACCACAATTAGAGTTTTGTTTTTATGCTGCGAATCATTTGTTGGTTTGCACCTGATCATTTGGTTATGCTTCTTCTTTTGACAGTTTGTTTTTGAATGGTTTTATGACTATGCGTTTTCTGACACATGCTAATTATGTGCCTTTGGTTTGTTGAAATTATGCCCTGATTTTGCTCTTCAATATTAACTTGGCAATGTTTGTTTTCTGTTGAACCTAGTTTCTTCTTTCGAGTGGTTTGCTGTCACTTTGATTGTAAACCAATTGTATTTGAAATTCATGAAGTGAGTGTCTTGATGATTCTGTTCTGCACATAGGATAGGGGAAATGTTCATATGTACTTATGTGTTTACTTTGCTCTTTCATTATCTTGCTAAACCCTAAAACCAAATGGCATAGTATTCTGTTTTGAACCTTAGCATGATTATGTCTTTTTTACTTTGAATTGTTGAAACCATATGAGTATAAGTCAGGATTCTTGGAGTAAGTTGTGTGCTTTCCAATCATTACTTGCTTTGGCTATTTTTGATCTCCCTATCTAATGTTTGCAAATGTGACTGATGTAATGTCTAATTCATTGGTTCAATCCTTATGCGACAGTTAGTGTGCAACAGTTTTGAGTTTTGCTTCTGTTTCAGTTCATCTGCCTATGTCTAATTTTGAATGTCATAGACCTACACCTTTCTCTCATGTGAACAATTGGTGCTAACTAGGATCGTGATTTAACTTGAAATGTACCTTATACTTGCTGTGCCATTTTAGTTTACATATGTGTTGGTTGTATTTGAGACTTGCTGTTGTTTAAATTTCCAACCGATTGCATAGCTTGCCCTGCTTCTGTTGTTGCCTTGGTCGCATAGTTTGTGATGCTCTTACCTTGTGGATTTTGAGAATAAGCTTTGACTATTGTTTAATATGCTTGGAATATCATGACTGCAAGATTAAATTGCTCATCTCTTTTGCATTGTGATTGGTTTTTGTGTTGGATGGTTTGTATGGTCTATTTGGAAAATGTGCGTTGGGTTGTATTATATATTTATTGAAGCAAGTTTAGTATTGGATGTAACAGCCACCCCAGTGGCAAGCCCCTTTACCTTAACGCGCCTTGACTAATCCTTAGGACTGGGGTTCGAATCCCCCTCGCCCCAGTCCTTTTATTTATTTTCTGAATTTCGCCTGTCTTAAAATATATATTTGTGATATCCTTCATATGTCAAGATGTGCGCGTTGGCCTGGTGGTAATGGTTTTAGGTTGTATGCGAAATGACCTGAGTTCAAATCCTAAAAATTCCATTTCCTAATTTTTTATCACTTGTTTGCTTTATCTTGTTTTTAAGTTTATGCTTCATTTTGAAAAATGTCATAACTTGTTCATTTTACATCTTTTTCTCCCCATTCTTTTTGCCATATTCTCCTTATTAAATCTATTTTTCAATATAAAAAGAAATTAGTAAAAATATTAATTTTTGATGCCTTTATGCAGGATTAGATGATAAATGTTTATTAGGGTTTTTATTGCACTTTCTTTTTCATCTTGCAATGTTATGTCTTTCTATCATGTTTTATCATTGTCTAATATGTGTGATTTCATAAATTTTACCTCACCTCATTATTTTATTTCATGTATTATTGCATCATCCTATTTGCATTAATCTCTTTATCTTTTAGTAATCTTTAACTGTTATCTTTTCCCCCCATTCCAAAGGGAAACCCTCTTAAATTGACTCTTGAAGTTACTAAACAATCTTTACCTTATCATTATAGGTTCATCCTTTTTCCTTGGCTATCATGAGCCAATGAAATCATAACTTAGAAGTAGGTTGGAGTTCTTAAACTCCATGTGATTCTCATCATCATGAGAACTCACTTTCCCTTATGACTTAGATTTAGAGAGTTATCATGAACTCTAGAATGAGTCATACTCATTTCCCCTTGGAACTTTGGCCATAGCCAATGGTTCCTATCCCTCACCCTTAGATCGGTGAACTACGGATACTCTGATTCCACTCCCGTAAGGATACGTAGGCGCAAGGTGCGATACTTTGTCGAGTATACTTAGATACTAACCCCTAGGGTTTTAACCTTTAGCATAGCACCCTTAGCAAGCGAGTAAGATATAATAAGTTAAAACAAGAGGCTCCCGTAGAGTACTACGGACATTTAGGATGCTAATACCTTCCCTAGGCGTAACCAACCCCCGAACCTTAGATCTCCCCCCTTTAGGTTTTTCTTGATCTTGAACCTTTCCTTTGGATAAATCAAAGTCGGTTGTGAATTAAGAAATATGATGCAAGTTAATTAATAGCTTGTTATCCGATTCTCACTGCAACACAAACCAAATATAGGGATGATACCTAAGACCTCACAAACCTACTCGAAAGAATTTATGAAACCCCAACTATTAGGACGAAGTGGAGAGGGAGCTATATTCACAGTTTTCAACAAGTCCGCTTCAAAGTCAGAAAAAGGTATTTATATATTAAAATATTCTAGAACCACGACATAGAAGTAGAAAAAGTCTTCTTTAACTCCTTTGGGGTGAAGTATACAAATGCACTCTCCGGGAATACATGATTCAAAGACAAAGTCATCTTCGGACCCAATTGAAGATATTTGTCTTAAAGACCGAAGTTTCGCGATCTCTACATCATCAAAGTACTAGTCTTATGATTCAGTCATCATTGAAACCTCTACAAAACCTGAGGAAGATGAGCCAGAATCAAAATTATTCCCAGAAGTAAGAACATCGCCATATATTTCGTTCATGACTCGTCTATACTCCTTGGCCCTAAAGTGCTTTCTATTTCAAACATGCATTGTTCCCACAACTCATTTCTCTCCATGACGTTCATACGGACTTCGCTACTATTAGCCTCACCTTCTCGTTTTACTAAAAACTACCATAGTGAATAGAAACAAAATTGAAGAGTAAAATTGAAATTAGAATTGTTAGAAGGATACCTGCGAGTAAAGATGCCTTAGAGATTGGAAGGTGTTCTGGTTGTTGAAGAAGGAAGACAATTCGGAAATGAGAGGAGGGAAAGAAGGAATTTGATAAAAAGCTTGAGAGTAGCTAGAGAGTAGCCTTTAATAGTCATCATTATATTGGGGAAACTAAAAGGACACGACCTCCCAAGAAATTCTTGACAAGTAAGGACCTGAGAAGAAAGGCCGATCTACAACTTGGCACCTAGCAAATATACCCGGGCTTGTGTCTCTACCGAGTACTACATCCCTATGAGCGGATACAGTACTCAGGGGGCTTATCTACATGCCAAATATATTTGGTGTCGAGTTGAGTAATCGGATAAGAGTGAACACGGACCAGACGATAGTAGCAGGTAGAATCATACAATGAAGAGAGCTAGACAAGCCTCGTCCATAACCCGGACCGACCATTGAGCCTGATTCCCACCGTGCCGAGTTATCATGAGGCCGGGTACATCACTCTACCCGGCATTAATGTTGGACACATGCTCGTCAGGTGTCACTTCATCTTTTGTAACGACAGCGACGCAATACGGACGCTATCAAGGACTTCAAAGCCTGTATTCATGGATGAAGGTTACGACAATGATGGCCACATAACGCCAGAAGTCCAAGAGGCTTCTCTTAATGGCTTGAATTGAAGAACAGATTATATAATGGGGCTCCCGCATGAGGGTTAAGCAATACATTTATCTTGAGGCAAGATACATCACTTGTATAACCCTCAAATCCCAAGATATTCATCTCAACACACTCAGTAGAATAGACAGCATAACTCTCTTCGTCCAAAGAGAATGAGAGTTAGAACTTTTGGTGGTCTAATCAATTTTGGCTAGAATAGTTTTATCATGGTAATGTGCAACATGGGTTGAATAAGCAGATCTAGAAGTCGAAAAACCTATGGTGTCGTCAGCCTGGTAATCTGGGTCATAAGTGTTACCAGTAGGTTAAAGCCCCGTGATGGCGGCTATGTCGAAAAGGGTTGGTGACATCATTCCACAAGGAAGGTGGAAAGTATGGTGGGTACTATCCCAAAAGTACAGGGAAGAGACTAGAATGGTCGAACAATACTCAGATCCTACTTTCGACAACTGAATTAGGTCAAAAATACCCAAATCTTTCCAGACTTGGGACTTGGTCTTCTCTAGTTTTCTAACCAGCTTAAGTAGTCAGAAGGATCTTTAAATGAGGGACTTGATCGAAAAACCCCTAAAGCCATTATTCATGTATCTTAGGTCAATGATTTCATCCATCGAAGGATTACTTTGATTGGCAGGGTTAAGGTCTTCGTTTCTAGCCCTAGGTTTCTTAGCGTGAGCTATGGGTTTGTACTTATGGTAAGAAGAAAAAAATTCCCTAAGTTTACTAGGGCCAGTAGTGGGATCAGATAAAGGTCCTAGCAATGCATAAGGCTTACCGGTAACAGTAGTAGGAACAAGTATCTGGGATTTGTAGATCCTTCGTTGTTCTTCAGAAAGCGGTTCTAGAACATATTGTTGATTTCCCACCATGATTGGGCCTGGAATTGTGTTAAAAGGAGGAAGGCTTGAAAGCTTCTTGGAATCCTTCACATTTTTGGAAGAATCTTTAGTAACTTTGCTTGATGATGCCATTGTTGCTAGAAGTTTCAAGGTGATTTTAGAAAATGGGTTTCTTAAGTGAGGGAGATGAAGAAGTTGGAGAGTGTTTGTGAAAAGTTCAGAAAGGCGAAAAAGTAGAAAAGAAAGAGAAGTGACATATTTATAGGGGATAAATTGGAGGTGGTTCTCAAATCAGCATTTATGGTTGAGAAGTGAGGGGGACGCATGTCATTCCAAGAGCTTGCGATGGGACGGTGGCAATTAAAGCCTACCCCCACTATCTCCTAGGATCTAGGAAACATGATGATTATGAAAGATTCTCGCGTGGGATTGAGGTGACGTTTCCGAAAAAGTGTAATGATGACCGTGACGTCATAATTGTGCAAAGGTACATGAGCATTTTGTGATGTCGAATAGTTCGTGGCGTTGAATTGTGTTGTCAAAAAATGCCTTTTTCTTCATTTGATGTCGAAAATTAATTTTTTTGGGGGGAAATTTTTTGACTCGAATTTCGGCGCCTGGTTTGAGTTAATGGAATAAATAAGGAAATTAGAATTTCTGTGAAGTTATGATGGACTTCGACAAGACAATGCAATTATGGAGGTCCAATCGAAGTTACCCTTATGCAAGAAGGAATGGTTGGTTGGACTTAGGAAAATTTTCTAAGTTTGGAGTTATATTTCGACGAGGATGTTACTGATGGTGTCTTCAATTTGAAGTTTGAATTTGAATAAAGGAGGGAACTTTGTCCTTATCCAGTTTCAAGAGAAGACACGTGGAACACGATGGAAGAATGAAGACATGTCGAGCGCCACATGTCTTGATTTAGGAAAATGTTAGGATTTCGTGTGTGGTCAAGTTTGTACAAGTCACTAAAACTACTCAAAGTACCCAATGTGAAGAGAAAAGAGTTATTGAGAAATGTACATTTGATGAAACACCATTTTCTTACATTTTAATCAAATTCAGTTTATGCTTTTTTTGCCCAGAAACTTATCTTCTTTATTCGCGCAAGTTATTTTTAATGCATCTTATTGCACTTTCGATTACTTTCTTGAAACATACTTTATTTTGTATTTTTGAAGTGAACTATTTTTCAAATCATGAATACTGTCGAAGTGTTCATTGCTTCTTAGAATTTAATTTAAAAATCATTAGCACATGTCCTAGAATTCATTGGTTGATCCTGTAAGTTAACCAATATTTGGAGTCCAGAGGTTGTTTACCAATTTTCACAGTAAACTGTATGTACCTGATTTGAAGATAAATTTGATTTCTCTTTGTAAATTCGACAAGAAAGGATATGTTTTTCAAGGAGAGAAAAGTATCCTAAGAGTCATGAAGGGTTGAAGGAAGTCTTGAGAGGCGTGAAGAAACAAGGCTTGTATACCCTTGAGGGTGAAGTTGTAAGTGGTTCGACAAATAATGTATCCACGAAATCTTTGTCGAAGACAGAAATTTGGCACATGACATTGGACCATGTCAGTGAAAGGGGTATGGTCGAACTGGGGAAACAAAATCTTTGTCGAACACAGAAATTTGGCACATGACATTGAACGTTGTTTTTTCTTTTTCTCCTTTTTGTTTTTGTTTTCAATCATCTCACGTACGCGCACGCACGGTACACCACGGTGCACCCTCGCTATATGTGCTCTGATCGTAGCATCCTTTGATCAGACGGTTGAGATCCGAGGATCCACGATGGACCCTCTCTCCCTCGTAGCACCAGATCCCTCCGTTTCTCTTTAATATAACCAAATCCTTTTAATTATTATCTTTTTTTTTTGTAACTAATAAATAATCATAATTTTGTTTTATTTAAAAATAATTTTTTTTATAAAACAATTTTGTCATTAAATTTAACTTTTTATATTAAAACATAACCTTTTTTTCTATGTATTAAAAATAGACTTTTTTTTATAATCAAATTTTTTATAACACAAAATAAACTCTTTTATAATAAAAGATAAAAATCTCTCTTTAAATTTAAGAATAACTTATAATAAAAATCAACCTTTTTATTAGAAGTAAAATCTTTCAAATTATATAGAACCTTTTGTCTTCTTTCTTTTAAACATAACTAAATTAATAAATTGAAAACCTTTCTTTTTTTTTTTTAATTAGTAGAAGCCTTTTTAATACAAACTCTTATTTATCAAATGGAAAAAATTAAAATATTTTAATTAATAAGAAAAAAACTCTTTTTAACTTTTCTTTCTTTTCTTTAAGTAATCCTTTTTATGATATAATATTAAAGCTAAAATAAATAATAAGACTTTTTTAGTATTAAAATTTTTTTTTCATTAATAAGAAAACCTCTAACTCCTTTAATTAATTAATAACCTTTAACATAAATTCTCAATATAATAAAACCTTTTATAATCTTCCTTTTAAAGTTATCAACTCTTTTCTAAATAAACCGCTCCCCGTTAAAATCCCTCGCGTTTGATCATACGCTTGAGTGACTTAGATTAAGACCTTAGTTTTTATTGTGCCTTGCTTGTTTTTGTTTGTTTATCATTATATGTGATGTATGTATGCTTTATTTTCTTGTGTTCTAAACCTTTTCAAAACAATAAAAATCTCGATCCAACGTCGAGCCATCTTCCACCAATGTAAGTTGATTGCTTTCGAGCATCGCCATCAACCTTTGGTCACTAGGCACAAGACTAGCCCACTTTGCTAGCACCCTCGCTAAATTTTAAATAATTAATCGCATTAATATCCAAGAGAAAATCCCATGCATGATAATCAAATTATTGTGCATGGTGCATTTCATTTGCATCATACCTCCCTATAAGATAAGTTTATTAGATAACTTTAGGATAAACTTCCTAAGTTAGTCCCCCTTAAAATCAATCAAACAACTTTAGCTCACCTAATTCTCCACACAAAAGAATTAGATGTGAATCATCTCAAAGAAGGGACATACAATCCCATACCCCACAAATACAAACAATTTTCAAAGACTGTGGTGGTTTCTTAAGACGACAACTCATCTCTTCTCCTAAAACTTTTAAACAACTTTAGAATCCTTTAGAGAGGAACTACATGTGCTCTGATTCCTTCCCAACAGGATATGTAGGCACAAGATGTGATATCTTGTCGAGCACACTCAGGAATAGAATTTTAGGTCACCTACCCTTAAACCCTTAGCAAAACAAAAAAACAAGTAACATAATAAAACAAGCGGTTCTTGTAGAGTACTACAGATATCTAGGATGCTAACACCTTCCCTAGGTATAACCAACCCCCGAACCTTAAAATCTTAGTTTGCATTTGCATTGCATACTGTGGGTATTCGATCTTTCTCCCTTCCCTTGGATAAATCAAAGACGGTGGTGAAATAAAAGAAATGCGATTCAAGTTAATATAATAGCTTGGTATCCAATTCTCACCACGACAGAAATGGCGACTTCACTGGGGACTCTCATAAGAGGGTTCCCCCTAACTTGTTTAATTATGTGTTTGTTATATATTTGTATCTGTTATGTTTTCTGGGTTATTACTTGTGTGGTGAGACAAAGTCCTACACCCGGACTAGAGTGAAAATTATGATAGGAACGGTGAGAATTCAAGGATACTTTGAGGGAGTCGATTCCTGAAGAAGTTGAATTGAGACTTCACCACTCAGTCTAGGCCCTCTCGAATTTAATATTGTTCAACGAGTCCATTCGTGAAGACGATATTATTTCGAACTAAAGGCCATCGAGACTGGGGACCGTAGTTACCTTTAACCCAACTTGGCCTTTTAGGATGTAGTGCAGGGACTATACGGGAGTCTATTTCTGCAATAGTCGCTACGCGATACTACACTCAGACAAGATTCTCTTGAGAATATTATTGACCACCAAGTGATTTGGAAAATCGATAATATCTGAAAGATGGATTGTAGACTCTGGGAACTTTTTAGAACCCGTTCGGCAGGTACATGTGAAACCGTAGTACACACCTATTGGGATGGTTTGACCTTGGCTCCACGCTCGACCTTTCAAACCTAGGACTCTTTGTCTATTTGTTTGCTTATGTGTGCTTTGTGCTTTGTGCTTTATGTGTTTGCATCCCTACATTCATTAGCATCATATCATAAAGATTCATGGAACTCAGTTTTGTTTATAAACATCGTAGGGATATCATGAACTCTAAAAAAATAAAAAATATAAAAAATAAAGGAAAACGTTGAAGTACACTTACAAGAGTCATGATCTGGACGATCTATGGAGACTGGAGACCTTGTTGACAGATAAAGAAGGATTCAAGAGTATATATGGGAAATTATTATCTTTGTTGAATGTGAAGATTAATATGGGACTTCTTGCTACTCTGCTTCAGCTCTACTTCTTTCTAATCTACACATATTAGAAGAAGCTCAATTGGAAGAAGAATTCAAGCGACTCAAGAGAAGACCGTTGGAAGATTCTCCTTAGATCCATCATTACTAGCTCTTATTTAGCTTTTATATCATGATTCTTGTAAGGCGTACAGACGCGTTTGTAATCAATTTTGTAATAAATCAATCTTTTAGTATTCCGATACTAGTGATTGTAATCGTTTAAAAAAAATGCGTCTTTTGATATTTCTTGATGATTATAAATAGCCGAGTTCCATGAATCTTGCTGCATCATACGCATCATTTGCATTTGCATCTTTTCGCATACGTCTTTTCTCTACCTTAGCTTATTCGGTCTCTTATCTTTGTATCGATCAGTTGATCTTCTACCATTCGTACCGAATTTGAGGTAGTTACTGGGGATAATGGATAGAACGTAAAGTGTGGGTCCCGTGTCAGGCTTCAGAGTGATGACTAATCCAATGTTTGGTTTTCTTCCTGGCGATGCTCCACAAGTGGATGTTCCTACTCGATCTCATCCTGTGCAGAATAACCTGGTTGGTCAAGTTAATGAAAGATATTCCCGCTTTCTGAGGTATATGCCAAATCCCCAAAACGTCCGTCCTGTGACAAATGTGAGTGATCCTAGCTTGGGAGAAATTGAAAAAGGATTTCATAACCTCCAAGAACAATTGAAGATGTTGAAAGGACCTAACGCATCTGGTCTTAAGGCTCCTGACTTGTGTCTAGTTCTGGGCATGGTTTTTCCCCCGAAGTTCAAAATGTCTGCCTTCGAAGTATACAAGGGTGTTAGTTGTCCAAGGTACCATTTGACGATGTTTTGTCGAAAGATGACTACTTATGTTGACGATGACAAGCTGATGATTCACTGCTTTCAAGAAAGTTTGAGTGGGGCATCCTTGATGTGGTATATGAAGCTAGAAAGGAACCATATTCAGTCATGGGAAGACTTAGCTGACGCTTTTATGAAGCAATATAATTACAATGTGGACATGGCTCTAGACAGTGACCAATTGATGAACATGAGTCAGAAAGACAACGAGTCCTTCCGGGAATATGCACAACGGTGGATAGAATTGGCAGCCCAAGTTCAGCCACCACTTCAAGAGAAGGAGCTGACCAAAATGTTTCTAAAAACACTGTCAGACTCTTATTATGTCAGAATGATAGGCGTTGTGCCGTTAGAGTTCCCTAAAATTGTGGAAGTCGGAGTAAACATCGTGAACGCATTCAAAAGTGGGAAAATTAAAGACGTCTCGAATAGACAAGCTAATGAAGAAAGGTCTGTTAGTGATTCCGAAGAAGAAATGAGTGTTGAAGTTAATGCAATTTTGGATTTTCCTCAAACTTTGCGAGCTCCAATTTCGGAGCCTTATCACAAACGTCGATTTGCAACACCTGTTCAGTGCCAGCAATCACTACCTCATGGACGTCCGTACAAACGGCAAAGGTTGACTCATCAGGATCAACGTCAGAATCGACAAGTTCAGAACCTGAATCACCAGAATCAGCGTCAGGATCAGCAGATACCCCTGAATAATCTAGAAGAAAAGACTCATTGGTTTGACCTAATCCTAATGACTTACAATCAACTGTGGTCTTACTTTTGCCGAAACTCAGTGATGGCACCCAGAAAGACCAGAGCCATGAAATCTCGTCCTCCTTGGTTCAATCCAGATACTAGTTGTGAATTTCATGACAGAGTGTTGAGGCATTCTATTGAAGATTGTAAGGTTTTCCAAGAAAATGTTCAAGAAATGATCGACGATGCAGTGCTGACCTTCAAGAGAGGAAGCCCGGTTGTGAATGGAACAAATTTGTGCTGATGGACGTGAAGACTCGAGAAGCTCCTTCCAAGCCAGTGGAATCAATAGCAGAGCTCACTCCCAGGATCATTAAGTTGTTTATTCATTTACTCGCATTTGTTGTTATAAGCATGTTTTGCGTGTAAGAACTTGTTATTTTGAATAATTAATGCAATGAATAATGTTTGTTTTGAAGAAATCCATTCGTTTCACTCATTTTAAAATGTTCTTTCTATTTTATAATGCCAATGCTGCCCAATCTCTTGCCTCGGCAGAGAATTGAATGGAGGATGATGAAATCAAACGCTAGATCTCTTGTTGTATGCTTTTGAATAAAACTCTGCTAGTGATATAAGACATTGTTTCAAAATCCTAAACACCGAAGATATAAGGAGATAAACCCTCGTTAACCCTTTTGAACCTTTGAAGTATGATTTTTCTTCTTCCAAATCAAAAAAACCCCTCATTCTTAACCTGGGGCAGGGTAATTTAAAAAAAATGGAGTAAAATATCACGAAGATTGGGTGGGCACAAACAAACTTTGAGCTTCATATCCTTTGTTTCTTAAACTGTGAACCAATCCATAATACAACCCTTAAAAGTCCTAATTGAAGCAAGGTTTTTTCTAAAAAACATACTCATTGAGATATCGTTTCCTGACTCCTATGAGTTATGCTCAAATTCGTGTTGGCATTATAAAATCAGTAATTCAATCACAAAAATATCTTTTAATAAAATTTTCAAGAAAAACATATATTGCATTATCAGTTTCAAAATTAACATTTTTCTGCTTGCTAACATTGCTTGACATCATAGAAGCTAGCATACGAGCATCAGCGATGAACTTAATCCTTTGAGACCTGTGACTCTGATGAGTAAATGGCGGGTCATTTCAAAAGGATGACCGTATCCAAGGGCAAGTTGTTTCCCTGTTGTTCTTTCATGGTCTGACCCAAGGGGCAAGTTCGAAGAATCGGTTTTACAGAATACCATCAATCTGGGGTAGTTACGTCGAGATTTGATAAATCTCTCCAAGTTTGAAGACCCAGTTATGCAAGATTATAGACAATTTGGGGTGGTTAAATTGAGATTTGATAAATCTCTCCAAGGCTAAAGACTCAGTTATACAGAGCATCGACAGTCTGGGGCAGTTATGTCGAGATTTGATAAATCTCTCCAAGTTTGAAGATGCAAGATCACCGTCAATCTGGGCCAGTTACGTCGAGATTCGACAAATCTCACCAAGAGTTGGAAGACATTGGAACATTTTGGACGCCAAGTTTTCTATAAAATCCTCTTGGGATGACTTCTTCTCGTGAACCATATGATCTGGGGAATTTGAGAGTCGAAGATTATTTTTCATCCATTCATAACAACGGTTGTTCAAAATGGCGACTACCACGCAGTTCACCAACACAGGACTACCTTGTTCTCTTAACATCCTTCACCCACGCCCAAAGGGTTTCTATCCTATGTAATGTGATGACTCCCCAGTAAGTTTCTACTTCAGGTAGTCACGACTCTTCCCCGGTAAATCTCTACTTCAAGAAGTTATAGCACGTTTGACGCAAGATTTCTCCAATCGGCAACCTAAGAACCCTCATTGGACTTTCTTACAACTTCAACCTTCCCCAGCAGAGCGAGTGTTTATTTCACTCCTCAATGGATTTTCTCACTATCTCCACCTTCTCCAGTGAAAGCGGATGTTCATTTCATCCCCTTGAAGTTTTATATCTGATATTTTCAACTACTATTGATTCTAGCTTCCCCGATGAAGTGGATATTTATTTTATCCAGTTACAACTTTCATTCAGGCTACTTCAGCTCGCAACGGGTATTTATTTTATCCCCCCATAAATCCTCTTCGATCATGAGTTTGATTCGTTCCCAGTGAATCTTTCTCATCCTCAACCGAATCACAAGGTTCATCTTGACAATCCCAAGTGAAGTCCTGATGTTCATCCCCAAGTGGAATGCTCTCTTTTTCCCCAGAGAAGTTTGAAACCCTGATGCAGGACATGTTTTCGTATATGGCTCTCCTTTCATCCCCAGTGATGCTTCTATCTTGCGAAGATTGGCCGAGTATCCATATTGAGATGTTTATTTCATCTCCAGTTTGCTTCTCCCTGTTTTGTTTTGTCAGCATGAGCATGAGCATAGGCATAGCATTCATATAGATTCATGGCATGTGCGCATCTTGCATCTTGCATTTTTGTGTTGTTTGTTTTGTGCTTTCACTTTGGCAGTGTTTATCCCCAAGTGATCGGGTTTGTCTTCTCCCTCCAGGTAGAATAGTCATCCCTAAGCAGAAAAAGCGCGTCCTTTCTAATTCCCCATTAAGTTCGATCCTCGTGGAAGATGGCTGCTTTAGTTTTTTTTTCATATTTGGATAAAGATAAACCCCAGTTGAGTTCATGTCTCACTGGATGGAGTCTTGCTTGACCGTTTCTCTTCAGTTATTTCTTGAATTGAACTTTGGTCCCTACAATCACAATTTTTTAATATCTCCAGGAGGTTGAACCTAGATCAAGCGTGCATTTATTTTGCACTGTGTCTCCCCAAGAAGAATTTGCTACAAAGATCTCTATGGAATACAGACGTTATTTCTCCAACAATATTATTTCATGAGATTTAGACCCAGACAACAAGTGGTGGCTCTTTATTTGAGCTCAGTTTTCTATTTGGATGACAAGCGGCAGTCTCCTCAAGACAGTTTATCAAATCCCCGGTGAAGTTATCAACTATTCTTCGTCAGATGTTATCTCGCCAGAAATCCGTCAAAAACTTATTGAAGACTTTACAAGTATTCTCTCTATTTGAGAATCTCTATTACAAGAATTTTACTAGAATCAACGTAGTGTTCAGCTACAACAATATTACTTCGCAGTGGTATTCTCCCCAGTGAGTCCACAATTCAATTTGCTTCCATCAAATGGCATCTCTTCAAGAAGTTTGGTGAAGATTCAGATGATCTTTTCTTTGTGGACTACCCAGTAAATCGGTAGCAAGTAATATTTTTCTACCCAGTAAACCGGAAGCAAGTAATATTTTCTTTATAGGCTACCCAGTAAATCGGTAGCAGACAATCCTTTTCTTTGTCGACTACCCAGTAAATCGGTAGCAGGTAATATTATCTTTGTAGGCTACGCAGTAAAGCGGTAGCAGAATTACCTTTTGTTGACTACCCAGTAAATCGGTAGCACATAATATTTTCTTTGCTGACTACCCAGTAAACCGGTAGCAGATGATTTTTCTTTGTGAACTACCCAGTAAACTGGTAGTAGATATTCTATCTCCAAAGAAGAAACTGAGACCTGTCCGTGGCTTATGACCCGAGACGAGGGGAGGTTTATATTTTACCCTTTTTAAGTGAAATACTTAATTAAAGAAGAAGTTGAGACCAGTCTGTGGCTTATGACCCGAGACGAGGGGAAGTTTATTATCCTTTAACAGATTGCTTGATTATCAGAAGGTATTTACCTGGTTATTCTCGGCATTAGATTTCGAGAAGACCTCGGCAGTAGGTATTTCCCTGGTTATTCTCGACAGTAGATTTCCAGAAGACCTCGGCAGAAGGTATTTCTTTTGTAAATTCTCTGGTTATTCTCGGCAGTAGATCTCCAGCAAATTTCAATGGAATATGTTTCTAGGATCTCGGCAGCAGATTCTCTGGTTAATTTTAAACTTTGACAAATAGTCGTTTCTTTCCAGGATCTGGGCAGTAGATTCCTTGGTTAATTTCAAACTTCGACAAACAGTCGTTTCTTTCCAGGATTTCGATAGCAAATTCCCTGGTTTATTCTAAACTTTGACAGATAGTCATTTTTCTCAGCAGATTTCCCAGTATCTTTGACAGTGGACCCATTCTTCGATAAAACCTTGGCAGAAAGTATTCTCAAGTGAGGTTCTAAGTCCCAACAATAGACTCCTCCAGTTGATATCTCTTGAAGATTTCTCCGGCTGACCACTAAAGCACGATCCTCAAATATATTTTGTTAGAAGATCTGTGTCACAAGTTCATCACCCTATGCTTAAGATGCTTTGTGATTGTCAGTTGGTAGTCTCTTTCCCCCAGTGGGGTTGTATCTTTTTTCCCGTGGAGTCTGGCTTTGCTAGTCGTCTTCGTCGGGTCTTCCATTTCTTTAGTTGTTTTCCATGTTTCAACCGTAGTTATCCCCTGTGACATTATTCCTCACAGGATCTCTGTCTTGCACATCATATCATTTTATACCATAGCATGTGCATTTGGCGGCATCTTAGGGCAAAAAACTGTGCATGTTTGTATTTAAGTCCCTCCTATCTCGTCGAGACGAAGATTTCGATCTCCATATCTCCGGATAGAAGAAACTTAAATAGGGGCATCTGTCACACCCTAATTTTTGACCCTAAGATCCCTTTTCTTTTTGTATAGCATCTTTAGGTCGTGTGGTCTTTTCGTGCATGTTTAATATGACTAACAAGTTCGTGCAAGTACATTGATTTCAAGAGTAGGTGACTTATTCTCAATAAAGTATTTCAGGGCATGACCAGTTGCGCCTGACTCCAATTGATCCTGTGGTTTCTACTGGATTTGGGCTCCACTTTTAGAACTCTTGAGCCATCTCTGGATCAATACTTCAAAGGTGTCATGGCTGGATTTTTGTGGCCACATCTTATGTAGGCTTTGGTTGCTTATTGCTCTTTTGGCCGTTGTCAAGAATGATTCAAGTGTTCGAATTCAAAATTGAAGAAACTTAAATGCAAGTCCTCATGGGGTTTATTTATTCAATTTATCATGAAAGTTTGATTTTTGAAGATCTATAAGATTAAGTCTTGAAAATCAAAGTGCTACCAAGGTTTCTAGAGATCATGGCATATCTATGCATGCTAATTAAAAGCTAGGCGAAGGTCTTCATAAGTGGGTCTTGCATTGTCGACCGGAAGAAAAAACTTCTATCAAAGCAACTCAAGAAGCCCAACAAATTAAGAATGGAAAACTGGGAGAGTATGCTGCCACATATGCTTTTGCTTGCGGTGGATATGTCATTCACTGAAGAAAAGGAGATCAAACAAATGCACTTAATGGTCATTTCCCGTTATATACTGAGATCAAAATATTCAACCCTTTTCGCTCACTATTCTTCTACTTAGTGCATTGATTTTAGTTATTGCGTTGAAAACATATTTCTTAAGCATTGTTTGTTCAAAACGTGAGCTATTACATACATAAATCATGTGAGCTATGAGCACATCCAAGCGGAGAATGGTACTGAATATTTTACTTAATCAGATGACTTGGGAGAGAGCCAAAAATGACATTTAGCCCCGAGCATTGCCCATGGTTCACGCTGACTCATTCCTTGGTTGCTGTTATTAGGAAAAAAATCAAAATTGACTAAGCAGCTTGTAAAAGAGATATAAGAACTAAAAGTTTTTGCTGCAGGTTCATTACAAATCCTAAAACATTGCAAATACATGCCTAATTTCTATCCCATTCATTTTGTCATCCTATCCTCCAAGTGCTATCAGTATTTCACCTCTGACAAACAAGAACATTGGTGATTAAAAGTACCGCATTTCAAATTCCCTGGTTCTAACTAAAGGATAGCTTCAGACAAAAATCATGTCCCAATACCTCAACAAGTGATCATGGGCCCATTTCAAGGCAATTCACGGCGGTCTTCACTGAAATACGCACAGTTTTGTTTTCCTCAGATCCATCTAAGTCGCCATTAACGCTTACAATTGTTCCAGCTGTTATTTGTCTCATGGCTGCTATTATTCTTCACGAAACTTCATCGGCTTCGACTTCTATGAAAGGAAATGAAGTTCTTTCATGTTTTCAACTTGACTACTGTTACAGTAGCAGTTTACCTCTTGGTTTTTGGTATCTCTGGACCTCATAAACATGAGGTCTCATTAGTTTCCACAATAGGACCTTTGATCCTATTAACCCTGCATACAAAGCAAAAAAAACAACCACATATCCATACATTTAACATCTCTGATTCAGTAATTCATGAGAGGTATCACACTTCCAAGTATTAATCATCAATGATATTTCACCATACAAGATCAAGAAGAAACTTACCCTGCCGACGTCGAAGCTTTTCACCGAAAGATTATTACAGCTAGTGCATTTTGCTTCGCTCCTCCAGAATGCTCACGAGTTAAATTCATTGAGAAATCCGTCGTGGGCATAAACATCATGATGGCCTTTATCTTTTACCAATGCTTTGAACTGGACCTGCACGTGAAACTGAATCAAATGAAGAAATATCAGAGTTGTGAACTTAAAATATACACAGAACTTGAACAAGGCCAACACAAAGTCAAGAGAGCCATGAAATTTTAAACTCTAACTACTGTTAGAGAATAATCTAGCTGACCAACTAAGGAAGACTTGGAAAGCTCAATAAGCCCTGGAAATTGTTCCAAACAGCTATGAGTATCATCGTTGTTCATACCAAATGTCATCTTCTCCACTTCTTCTTTGGTATATATGTGGATCTTGGATACCACATCACAAAACTCACTACAGCCACGACAAAAAAGCTTTATTAGAATAAAACAATTTCAGTTTTGGTGTCTGCGTATGTGTCTGTGTTAGTGCTTCATAGCTTAGAACATAAGTGCTTATCATACAAGTTCTTATGTCTGAACCATAGAGAATTGGTGGAATTAAGTTGAAAAATAGATTATGGACATGTCATAAGTTGTTTATGCCAACAAATAAACTCAAATAATATAATCCATAAAGGCTTTACGAGAATCAAAAGTGGCATCCATTAGGAAGAAGAATACTTACTGCCATGGGTCATCTGCCACAACCATTATGTCATTCTCACTGTCAGTGTCAAGGATCCTCCATCCCTTATCAGAGTCTCTAAAAAGACCATCCTCCCAAATACAGAGAAACCATTTCTACTGAATATTTAGCTTACCACAAGGCAAAAGGTCTTGATGGCAGTGCTGCGCTTCAACATTTCAAGATTTGAGAGTTCAATTGTGGAATTAGCTGGTTTGCAAGCATAATCCTGACAATCCGCAAATATAATCAACAGGGCGGCTCTCCAATGTCATTAGATTGGACTTCGAAGTTCACAACGATGACGACCTGCTACTGCTGCCCCTGTACCAACTGCCAACTCTTTTGGTGATATTCATTCAAAGGCTTTCCAAGCTTTGAACGCAAGGAAAGTCAGCATTAAGTGAGCAGTCAACATCCAATTCTTAATTGTAAGAGAATCAAGAGAAGTGGCAAGAATAAATAATCCAAACACAATCAAACCAAGCAGCATTAAGCCAAACCTTGGAGTAAAATGAGAAATGTGTATGAACATGTTTTAATTAAAGTGGAAACAATATCATCATCTTTGAATCAAGTTTGAAACATATTATGTCTTTCTAAAACAAGTGAAAAAACGTTCCAGACAAAGTCACTACATTTCCAAAACGGTCGGTAAACACATTGCGGCGAGAATGGAAAGGTTATCATACAAAATCACAACATTCAATTCCCAAACACAATCAAGACAATGTTAAGTTTCTTTCCAAAATAATTATCAGACATGCTAGGTCTAAAAGGGAAATAATAGGGTATGTATCAAACATGTCTCAAATCAAAATAGAAGGTCTTTATCACGCCAGAGACAGGAATCAATAGCATATTTAATGCAATGAAACCTATAAAAGCGGCGTAGAGGAATCACACAGGGGACGACTCAGACAAAATAGAGAATTTCACTCACAAACATCACAGAAACCACCACAGTTATACAGAAAAGAACCAATACCAGAAAATCATAAAAATTCAATTTTCAATAAGTCTCCTCAACATCAAACCATCGCCAACATGCAGAGAAGGGAGATATATTATAGCAAGAAAATTTGGACTTTCGCAGGGCAACACACACACCGTCATCATTTACACGCATTAAAAGGCATACGAAAACTCGTACTGTAAAATTCACACCACACATTGCGAACAAATTCACATAACAACACCAAGCATCAGATCAACAAATCACACAAAAGGCAGAAAGAAGGAAACTCATCTTTTCTCAGAGACCGTGAGTCCTGATTGCGCCTCTCCATCTTCAATCGTCGACGGCGTTCCTCTCATTTTTTGTCCTTTACATTGAATCATTGTAATCTGTAATCAATCAATAATGAGAATGTTCGGGGTATTGGGACTGTTGGGGGTTAGGGTATTCTTGTTGTTGATGTTTGATTCAGGGCTAGCAACCGAGAGAGATAAACGGAGAGAACGAGGATGAGAGCGGCGATCTAGGGTTTGCAACGAGAGAAAGAGAGGGTGAGAGAAGAAACGAGAGAGAGAGAGAGAGAGAGAGAGAGAGAGAGAGGACCATGAGAGCTTGAACGTTGCTTTTTGCTTTTTCTCTGTTTTGTTTTTGTTTTCAATCATCTCACGTACGCGCATGCACGATACACCACGGTGCACCCTCGCTATCTGTGCTCTGATCGTAGCATCCTTTGATCAGACGGTTGAGATCTGAGGATCCACGATGGACCCTCTCTCCCTCGTAGCACCGGATCCCTCCGTTTCTCTTTAATATAACCAAATCCTTTTAATTATTATCTTTTTTTATAACTAATAAATAATCATAATTTTGTTTTATTTAAAAATAGTTTTTTTTATAAAGCAATTTTGTCATTAAATTTAACTTTTTTATATTAAAACATAACCTTTTTTTCTATGTATAAAAAATAGACTTTTTTTTATAATAAACTTTTTAATAACAAAAAATAAACTCTTTTATAATAAAAGATAAAAATCTCTCTTTAAATTTAAGAATAACTTATAATAAAAATCAACCTTTTTATTAGAAGTAAAATCTTTCAAATTATATAGAACCTTTTGTCTTCTTTCTTTTAAACATAACTAAATTAATAAATTGAAAACCTTTCTTTTTTTATTTTAATTAATAGAAGCCTTTTTAATACAAACTCTTATTTATCAAATGGCAAAAATTAAAATCTTTTAATTAATAAGAAAAAAACTCTTTTTAACTTTTCTTTCTTTTCTTTAAGTAATCCTTTTTATGATATAATATTAAAGCTAAAATAAATAATAAAACTTTTTTAGTAATAAAATCTTTTTTTTTTCATTAATAAGAAAACCTCTAACTCCTTTAATTAATTAATAATCTTTAACATAAATTCTCAATATAATAAAACCTTTTATAATCTTCCTTTTAAAGTTATCAACTCTTTTCTAAATAAACCGCTCCCCGTGAGAATCCCTCGCGTTTGATCATACGCTTGAGTGACTTAGATTAAGACCTTAGTTGTTATTGTGCCTTGCTTGTTTTTGTTTGTTTATCATTATATGTGATGTATGTATGCTTTTTTTTCTTCTTGTGTTCTAAACCTTTTCAAAACAATAAAAAATCTCGATCCAACGTCAAGCCATCTTCCACCAATGTAAGTCGATTGCTTTCGAGCATCGCCATCAACCTTTGGTCACTAGACACAAGACTATCCCACTTTGCTAGCACCCTTGCTAAATTTTAAATAATTAATCGCATTAATTTCCAAGGGAAAATCCCATGCATGATAATCAAATTATTGTGCATGGTGCATTTCATTTGCATCATACCTCCCTATAAGATAAGTTTATTAGATAACTTTAGGATAGACTTCCTAAGTTAGTCCCCCTTAAAATAAATCAAACAACTATAGCTCACCTAATTCTCCACACAAGAGAATTAGATGTGAATCATCTCAAAGAAGGGACATACAATCCCATATCCCACAAATACAAACAATTTTCAAAGACTGTGGTGGATTCTTAAGATGATGACTCATCTCTTCTAAAACTTTTAAACTACTTTAGAATCCTTTAGAGAGGAACTACATGTGATCTGATTCCTTCCTGACAGGATATGTAGGCACAAGATGCGATATCTTGTCGAGCACACTCAGGAATAGAATTTTAGGTCACCTACCCTTAAACCCTTAGCAAAACAAAAAAATAAGTAACATAATAAAACAAGAGGTTCCTGTAGAGTACTACATATATCTAGGATGTTAACACCTTCCCTAGGTATAACCAACCCCCGAACCTTAGAATATTAGTTTGCATTTGCATTGCATACTGTGGGTATTCGATCTTTCTCCCTTCCCTTGGATAAATCAAAGACGGTGGTGAAATAAAAGAAATGCGATTCAAGTTAATATAATAGCTTGGTATCCAATTCTCACCGCGACAGGTTTGAAAAATGATCATGTTGAATTTTGCACATATTTTTGGCTCTGCGCGCAGAGTAACTGGTTATCATCTGGTGAGTAACCGGTTACTCTGAGTCAGAATGCAGTTTTTGCCTTGTTTTTGGGGGCTGTTTTGGTTTTTCTTCCTCCTTCTTCCCTTTTCTTCTTGTTTTAGCCTTGAAATGCATTGTTGAGATTAATTTCTCTTCAATTTCAATGGACTTTGGATATGGTTAAATTAATTAAACATTCATTAGTTCAAATCTATCTTTTAATGAAATTTTGAATTCATTTGAGGTGCTTTGAATTAGTGATATGTTTTCACACTTAAACTTATCAATTAAAGGTGATTGAGCTTGAAGATGAAATTAAGGATCTTGAAAGTGTAATTCAATTTGGAATTCTCTTCCTCTATTTCCTTTTTTTATTTTGATCGATGAAATTATTATGGATCTTAGAATTTCTTTGTTGAATTCTTGATCAAGACTAGATCGTTACCTATTTTCTTTTCGTGCGGTATTGCTTTCGGATGACGATTTACATATCGTTCATCTAGCATGCATTAGCACAAAAATCACTATTGACCGACCCCGAGTAGGATGACTTCTTTATAAGTCACTTGGCGATTTCTTAACATAGCGCTACATTTGTCCCTCCCTCCGAATCAGAACTTGTTCTTTCGTGGCCCAAACCTTTTGGTTGTGTAAGCCCAAGGATGGTTGATCTTTTGTATTAGGTTCAAAATCTATGAAGCTTGTTGTTGTAGAGGCTTTGAGTCTATCAATCTTCTAACAATTCTTCATTAACCTTGACCTAAGTACATTGTTTAATCATTATAGTTCAAGATGTGAGACGGAATTATTGGTGTTACCTTTTGAAGGCTTATGGCACTAGGGCCTTTGTGCTACTAATCACTAACTTACTAACAATATTATTGTGCTAATCTTGTTTATGTTTCCTTCTCGCTCCCTATATCTCTTTTACTTTATGCTCCATTATTATAATTTCATATCATGTTTATGCTTCCGCAATTTTTCCTTTGTCCGTTGGACACATGTTTATGCTTCCGCAATTTTTCCTTTGTCCGTTGGACACATGTTTATGCTTCCGCAATCTTTCCTTTGTCCGTTGGACACATGTTTATGCTTATGCCTTTTTATCTTTGTCCATTTGGACCAAAAACATTAATAAAGGCCAAAACCCCTAAAAAACTTGTGCTTCTAATCTTGGACTATGGTTACTATCCTATGCAATGGACATGGAATTTTGCACCTAGACCTTGGACTTCAATGCTATTCTTCGATCCTTGGACTTAGAACTAGGATATTTTCCCTTTGCTTTGGAATTATGGTTCGAAGACTTTGAAGCCTTGTGCTTTTTCTTGGTTTATGGTGAAGATAGCTACATTTGTGGTTAGATCTTTCTTATCCTTAGCTTATACTTTATGCTTTAGGATAGTCACTTCTTCTCCACCCATTCTTCAATTTTCAAAACTTTCTCCATTTTTCAAAAACCTTCTTGATTTCAAACTATCACCTCTTTCATAATCAAACCTTGACTTTGTCAAGTGATTTTACTCTTTTCTTTTCATTTCTTAACAAATGCTAAACTACATAAGCATATTGACACCTTTTTCAAAAGACTTTAAAAAACACCAAACTCATCAATCTCTTTTTGTGCCTCGTGCACTTTTCCTTTAAAACTTTTTCATAAGTTTAGACATGATTCATTTCTTTAAGCGGAACTATTCGCTTGGAAATGACGACTTCTCTTTACATTTAAAATCAACCAAAACAAACAAATTTCACTCTTTGTACCACGAACTACGAGGTTTTGATCCTACATTGCACTCCGTGGGTACGTAGGCATGAGGCGACAAGTCTCTCCAAACACAAAAATCTTAAAAAACAATTTCTCTTCTCATATCTTCAATATCTTTTCAAACCAAAAGCCATAAATATTTCAAAGGGTTCCTATAGAGTACTATAGACGTTTTGGGTGCTAACATCTTCCCTTAACGTGACCAACCCCCTTACCCAGCCTCTGTTCACTTGTTCTTGTTTTTAGAGCTTGTGTAGGTTTTGTTCGCTCATTTTCCTTTCCTTTTGGATGAAATAAAAGTGCGGTGGCGACTCTTGTTTTTTACTTTGATTTATTTACTAATTTTTGTCTAATTTGCTTGTTACTTGTTTGTTCTGTTTGGGAGTTCCTCTGTGTGTGAGATAGGTCCTATACCCGGACCAGAGTGTACTTTGAGATAGGAGGATGGTATAGTCAAGGGAGCTTTAAGGGATTCGAATCCCGAAAATGCGGAACTTGAGAATCTATCCACTCAGTGGTTGCCTCTTTGGAATTACTGATGACGATCAAGCGATCGATGAAGGCATTACTTTTTCCATAGAATCCTATAACACTGACGACCGTAGTAACCCTTAACCCATCTTAGCCTTCTTAGGATCGTGGCGCGGAAGCTATGAGGATGCAAATCCAACTTTGTTGTTACGCGATGCCACACTCAGGTTAGATTCTCTTGAGGATAACTACCAACCTCTGAGTAAATCGGTGCGCTGGTGTGTCTGATAGTGGATTGTGGACCCTGGGCACTCTGTTAGAACCGCTGTTTTCTACAGGTACAATGAAGACAAAACCTTAGTACATACCTTTGTGGGATTGGTTCTTACCCTTGGCTTCATGCTCGTGACTTGAACCTTGACCCGTGTGCTTTGTGTGATCTTGTTTGTGGTTGTTGCATCCATGCATCCATACATTCATCATCTCAGCCGTTTTCAAGGAAAACAACTCGGACTATTGCAAATATGGACAAGGCAAACATCCATTTGGCAAAAGTTTAGAATAAAAGTTGTGATACTCATATACTTGATGCTTCCCATGTTTGTAATAATCAGGTTGATTTCCTGAAAACATAAAATAAAATAAAATTTGCATTCATCATTTATATACATACAGTTCCCTAAACATATACTCATTTGTCCCTCTGTCCTTGTACCAGTCAGCTGATTTTCTGGCATTCGTGCCAAGTTTGAGGTAGTTACAAAAGGAACATGGAGAGAACAAAAGATGATGATATCATGTCAGGCTTTACAGTGATGACTAATCCGATGTATAATTCTCCTCTGGACGACGATGTTCCACAAGTGCATGTTCTTACTCGATCCCGACCTGTGCAAAATGATCTGGCTGGTTAAGTTGTTGGAAAAGATTCTCGATTTTTGAGGTACATGTCAAATCCTCAGAATGTCCACCCTGTGACGGAGATGATTGATCTTAAAGTCGTGGAAATGAAAGAAGGACTTCGTGATCTCAGTGAGGAATTGAAAATGTTGACAAGGCCCAACGCATCTAGTTTTAAGGCTCATGACTTGTGCCTGGTTCCGGATGCGATTATTCCTCCGAAGTTCAAAATGCTAGTCTTTGAAATATACAAGGGTATTAGCTGTCCAAGGTACCATTTGAAGATGTTATGTCGAAAGATGACCACTCATATCAACAACGATCTGCTGATGATTTACTGCTTTCAAGAAAGTTTATATGGAGGATCTTTGATGTGATATACAAAGCTGAAAATGGACCATTGTTGCGGTGAGAATTGGATAACAAGCTATTAATTAACTCGCATCACAAAACTTTGAATTCACCACCGACTTTGATTTATCCAAAGGAAAGGTTCAAGATCGTGAAAACCTAAAGAGGGAGATCTAAGGTTCGGGGGTTGGATATACTAAGGGAAGGTATTAGCACCCTTAATATCTGTAGTATTCTACAGGAACCTCTTGTTAATGTTTGTGTTATGTTATGTTTGCTTGCTAAGGAAATATGCTAAGGGTAAATGTAAAGACCTAGGGGTATGTACACTAAGTTTGCTCGCCAAGACGTCGCATCTTGTGCCTACGTATCTGACTAAAGAATCAGAGCAACCGTAGTTCACCTAACAAAGGGTGAAGGAGGAACCATTGACTATGGCCAAAGTTCCAAGGGGAAATGAGTATGAGCTCATTCAGAGTTTAAGAAACTCTCGAAGTATAAGTTATAGGGGAGAAAGTGAATGCTCAACATGGTGAGTATCACATAAAGTTTAGAAACTCCATCCTAGTTCTAAGTTATGATTCTGTGGCTCTTATGAGGCCAAGAAAAGGGAAAGGCTTTTATGAGGCCGAGGACAGGGAAAGGATCTTATGAGGCCAAGGTGGTATCCTATGACTATGAGGTCTAGGAGGGAAATGAGCTATCTATGACTTTGAGGTCAATAGAGATACTTTCCTTTGGAAGGAGGGGAAGGAAACTTCTTGTAAACAAGAACGTTACAAGGGGATTGAGTTGAATGGACAATATGAGTCAAGAACTTAAAGGAGACGTATAACAATTAAGCATAGACAATCTCAAAAGCGTGATTTAAACGTCAATGTATGGCAAAAGATAATGAAATAATTCACAACAACATATAAACAAATAGTGCACATACATGTGATAAAGAGAGCATTCAAGTGTGGGATCATTGATATTCAAGGTAATGGTCTAGCAACAAAATCAAGAGAAACAACAAAGTCCTAAGGGAATAATCTCTAACCAAAGTCAAGGGACCTCTCCAAATAACTTTCTCATGCATCAAGAACAAAACCAAAGGACTCTTTACAAGAGCTCTCGAGAATTAAGTATTTTCCAAAGAAAGATTCAAAATTAAGTAAAAAAAGTCTACACATGTTTTTTTTTTTTTTTGTGAATTTTTAATTGGTGCAACAAATAAAATAAAGTGGAAATAAAAATCATGAAAAAAATTAAATTAAACATTGAAGGATACTTATGAATTTTTTTGGGAATTTTTGGATAAGAGGAAAATATTTTAAATGGTTTAAATAAAGGCAAAAGGAGAAAAAATAAAATAAAAATAGGAAATAAACAGTGGGGGTGCGTTAGCAATTTAATTTGAACAGAAAAGGAAAAAGTGGAGTAAAACAGAAAAGAAAAAAAAAACGAAGCTAAAAGGGGAACTGAGGTGGCTGTTACATCCGGTCATAACCTCACTTCATAAATACATAAACCTTCGCTTGCAAAGAGAGAGAGATGGATAGTAATCACAAAACCAAAAACAAACACATTAGAAATGCAGATACAAGTAAGAAACAACATGCCTTGCCAAATGATTTTCAGAGTAAAAAGCAAATAGAAGGTACATCAAATAATCATTTCTTAGCCAACAAATGATGGGGCATGTTCTTGACATCTTTTAAGATTGCAAACAACATGTTAGATACTTGACATGATTTTCATGCATCCATAATGGAACTAGCTTGCAACAGAGGGACAAATTCAAACATATCAAACAGAAGACACACACAGAGGAAAGGCAGGTTGAAATCAGTGAATAAGCCCAACAATATCCGTTCATGCTTTCAAACAAGGACAACAACAAGACTCCAATGATAGTAATTAGCATATGGCAAAAAAACACAGTGTGATTTCAAAGTAAGAGGAATGCATATATGATGCAGAAGGAAGAATAGCATGGCATCAGAACCTTAAGGAATGTGTCATTCTCATATGTTTAGATCAAAATGGCCTAATACAAATAATGCACCAGTAGGCTGAACAAGCTTGGATGCAAAGAAAAGCATGAATTAAGAGTTAACATACACAACCAAGTTTAAAAACTTGCATGCATAATTTGAACATAAAGTTAGTCAAGAGTTTTGTAACAGACACATGAACAAAACATAGGCTCAACAAAGCAAAGACAATCACATCCTGAGTCTTAGGTATGCCAATTGGTCATAAATTAAGGTGACAACAAATGTGAGCATGCCATATCAGTTTGTGCATAATAATCTTGGGAAACAATGACAAGCATATATGGTATGACAACCAAAATTCAGCACAAAAGGAAAACTGCAGGTTCTTATGACAAGTTTAGCAGTCATTAGCACACATGTTCATGAACTTTCATCACAGCAACAGATTATACACAACAAGTAAACATACCAAACATACCTAGCTGACTAATTTTAACAAGCCAGCAGTTCAGCTGTTTCAATTTCAGGCACCTCAAGAGACTTGACTCAAAGACAAAAGTCATGGCATAGTGGCTCTCAGCAAATGAATAGTAATCACAATGAAATAGACATACGTACAACACATGTTGATAATTTTCAAATCAAGTTGGTACACCTATTATCAACACACAGTTTAGTAAAACACATTAAAAAATTGGAGACAACATCAAATGACAATCTGAGATTTGTACACAACATAAACACCAAAGCTTAACATGAATGATAAAGCATGATATCACAAAAAAAAATCTCCAGACCTTGACAGTTTCACACAACAGTTTTGGGCATACACAAAGCAAAGTGTCATGACATAACAACTCATGAAATGCTGATAGGCACATGGACAGAAAAATCTTGACAAAGTAGGGATATGCATATCATGAGTTTGACTACATTCACCGATTATCAATCAAATTTGACAGCAATATGGCATAGCAATCTATGTGAAAAATCAGATGTGAAAGAGTGTGTAGCTATGGTAATGTGTCTAAATGAGCTCACAACCAATTTCATTTTTAGAGCCAAACATCAACAGGCACATCACAGGCAGTCAGACACCATAAAGACAAATTTGTTAGTCCTCATATAAGCAAATATGAACAAAGTACTCTAGTGCTTTGGTCAGATGGTTTGTTTCAGAAAACTTACACATATCATGCATAAATAGCAAGGCTGCAGTGGTTCCAGATTAACATGTATCAGATTAACATGTATCAGATTATAGATTTAAATAAAATTTAGCACTGTACCCAAGTTTTAGCATTCACAGTGAAGCATATCATAGACAGGTTAAAAAATGCAAGTCAAAATTAGTACACCCCTTCAACAAGTTAACAGTCCAAACATCAAACTCAGACACATGAATCTAACTTAGTTCAAAATACAAAGGCTAATGTCATATCGAAGTTGTGTACACATCAAGCTATTGATAAGCACATGAAAAAATATCAATGAACATTCTTGTGACAGACTGAGTAAAACACAACTTCCATGTTCAAAGACAGCACTCGACAAATATCAACACATGAGCAAGCCCCTTGGATACAAAACAATCATCAAGGTCATTCAAATACATAGTGGTAAGGTGGATAGAAGAATCAAGACATCCCTAAATAAAACAGACCTACCATACTACCAAGTATGCTTGAGATGTTTCAGAAACATATCACATTATTAAATCAATGTCAACCAAAGGCATTAAGATGAGTTTGAGAAAACAGATTTGCACCCCAACAATTAGTAACAGCAAAACAAAAACATTGAAACCTTGACAGCAAACATGAATATCAAAACAAAAGAGCATCTTATCAATAGGTTGACATATAACAGAGGATTTGGTTTAGAGCATATCTAAGCTTTAGCAGCTAGTAAATGAGTTACAACAACTAAGACTCTTGATACAAATCTGAACATGGATACCAAGTAACAGTTACATGTTCAACATGTTAACCAGAACAAACACATTTCCCTTTGCTCATCCTGTTATGCCAAAGATGAAAACTCAGATACACATTATGTTCACTTTATGGATGAAAAGGGAGAAACACAAAAACATATTATAGGAACAGGTATATGACAGTGATATGATGATGAACATGGACATAGGCATGGAGTATGGAGAGTGTAGTTACCAAGTGGAATATGTCTACTGTACCTTTAAATTCGTGCTAACTTCTCCTCTCTTTGAACTAGCAAGGACCTCGAAGCAATCCTCCTCCTCTTTCTTACTTGTGAAACTCAGAACTCAGAGATTTTAGAGTGTTTTGTGAAAATTCTTGGTGATCTACAAGTGCTGAGATGACCTCCTTTTATAGGCTGGGAAGGTTGGCTTTGATTCCTTGAGACCAATGGAAAAACACATTGCCTGTTGGATAAAGAATTAGGGTTTGCAAGGACCTTTTTTGGTTCTCAAACTTGGTCAACCTTGGAGACAAAAACGCTTCATGTGCAGCACAAGGTCTCAGAGATGCAGGTCATGTTTCACGATTTCATGTGTTGCTTAAAACCTCTTTTTTGTTGTGTCATAGGAGTGAGTGTCAAAAGAGGTAATGGCTGGGATTACCCCTGCACATGAAATGGACAATACTCATGTTTTACCATTCTGTTTCACTAAACAAAGCATTGCTTCAACACATCCTTTTGGTGAGTCATAAGAGAGTGAACTCCAAAAAGGAAATATTTGAGACAAAAGAAAAATGACACGCCAGGAGATAGGCTTGGTTTCAAGTCTGATTCACATTGTGTAGCATGGTTTGCATGGAATAAAGTTCATGGGCTTTACTTGTTCATATGACAACTTCACTACCAATGGCCCAAATGAATTGGATTTTTGTTCCTTTGCAAATAAGCATGTGGTAGAGCACATTTCATGTTAGTGACACATTGAAATAATGTTTAGAACAAACAGAAAAATCGTGACCAAATGGAGTGTAGAAAAGACGATAAAAAAATCAGAGTTTTTCTAAGTGTTCATAACATTTCAACATGCCCACTTTAGTGCAGTATATCTTGATAACTACTGATCCAATTTGTGATATTTTTGGCTCTATGTAAGGTAGACATTTGACAGAGAAATTTTCATGTGGCAGGTAACTTGAGATGAAGCTTGTAACATTGGTAAAAAAATGCCATGAATTCGTGTCCCTCATGCTGCCCAAAAGAACTTAGAAAAATTTCTAAGTTATGGAAATTTCACAACTTGACACACCTAACTTTAAAACATCATAAATTGAGATTGGCTTATCCAAATGAGGAGTTCCACACATGCTTGGAAAGCTTGAAGAACAAGGAACAATTTTCATGTCCAAAGATTTTTTATTTGAAGCTTGGAATTAGGTGTAAAATCGAGTTAAAGTTGGATGAAAATTAAGGTTAAAATGCTGAATATTTCACTAAGTCCTAAAGGCAACTTCTACTCCAAGTCTCATAACTTAAAAACCATGCATTTTTTGAAGAGAGGTCCACTAATATACTTTGAAGTTCATGGAAAGAGATTTCCTTTGAGCTTTGAGTCACTCAAATTGGATGTGCGGTTTGAAAGTTATGGCTATTTCAATTTTGGCACAAGTAGTGAAATTTCCACATTTGAAATGTTTCATGGACCAAACTTTGCTTACTTTGCAAGAAAGCTCTTAGAACTGGATCTCTCATACCTTAAACCATCAATGAGACATTTCATGATGATCTGAGGCCTTGGTTGTTTCATTTTGGATCAAAATCTCAAGGGTTAGGGCCTTAGTTGAAACCCTAATTTCGACTGTGAATGCACTGGGATGATCTCTCATGATCTTGCTTCTTTCATCACATCTAAAGCTCATAGATGGTCTCTAGTGATGTCTTCTATCATTTCGAGTCAAGTCCTAGGGTTTGAGAACAACCCATGATCAAAGTCAGGACCAATGATTCACTTGTCTTGACAAAACCCTAATTTGGAGGCAGGGTGAAATTATGACTCAGGTTACTCATGATGAGAACCAAATGATGTTGAATTCTTGTTGAATGAGACTTCTTGAATGTAGGTGAGCTTAATTGGTTGATGAACCAATCAAATCTTGACTTAGTAGGGCAAAACCCTTCAGTGATTCCTCAGGTTAAAACCCTAATTCCACAGTTTGGTTTGGCGATCCTTTGTTGACTTGACTTGATTCAAAGTCTTAAGATCTTAGTTCCAAACAACTGGTGGATCTTCATGATGATTGTATGGAGCCATAGAATGCCTTAGGAGGCCTTGAATCTCTCTGTGTAAACCTTAGTTTCAAACATAAGAGAAATAAACTACAAGATATAGGTTAGTTAAATAGTACATATATGATTGATCCTAAGTGTCTATGCAGGATGTTATGACATCTAAGGGGTAAAATTTGGGGTACAACAACCATATTCAGTCTTGAGAAGACCTAACCGATGCTTTTGTAAAATAATATGACTACAATTTGGACATGGCTCCAGATAGTGATGAATTGATGAGTATGAATCAGAAGGACAGTGAATCCTTCAGAGAGTATGCACAAAGGTGGAAAGAATTAGCAGCTCAAGTTCATCCACCACTCTTAGAGAAAGAACTGGCCAAAATGTTTCTAAGCATGATGTCAGACTCTTATTATGTTAGGATGGTAGGGGTTGTGCCTCTAGAGTTCTCCAAAATTGTTGAAGTCGGAATAAACCTCGAGAATACATTTAAATGTGGAAGGATCCGAGATGTTCCAGATAACCATGCAAGTGAAGAGAAATCTGTATGTGATTCCCAAGAGGAAGAAAATGTTAAAGTTGATGCAATTTATGATTCTCCTCAGATTCCGCAAGCTCGAGTTTCGGTGCCTTATTACCAACATCAGAATCAGTGCCAAAAGCAGCAGAGACCTCTAAATAATCCAGAAGGAGAGACTCGTCGGTTTGATTCAATTCCAATGACTTACAGTCAATTGTGATCTTACTTTGTTCGAAACTCGGTGATGACACCTAGAAGGACTAGAGCTATGAAGTCTCGCCCTCCTTGGTATAATCCAAACACCAGTTGTGAGTTCCATGATGGAGTAATGGGGCATCCGATTGCGGAGTGTAAAGTTTTCCAGGAAATGTTTCAAGAGATGATTGACGATGAGGTGTTGACCTTCAAGGAAGGAAGCACATTTGTGAATGGAACGTCGTTATACTGATATTAGTAGAGTGACCCGTAGTGGTTGTATGTTTGCTTCTGTGTCTCCCAAGAAAGTTGATAATGTTCTTTCAAGCTCAAGCTGACACAGTTTCCTCAGATCTTTAGTTCATTTACTGCATTTTCATTTGTAATATTTTATGATTGTTATTGCTTTGTTTGCATGTAGAACTTGTTTGTTTTGAATATTAATCTTAACACAATGATTATGTTTATCTTGAAGTGATCCATTCGCATTCGCTCGTAATTTGTTTTCTGCATTTACAATACCAACTTCTTGTTTAAACTCTTGGAGGGAGGATGATGAAGTGAAAATGCAAAATTTTTGGTTGTGTGCTTTTGAATAAGACCCTGCTGATGATGTACAGGCATTGTTTCAAATTCCCAAACACCAGAGATATAAGGAAGATAATCCCTTGTTAACCCCTTTGAGCCTTGAAGTAGGAGTTTCTTTTCTAAATAAGAAAACCCTCACATTTAACCTTGGGGTTTGGTAGTCTTCAGTTAATTTGATTAAGTGTCCAAATTTCAAAAGGAGTGTGCGTCTAAGGAAACTACAATGGTTATTCCTCATCCATGAAGGAAAGAGGCAGTCATAACCCTTTCAGATAAGCCAATGTCACATGATTTGTTCAGAAAGAATAAAAAAGAAAAAAAAAAGGAAAAGTTCGCTAAGTCGAAAACTTCGAAACAAGTGACTTAGGCAAAAATTGGGGCAACCCGCTGGACATAAAAAATTCAAACAAATCAGTCCAGGCAAAAGTTAGGGAAAAATAAAAAGAATAAAAATGTGAAAACCAACAAATAAAAGAAAAATCTTCATCCAAAGAACAAATATGTGTGACTACAAGTCGAAAGACAATAAGGGTGACTGTTATTCCCCAAATAACCTCATTGGCTCTTAAACCATCAGTTTTATCCTTTTGAGAGATGAACATTTGTGTCAAATTAGCTGAATATAGGACTGAAGAATATCACGGAGAATGGGTGGGTACAAATAAATTTTGAGCCTAAAAATCCTTTTTTTCTGAAAAAACCGTGAACCAGGCCAAGTTATAACCCTCAAAAGACCTAATTGAACTATGGTTTATTTTGAGAGCATACTCCAAACGAGATAGAGTTCCTGATGAAGGTGTGAAAAACGCAAGAAATGGGGGTTTGAATTGGTTTTTCAAAATAAATCGTGAAATTCTGGTATAACAGATCCCAGATGTCCTACATGATGTCGAGACATCTGGTCTGACATAAACAGCAAGGAAATTATAGACATTTAAAGAAGTTGCTGAAAAGTAAAGTGCACACAGAATTTGTTCACTCAGTTCGGTCTAACAACCTACATCTGGGGGCATACCAAGCCAGGAAGGAAGTCCACTATTAGCAGTATCAAATTACAGACTCAACAAACCAGTTGAGAATCCACTAACTTAATCACTACCCAATGACCCTTCTATCTAAGTCCTCCCTAGATAAGAGACTCCATCTCACTTCCAATCATCGCAATGATGTCTAGCAGATAACATCTTAGCCACTGCATCAACAACTTGATTTCCAACACTCTTAAATCACATAATCATAGAAGACACGCTTCAATGACAATACATAGACATGACACACATGACTAAGAACAATACTTAGAGTTGCTTAACAGCTTCCTCCAAGAACAATACATCTCTTACCTACAGGCTTCGAGATAAACACGGTGACCATCCCACAAACCGGGTGGTTCATCAACCAACACAGCCCTTATAATTTACATGATGGCTGGCTTACTAAAACTAGGTTACAATGCTTCTATTTATAACCTATTTCCCAATTGGATTTGGGCCTTCAAATCACAACAAATCAACTACTACAAATCTGCAAAAGATTCTGCTACTAAATAGATCTTCAATTAAATCTAATTATTCTCCATATCTTTTTGCATGAAAATAGTAACAATATCTGCTCAATATAAGATTGCAACAGAATATATTTGTCCCATGATATTCGCCTGCAATCCCTCCACCAGATCTTCTCAAAACACACTTAAACAAATGCATCCCTAACAAAACACATCAGACTGATGTTCTGATGTTCTGTCAACTGATGTCAAGACATCAGGTTTAACTTCAGCATACAAAACTGCAACCTTTCTGATCTTAACATCAACTCAATGTTAAGAACTCATGTTAAGACATCAGACATATGACATCATTAACAACAACATTGTTTTACCAAAATTGCAGCCAGACAGTGATGTTGTGACATCTCCTTTGACATCTTGATTAAAAATCACATGACAGCAAAACAGCAACACCTGCTATACCAGACTAAGATGTCATGACATCTCCTTCAACATCTGTCACATAAACCAAGATGTTATGACATACTGTCTTAACAGTAATACTGCTATATCTGTACTGATGTCTGATTTACCATGTCAGGACATCTTACCCAACATCCTGATGCAACCTTGTTTTAGCCTAAACATCTGAACTGGAAGTTCTGTGTACTGATGTCAGAACATCACGTTTAACATCATGCACAAATCCTGCAATACTAACAACATACCATACTGTAGAATGTTAGAATCACATGTCAAGACATCAAGCAAGACATCTTGATGTACCACATTGTTTTACCAAAATTGCTGCCAATTCAGAACTAACAATCTCCCCCTTTGCGAAATTTTGTCTAAAACAACTCCATATCAGAGATCCCTGCACACTAGAAAACCATCTGCAAACCTACAATACTCTCCCCCCTTTTTAGCCACATTTGACAAAGTAATAGCACACCAGAGCAATATCCATACAGCCTTTGGATAACACAACCAGCTCCCCCTCAAGGAAACAACCAAGGAACACTACTACTACTTCTTCTACTACTTACTTCTCCCCCTTTTTAGTCATGATATGCCAAACCAAGCAACTATGTATTTAAGGGAAATCAACCAGAAGCAGGAAAATCAGTAGCATTACTCCCCCTGACGTGGATAACCTGTGCTCCTTTGCAAGAAGAACACCCAAACTGAATGAAAAACATAAGACTCATCTTCATGTCTTCAAGAGCTCACTCCCAGTCCAGCCACCTGTTGAAGCACATTCATTTTGGTACCACTATCCCTTCTGACAATAAACACCAGTCACTCACACATGAAGTCACAATTAGGCTATTCGTGAGGAACATAAGGATCACCATCCTCCTTCAAATAAACTGTTAGATAAAGATCAAAGACACATAGATCCCCTAACTCTCCAAAGGCAGTCATTCCCTATCATACGCTTCATCTTTAGACTTCTAATCAATCAATACCTGATCTACTTCAGTCTTCTCAACATTCTCCATCCAAGGCAGACCTTCTACTTCATCACTCTCCCGTATGACTATTTAGATGCTCCTTAGGCATAATGTAGGTACCAAGCTCCTGAACCAGAGCATAATCATGCTTCACCAAGGATATCCAACCAGATAATGTCCCAACACAAGTTAGAACATCTGCCACACACCAAGACATCGTCACCATGATTCTTGATATGCTCCACCAATTGGACTTACTATAGCATAGTAATCCAAAGAACTAGAGAAATAAACTCTCATCCACCTTCAAGAAGAATAATCTCCTTGAGTCTTCAACTCATCACCCTTCTGCCCAAGAGTAACTTGTTCCAAGACAATCCTCAATAATAACCAGCTGCCACACTCTGATTATCTTGATTCTTCAAATTCACTTCTGAGATCAACCAAATGCCACAGTTTGATCACCTCATTCATGAATCCTCATATGAAAACAACCAAATGCCACATTTTGACCTTTTTCACTCTGACAAAGATATCCTGATCCACCAAGGAAACTTGATCTTCAAGTCACATGTTCCAATTACTCAATAGCAAACACACTTAGAATCTCTAAGCCATGGTCATGTATCATCTTTTCCTTCCTGCAGCTCCCGCAAACTGCCATGAGAATGATCTTTTTGAAACATCCTATTGTTCATTCCTGTAGATCACCCTATCATAAGCTGATGTGCCACATCACCAGCTGAGACTTCTGATGTTAAGCTAGATGTCAGAACATTATGACATCCAACTGTTGAATTCAGCTCTTCTTTCTGCCACTCAGAAGAACCTCCTCCCTTTCCAGAAATAGATTTCCATGCTCTCATAGACTTGATTCAACAATCAAGTTTGAGTAGACAACCTCCATCCTGCTCAGAAACTCCAAAGACTTCAAACCTACCACATCTGAATCTTCAGAAAATAAGTAGTTCAAGACTACCCCATAGCTATACCAAAGAATGCCACTTCCCTTAGTAGAGCCGTCAGTAGAAAGCCAGAGATAACGGCCACATATCCTCGACTTTCACAAAAAAAAACATGCTCCAAAGCACCTAGATCAGAAATAAACTGATCCAATCATCAAGATTATGATATCTTCATAGTCTTTCATCTCCATCTTCAACAGCATAATTCCGGTCGTCACACACCAACACACCACAAAGAGAAATAAACAGCCACATAAAAAAAGTAAATTCTCAACACTTCTGCAGTCCTGCACTTTTACATCAGACATATACATAGTCTCCCGTCAATGTATATTGTCATTAGTTGAATGTACAACACCTTAGATAAACGCTCAGCTCCCGTTAGAGTATTCACTATCAGTTAGATGCGCAACCTTATCAAAAGCAGACAAATACTCAACTGTTGTCAAGCTGTTTATCATATGTAATAAGGTAACCTTCTCACACAAGGTACGACATTTGATCTAGTCTGACATTCTTTTCCTACACACTTGTGGCACTAGCTGATCCCTCTTTTATTAATCCACACCACTGATCACTTCAGATTAGGTAAGTGGCTTGACTTGATACTCCACCATGAGCACACCTAACTTCCTTTGGCTGTGAAAGCAAAGAACTGAAATGATGTTTCAACATCAGTTCCGACATCAGTCTAAATCACATTAAATATCTACTATGGCTTTTGAGACAACAACCACAGTAATCCACACACATCTCTTCCAACAGTGTCTGATCAACCTTCAAAACCAAACCATACACACAAGCAGGAACCTGCATACTCTACATCTCAAGAATCTTCTTCTCAAACTTCTAATGTTCAAACCTTTTGTTTATCTTTGAGATGTTGAATGCCATCCTTCTGCACCTAAAAGGGGAGATTGCCTCTAACAAGTTTCTGAAAAAGAACAATGACTGGTCATCTAAAAAAAATATGCTTCTACCAACAGTTCAACCTACAAGGATGCCCTTCAATCCTAACCAAAACAATGTTCCATTATGTGAGGACACCACATAACTGAACTCCAGCTTAAGAAGACACTTATCATGCAGATACCAGGGAACCATAATTCTTTGGTCCCAACAAACCACTAACTCCTCCTTGCTCTAAACACAAATCTGAAATGCTCATCCTAAATGGTTTGGATCACATTCCAACAACGAAGACACCTGTCAGCCAGTTAGGGTAATATACCTCCTCTGTACACAACCCTTTGAGTTTCTCTTCCACAAGAACAAGAGTTCCAAACAGATGTGATCAAAACACATTTGCAATGCCAAATATTTATCCATAAGATTCTGCACACTCTGCTGGTTTAATGTCACAACAACTGGTAGAACATCATTCAAGAACAACACCATGGGATCCTTCAATTCAGACCTGTGGATGGTCTTACAGAGAAGAGAGCAAAAATAAGTTACATCCTTCTAATCTCTCATCAACAAACTTATTGAAAATGCCTTTATGAGTGGACTTGGGTCAAACCTCAAGTATCTTTGGTCACTTTAATAAGTCAGTCAATATTATCACCATGTGACCTCACTCAAAACCACCAGGAGTTTTCTGACAGATACATATGCAGCGGAACACAGATAAAGAAAACCCCTCAACAACCTTCAGGCAAAACCATTGCACAAAACACCACACTCCAGGTGCAACAGGTCAGCATAAATCACCCTACAAAGCAGCTCACCACCATGCCTGACATACCCTATCATGAATAGTCCATCCTCCACTTCAAGGGACCATTCAAACAACATGTGAACTGACCAAGTTCAAACAACTTCTCAGCAACACTATTTTCCTTGCACATGAACCAGAAAGTATCTTCCCTAGATCTCATCCAGAAACAGACAGGATGCCTGCTCTGATACCAATTGAAATTCTGGTATAATAGATCCCAGATGTCCTACATGATGTCGAGACATCTGGTCTGACATAAACAGCAAGGCAATTATAGACATTTAAAGAAGTTGCTAAAAAGTAAAGTGCACACAGAATTTGTTCACCTAGTTTGGTCTAACAACCTACATCTGGGGGCATACCAAGCTGTCGCACCTCGAAAAAATGGCTTAATCAAAGACACGACCCTTCGCGCGAAAGGCGCGGAAATAGGTTCAAACAGAGTCGCCACCGAACTTTATTTATCCCAAAAGAAGGAAAGGAAAATATCGAGAAAACCTTTAAAGGGTGGATAAGAACATGGTCGTCGCAACCACATTCTGGGTTCGGGAGTCGGTTACGTGAGGGGAAGGTACGCGCACCCCCTCTCATCCTTTGTATTCAACGGGAACCTCTTGATTCGAATCACGATACTCGTTAGCTAAGTTTATCTTTTTTCTTCTCTAAAATAAATGTGAAACGGTAAGATAAAAGGGAAGGATGTTAAGGGGAAATGGGGTGGTTTAAGGATAGGGTGCTCGGCAAGATCATCGTGACCTCGGGCCTACGTATGCTCATTCGGACGAGAATGAGGAATCAGAGCAATCGTAGTTCGACTACGGGAAGGGATAGAGGGAAAAATGGAAGATGGAAGGAAGGTAGAGGTGGGAAAAGAAAAAGTGTGGACGCAAACGGGGAGAAAAATAAAAAGTGTGCTCGCCAAGATCATCGCAATCTTGTGCCTACGTACCTTTATTCGGACGAGAATAAAGAATCAGAGCAGTCGTAGTTTGTGGTACGCCCACGAAACAAGGGAGTTGGTTGATTTTAAAAGAGGCGCCAATCGCTCACACACAAGAAAATTCGCACCCAAACAATCGAAGAGAGATCAAAGACTTGAACCCCCATTTTTCACCTTGGAAAATGTTTCGATAGTTGTTAGTCGTTTTGAGGTTTGATTATGAAAATCCGCTTGACGTGGGATCAAGGGTTTATTGTATGTGCTTGGTTATTTTGAAAAGGATTGGATTTGTTAAAAGAAGATGCGCCAATTGCTTACACACGAGTAAGAGAACTAACACCCAAACAATCAAAGAGAGATCAAAGACTTGAACCCCCATTTTTGACCTTGAAAGAGTTACGATAGTTGTTAATTGTTTTCGAAGTTTGATTATGAAAGTCCGCTTGATGTGGGATCAAGGGTTTATTGTATGTGCTTGGTTATTTTGAAAAGGATTGGATTTGTTAAAAGAAGAGGCGTCAATTGCTTACACACGAGTAAGAGAACTCGCACCCAAACAATCGAAGAGAGATCAAAGACTTGAACCCCCATTTTTCACCTTGAAAGAGTTACGATAGTTGTTAATTGTTTTCGAAGTTTGATTATGAAAATCTGCTTGACGTTGGATCAAGGGTTTATTTGTGAAAAGAGTTTGATTTGAAGATGACTCGACGACGAATCGAGGGTTTGGTTGAAAGTGGCTCGACGATGAATTGAGGGTTTGGTTGAAAAGAGGTTTGTTTGAAAATGGATCGACGGCAAATTGAGTATTAGTTTGAAAATGGGTTGTCTATGCTAGTCCCTAGGGGTGCTCCTAGTAAACAAACCACAATCAAAGCAATATTAAATGCATACATCAGAATGGGAGAGGGGTACACATAAATTACAAGGGATGACATGAAATAAAGGGTCTCGTTGTAAGGTAGCCCAAGAGAAAGCCGTGTGTGTGCGAAGTGTCTTAAACCAAACCTTGAGCAAAGCGTCAAGCAAGTGGATGATCATAATCAACAGTCCATTAATATGATTGTTTTTAGGGTTTCGATAGTTTCAGTGTTTTTTGATTAAAGTATGTACAAATGAACAATGGTTAGATAAATAAATATGAATAATATGATATGAACAATGATAAGGATATGAATATGGATAATATAATCGAGATAATATTGACAAGAAAATAATATTGACATTAAAGTTGGTCTCGTCTTAATCACGATTTAATCGAGAGATCGATAATCAACGATTTTTTTTACTTTCACGGACCAAAAAGTGAAAATAAAAGAATATAAAGTGACAATTAAGAAATTAAATCGAAAATGTGAATACAAAGCATAAAGGTCTCACCTTTATCGAGATTTAATCGAGAAATCAATAAATCAATCGATATTTTAGTTTTCATGGACCCAAAATGAATAAGAATAATAGAAAAACAATGGAAATGAAATAAAATCGAAAATGACAAGAAAAATAATAAAGGTCTCACCTTTATCGAGATTAAGTCGAGAAATCGACAAACCGTCGATGTTTTGGCTTTCATTGACCCCAACATGAATAAAAATAGTAAAAATGAAATAAAATCGAAAAGGTGAATACAAAGAATAAAGGTCTCACCTTTATCGAGATTTAATCGAGAAATCGATAAATCGATCGATATTTGGTTTTCATCGACCCAAAAAAATAACGAAATAAATTGAAATGCAAAATAAATTTAGTTGCTAGGCCTCATATTAATCAAAATTTAATTGGTTTAAAAAATACCGATTAAATCATGAGTGTTATTGGATCATTGGCCCCTAATAAAATCGAAAAGCAAGAAGAAGACGGCCTCATATTGATCAAGATTTTCCATCGATTTGTTTAAATCAATCATCTACGGACTTTTAATATATCATTGACAAAAAAAATTGAAAATGAAATTGAAATGGAAGTAAAATCATAAGCAAGATAAACCCAAAGTCAATTGGTGTAAGAATCAAACAAGCTTTAAAAAGAAAATCATTATATTAAAACAAGATGGAAATAATAAAAGACACAAGTCCAAAATCCAGAACCTAAACCAAATTCCTTTAGAACAAACCGATTTACAAATAAAAAATAGATATCAAAAAAAGAAAGTAAAATGAAAAAATAGTGAATAATAAATAATAATGAAAAAAAGGTACTGAATTTGAAATGGGTTGAATGGAAAAAAATCAAACGTGGGCCTCTTGTCCACCCAACCCAAAAAGAAAAAATCCCTAAAAAAACATTTGATAAATAAAAAAAAAATCAACCACATAAGCAGAACAGCGGAACGTTATTAGAGACGAGAAAGGGTTCCAAAGCGCAAAAACCATGGTCAGAACAGAAAAGAAGGAGAGGAAACTTTGCTTAAACGAATTGAAGAACAACAAAGCCAGCGGCGTTGTATCCGACCTTCGCCTACCCGATCCTCTCCTCCCCTCGATCTCGCACGATTCAGGCTTTTTTTACGGCTTTGATTTCATGTGGTTTCCTTCGCTGTGAATTGTTCGCTTGGTCTCGATTTTGGATTCAGGTTAGAAGGTTTGTGCTGGTTTTGTTTTTTATTTACTCTTCTTCTTCTATCTCTGGGTTTTGAATTTAGGATTTGTTGGGAATTTGTCGAAGAAACGATTTGAAAGGGTTTGAAGGGTGTTGTTAAAAGAAAGGTTTTGAAGTAGAGTGTTTAGTTGTTGTGAAAAAAGTTGAGATAGTGATGATGGCGATGGATAGCAGAAGGGAATGGGGTTGAGGAAATAAGGTCAAGGGAGGAGATGCTTTGGTTTTGAGTAGAAGAGGGAGTTGATGAAAGATATGAAGTTGTTTGAGGTTGGTTCGGAAAGGGATTTGAGAGAGAATTTCGGCAAAATTTTGGAGGCTCAAGAGCTTCTGAAATGAGGGTGAGAAGGCTGTGTGATTTATAGTAGATTGGAGAGGGTGTTTTGGGGAAAGAATTCAGTCGTACGAAATTTTGGGAAGTTTTCATTTTCGTGACGTGGTTTTGGCGAGTAGTAGTGCTGCGTATGAGTGAGCTGTGAGCTGGGATTTGGTGGGTCCTGGCTTAATACAGGTTGGTGGTGACGTTTGTGCATTGTGTTTTTGTTTTGTAGAATGTGTGAGTTTGTTTTGAATCATGGCAGTGATGGCGCATAGGTACAGGTTTTGTAGCAAGTTGGATGGCTGAGATTATTTTGCGAGATGGACGATTGTGCGTGAATTATGAATTATAGATGTTGTTGTTTTTTGTGTGGCGTCGTAAAACTGTGGGGCGTAGTATGTTGTATTGTTGCTGAAACATTGTGGAATATGGTAATGGTTTTACGCTGCAGTAATGTACAGGTTGTGTGTCACATGGTTAGCAGCGAGCTATCTTCATGTTGGCTGATTTTGGTGTTGGGCCGTGTGGCCTGCTTGATCCTTTTCATTATTTTTATTTATTTATCTTTTTTGTACTTATTGTAAAATATGTAATGAGTCTGATAAGTGGACTTTGGATTGTAAATATGGGCTTTTTGTGAAAAAAATGTAACATTTGGTGAAGGGTTTTTGGACATTTTCTTTTTGTAATGAATATGGGCTTATGGATTTTTGGATTATGTAAGTGGACTTTTTGTAGTATAATGGACATGGGCTTTTAATTCCATAAACTTGTCTTTTTATTGTATGATAATTTGTAATGGGCTTTTTGTGGAGAAAAGTGGATATGGAAAGTTGAAAATATAGAAGTGATTATAATGGCTAAAAAGAAAAGAAAATGGATCATGAATGATGGATGAATTTGGATAAAAATAAATTTGGAATGGACTATTAAATCACTGGATAATGGATAGACTACAAAAAAATTATTTGGTGGATAGTGGAAATGATAACTAATGAATGGATAAAGAATTGCTCCTGACATAGTTTAATAACCTGGTCACTCACACAAATAACCTGAGTTGGCACAAGACCCTAACTGAAACCTCATACATAAACCACTTGAATAATTGCACCCAAACTCTGACTATGATTATGAAACAGAACCTCGCCTGACCCAACATATCAGGTTAAAACCACTGAACTTGGACAATAACTAAAAGTGACATATTTTTTTGGATTTTATGAATAATGGTTAGTGGATGGATGTACAAATGAAAGTTATACAAGTAGGACAAATTTGGGGTATGACAAATGCCCCTATCTAATTGGCTTAAACTAAGTTAGATGAACTGCTATGGCGTTCGGTCTTTCGAGGTATAAGACAATTAGATATGAAGAAGACCACAAATTTGTCTGAAAGAAAGAAAGGGGATTGGGAAGTTGAAATACAAGAAATCTGAGGCCAAAAGGACGACAGACCTATCACCAAAAGGATGATAGTGAACACACACATAGACTCTTCCACCAAAAGGATGAAAATGAGGTCACAGCCTCCTATTACCAAAAGGATAATAGGGCACACACACACACACAGACCCTTCCACCAAAAGGATGGAAAATGAGGTCAAAGCCTGCTATTACCAAAAGGATAATAGGGCACACACACACACAGACCCTTCCACCAAAAAGATGAAAATGAGGTCAAAGCCTGCTATTACCGAAAGAATAATAGGGCAAACATACACACAGAGACCCTTCCACCAAAAGGATGGAAAATGAGGTCACAGCCTGCTATTACCAAAAGGATAGTATGGCACACACGCACACAGACCCATCCACCAAAAGGATGAAAATAAGGTCAAAGCCTGCTATTACCAAAAAGATAATAGGGCACACAACACAGCCTGCTACTACCAAAAGGATAGTATGGCACACAACACATCCTGCTACTACCAAAAGGATAGTATGGCACACAACACAGCCTGCTATTACCAAAAGGATAATAGGGCACACACACAGCCTGCTATTACCAAAAAGATAATAGGGCACACAACACGGCCTGCTATTACCAAAAAGCTAATAGGGCACACAACACAGCCTGCTACTACCAAAAGGATAGTATGGCACACAACACAGCCTGCTACTACCAAAAGGATAGTATGGCACACAACACAGCCTGCTATTACCAAAAGGATAATAGGGCACACATACAGCCTACTATTACCAAAAGGATAATAGGGCACACAACACAGCCTGCTATTACCAAAAGGATAATAGGGAACACGCACAGCCTGCTATTACCAAAAGGATAATAGGGCACACACATAGCCTGTTATTACCAAAAGGATAATAGGGCACACACACACAGCCTGCTATTACCAAAAGGATAATAAGGCACACACACAACCTGCTACTACCAAAAGGATAGTATGACACACAACGTAGCCTGTTATTACCAAAAGGATAATAAGGCACACACACAGCCTGCTATTACCAAAAGGATAATAGGGCACACAACACAGCCTACTATTACCAAAAGGATAATAGGGCACACACACAGCCTGCTATTACCAAAAAGATAATAGGGGACACATACAGCCTTCTATTATCAAAAGGATAATAGGGCACACACACAGCCTGCTACTACCAAAAGGATAGTATGGCACACAACACAGCCTGCTATTACCAAAAGGATAATAGGGCACACACACAGCCTGCTATTACCAAAAGGATAATATGGCACACACACAGCCTGCTATTATCAAAAGGATAATAGGGCACACACACAACCTGCTATTACCAAAAGGATAATAGGGCACACATACACAAAGGCTCTCACTCACCTAAAGGATGACACACAGACCAAGGGTTTATGGATCGGCGCACCAAAAAGATGACGGATCAAAACAAGCTACCACCACCAAAAGGATGATAGGAACTTCTTATTTGTGAGGACCAACATCAAAAGGATGAAGGTTAGATTGAAAAGAATGGCTACCACCAAAAGGATGATAGGAAATTTTGATTTTGAGAATTGACCAACACCAAAAGGATGCAGGTTGAGTTGAATTGACTGGGTTTGACTACCACCAAAAGGATGATGTAAGGCAATTGACAAAAGGTCAAGTTTGTGGGGGATGTGAGGAGATTTATTTGGAGACATCAACAAAAGGTTGAAGTAAAGAATTCAATGAGGAAGGCCCACGAAAAGGAGAGGGAAACAGTGAAAAATGGAGAAGGTAACCCACCAAGATCTACGCAATCTTGTGCCTACGTATCTTTACTCGGACAAGAATAAAGAATCAGGGCAGTCGTAGTTCGACTTGAAGAGAAGATTCAATGAGGAACGCCCACTGACTCGGAGGAATGCTTATTGGTTGGAATGAGGATGACGACCACATCAATAAAAGGTTAAGGAACACAACTCAATGAAGAATGCACACTGACTTGCTCGGAGATCACAGTTTCATCAACAAAAGGTTGAAGAACTTCATGAGGAACGCCCATGAACTTGAAGAAGATGCCCCTGCCTGGGCTGAAGATTGTCTTGAGCTTCGAGGTTAACACAAGGTTGAACAACTTTCATGAGGAACGCCCATGAACTTGAAGAAGATACCCCTGGCTGGGCTGGAGATCGTCTTGCTTAACTTGCTCAACGAAAAGGTTGAAAGCTTCATGAGGAACGCTCACGGATTTGTTGAAGATGCCCCTGCCTGGGCTGAAGATCGCTTGGAAATAACTTTGTGAAGAACGTCCACAGATTTGATGAAGATGCCCCTGCCTGGGCTAAAGATCATCCTGCAGTCTTGAGATTGATCCTGGACCTCACACATACATATGTGAATGCTTGATTTTGTAATGATGGGCAATGCAAATGCTGACGCGCGGAAATGCAAGTGCTGGGGAAGTATGATTTGGTTTTGGTATGCACATGATGCATATGATATTGAATGTGATGCATGTTATGCGTATGATGCAGACGGATGATTGGATATATTTGGAGGGATGCCAGCATGGTGGACTTTTGGTTGTTGCCCATGAGGATTGGACTTTTAGGCGATGGGAGGGATTTGATTTCCTCGACACTCAGTTTGTTGAAGACGCCAAGATTGAAGCAGACGAATATGACTCTTGGAGCCTCAAGTTTGATTTCTTGATAACGTTTGTTTCTGAGACGACCATGACTCTGTTCTTAATGGCCAGGATAGCCTGCTTGAATAACTTGAAGATACAAAGGGATCTGCCTGCTGCAATGGATCTTGCCCCAGTCTAAACATGGTAATGGTCTGCCCCTGATTAACCAATTCTGGAAGTTGATCTTTGAGAGTTGAGCTTTGATGCGCTTTGATATGACTTGCCCTTGATTGAGCTGTTGAGTGTTTTGCCCCCAGCCTGTGGGTTTTGAGGGAGTCTTGATTTGGGTCGGCACCACTAAAAGTTCACGTTCCTCTTTGATTGCCCCCTGTTGGAGTTGTCCTGAATGTCTAGCACTGATTTGCAGTTAAAATTGCATATTCACAAATGGTAATCTTAATACAATGCTCATGCAAGTTTTGAAAAAGTGTCGTTTATTGGAGTGTTGTGATAGTGAAACGAATGGACCGTTAGCCCAAACGTTGGGCTAATTTTAGTGGTGTGAAAGATATAGCAAGAAAAATGACACCAATGCTGAAGATTAGCAAATATGGGGAGTTAGTTTACGCAACCTTGCAATAGTATGCTTTCTGAATAAACCTCGCCTCAATTAGGTCTTTCGAGGGTTGTAACATGGTCTGGTTGTTAGTTATGAAACAAAGGATATTAGGCTCAAAGTATGATTTGTACCCACCCTTTTCTTCGTGATGTTCTCCAGTCCTACGTTCAGTTAAATCTGCACATATTTGTATTCCAAAAGGGTTGACGGTGTAAGAATGATGTTTCAAGATTTGGTCAAAAAGGCAGTCACCTTTATTTTTTTTTGATGGATGCCACTGACCCTTTGGTTTTGATATTATGGTCACTGGATCTTATTTTGTTTTTGTTGAGGATTCGAGGGCCTCTTTTGGTTTTTGCTTCTAATCCCTATCTTTTGCATGGACTCATTTTGCTTATCGGGTCCATCAGGGTTGCCTTGATTCTGCCTAAGTCTCCTTTGAGGTGTTTGACTTAACAGGCTTTTGATTTTTTTTTTTTGTCTTTGATTTTGTTGGATGGTTGTGACCGCCAGGTCATGGTTATTGATGAACAACCGGCATGTCTTTGGATTTTGCTTTGTGATTCAGGTGCGTAATTGGGTTAACTGAACACTACCCAGCCCCGGGTTGAGTATAAGGGTTTGTGGATCCGAAGGAAACTGCTACTTCTAGGCTCGAAGTGGTTTACTAGGGATTATCTCCTTATCTCTCCAATGTTTGGGGATTGAAACAATGCATGTACATCCTTGGCGGGATTCTATCCGAAAGCATACATGTAATTATAGGTATTTCGTTGTCACCATCCTCCCTCCAATCATTGCTAACAAAAGTTTGATATAGAGAGTGAAGTGAATAAATGTGTCGGTGATTTGCAGTAAAAGGAAAAAATGAGTGAATACGACATAATTGATTCAAAACAAGCATTGTCAATACATTAAGAAAACCAAATACAAACGGCAATGTTCAAAGCATACAGTACTTAAACAAATAAAGACGAAAATACAAGAATGTAAATGATGGGATGGCAACATGACTGCCTTCTTCGGGGAATAAGCTTGACTTGACTTGACTTAACTTGATGTTGGCACTATTTTGGTGGCGGCAGAGGGTTCTTGATGACGTTTGGAGCCTTCCCATTGAACGTGAGGAAATTCGAGTCGATCATGTCTTGAACCTTGTGTTTGAAAGCTCTGCAGTCCTCAATCATATGCCCTGGAGCACCCTTATGAAACTCGCAATGAGCATTAGCATCATAATCTGGGGGAATGACAGTTGAAGGAGCCAAGTCTCTGGGAGTAACAACCATCTTCTCCATCAATTGAGCAAAGATCTGAGCATATGACGTCGGTAGGCGATCAAAGTCTCTATCAGATCTCCTTGTCCTCTGTTGATTGGGCTGACGTTGTTGAGCAGCTTTCTGTTGTTGATGTTGAGGAGGATACTGATACCCTTGCTGATTGTAGAACTGTTGCTGAGGAGCCTGCTGTTGAGGCATTGGAGCTTGAACAGCTTAAACAGTCGGCTGATAAGGCATTGGTGCATATTGTGCAGCAGCAACATACGGATACTGGAAGTATGGCATTTGAAAAGGCATTGGAGCGGGAGCTTATTGAGCTTGCCCTTTCTGAGCATGAACAACATTTGTTTCGCCCTCTTTCTTTTTGTATCCATTGAAGGACTTCTTGACTTGAGGCTGACTGCTAAAACCTCCTTGGATCTTTCCACTCTTCAGACCTTCTTCAATTCTCTCACCGACAATCACCAAGTCAGAGAATCCAGCAGAAACATTACCGATTTGCTTCTCGTAGTACTGGCCTTGCAAGGTACCCATGAAGATGTCAATCAGTTCACAATCAACAAGAGGTGGATGCACTCTTGCAGCTAGCTCTCTCCAGCGTTGCGCGTACTCCTTAAAGGATTCGTTGTCTTTTTGAGCCATACTCTGAAGTTGAGTACGATTCAGAGCAAGGCCAGTGTTATACTTGTATTGTTTGACAAATGCATCAGCTAAATCATCCCAAGTGCGCACATTGCTACGCTCCAACTGCATATACCACTCGAGAGATGTCCCAGACAAGCTGTCTTGGAAGCAATGGATCATCAGCTTTTCGTCTTTGGCATGGGCAGCCATCTTGCGGCAGTACATCCTTAGATGCATGTGAGGACAACTGAGGCCTTTGTACTTTGGGAATTCTTGTACTTTGAACTTGGGAGGAATGACAACATCTGGCACCAAGCACATATCCAGAGCATTCAAAGAAGTTGAGTTGCGTCCCTCCATGACTCGGAGTTTCTCAGCTAGATCAGGACACATCTTCATGGCTTCAGAATCCTGAGCAGCAGTAGGATTAGCAAGTGGGATAGCAGCATGATAGTTCTGGACCTCATCATACTGATCTACCAGATTTTCTTCAACATGAGGAATAGGAATTTGAGTGACAACAGGTTGGGCTTGCAGAATAGCTCCAACAGTAACTCCAGATGTTGGAAGTGGTTGAGAAGTAGCTCCTTCGGCGGCAAGAGTGAATTTCATTGGTATCCCATAATTGATTGGATTGGGAACAAGAACTGAGAGTCTTGAGGTAGACCCTTGAACCTGTACAGTGTTGTTGGCAACAGCGGCTTCACGCAACTCTTCTTCTTTTCTGGCCATCATGATGGCTTCGAGAATCTGGTCAATCTTTCCCTTCATAGAGTCCAACTCTTCTCTGAAGGCGGCTTGCTCTTGTTGAATCTGCTCCATCATTCGTCTAGTGTTAGCTCGAGTTGCGTACGAGTGTCGAGGAATCAGCTTGATTTACTGGAGAAGGAAGGAAGTTGAAGTGAGATTCTGAGGTTGAAAATGCAATGCAAGATGCATAACAGATGCAATACAATGACATGAGATGCAATGCAAGATGCAAGATCCAGGATCGCAGGATCAAACAGCTTCAAACAGTTCTGAGGTTGGCCGGAGGAACGGGTCAAGAACCACAGCTAGGATCAAGAAAACCCACAGGTAGGTTTCTAAGACGGGTAAGTGCCTAGAGTTACGGATATATTTCGAAAACATTATAACCAAAACGAAGAGACATTTGATTATAATATCCTCGAAATAATCTCGTCTAGGTGAGGTCTTCATTTCTTCCCCACGAGAAAGATTTCTAGGAGGCGCCCACTACACAACCATCGACACACGGGTTCTAAACAGGGTTCTCAGAATCTTAGATCGAGGTCTAAAATATTACTGTCAGGAAGTAATACGTTCGAGGGATCTCATCTGATTGGGGCATTCGCATTAACTCACATAGAATTAACACTACCAACCACCATGGGTAAATTGGGTTAATGGTCCTTGGGATCGACGACCCACCTCGAAAATATTACCATCATGGCAAAGTTTCACCACGACAATAATATTTCCAAGGGAATCTACTCCAAGCAGGGTTTTTGCTTTAACTCACGCGGAAGAAACCACGCAAGCCTACACTACACAACCACCATCCTAATCCTAGGGCTTTTCTCTACTCGGGTGTAGAGCCATCTCACAAAGTACCCAATATAAGAACAACCCGACATCGCCACAGAAGGTAAAACAGATAAGGAAATAAGAAAGCAAGCGAGAAGAAAAGGTAAACAAACTAAAGAGCTAGCAATTCGAATCAAGATTGGCTTGACTCTCTCTTGCATGGAGCATACATCCCCAGCAGAGTCGCCATCTGTCGCTCGAAAAAATTGCTTAATCGAAGATACGACCCTTCGCGCGAAAGGCGCGGAAAATGGTTCGAACAGAGTCGCCACCGAACTTTATTTATCCCAAAAGAGGGAAAGGAAAATATCGAGAAAACCTTTAAAGGGTGGATAAGAACATGGTCGTCGCAACCACATTCTGGGTTCGGGAGTCGGTTACGTGAGGGGAAGGTACGCGTGCCCCCTCACATCCGTTGTACTCAACGGGAACCTCTTGATTCGAATCGCGATACTCGTTAGCTAAGTTTATCTATTTTCTTCTCTAAAATAAATGCGAAACGGTAAGATAAAAGGGAAGGACGTTAAGGGGAAATGGGGTGGTTTAAGGATAGGGTGCTCGGCAAGATCATCGTGACCTCGGGCCTACGTATGCTCATTCGGACGAGAATGAGGAATCAGAGCAATCGTAGTTCGACTACGGGAAGGGATATAGGGAAAAACAGAAGATGGAAGGAAGGTAGAGGTGGAAAAATAAAAAGTGTGGACGCAAACGGGGAGAAAAATAAAAAGTGTGCTTGCCAAGATCATCGCAATCTTGTGCCTACGTACCTTTATTCGGACAAGAATAAAGAGTCAGAGCAGTCGTAGTTCGTGGTACGCCCACGAAACAAGGGAATTGGTTGATTTTAAAAGAGGCGCCAATCGCTCACACACGAGTAAGAAAACTCGCACCCAAACAATCGAAGAGAGATTAAAAACTTGAACCCCCATTTTACACCTTGAAAAATGTTTCGATAGTTGTTAGTCTTTTTGAGGTTTGATTATGAAAATCCGCTTGACGTGGGATCAAGGGTTTATTGTATGTGCTTGGTTATTTTGAAAAGGATTGGATTTGTTAAAAGAAGAGGCGTCAATTTCTTACACACGAGTAAGAGAACTCGGACCCAAACAATCGAAGAGAGATCAAAGACTTGAACCCCCATTTTTCACCTTGAAAGAGTTACGATAGTTGTTAATTGTTTTCGAAGTTTGATTATGAAAATCGGCTTGACGTTGGATCAAGGGTTTATTGTATGTGCTTGGTTATTTTGAAAAGGATTGGATTTGTTAAAAGAAGAGGCGTCAATTGCTTACACATGAGTAAGAGAACTCGCACCCAAACAATCGAAGAGAGATCAAAGACTTGAACCCCCATTTTTCACCTTGAAAGAGTTACGATAGTAGTTAATTGTTTTTGAAGTTTGATTATGAAAATCCGCTTGACGTTGGATCAAGGGTTTATTTGTGAAAAGAGTTTGATTTGAAGATGACTCGATGACGAATCGAGGGTTTGGTTGAAAATGGCTCGACGATGAATCGAGGGTTTGGTTGAAAAGAGGTTTGTTTGAAAATGGCTCGACGGCGAATCGAGTATTAGTTTGAAAATGGGTTTTCTATGCTAGTCCCTAGGGGTGCTCCTAGTAAACAAACCACAATCAAAGCAATATTAAATGCATACATCGGAATGGGAGAGGGGTACACATAAATTACAAGGGATGACATGAAATAAAGGGTCTCGTTGTAAGGTAGCCCAAGAGAAAGCTGTGTGTGTGCGAAGTGTCTTAAACAAAACCTTGAACAAAGCGTCAAGCAAGTGGATGATCATAATCAACAGTCCATTAATATGATTGTTTTTAGGGTTTCGATATTTTTAGTGTTTTTTTTATTAAAGTATGTACAAATGAACAATGGTTAGATAAATAAATATGAATAATATGATATGAACAATGATAAGGATATGAATATGGATAATATAATCGAGATAATATTGACAAGAAAAAAATATTGACATTAAAGTTGGTCTCGTCTTAATCGCGATTTAATCGAGAGATCGATAATCAACAATTTTGTTGACTTTCACGGACCAAAAAGTGAAAATAAAAGTATATAAAGTGACAATTAAGAAATTAAATCAAAAATGTGAATACAAAGCATAAAAGTCTCACCTTTATCGAGATTTAATCGAGAAATCGATAAATCAATCGATATTTTAGTTTTCATGGACCCAAAATGAATAAGAATAATAGAAAAACAATGGAAATGAAATAAAATCGAAAATGACAAGAAAAATAATAAAGGTCTCACCTTTATCGAGATTAAGTCGAGAAATCGACAAATCGTCGATGTTTTGGCTTTCATTGACCCCAACATGAATAAAAATAGTAAAAATGAAATAAAATCGAAAAGGTGAATACAAAGAATAAAGGTCTCACCTTTATCGAGATTTAATCGAGAAATTGATAAATCGATCGATATTTGGTTTTCATCGACCCAAAAAAATAACGAAATAAATTGAAATGCAAAATAAATTTAGTTGCTAGGCCTCATATAAATCAAAATTTAATTGGTTTAAAAAATACCGATTAAATCATGAGTGTTATTGGATCATTGGCCCCTAATAAAATCGAAAAGCAAGAAGAAGACGGTCTCATATTGATCAAGATTTTCCATCGATTTGTTTAAATCAATCATCTATGGGCTTTTAATATATCATTGACAAAAAAAATTGAAAATGAAATTGAAATGGAAGTAAAATCATAAGCAAGATAAAAGAAAGGTTTGTGCTAGTTTTGTTTTTTATTTGCTCTTCTTCTTCTATCTCTGGGTTTCGAATTTAGGATTTGTTGGGAATTTGTCGAAGAAACGATTGGAAAGGGTTTGAAGGGTGTTGTTAAAAGAAAGGTTTTGAAGTAGAGTGTTTAGTTGTTGTGAAAAAGTTGAGATAGTGATGATGGCGATGGATAGCAGAAGGGAATGTGGTTGAGGAAATAAGGTCAAGGGAGGATATGCTTTGGTTTTGAGTAGAAGAGGGAGTTGATGAAAGATATGAAGTTGTTTGAGGTTGGTTCGGAAAGGGATTTGAGAGAGAATTTCGGAAGAATTTTGGAGGCTCAAGAGCTTCTGAAATGAGGGTGAGAAGGTTGTGTGATTTATAGTAGATTGGAGAGGGTGTTTTGGGGAAAGAATTCAGTCGTATGAAATTTTGGGAAGTTTTCATTTTTGTGACGTGGTTTTGGCGAGTAGTAGTGTTGCGTATGAGCGAGTTGTGAGCTGGGATTTGGTGGGTCCTGGCTTAATACAGGTTGGTGGTGACGTTTGTGCATTGTGTGTTTGTTTTGTAGAATGTGTGAGTTTGTTTTGAATCATGGATGTGATGGCGCATAGGTACAGGTTTTGTAGCAAGTTGGATGGCAGAGATTATTTTGCGAGATGGACGGTTGTGCGTGAATTGTGAATTATGGATGCTGTTGTTTGATGTGTGGCATCGTGAAACTGTGGGGCGTAGTGTGTTGTATTGTTGCTGAAACATTGTGGAATATGGCAATGGTTTTGCGCTGCAGTAATGTACAGGTTGTGTGTCACATGGTTAGCAGCGAGCTATCTTCATGATGGCTGATTTTGGTGTTGGGCCGTGTGACCTGCTTAATCCTTTTCATTTTTTTTTTATTTATTTATCTTTTTTGTACTTATTGTAAAATATGTAATGAGTCTGATAAGTGGACTTTGGCTTGTAAATATGGACTTTTTGGGGGGAAAAATGTAACATTTGGTGAAGAGTTTTTTGGACATTTTCTTTTTGTAAGGAATATGGGCTTATGGATTTTTGGGTTATGTAAGTGGACTTTTTGTAGTATAATGGACATGGGCTTTTAATTCCATAAACTTGTCTTTTTTTGTATGATAATTTGTAATGGGCTTTTTGTGGAGAAAAGTGGATATGGAAAGTTGAAAATATAGAAGTGATTATAATGGCTAAAAAGAAAAGAAAATGGATCATGAATGATGGATGAATTTGGATAAAAATAAATTTGGAATGGACTATTAAATCACTGGATAATGGATAGACTAAAAAAAATTATTTGGTGGATAGTGGAAATGATAACTGATGAATGGATAAAGAATTTCTCCTGACATAGATTAATAACCTGGTCACTCACACAAATAACCTGAGTTGGCACAAGACCCTAACTGAAACCTCATACACAAACCACTTGAATAATTGCACCCAAACTCTGACTATGATTATGAAACAGAACCTCGCCTGACCCAACAAATCAGGTTAAAACCACTGAACTTGGACAATAACTAAAAGTGACATATTTTTTTGGATTTTATGAATAATGGTTAGTGGATGGATGTACAAATGAAAGTTATACAGGTAGGACAAATTTGGGGTATGACATAAGCCAGGAAGGAAGTCCACTATTAGCAGTATCAAATTACAGACTCAACAAACCAGTTGACAATCCACTAACTTAATCACTACACAATGACCCTTCTATCTAAGTCCTCCCTAGATAAGAGACTCCATCTCACTTCCAATCATCGCAATGATGTCTAGCAGATAACATCTCAGCCACTGCATCAACAGCTTGATTTCCAACACTCTTCAATCACATAATCATAGAAGACACACTTCGATGACAATACCTAGACATGACACACATGACTAAGAACAATACTTAGAGTTGCTTAACAGCTTCCTCCAAGAACAATACATCTCTTACCTACAGGCTTCGAGATAAACACGATGACCATCCCACAAACCGGGGGGTTCATCAACCAACATAACCCTTATAATTTACATGATGGCTGGTTAACTAAAACTAGGTTACAATGCTTTTATTTATAACCTATTTCCCAATTGGATTTGAGCCTTCAAATCACAACAAATCAACTACTACAAATCTGCAAAAGATTCTGCTACTAAATAGATCTTCAATTAAATCTAATTATTCTCCATATCTTTTTACATGAAAATAGTAACAATATCTGCTCAATATAAGATTGCAACAGAATATATTTGTCCCATGATATTCGCCTGCAATCTCTCCACCAGATCTTCTCAAAACACACTTAAACAAATGCAGCCCTAACAAAACACATCAGACTGATGTTCTGATGTCCTGTCAACTGATGTCAAGACATCAGGTTTAACATCAGCATACAAAACTGCAACCCTTCTGATCTTAACATCAACTCAATGTTAAGAACTCATGTTAAGACATCAGACATATGACATCATTAACAACAACATTGTTTTACCAAAATTGCAGCCAGACAGTGATGTTGTGACATCTCCTTTGACATCTTGATTAAAAATCACATGACAGCAAAACAGCAACACCTTCTATACCAGACTAAGATGTCATGACATCTCCTTCAACATTTGTCACATAAACCAAGATGTTATGACATACTTTCATGACAATAATACTACTATATCTGTACTAATGTCTGATTTACCATGTCAGGACATCTTACCCAACATCCTGATGCAACCTTGTTTTAGCCTAAACATCTGAACTGGAAGTTCTGTCTACTGATGTCAGAACATCACGTTTAACATCATGCACAAATCCTCCAATACTAACAACACACCATACCGTAGAATGTTAGAATCACATGTCAATACATCAAGCAAGACATCTTGATGTACCACATTATTTTACCAAAATTGTTGCCAATTCAGAACTAACAAATCGTTTCTTTAAAATAACTTTCTCTTTAAAACTTTACCCCTTTTCTAAAGAAAAATAACTTGGTTAAACAAAGAGATATAAACGCGTTATGTTTATACTAGTTCACTTGAGAACCTCTCAAGTTAATCTAGTCCACCCGCCAAGGTGATTTCGCCTCTCTCAACGAGGTCTTAATCCACTATTCAACAAAATAGTACACTGCACGAGCTAACACAGCTGGTGACTAACAACAACCTCTAGAACTCACACGTTCTAGATTTCTTAAGTAACCCAACCTCACAGGTCTTACTTAAGGCACAATCTCTAAGACACACGTCCTAGACTTCTCAAGAGATCTAATCACTAAGACTCTCTTAAGGAATACAACTTTAAGTTCAAATACAATGGGTTTACAGAAAATTGCTTCTTATCAAGCTGATAATGTAAACAAGTCTTTAGACCAAGAATGACTTAAGAAAGAACAGAGTTAGAAAGTATTGTAGCAGTTCGTGTGTGTTGCTTTCTTCAAGTCTTTGAGCTTCCTTTTATAGCCGAGTGAAAAGAGCCGTTGAGATGGAATCATGATAGCTAAGTAGGCTTACGGCTAGAAGCGTGAGGACAGGTACAAAGTCTTATGTATGTTGCGCGTCCTGTCTGTGTCAGATTGTCTTGTTTGTATTTTGCACAGACTTCAAGAATTTTAACGTTGTAATGTAGTACAACTGTACAGTGTGGCAAGTTTTCTTGGCTTCTCAACTTTAGAGGGTTTTTGTGAGCATGAGTAAGAAGGGAAAACATTGCTCGGTTCTTGAGATTATTAAGTCTTCGAATCATCAGCTCTGTGCTTCCAGAATCTTCAGAACTTGTCTTAAGAACCTTGTTCTCTTAATCCACTTTCTTCATATCTTCAGAGGCTTCTGATAATATTTGATTGAAGCATGAGAGTCGACTTTTGTTAGGTCTTCAGAACCTTGATCAGAGAGCGTGAGGCTTCAGTATCTAGACTTCGTTCCATCAGAACCCTCGTCTTCAGATCTTCAGAACTCATACTCTTTTCCTTTCGAATTAAAGTCTTTTGTGTTATCTTCGTTCAACTCTTTTAAGTGCATAGACGAAATGTATTTCTTTAAACATTGCGCCGATTCTCAGGAGCATAACCTGTTTGCTAGGTTCTCACAAGTAACAACATTAGTTGTGCAAAATTGTTCATGCCAATACTCATTTGTTATCATCAAAACTTGAAGATAATATTGCAGAACCAAATCTTGTTCTCACAATCTCCCCTTTTTTGATGATGACAAAACTATGTATTTGATGATGCAATTTTGATATATAAATATATAACACAGATAACATGGAAACAGGTTTTTAGGCTAGTTTATCCTTTTTATGAAGTGCTCCCCCCGAGTATTAGATTTGATTAAGGTTTGTGCTCAGGCTCCCCCTGACTTCACTAACCTTTTGAGTCTTTCTTCATCATCAGAGTTATGAGTTATCTGCACAGAGGAAAAATACAGAAAAACAATCTAATAGAGATGATAGATTTATCTGTTAGCATGTAAGCAACATTGTTTTTCAGAGAATGACTATAGGATCAAAATTATCACATTCATATACTTTCTCCCCCTTTTTGTCATGAATCAAAAAGATAAACACAGGGTAGTCCAAGGGTGAAAAACACAGAACTAAAACTTAAAAGAAAAACAGAGGTTTTATTTGCTGTCAGAGGACATCTTGTCCCAAATCTTCTTCATCATGATCTGAAGATTTTCATTGACAGTATCTTGCTTGTCAAACCTTTCTCTGAAGTTCTTCTGTTCAATTCTGATTTTATCAATGGCGTCTCCCAGACGCTTGATAACAGGATCAGAAGTGGAAGCAATCATAGCACTTTATTTAGCTTCTTATGCCTTTCTAGCGGCTTGCTCTTCTGCTTCTTTAGCAGCCTTTTCTTCAGCTTCTTTCTGCTTGGCAGCCAAGAACTTGAGTGCTTGACTCTTGCTTCAGCTTCTGCTCTCTCCTTAGACTTTGTTGTTTAGTAGTTATGGTTGTATTTGAGAAACTTACAATTCTTGTAAGTTCCATGTCCAACCATTTTTGAAAACTTTGACAGGCACTCTCAAGTTCCATGAGCTTTGTGCTTGTACAAAGTTCCTCTCTTAGCTTAGCAAGCATCTCAAGTGCTTTATCATGAAATTGACTTGTACATTCTTCAAAGGATGTTAGAGGTGGAGCATTATAGATAACTAGAGTGAGGTTGGATTTATCAGAGTTGGTTTCAGGTGGTGGTTGCTGAGATAAGTCAATCTCAGAGCTCATGAGGTTTTCAGGTAAGACAATTTCTAGGGATTCATAGGAGGTTCCCTCAGAACTAGATTCAGTATTGGGAGCTTGAGATTCCGATATTTGATTTGTTGGTTCTAGTTTATTTGGCTGAATTGTTGAGGTAGTTGTTGTTGAAATATAGGTAAAAACAGTCCCAGACAAGATAGGAGTAGTTATTGATGGGTTGGTGGTTGATTAATCAGTGGTTGGTAAAGGAATAGAAAAAGACAGGGGTTTAAACCTTACATGTGGAATGGAGGTAGAGGTGATTGGTGATGAAGATGGTGCAGCAACAGATGGATTTGCTTCAACTTTATTGATTTTCTCAAGAAGAAGAGCTTCTTTTTTGGAGATTTCAGTTTCATCCTTTTTCTTCTTTTTGCACTCCGCATCCTCTTCAGCGAGCTTCCTCTTACTCCTGGTAATATGCTTTGACTCAGAGACAGCTTCTTCAATTCTAGATTCTGCTTCTCTCATTATGGCAATGTAAGAGGCTATTGCAGTTGGATTATCTTCTTTGTAGTAGAATGGATAGTTTTCTACTGGATTCCTGATCTTTTTCACCGTGTCGGGAGAAATAGGTGTTGGTTTCACATCAACACTTGCAATCATCTTCATATGATTAAGATTTACAGCATTGAAAGATTCTCCAACTTATTCATTCAGATATTCCGTGAACTTTGTTTCCTTGATCAGATAATTCACTAATCCGCTTTCAACCAGAATGTCAGAGATCAGCCTTCCAAAAGGAATGTAGTTGACAATGTTCTTTTCTGGTGAGACCGTTGTTCTTGTCTTGCGCACCATATCCCTTAAATAGTAGAATAGAATGGAGGGAAGGCACATTTTCTCATGTTTGTGTAGGTAGTACAACATGTGTTTTTTATTTGTGTTGGAAAAATCTGTAGCACTCTTCACCGGTCTTGGATTGATGCATCCAAGAATGATCTTGTGCCTGATCCTTAGGTTGTCACGCAAGTTTTTGCTTTTGCAGTCTGTTGTTCCTGATTGACAGCTTTTGAAGATAGCTTTGTTGATGTCTGACTCAGATTTTTCAGTTTTTCCGTACACCCTCTTTCCTTCCAAGAACTTCATTCCTAGCTATTTTGAAATAGATTTCTCAGGGATGATAATCTTTTGCTCTATAACAAAAGATACCTCATGAAATTCGTCTGCATCTGCATGTCTCCAGAATTCTTTCACTAGATCATCAAAGCATGGACCTCTTAGTCTATCAAAGTAATTTTTCCATTCTTGGGCACCCAATTGATCAATTAGGTTAAAGCCATTATCAGAGAGGTTGTTGAAGTCAACATCTAGCTCTTTCAGAACAGTTAGATCATTTGCATGTGTCACACATGTCACAGAGCGAGTTTTCTGGGTGACATGGTTTGCAACAATTGTGGGAAGGGTTAATGGATTTTAAACAGCTGGTTCAGCCATTGAGAGAGTTGTAGTGGGTGTGATGGGTGAGGATGGTAGTTCTTGAGAGATTTGAACAGTATCTTGTTGATGAGTGTTCATCCTTACGGTGGAAAGAAGGAATAAGGATTGAACTTGAGTTGATTTTGAGGGAGTGATCGATTGAGAGAGAAATAGATGAGAGTCGGTTAAATTTTTAGGGTTTGTGAGAGAGAGATAGAGATAGAATGTTTTGAAGAGTTGAAGAACATGAAGGGAGAAGAATGAACGTCTTTGGATTGTTCCCAAGAAGAATTAGAGGTAATCTAGGTTACGTGTGTTAACTATTCTCTAATGGAGTGAAAAGTTATGGTATTTATGAGATTGTGAAGTATTTGAGTGGATAGACACGTAAGGGAATAGGTGAATAAATGTGATAAACTTGAGTCGATCTCGAGAAAGATGTTGTTCGTTAAAATTGAATAATTAAAGTGACTTAATTTTATTTAAATCACATGCAAAAATAATTTTCCGAATATATGACATGTCACATATTTATCAGAACTTGAGATGCGTTAAGAAAAAGGTTCTGATGATGTGAAAATACTTTTCTTCTGACTAAACACATGAGGTTCTGAAAATGTTTTCATTCTGAACAGTACTCCATATTCAGGTGTTTTAAAATGATTAGAAATCTATCTTCAGCTAAGGGTTTTGTAAAAATATCAGCCCACTGATGGTCTGTATCAATGAATTTTAAGCATAAAGCTCCCTTCTGAACATAGTCCCTAATAAAATGATGTTTTATTTCAATGTGTTTAGCCCTAGAATGTAAAATTGGATTTTTACTTAAGCAAATAGCAGCAGTATTATCACAGAAGATAGGAATGTTACTCTCGTATATCTGATAGTCTTCCAGCTGATTTTTCATCCATAGCATTTGAGTGCTGCATAGGGAAGCTGATATGTATTCTGCTTCTGCTGTTGAGAGAGCAATTGTAGATTATCTCTTGCTTGACCATGAGATTAGATTGCTTCCTAAGAACTAAAAGTTCCCCGATGTGCTCTTTCTTTCTAATCTGTCTCCGGCATAATCTGCACCGCAGTAACCAGAAAGAGTATACTCTGATGTTTTCTTATACATCAGGCCAAGGTTAGTTGTTCCTTTCAGATACCTTAGAATTCGCTTGACAGTGGTTAAATGTGTTTCTCTTGGATCTGATTGGAATCTAGCACATAGATGTACACTGAATAATATATCAGGTCTAGAAGCAGTTAGATATAAGAGAGAACCTATCATACCACGATAGAGTTTTTGATAAACCTTAACTCCTGTTTCTTCTTTTCCCATGACACAAGTTGGATGCATTGGTGTTTTAGCAATGTTGCAATCCGTCATATTGAACTTCTTCAGAAGTTCTTTTGTGTACTTGGTTTGATGGATGTAAGTGGCCTCTGATCTTAGATCAATCTGAATTCCAAGGAAGAACTTCAGTTCTCCCATGAGGCTCATTTCAAATTCGGCCTGCATTAACTTTGAAAATTCTTCACATAGAGAAGAGTTAGCAGAACCAAAAATAATGTCATCAACATAGTTTTGAACAATAAGAATGTCATTCTTATATGTTTTACAGAAAAGAGTTGTGTCAACCTTTCCTCTGGTGAAATTGTTTTCTAATAAAAATTTGCTCAATCTATCGTACCAAGCTCTGGGAGCTTGTTTAAACCATAGAGTAATTTTTTAAGTTTAAAAACAAAGTCTGATTTTTCTGAATTTTCAAAACCAGAAGGTTATTTGACATAAACTTCTTCTGATATATAACCATTTAAGAATGCACTCTTAACATCCATTTGATATAGAGTGATGTTATGATTTACTGAAAAGGATATTAGTAAACGTATTGCTTCAAGTCTAGCAACTGGAGCAAATGTTTCGTTGTAGTCAATTCCTTCTTGTTGATTGTATCCTTGAGCAACAAGTCGTGCTTTGTTTCTGACAACTTCTCCCTTTTCATTTAGCTTGTTCCTAAATACCCACTTAGTTCCTATTACATGAAAATTCTTAGGTTTAGGAACTAGACCCCAAACATCATTTTTGGAGAACTAGTTAAGTTCTTCTTCCATAGCCAGAACCCAGTCTTTGTCCATGAGGGCTTCTTCAATTGTAGCTGGTTCTATCAATGATACTAGTCCTACAAGTGTTTCTTCTGATGGTCTAAAGGCTGATCTGGTTCTGATAGGAGCATCTTTGTTACCCAGAATTAGTTCCTCAGGATGGGATGTGGACAATCTTCTTCTTCATTGAGATAGGGTATTTGGAGTTACTTTAGTGGTTTCTGGTGTAGGATCTTGCTGTTCTTTAACTTCATCTGTCTTTTCCTTAGGTTCGGAGAATCTGATTTCCAAATCTGCAAGTTTCTCAACTAGCTCTGACTTTTCTGAGTCAGGCTTGTCATTGAATCTAACATGAATAGATTCCTCCATAATTCTTGATTCTGTGTTGTAAACTCTGTAGCCTTTCGAGCGTTCAGAGTATTCCAACAACAGAAACTTTTGTGCTTTGGAATCAAACTTGCTAAGATTCTCTTTAGTGTTAAGCATAAAACAGACACATCCAAATGGATGAAAATAAGAAATGTTGGGTAATTTGTTCTTCCACAATTCATATGGAATTTTATTCAAGATAGGTCTTATAGTGATTCTATTTTGAATATAACATGCTGTGTTAATTGCTTCTGCCCAGAAGTGCTTAGCTATGTCAGTTTCTTGGATCATGGTGCGAGCCATTTCTTGTAAAGTTCGATTCTTTCTTTCTACAACTCCGTTTTGTTGTGGAGTTCTAGGGCAAGAAAAATCGTGAGATATTCCATGTGAATCAAAAAGTTCTTCAAAGTTTTTATTTTCAAATTCTCCACCATGATCACTTCTGACTCTGACTATTTTATAATTTTTCTCATTTTGTACTTGAGTGCAGAAGGAAGCAAACATAGAATGTGATTCATCCTTGTGTTTTAAGAATTTTACCCATGTCCATCTGCTGTAGTCATTAACGATGACTAGTCCATATTTCTTACCATTGAGAGAGGCCATTTTTACAGGGCCAAACAGATCAATGTGAAGAAGTTCCAACGGTCTAGAAGCGGAAACAACATTTTTAGCTTTGAAGGAGGTTTTTGAAAACTTTCCTTTCTGACATGCTTCACAAAGAGCGTCTGACGAATATTTCAGATTTGGCAAGCCTCTAACAAGACCAAGCTTGTTAAGCTGAGAGATTCTTCTCAAACTGACATGGCCAAGACGTCTGTGCCAGACCCACTGCTCTTCGTTTACAAAAAGAAGACATTTTACATTTTGATGTTTTAAATCAGATAATTTAATTTTGTAAGTGTTGTTTTTCCTCTTTTCGTTGAATAGGACAGATCCATCCTTCCGACTTACAGCTTTACAAGACGTTTGATTAAAAATAAGATCATAGCCACTGTCGCTAAGTTGACTTATTGACAACAGATTATGCATTAGACAGGAGGTTTTGCAGTGTAAGATTCTATCTTTCCAATAATCAAACTTTTTGCCATCAAAGATAGGAGGTTTTGCAGTGTAAGATTCTCTTTCAATAACATTTGTTTCAGAAGTTGTTGGTGGTGGTGTAGTCATTGTTTTTCACACTTGGATCGGTACTGAACACTGTTAAGTACTTGATAAAAATTCAATCTTTTTATCACCTCAAAACTGGAGCTCTGATGCCAATTAAAGGTGTGAAAAACGCAAGAAAGGGGGGGTTTGAATTGGTTTTTCAAAATAAATCGTTTCTTTAAAATAACTTTCTCTTTAAAACTTTACCCTTTTTCTAAAGAAAAACAACTTGGTTAAACAAAGAGATATAAACACGTTATGTTTATACTAGTTCACTTAAGAACCTCTCAAGTTAATCTAGTCCACCCACCAAGGTGATTTCGCTTCTCTCAACGAGGTCTTAATCCACTATTCAACAAAATAGTACACTGCACGAGCTAACACAACTGGTGACTAACAACAACCTCTAGAACTCACATGTTCTAGACTTCTTAAGTAATCCAACCACACAGGTCTTACTTAAGGCACAATCTCTAAGACACACGTCCTAGACTTCTCAAGAGATCTAATCACTAAGACTCTCTTAAGGAATACAACTTTAAGTTCAAATACAATGGGTTTACAGAAAACTGCTTCTTATCAAGCTGATAATGTAAACAAGTTTTTAGACCAAGAATGACTTAAGAAAGAACAGAGTTAGAAAGTGTTGTAGCAGTTCGCGTGTGTTGCTTTCTTCAAGTCTTTGAGCTTCCTTTTATAGCCGAGTGAAAAGATCCGTTGAGATAGAATCATGATAGCTAAGTAGGCTTACGGCTAGAAGCGTGAGGACGGGTACAAAGTCTTCTGCATGTTGTGCGTCCTGTCTGTCTCAGATTGTCTTGTTTGTATTTCGCACAGACTTCAAGAATTTTAACATTGTAATGTGGTACAGCTGTACAGTGTGGCAAGTTTTCTTGGCTTCTCAACATTAAAGGCTTTTTGTGAGCATGAGTAAGAAGGGAAAACATTGCTCGGTTCTTGAGATTATCAAGTCTTCGAATCATCAGCTCTGCGCTTCCAGAATCTTCAGAACTTGTCTTAAGAACCTTGTTCTCTTAATCCACTTTCTTCATATCTTCAGAGGCTTCTGATAATATTTGATTGAAGCATGAGAGTCGACTTTGGGTAGGTCTTCAGAACCTTGATCAGAGAGCGTGAGGCTTCAGCATCTGGACTTCATTCCATCAGAACCCTCGTCTTCAGATCTTCAGAACTCATACTTTTTTCCTTTCGAATTAAAGTCTTTTTTGTTATCTTCGTTCAGCTCTTTTAAGTGCATAGACTAAATGTCTTTCTTTAAACATTGTACTGATTCTCAGGAGCATAACATGTTTGCTAGGTTCTCACAAGTAACAACATTAGTTGTGCAAAATTGTTCATGCCAATACTCATTTGTTATCATCAAAACTTAGAGATAATATTGCAGAACCAAATCTTGTTCTCACACCTGACTCCCATGAGTTGGGCTAAAAGATCTTTGTTGGTATTGCATATGCATTCAAAAATCAATGTCGTATCTAAACTAGTGATTCATTCACAAGGTTTTGCGACATATTTTCAGTAAAAACTTCAAGATTAACATGTCTGTTGCATTAGAATTATCATTCTCAGAATTAACATTTTCTGCTTGCATACATTTGTTTGACATCATGGAAGTTTACATTTGAGCATCAATGATGAGCTTAATTTTTTTAGGCCTGAAACTCTGATGAGCAATTGGCAAATCATTTCAAGAATGATCCTATCCAGGGACATGTTGCCTGAAGGCTTTATTGAATATTAGCGAGTTTGTTTTCCCAGTTGATGCTTTTGCATGGGCCAAAGTTTGAAGAGTCTATTGATCAAAGAGTGTGCCAAGTTCAGTTAATCTGGGGCAGTTACGTCGAAATTCGACGAATCTCTCCAAGAGTTTGAAAACACCGGGGCAAATTATCTCAAGTCCTTGTAGTACAAAGTTTCCTCTCGGTGTAAAATCCTTTGTAGAACATGCGGTCTAGGGCAAAAAGCTAAATTGTGAACTCAACGCTCTCCTATGCAGAGTTTGTTCTAGTGGATGTAGCCAAGTTTCCCCTCTGGTTGTTGATCAAATGATGGATTTCCTCAATATTGGTATGAGGTGTTGGACTTTTGAAATCCAATATTCCCCGATGGAGTGCCAGTTTGGGTATTTCCCAGTCAAGTACTATTCGGGTATTCTCCAACAGAGTATGATTATCTTCTCCGGTCAGGTTATGTTCAAGCATTTGTGAAGCTTTGGGGTGATGTTTCCCCTTGATGTGGAACCCCCGCACAGAGTTTTACCTCTTGTTGTGATGTTGTTGCCGTGGTTGTTCCCAAAGCAGTGAGCAGTGTTGTTCAACTAAGAAGTGTTGATATAGTAGTCTACTATTGGGTTTTCTCCCTCCTTGAGTTGGGTATTGATTTAAAGTTCCCCACAACCTTTTTGCTATGGTGTTAACTTCTTATTCCCCAATAGAGTTTGCTTTGTGTGTATCCCTGACAGGATCCCAGCGATGTCTCCATTTTGTTGAGATTAGCCGAGTAATCAGCTGAGTTGTGGAGTTTTTTTGTTTACCCGTGTGTCTGTTTCGTCAGCATATTCATACGCATATTCATGCATGTGCATCATTTGCTTTATGTAGAATCATGTGTTTTATATTGTGCATCTTGCATTTTTAGTACTTCTCCGCTCTTTGATGTGGTTTCCTCCGCAGAGTGTGTGTGTTTCCTCTCTCCATTAGAGTGTTGACTGATCGCGACTTTATGAGTCTACCGGGGTTACTAACTACAAGTGCACAGTCTAATCGTGTAGTTTTAAAAGATATCGAACCCACAAGGACTGATAATCAAACTAATGCCATCAAATTGTTACTATGTTTAGCTAAGGCTGATGATTAATATAGGATCTAAGGAATAACGGGAATTAAATTTGGATTTAAATAAAATATAACGGAATATCGGTTTGTAACTTGTCAACCATCAGGGATTCAATAAATCATTGGCGTATAAGTAAGTCAAAATATTCTTCAGTAGAAAATATCCATTTAAAAGTCTTTACCTCACACTCTCGTGTTTATTAACTCTGACTATACTCCTAAATCAGAATGTTTGCTCTCGCTAAACCATTTGAATTTAAAAGTACTCTTTGAAAATAAACAAGTCCTAATTAATTTTAAAGTGCTCTCGCTGTGTTTAAAATTAATGTTCGATTTCAGCTATCCGGTTAAAACCTCAAACTCTCGTTGTATTGATCGTAACCTTCGTTACCTTTTTACTCTTGTAACAAAAGTTCATTTAATTTAAGAAAAAGAAATCTAAACCAGAAAAATAAATTATTAACAGTTAGCCAAGACTTATTGAATCCCTTTCCGATCGGCTTATTTACATCATGATATAAATGGTTTAGCCGGACATGACTTTCGAAACAGAAATGCACATACGATAATAAATCATAATTAGAAACATGCCTTCGGAATTAATTAAGGAAGCAATAATAATAATCGATAGTAAAATAGAAACTTTGAACTTAAATAAACTTGAATTATAATGATGAAGGCAAGCTTCGAGTTCCCGATCCGATTAAAATTTGCAGAAAAATACAATGCTGAAACTCTAAGAAACTAAGGTGCAATAGTTACCCAATGTGGAAAACTATCGCTATTATTGGTGCTTGGAAAATTACAAATGGAAAAGTAAGAATCAAAATCTCTGAACAATAAGGTCTGCAGCAAAGAATAGTCCCTCTGCACGTTCCTAACTGCCTTCTACTTATAGTGCTCAGCAGTTGTAGTGGGAGAGAATAATTCGGAAGTGGAGGTTTTTTGGCCGATAAAATTTGAGTGACTTCCTTGAGTACGAGGGATTTCCGGATGACTTCAACGAGTTTGAACGTGTGTTGGAACGTGGGTTGAACGTGATGAGTAGTCCACTCTGTTGAAATTAACTAAGAAAATAGGTCGTGTCGGTCGCCACATGATGTGTGACGAGTCGCCACACTCATTGTGTGCAGTTTCCTATTTTTCTGGCATCTGTCTTCTTTCTTCTCCTTCTTTCCTATTCTCTCTTCTTTTCTCATGCAAGTTGTTTGAGGTAAAATACCTGAAAATGAGCTTGAACACTTGCAAAATAAAACGTAAATAACGAAAATGATGAAATAATGTAATGTAAATCAAGGCAAATATGTAATGTAATATCGCATTATCAAACTCCCCTACACTTGAACCTTTGCTTGTCCTCAAGAAAATAATCTGTTCAAAAACATTGATCCAACACAAATACCTGACACATCTCCAAATCGTACGTGGTTGTGCGGCATTTTGTTAAAATGACAGATACTCAAATCAAACACTAAAGATACATTAATTACACAAAACATGAAACATGATCATAAACCCCCCCCCCCTTTTACAAACCAGTCCGAATCATTCTACTATAGCTCAACCTAATGCTTATCGTTTCTATTTCACCCGTTTTCATTCCGACGCAATCACATTAAGCCATTTGCCTTTGCACGCACGTAGTAGAGTAGCCTGCTAGTGATTTTGATCCTTTAAACACGGGGTCTGATACACAAGTGTGGTAACCCTTTATATATATACCGATTTCAAGTTGTGGGGGACCAAACCGTAGTTCGCCCTACCGAGTTCAGTACCAAGCACCTCTGAACCAACTAACAACAGGTTTCTCTTGCCTTCTGCATATCTTGCATCATTTAGATTTGGTGCATTTTTTTATTTTCCAAAGTCAAAGGCGTGAAATTTTTCAATTTTAGGCATCTTTAGGCATCAATCATTTATTTTCATCGACTATCCACGTAGCTTGTGCTTAGACGGTGATGACTGCTAATATAAACTACTTGGGGTCAGTTTAGAACTACAGCTTAAGGTCTCGGTATAATAGGTACTCAAACTGATCACGCATATTCGAGGGGTCTAGGGTGTCAAGACGGTATCAATTTTGTTAAACCTTTCTCAGGTTTCTAACATAGCCTACGTGTAAAACAACCTATATACTCTAAGGGTGTGTCAAGTTATGTATCGAATCCCACAAAAATTTTGTTGTTAAGGCTAAATAAAGTGGGGGAATTAAATAATACGGAAAACATATGCATATAATAACTTGTTGTTACATTAACGTTGAAGAAGGAAACATAAACTAGAAAAACTAAAAAACTAATGCTTCCTCTCCCACACTAAATCTAACATTGTCCTCAATGTTTCGAGATAATGTAAAAGAGAAAGGAACAACCAAAATAGAAAAGTAAACTACTGGGGGCTGTAACGCCCCGTTTTTTTCGATTTATTTAATCGAGTCGATTTAATTATTTTTCGTTTTTATATTATTTTATTCTAGACTTTTATTTGACAATATATTATTTTTCATCGTTATTATGTTTTATCGCGTTTTGAGAGCGTTTAAGGATATTTGAGCTGAGGGGTAAAATGGTCATTGTGAGGGGTTAGATATTTTAGAAAAATTAGATATTTTTATAAATAGAGATTTGAGAGAAAAAGAGAGAAAAGAAAGAGAAAGGAAAGAAAGGAAGGGGAAGGAAAAGAGAAGGAGAGGAAAACTTATGGAAGAAGAAATCATCCGTTCAAGCGCGATTAATCGGGTAAGGGTGAGAAGTTTCGATTATATTGCGATTGTATATGTATATGGGTTTGATTGTGCGAATGTTTTCTTGTTTTTATAATGTTTTTACATTTGATAAATTGATGAACAAATGATTGAAATCAATGTTTTCACGGTTGAAATGCGATATAAATGCATGGGAATACTTGTCGATCATGTTGGAACATGTTTTGGTTGTTATGGTATGAATTGGAAGGGTTTGGATGGAAGAAATGATAGATTTTGGCCCCAAATGACCTATATTGACGCTGCTGCGAATTCTGGGTTTCGCGGGTTCGCCTAGCGAACCACAGCGAAGGACCGGGTGAATGTTCGCCTAGAATTTCGCCTAGCAAACTTTATGCTGGTTTTTTTCTGCCATAGTTCGCTGGGGTTCGCCTAGCGAATACTGGAGCGAACGTGACAGATTTTTCTATTTTGTTTTCTTCATAACTTTCAAACCGTAAGTCCGTTTTGGCTGCCGTTCGAAGCGTTGGAAAGCCAATGAGATGTTCTTTCTTAAAAAAATGGTTTGAGGACAGTAGATGATTTATTTAAGTCGTGGTTGTGTAAAAGTGTTGGGTTGTCGGGTTTTTATCGCGTTAAATGCGTGCGGTCGGTGTTTTACAGTGTGTTGTGCTATTATTATATGACGTGGAGCTTTTACGTGGTTTATATGATGTTGAAGCATATGATAAGTTATTTTAATTATTGTGTCCTTATGGAAAAATACTTTGTTGACTTGAATACAAATGTATGGTATTAATGTATGTTGTTGTGGGTAGCCTCGGTGGCGTGAATCCTAGTGTTGTGAAAATCATTGTATGATTGTAGGATTGTTGTGGTTGATGGTGAGTAATTCTTGATGTGAATTAATATGAGTGTATATGCTAAAATGCTAATTGTTGTGGTTTGTGGATTATGATAAAATGCATTGTTTATGTGAAATTCAATGTGTGTTATTTGGTGGCCTTATGGCAAGTAAAGGCATTGTTTAAATTGATTTCCAATGCATGAATAATGACGATGAGATAATTCATATTGTTGATTTGTGAATATGAATTTGATTGTCATGATTCATTAGTATGCCAAGCATCATGATATGAATCTTGTGATGTTGTGTGCCCTTGTGGGGTGTGAGCGACAAAACGATTCCAGAGGGAATCTGCTATAACGGTCGTGAGCCTTATTCAAAGAGGACCTAAAGAGACGTTATAGACGATCGTGAGCCTTATACAAAGAGGACCTAAAGCGATTGGATCGTGAGCCTTATACAAAGAGGACCTAAAGCGATCCATAAACGTCGTAAGCCTTATAAAAAGAGGACCTAAAGCGGCGGGGAACATCGTTTGCCCGACGGGGAGTTACACTAAGTAACAAGCGATGATTCCAATAATTCCTGAGTGAATTAATGATGATGAGAATGATGGATGGAATGGTACCGCATTGCATATAGTCGTTGTGTCGGTCTCTGTACATTTACATAAATCATGAATAGATTCATTATGTGTGGGGAATTGTGAATTGATGGATTATCTGTTGAGCTCGTGATAGTGTTGGTGATTTTATATGCATTCGTGATAAATGTATGGATTATGGATGATATGTTTTATGAATGGACATATGCTATGTTTTGTGGAGACGTTATACATTACAAAGATTGTTTGGATTATTAGAAATATGTTATGTATCTGTGGCATGCTATATGTATTAGTATGTGATGCTTGTGGTGAGAATAATTATGCATGTGAATTTATATGTGTTGCATATTATTATGAAATCTTGATTTAGTTGTTATTTCTCACCCTTCTACTGTGGTTTGTTGCCCTATGAGGCAATTGCAGATTAGTATCTTGGAGGCTTTTGTGAAGATTAGTTCTTCATCCTTTTGTCGGTCTGTCTGCTCTGATACGTAACACGGGAGTCGGGGAATGCTTTTGTTATATATGTATACATTTGTTGGATCTATTTTGTATTACCTTTGTATGAATATTTTGATGTTATAAAACAATTTATTTTGTAAAACAAGTCAGTTATGGATCTTTCCACTTTATTCCATAATTGAACTTTCCTTTTGTTGGAAAAAGTTTCCCTTTTATGTTTATTCCATTTTGTGTTATGTATCAAATTTATGAGCAGGGATTGTGTTTTCTTTCTTTAAATGTGGCATCCTTGTTTCTGTCTAAGAATAAATTTTTATTTACTCTGATTTATTTATGTATTATTTATCTGCGATGGGAATTGGGGTGTTACATTAGTGGTATCAGAGCAGGTCAGTCCGTCCGGCCAGGTTGTTGAGTCGGTGTGGCATGACAGTTGAATACTGTCGATGCTGTTTGTTCCTTAGTACGTGATATGTGTGTGAAACACTGTCATTACTTTCTGGTTTTCTAATCCTTTGTCTTCAGGTGTGAGAATGAGATAAGTGGGGGAGAAGCTGGTGCTTCTCCAAGTTGCTTCGGTTGTGTGTCGTTGGCTGTAAGAGTGTAAGTGTTGTTTGGACAGTGTTGTTCCCGGTTCCGGAGGAAATGCGGAGGTAAGGCTTATGTCAACTAAGGATTTGTACCTTAGGTAGTTTTGTGCACAAGAGGAAATAAATGCTATTATAGTTTGGTAAAGACGCTTTATGCCCCATCATGATTGTCGGCTGTCTATTGACAAATTAAGGAACTGATCACCCTTAATCTCTTATTGATAGTAGATAAAATTATGTTGGATGGAATAGACGTGTCTTTCCGGCTATGATAGTGTGTGCAATGAATTGTTGGAATTAAGAAAATGATTACGGATTTTTTTGTTGAGTCGATGAAGATTCTAATATCGGAAGATGTGACAGATTAGAGGTTTTGGTATGTTGGTTCAGTTGGGAAGTCATTGAGAGAGAACGATTGGGTATCGTTAATGGTTGTTCTCAGAGAGTAGAGTGTGAACTCAAATTTGACGAAGGTGAAGATTTGAGGTTTGGATCTGCTAAGTAAGTAGAAGAACTTTTAGAAACTGAAACTCAGATGTTTGTCATGTTTGTGATGATAGTGTTCTGGAAATTGGCAAGAAGCCATTGTGATGGGCCGTCAGTTGTGCATGGTTTTCAGATGTGTTTTTGGATGAAACATTAGTGTGTCGACTTGAAGAGGTCCACCATGATTGGTAAGGAAAAGGATGATAGCATGAGGTTGCGTGTTAATCAGTGAGTAGTATGGAAACTTGCGGTTGTGTTCTGGATAGCTTGAGTTTTGAATTATTATGAATTGCGAACGATTTGAAGTTCCTTGATGGTATTACTTTTGGTTATGGGTTGAGATCTCGTGTCAGCAGAAACCTGGAGTGAGTTGGAACCCCGTAAGAAGAATTGATATGGAATGTGGTAACCAGAGATTGTTAAGCTATTTTGGATAAATTGTTTCGAGCTCAGAATGAATTTTTAAGGTTATATATGTTATGGTTGTGGAGTATATAAATCGTATCTTCCATACTTGTTTGGATAAGTTCCTAGTGATGTTTATTGGATGATAGTCTGATTTATTTTAAATCAAAGGATGAGTATGTAGTGTATTTGAGGATTGAGTTACAAGGGCTGAAAGAAAGGGAGTTTTCTACTAAATTATCGAAGTGAGAATTTTGATTGAAAGAGGTTAGTTTTCTTGGTTATGTTATTTCCGATGATGGTATTGTTGTGTATCTATCCAAAATAGATGCAATTCTACATTGAGAGACTCCAAATTTGGTTAAGGAGATTAGAAAATTTTGAGCTTAGTTGGTTGTTACTGCAGGTTATGGAGGACTTTGCTAAGTTAGTGCTTCTGTTATCTCAGTTGACTTGCAAAGGGTGAGTCATTTGTTTTGGATGTTCGTTGTGAGTAAGTTTTGGTGAGCTGAAGTAGAGATTGACTACGGCTCCAATTTTGATTCTGCCTGATCCTAATAAACTGTTTATGGAATATTGTGATGCGTCCTTGATGAGTTTAGTTAGTATGTTAATGCAAGATGGTAAAGTCGTGGCTTATGCTTTACGACAATTGAGGATTCATGATTTCAAGATGGTTGTGGTTACTTTTGTGTTGAGAATCTAGAGGTATTATTTTGAGGGTTTTAGGTTCAAGGTGGTTGGTAATCACAAGGGTTTAGAGTACTTGTTTGATCAGAAGGAATTAAGTAGGAGACAATGAGGATGGTTGGAATTCCTGACTAGTTATGACCTTGGCTCGGATTATCCTATTGGTAAAGTTAATGTCGCGCCTGATGAGTTAAGCCAGAAATCTTTGCATATGTCTGCTTTGATGGTTAAAGAGTGGGAACTTTTAGAAGAATTTAGAGATTTGAGTTTGGTGTGTGAATTGACATATGATAGCGTGAGGCTTGGTATGTTAAAGGTCACTAATGATTTTCTGTTGACCGTTAGCGAGAAACAGAGGCTAGATGTGAAATTTGTTGATTTGATGACGGTTGGAGATAAAGGTGTGAATGGTGACTTTAAAGTGGATGATCAGGGTGTTTTGAGATTCAGTGGTAGAATTTGTATTCCTGATGATTTGGAATTGAAAAGAGATGATTTTAGAGGAAGGACACCGGAGTAGTTTGAGGATACATCCGGGAGCTAATAAAATGTATCAAGATTTGAAGAAGATCTTTTGATGGTCAGAGAATAAGAGTTGGTTGAACAGTTTAGAGACTTGTGTCTGGTGTGTAAGCTAACACAACAGAGTGTGCGGTTGGGTATATTAAAAGTGAACAGTGATTTCTGGTGAATATTAGAGAGAGTCAGAAGTTAGATATGGAATTGATAGATTTGATTGTTGCGAGTAATCAGAGTGCGCATCGAAAGCGTGATGTGGCGCATTTCGTATATGAGTGTGTGACTTGTAAGAGTTCATAGGTTGGACATTGAAAACATGTAGGAATGAAGAGACCATTGGACATTTCAGAATGGAAGTGTTAGGTGAAAGGTTTAAATATTATTCATGGGCTACTATGTAGATGGATGTTTTCGTTATATGTTCGATTGGTGAATCGTAGCATTGGTGTAATAATGTTGTGTGACAAGGATGTTGGTATTGTGGTTATGTAGAGGTTTTTGAAACGATGTTGGGTCGTGGAACTTTACGTTCTTGTTTTTTGTTGTTGCCTCGTTTCTATCGTGATGGTTCGAGTGCGAGTAGCTAATTCCTTTGTGGGGAATTAGGGGAGTGTTACCTATGGTGAGGGTAACGATCTTGTTGTGTTTTGGTTTAAGAGTGAACCTGTGTGTTCGTAACTTGGGTATTCTTTGAGTCGTGAGTTGGTCGTCAAGTGCATTGTATGGGCATTGCATCTTGTCGTTGTCGTTGTTACCATTGTCGTGTCGTTGTAGTAGTTGCTGTGAGCGAGGTGTTTTGTCGGTTTGTGTTATTCGTGGTGTTGCCTTTAATGGCATGAGAGTGGTTTAGTCGGATACGAGAGTCGTATCCGGAGTTGTTTGCACCAAGTATATTTTCGAGGACGAAAATGTCTAAGTGGGGGAGAATTGTAACGCCCCGTTTTGTCCGATTTATTTAATCGAGTCGATTTAATTATTTTCGTTTTTATATTATTTTATTCTTGACTTTTATTTGACAATATATTATTTTTCATCGTTATTATATTTTATCGCGTTTTGAGAGTGTTTGAGAGATATTTGAGCTGAGGGGTAAAATGGTCATTTTGAGGGGTTAGATATCTTAGAAAAATTAGATATTTTTATAAATAGAGATTTGAGAGAAAAAGAGAGAAAAGAAAGAGAAAGGAAAGAAAGGAAGAGGAAGGAAAAGAGAAGGAGAGGAAAACTTATGGAAGAAGAAATCATTCGTTCAAGCGCGATTAATCGGGTAAGGGTGAGAGGTTTCGATTATATTGCGATTGTATATGTATATGGGTTTGATTGTGTGAATGTTTTCTTGTTTTTATAATGTTTTTACATTTGATAAATTGATGAACAATTGATTGGAATTAATGTTTTCACGGTTGAAATGCGATATAAATGCATGAGAATACTTGTCGATTATGTTGGAACATGTTTTGGTTGTTATGGTATGAATTGGAAGGGTTTGGGTGGAAGAAATGATGGATTTTGGCCCCAAATGAACTATATTGACGCTGCTGCGAATTCTGGGTGTCGCGGAGCGAAGGACCGGGCGAATGTTCGCCTAGAAAACTTTATGCTGGTTTTTTCTGCCATGGTTCGCTGGGGTTCGCCTAGCGAATACTGAAGCGAACGTGACAGATTTTTCTATTTTGTTTTCTTTATAACTTTCAAACCGTAAGTCCGTATTGGCCGCCGTTTGAAGCGTTGGAAAGATAATGAGATGTTCTTTCTTATAAAAATGGTTTGGAGGACAGTGGATGATTTATTTAAGTCGTGGTTCTGTAAAAGTGTTGGGTTGTCGGGTTTTTATCGCGTTAATGCGTGCAGTCAGTGTTTTACAGTGTGTTGTGCTATTGTTATATGACGTGGAGCTTTTACGTGGTTTATATGATGTTGAAGCATGTGATAAGTTGTTTTAATTGTTGTGGCCTTATGGCAAAATACTTTGTTGACTTGAATTCAAATGTATGGTATTAATGTATGTTGTTGTGGGTAGCCTCGGTGGCGTGAATCCTAGTGTTGTGAATATCATTGTATGATTGTAGGATTGTTGTGGTTGATGGTGCGTAATTCTTGATGTGAATTGATATGAGTGTATATTCTAAAATGCTAATTGTTGTGGTTTGTGGATTATGATGAAATGCATTGTTTATGTGGAATTCAATGTGTGTTATTTGGTGGCCTTATGGCAAGTAAAGGCATTATTTGAATTGATTTCCAATGCATGAATAATGACGATGAGATAATTCATATTGTTGATTTGTGAATATACATTTGATTGTCATGAGTCATTAGTATGCCAAGCATCATGATATGCATCTTGTGATGTCGTGTGCCCTTGTGGGGTGTGAGCGACGAAACGATTCCAGAGGGAATCTGCTGTAAGGTCGTGAGCCTTATTCAAAGAGGACCTAAAGAGACGTTATAGACGATCGTGAGCCTTATACAAAGAGGACCTAAAGCGATTGGATCGTGAGCCTTATACAAAGAGGACCTAAAGCGATCCATAAACGTCGTAAGCCTTATAAAAAGAGGACCTAAAGCGGCGGGGAACATCGTTTGCCCGACGGGGAGTTACACTAAGTAACAAGCGATGATTCCAATAATTCCTGAGTGAATTAATGATGATGAGAATGATGGATGGAATGGTACCGCATTGCATATAGTCGTTGTGTCGGTCTCTGTGCATTTACATAAATCATGAATAGATTCATTATGTGTGGGGAATTGTGAATTGATGGATTATCTGTTGAGCTCGTGATAGTGTTGGTGATTTTATATGCATTCGTGATAAATGTATGGATTATGGATGATATGTTTTATGAATGGACATATGCTATGTTTTGTGGAGACGTTATACATTACAAAGATTGTTTGGATTATTAGAAATATGTTATGTATCTGTGGCATGCTATATGTATTAGTATGTGATGCTTGTGGTGAGAATAATTATGCATGTGAATTTATATGTGTTGCATATTATTATGCAATCTTGATTTAGTTGTTATTTCTCACCCTTCTGCTGTGGTTTGTTGCCCTATGAGGCAATTGCATATTAGTATCTTAGAGGCTTTTGTGAAGATTAGTTCTCCATCCTTTTGTCGGTCTGTCTGCTCTGATACGTAACACGGGAGTCGGGGAACGCTTTTGTTATATATATATACATTTGTTGGATCCATTTTGTATTACCTTTGTATGAATATTTTGATGTTATAAAACAATTTATTTTGTAAAATAAGTCAGTTATGGATCTTTCCGCTTTATTCCATAATTGAACTTTCCTTTTGTTGGAAAAAATTTCCCTTTTATGTTTATTCTATTTTGTGTTATGTATCAAATTTATGAGCAGGTATTGTGTTTTCTTTCTTTAAATGTGGCATCCTTGTTTCTGTCTAAGAATAAATTTTTATTTACTCTAATTTATTTATATATTATTTATCCGCGATGGGAATTGGGGTGTTACAGGGGCCTTGTCCACGCGATCTTCCTCGTGCTCTTCCACGTTCTTCGTGTCTAAGCTGATGTGGCATACCCACATGATAGATGTACTCTTGCAAGCCATCCACACGCATAGTCAAAGCGCCCATCTCATCGATGACGGTTGACATTCTTCGCTCCATCCTATCACCTTGGTCGCGCTGATCTTATTGGATTTGTCGCAGGAGACTCATCATGTCAGTGTGTTGTGTTTGGTACCGCTGGTCTCTCTGGGCGTCCAATTGATTTCTTTGCATAATAGTCACGAGAACGTCATCATTAGTAGCAGGAGCGCAGTCACTTCTTCAACGGCGTCGGGAGGATGAGCTTGCAAACAGTGCAGCGGGTGGTTGTTGGTCTTCTTCAGGTGCACCCTGATCCATCTCATCATATTCGTCATCAGGCTGACCTTCTGGTGCAGCCGCATTAGGCTCAGGGGCATCCAAATCAAAGAGCCAATTTGCCATATTTTGTGGGTCTATACGAGCAGGGCAAGGAAAAACAATACTTCTAACTACCCTGTTCCACACCATAAAGTAGTACTTCTTATTGTCTCTGGCTTTAATCAAATGTGCGTTGCGGCAATACTCGATATCCAGATATACGGCCAACATAGATGGTAAGTCTGTAAGCCTCTCTCCCAAATCCAAAGCAAGTGTTATAGAAGTAACTATTCCTCTTAAACAGAAAGGAGTAGTACCTCTTGCACAACTAGATTGAATGTGTGCTAGCAGAAATGGGATGGCATTGACCGGTGTAGGCGTGAAAACACAATGCATAAAGAAAAGCTCCTTGGAATTTACCTTATGGTTGTTGACTCTCCCAAAAATGGTGTGGCTTAAGACACGGTGATAGTACCGTATGGTTGGATTGTGGATGAATGTGGCATTAAGTCCTTCCCAGCTTGTAGTGCTTTCACCGATTAAGGTTCGCCATACCTCAAATGATACGGTCGTCCAGTTTGCATCACGAGCAACACGATACTGAACACCGTCTCCCCGTGGAAAATTCAGCATGTCTCCTAGCTCGTCTTGTGTCAAAGAATATTTAGTGTTAAACATTCTAAACGAAGCGGAGTCGGTGAGAAATTGTGCATCATCCGAGGGCGTGTTGTAGGAGAAAGAGCTTAAAAATTCTAAGGTTAAAGCTTTATATGTCGGAAGGTTTTGGGTGCAGAGATGAGTCAGCTCTGAGTTAGTGAGCATCCATTGAACACCTTCCAATAATCCAAGCTCTTGTAGACAGGATATGTTGAGATACCTCGTTGGTTGGATTGAGCGTCTGTGGAATTTGAGGTATTTTTCTCTTTGATGTTCACCAGCTTCTCCGTCCCGGAAAATGATTGTTGAAAGGTTAGGTGCTTGAGCCATGGTGTATGCAAGAAGAATGGGAGGATGTGTTCATGTTTACGGTACAGAGGGAGGAATTCGTGAGTTTGGAATGGGTTTCTGTATTTAAATAGAAGCTGAGAGAATGTGGTAAATGGAGAAATTAGGGAAAAATAAATGGGGAGATTGAACGGATTTGTAAATGCGACGGTTATGGAGTTATGGAGGTTAAGGGTGAGTGGGACGGTTGAGAAGAAGAGAAGAAAAAGGGATAAGAGCGGTTCTGTTTTGAATAAAACAGAGAACGTATTTTTATTCTGTGACGGTCGTCACAGATGGCCTCACGATCGCCATACTTAAGATGCATGTGACGGGCGTCACAGGTGTGTTACGATCGCCACACTCCAAAACTCAAAAAAATTAAAATTCTAATTAAAACCTCCGGTAACGTATAACACTCACACATTTGGCATATTTACACCACAGTGATCAATGAGTATGAAGATTGGACATTAATATAAATATACTGAAAACTGGAAATTCATTTAATGCTGCAAACACAGCAAACAATAAAACATAAAAATAAATGATAGTGAAATAAATATCCATTAACAAAAGCAAAGTAGTGCAATATCCATAGACTAGCAGTAGCAGATGCAAACACATGAAGTACTAGTAAGTTTAATCGAAATCCAAAAATAACAATGAAAAACTAAAGTTAAAATTAAAGGAAAATGCGGTAAATATAAAAAATAAAATCAGCCAAGATTGCGTCTCAAAGACTCCACCACTTGCTTCAAATGATCAAGTTGCTCGACAGTAATGTCCCTTAAACCGATGACATCAAGACGGATAGTACAGAGCTCGTCTCGCATGGCTTTCAGTTCGGTACGAAAGGCTTCCAACGTGATATGAATGTTGGCAGGAGGAATGGCATTGGCATCATGGATGGGGTGGTCTGGAAAATCATGGTAATGTGGAGGTGTTTCGGGGTCTATTTCAATATCAGAGATATGGTCATCAAGTTCTTTCTCAAATTGTGGTCCGTCCAAATCTTATAGCCAGTTATGGCGGTTGTGCACACGTGTACGCTCATGGTTAGGTAAGGTTAAGTGGGGAACAACCTCCTTATTAATCAGGAGTTAGAAATGGTGTGGTCCAAGGTTTCGGATCAATCCCCTATTAAAGCAAAAGGTGATGTTGATGGGGCAATAACCTCCTAAAGGGTTTATGCGAGAGAGAGAGAGGTGTCCTAAACTCCAAGGCTTCAGCAATAATGGTAACGAGGCCACCGATTAGAATGGGACCATGATTGGCTTGAGCAATCCTAAAGAGGTTGTCAAACATAAAGGTAGCCCCATTGACGGGTCGAGACTGAAATACACAAAATAGGATAAAGAGCTCGTCTGTAGACACCAGGGTATCGTTTTCAGATTTTCCAAAGAGGGTAAAAGCTAAGATCATGTGGAAATATCTGATGGTCGGGTTATGAATATCAGTGGAGTTCATAGGATGGGGGTCATGGTGTGATTGTCCAGAAATACTACTCCAGAAAAAATTAAGTTCATTTTCCATAAACAAATCCTCTTGTGCCATAGTGAAAACATCAGGGCCATTAGGAAAACCCAATAGCTCCGCGATCTCACGGTGGTTAAAGCGAAAAGTGTATCCAAAAAGCCTAAAGGTTATTCTACCTCTATTAAATCCCATCCCATGATTAGGGTTATAAGTCAGTGAGCTTAGGAATTCTAAAGTTAACCTATGGTAGGTTGAATGTTTCTTTCTAGCAAATCCTTCCCACCCAATCTGGTTAAACAAATAGTCAATGCTATCACCAATGCCTTAAGCAGTCATGGTAGGCCCATGAGCAAATTTGGTCAAAGCCATTGGTCTATGGGAAAGGGTCTCATAGCGGTGCCATTGGACGTTTTCAAAGAGCACAACCATGGTATCTTCATTATCCATCTCTAATGTTAGTAGGAAGAATAAGTCAGAGGAGAAGGAAGAAGGTAGAAAATAAAGTCCTGGAAGCAGAGAGTAAGACAATTAGCACTAATTTTAAATTAATTAAAAATATCGCATTTGTTAGTGAATCAAAATCAGAAAAAGGAATAAGGAATAAAAATGAAAATAAAAATAAAAATGAAATAAATAAAAATAAAAATAGGAGATAGGCAAAAATAATTTGAAATAATAAAACAAACAAAAGAAAGGTCGTGGGTTGCCTCCCACGCAGCGCTTCATTTAATGTCGGGAGCTCGACACGGATTATCGGAAAAATTAGCTTAATGAAGTTGCAGGCAATTCTGCAAGTTTTAGACCAGTCGAATAGTCTCTATTGTCTACGCAATAATAATGTTTTAAAAGTTGCCCATTAACGATAAACGACTCACTAGATCTACCCTTTATTTCTATTGCACCACTTGACAGAACTTTAGTAAGCTCAAAGGGACCGGACAACCTAGAACGAAGTTTTCCTGGGAAAAATCTAAGTCTTGAATTAAACAGAAGTATAATGTCTCCCACGTTAAATTCTTTCCTTGCTATACGCTTGTCATGCCATCTTTTTGTTCTTTCTTTGTAGATTCGGGCATTTTCGTAAGCGTCTAATCTAAGTTCCTCTAGTTCATGTAAATCTAAAATTCTCTTTTCGCCTACAGCGGTATAATTTAAATTAATGGTTTTGATAGCCCAATAAGCCTTATGTTCTATTTCTACCGGCAGGTGACATGATTTACCATAAACTAGCTTAAATGGTGTGGTTCCTATGGGAGTTTTATAAGCTGTCCTATAAGCCCACAAAGCTTCGAGTAATTTTGAAGACCAATCTTTCCTAGAAGCGGCAACGGTCTTTTCTAAGATTTGCTTAATTTCTCTATTCGAGACCTCTACTTGCCCACTTCTTTGGGGGTGGTAGGGTGTTGCTACATGGTGTTTGACTCCATATTTTGATAGAAGTTTCTCAAAGATTTTCGAGATAAAATGGGAACCTCCATCACTGATTACCAATCTCGAAACACCGAATCTAGGAAAAATTATATTCTTAAAGAGCTTATTCACTACTCGTAAGTCGTTTGTTGGAGTAGCTACAGCCTCGATCCATTTTGAAACATAATCAACAGCAACGAGTATGTATTTTTTACCGAAAGAAGACGGAAATGGTCCCATGAAGTCTATTCCCTACACGTCAAAGACTTCTACTTCTAAAATGCCCTTTTGAGGCATTTCATCGCATCTAGAAATGCTGCCAGTGCGTTGGCACCGGTCGCAATTTATAACCACGATATGGACATCTTTCCATAGAGTAGGCCAAAAGAGACCAGCTTGTAAAATCTTAGCACAAGTCTTAGAAGTGCTCGCATGCCCACCATAGGGAGCGGAATGACAGTGAGAGATTATATCTTCTACTTCATCTTCGGGTACACAACGACGGAAAATACCATCGGCGCCCCTCTTGAAGAGTAGTGGTTCGTCCAAATAATAGTGTTTAAGGTCATGGAAGAATTTCTTCTTTTGTTGGTAGGTTAGATCAGGTGGTAGTACACCAGCTGCTAAATAGTTAACAAAATCAGCATACCATGGCAGCGTGGTCTTAGTGTAAACAGCTTCTACAACTTCATTGGTTTCTGTATCATTATAAATCAGAGATTGTTCAATTGTATTACTCTCCAACTGGGCTAAGAGTCTTTCATAAGGGAAATCGTCGTTAATAGGTACTTGGTCAGGTTGGATGCCTTCCATTCTTGACAGGTGATCAACTACTACATTTTCAGTGCCTTTCTTGTCTTTGATTTCCAAATCAAATTCTTGTAGGAGAATAATCCACCTCAGAAGTCTTGGTTTGGTGTCTTTTTTACTTAATAGGTACCTAATTGCGGCGTGATCGGTATAGATAATTATTTTTGCTCCTACTAGGTAAGAACGAAATTTATCCAAAGCGAACACGACAGCTAAGAGTTCCTTTTCTGTGGTAGCATAGTTCATTTGTGCAGGATCTAAGGTTCTACTAGCGTAGTAAATTGCATGAAGCTTTTTATCCTTTCTTTGTCCTAAGACTACACCTACAGCATAATCACTCGCGTCACACATAATCTCGAATGGTTCATTCCAATCCGGGGCTTGCATAATGGGCGCTGATATTAATGCTTGCTTAAGTGTTTGAAATACGTCCAAGCATTTGTCATCAAAGACGAATTCAGCGTCTTTCATCAGTAGCTCAGTTAGAGGCTTGGTTATTTTAGAGAAATCTTTAATGAAACGTCGATAAAAACCGGCGTGTCCTAGAAAACTTCTTATTTCTCTAACGATTTTCGGCGGTTGGAGATTTTCTATAACTTCAATTTTTTCTTTATCGACTTCAATCCCCTTATTGGATACTATATGTCCAAGTACAATTCCTTGTCGGACCATGAAATGGCATTTTTCCCAATTGAGCACTAGGTTGACACTTACGCATCGTTCAAGCACCATTTCGAGGTTCGATAGACATCCTTCAAAACTTTCCCCACAGACAGAGAAATCGTCCATAAAGACTTCCATTATACCATCTAAGAAATTAGCGAAGATGGACATCATGCATCTCAGGAATGTTGCAGGTGCGTTACATAATCCGAACGACATCTGCCGGTAGGCAAATGTACCATAGGGACATGTGAAAGTAGTCTTTTCTTGGTCATCAGGATGGATAGGAATTTGGAAAAATTCTAAATATCCGTCTAAATAGCAAAAATGGGAGTGTTTAGCCAGACATTCAAGCATTTTATCTATGAAGGGCAAAGGGAAATGATCTTTACGAGTGGCTTTGTTTAGTTTTCTATAGTCGATACACATTCTCCATCCAGTTTGAGTATGTTGTGCTACGAATTCACCTTTTTCATTACTGATAACTGTAACACCTCCTTTCTTGGGTACAACGTGAACTGGGCTAACCCATTCACTATCGGATATTGGGTATATGATTCCTGCTTCTAACAACTTTTGTACTTCTCTCTTAATGACATCACTCAGAATGGGATTGATTCTCCTTTGATGTTCTCTAGAGGTTTTACAGTTTTCCTCAAGCATGATGGGATGCATATAGATAGAGGGAATTATTCCTTTTAAATCTGAGATGTTATAGCCTAATGCAGTTGGGTATTTTCTCAAGACATGTAATAATTTTTCAGTTTCTATTTGTCCTAAATCTGCGTTGACTATAACTGGTCGTTCGAGTTCTGCATCTAGGAATTCATACCTTAGATCTTTGGTTAGTGTTTTAAGTTCTACAGCTGGTTTCTTTGGGCAAGGCATAAGGTCAGGAGTAAGTGCGAGACATTCACTTTGATTATTATCTTGGTATTCACCACGCCAATTATCATCTTCAAAAATTTGTGGCATTGGAATTTTCAGCATTCAGAATACGTATTTTGTTGTTTCTCCATCTCTTTAACGCATTCATCGATAACATCTAAGAAACAGTACGAATCATCTATAGCAGGTGCTTTGAAGAATTGTGAGAGGATAAATTCTACCTTTTCTTCTCCAACCTCAAAAGTTAGTTTTCCTTTTTTCACATCTATGATGGGTCCGGCTGTGGCTAGGAATGGTCTTCCTAAAATGATAGGGATGTTAGAATCTTCCTTAATGTCCATAATTATGAAGTCTGTAGGAATATAGAATTATACTATACGTACTGGAACGTTTTCTAGCATACCTAAAAGAAATTTCACTGAACGATCAGCTAGTTGTACGGACATTTTTGTTAGTCTCAATTCTCCCATGTTGAGCCTTTTACAAATAGATAAGGGCATTAAGCTAATACTGGCTCCTAAGTCGCACAGGGCTTTGTCTATGACAAACTTTCCAATCACACATGGTATAGAAAAACTACCAGGGTCTTTTAGCTTAGGAGGCTTGTTGTTTTGGATTATAGCACTACACTCTGCAGTAAGCATAACAGTTTCAGTATCCTCAAGCTTTTTCTTATTAGATAGAATTTCTTTTAGGAACTTAGCATAGGAGGGCATTTGCGTGATTGCTTCTGTAAAAGGTATTGTAACATTCAATTGTTTCATAAGTTCAACGAATTCCTTAAATTGCCCTATGTTTTTAGATTTAGCAAACCTTTGAGGATACGGGATAGGTGGTTTATAAGGTGGCGAAGGCACATATGGTTCTTCTTTCTCTTTGACCTCATTGCCATCACCTTCTTTTTTCGTTTTCCTTTGGTTCATCTTCCTTTTCAGACTCCTTACTAGGCTTTTGATACATGGCCGGATTTTTGATCCTTGGGTCAGTTGGTCCATCTAGTTCTGTTCCACTCCGAAGTGTTATAGCATTTGCATGTCCCTTCGGATTAGGATGAGGTTGTCCCGGAAAATTACCAGTTGGGGCAGCAGTAACAGCTTGTTGTTAAGCCACTTGTGAGATTTGTGTTTCTAACATTTTGTTGTGAGTGGCTAAAGCGTCAACCTTGTTGGCTAATTGTTTGATTTGCTCACTAGTGTGAACATTTTCGTTAAGGAACCCTTGTTTTGTTGAGCTTGTGCAGCAATGAAGTTCTCCATCATGATTTTAAGGTTTGACTTCCTAGGAACGTTAGCAGCGGGTTTTTGATACCCTAGCGGTACAGCTGGTGTTTGGCCAGGTGCATACAAAGCGTTGTTGTTCTTGGATAAAAAGTTAGGATGGTTCTTCCAGCCAGGATTGTAGGTATTTGCATAAGGGTTTCCTTGAGCATAATTCACTTGATCAGTGGAGACTCCTGCCAAAATTTGACATTCGGGGGCAGCATGTCCAAGTACTCCGCATAATTCGCAGTTTGGAGCTACAGCAGCCATGGTGGCTGCGGGTGTTATGGTCAAGCTATATATATTTTGGGTACATCTACCTTAGCATGGACATGATCAAGGCTACTAATTTCGTACATTCCACCTTTTGCTTGGGACTTTTCCACTGGCATTCTTTCACCTCCCCATTGGTAATGGTTTTGAGCCATACTTTCGATGAGTTGATAGGCTTCGTCGTATGGTTTGTCCATAAGTGTACCACCAGCGGCGACATCTATCGTAATTCTTGTATTGTACAAGAGACCATTGTAAAATGTATGGATGACTAACCAATCTTCAAGACCGTGATGCAGACACATCCTCATCATGTCTTTGTATCTTTCCCATGCATCGAAGAGAGACTCAGTATCTTTTTGTCGAAATCCTTTAATTTGGGCCCTCAGCATAGCTATTTTGCTTGGTGGAAAATATCGTGCTAAGAAGACGTTCTTAAACTCTTTCCATGTAGTAACGGAGTTGGATGGCAAGGATTGCAACCAAGCCCAAGCTCTGTCTCTTAATGAGAAAGGAAAAAGGCGTAGTCTTATCGCATCTGGAGATACACCATTTTCCTTCACTGTGTCTGCGTACTGCACAAACTTGGTCAGATGTTCATTGGGATCGTCCGTAGGATTTCCAAAAAATTGATGTTGTACGGCTGACAACAATGAGGGTTTCAACTCGAAATCGTTTCGGTTGATAGCAGGGGCAGCAATGTTGTTATGTGGTTCTTGTTGAAACGGGGTAACATAGAACTTAAGAGGACCGTTCTGTGGTCCTTCGCCCATGTCTGGTTCAGTTTCAGATTCTGATTTAGGAAAAGGAATTTCGTGTTTAAAACAGTATTCTTTGATTCATCGTCTTTTGTTGAGAAGACGCTCAGGTTCGTCTGTCGGTTGCGTTAGGTCTTCGCCTTTTGAGCGAGTACTTGGCATACAACCGGAAAATTAGGGAATTTGTTGCCTTAGTCTATACGGCGTAATAAAGGAATTGCACTATTGACTAAATCAGTCCCCGACAACGGCACCAAACACTTGATCATGACTTTATGAGTCTATCGGGGTTACTAACTGCAAGCGCACAGTCTAATCGCGTAGTTTTAAAAGATATCGAACCCACAAGGACTGATAATCAAACTAATGCTATCGGATTGTCACTATGTTTAGTTAAGGCTGATGATTAATATAGGATCTAAGGAATAACGGGAATTAAATTTGGATTTAAATAAAATATAACGGAATATCGGTATGTAACTTGTCAATCATCGGGGATTCAATAAATCATTGGCGTATAAATAAGTCAAAATATTCTTCAGTAAAAAATTTCCATTTAAAAGTCTTTACCTCACACTCTCGTGTTTATTGACTCTGACTATACTCCTAAATCAGAATGTTTGCTCTCGCTAAACCATTTGAATTTAAAAGTACTCTTTGAAAATAAACAAGTCCTAATTAATTTTAAAGTGTTCTCGCTGTGTTTAAAATTAATGTTCGATTTCAGCTATTTGGTTAAAACCTCAAACTCTCGTTGTATTGATCGTAACCTTCGTTACCTTTTTACACTCGTAACAAAAGTTCATTTAATTTAAGAAAAAGAAATTGAAACTAGAAAAATAAATTGTTAACGGTTAGCCAAGACTTATCGAATCCCTTTCCGATCAACTTATTTACATCCCGATATAAACGGTTTAGCCGGACATGACTTTCGAAACAGAAATGCACATACGATAATAAATCATAATCAGAAACATGCCTTGGCAATTAATTAAGGAAGCAATAATAATAATCGACAGTAAAATAGAAACCTAGAACTTAAATAAACTTAAATTATAATGATGAAGGCAAGCTTCAAGTTCCCGATCCGATTATAATTTTCAAAAAAATAAAGTGCTGAAACTCTAAGAAACTAAGGTGCAATAGTTCCCCAATGTGGAAAACTATCGCTATTTTTGGTGCTTGGAAAATTAAAAATGGAAAAGTAAGAATCAAAAGCTCTGAACAATAATGTCTGCAGCAAAGAGTAGTCCCTCTGCACGTTCTCAACTGCCTTCTACTTATAGTGCTCAACAGTTGTAGTGGGAGAGAATAATTTGGAAATGGAGGTTTTTTGGCCAATAAAATTTGAGTGACTTCCTTGAGTACGAGGGATTTCCGGATAACTTCAACATGTTTGAACGTGTGTTGGAACATGGGTTGAATGTGATGAGTAGTCCACGCTGTTGAACTTAACTAAGAAAACAAGCTGTATCGGTCGCCACATGATGTGTGACGAGGGTCACACTTTGCAAGAGTTACGGTCGCCACACTCATTGTGTACAGTTTCCTATTTTTCTCTCATCTGACTTATTTCTTCTCCTTCTTTCCTATTCTCTCTTCTTTTCTCATGCAAGTTGTTTGAGGTGAAATACCTGAAAATGAGCTTGAACACTTGCAAAATAAAACTTAAATAACGAAAACGATGAAATAATTTAATGTAAATCAAGGCAAATATGTAATGTAATATCGTATTATCATTTATCCTTTCTAATTCCCCATCGAGTTTATTCCTCGTGGAAAGTTTTGCTTCAGTTTTCCTTTCCAGTTCATTATCTGCATGGGACCAATCCCCAGTTGAGTTATTTCCTCCTTGGGATGAGTCTTGTTTGACCGTTTCTCTCCAGTTTGTTCCTGGATTGAACTTTGGTCTCTGGCGGTGACTACTTTGAAGCTTTCTAGGTTATGTAACCTTGATGATTGGGAGTGCATTTATTTTGCACCTTCGAAGATTTTGTATTACTCAGCAGATGATCTGTTTGTGATTACCATCAGAAGATGAAGATTTTGTTTCTCCAGCAGGGTTGTGACAACACTCTTTTGGAATTTATTACGTGACAACAAGTGGTAGTCTCTTTATTTGAGGAGCTTGTGGGTCCTTAATTATCAAACTGTATCTTTTACATCAAATGGTATCTCTTCGGTCGTTCCCGTTAGAGAAGTTTGTTATGAATTCCCAACAGATGGTTGTCTCTTTATTTGAGAAGTCTGTTGCGTGATCTAACTTGCCCATATCTCCTATGAAGATCCCTGGTTGAGTTATTGATTCTAGCAAGTCTCGACAGCAGATTTCCAGTTAACCTCGGCAGAAGGTGGCTCTATTTCAGATTCTTTGGTTAATCTCGGCAGTAGATTCTCCAGTAAGTTTTAAAAAATTGAATTCTAAACAAGCCTCGGCAGAAGGTATTTTCTTTCCAAGAATCTCGGCAGTAGATTTCTCAGATAATTTCAAAAAAAAATTATTACAACAACCTCGACAGAAGGTATTTTATTTTTAGGATCTCGGCAGTAGAATCCTTACAAGATTTTTCAGTAAAGCCTCGGCAGTAGGCATGTTTTCGATTATTCCTCGGCAGTAGGAATTACATATAAAATCTCGGCAGAAGGTGTTTCATTTGAAGGTTCTCTGGTTGATCTTGGCAATAGATTCCTCAGTAAATTTTTTATGGTTGACACATTTCCCCAAATAATAATAATAATAATAATAATTTATATATATATATATATATATATATATATATATATATATATATAAAATAAAAAATCTTGGTAGAAAGTATTCCTAAATGAAGTCCTAAGTCTCGTCAGTAGACTCCTGCAGTTGATAACTTTTGAAATCCCCGCTGTGGACCTCGTCAGCAGGTTCTCCAAGTGGAATTTGTTAAAAAATCTCATTAAAATCTCTCCATTTTAGTTTATTACCCTCGTTGTAGTTAATATATCTCGTTTTCTCTTTGGTTCGCCTACCATATGCCTGGTAGTAGGTGATCCCTACTCCAATGGATGGTAAGTCTCTTCGGTTAGACGAGACAGTTCGTTGTTGAAATTTTTGTTACTCCGATGAATGGTAAGTCTCTTCGGTTAGACGGGACAGATCGTTGTTGAGATTTGGTTACTCTGATGAATGGTAAGTCTCTTCAGTTAGACGGGACAGTTTGTTGTTGAGATTTTTGTTACTCCAATGAATGGTAAGTCTCTTTGGTTAGACAGGACAGTTCATTGTTGAGGTTTTCTACTTCGATGGATGGTTAGTCTCTTCGGTATGCTAGAGATAGTTCATTGTTGAGGTATTACTTTTCCCCAGTGGAGTCTTGCTGTGCTAGGTCTTCCTTGTCGAGTTATATCCTTGTTGTGTTGTGGTTTATTTCTGTTCTGGACTGGACCAATGGCTAGAATTGGCCCAATCCGCCTCTGCTCCAGAGCGGCCCAATCCGCCTCTGCTCCAGAGCGGCCCAAACTGCCTAAGCCCAATCCACAGAGGGGGAAAATTGACATGTCTGCCCCCCCAGCCGGACAAGGAACACAACGCTCCTCCCCGGCTATGGTGCCCGTTATGCACGGCTTCCTCGCTGCCCGAACAGCAAGGGGCAGGTGCCCAGAACTGCGTATATGCCCGACATAACGGTTAGTTTCTAGCATCCTGCTCGGCATAACGACTAGTTTGGGCAGTTACCAATTCTTTGGGGAAAACGGCTATTTCGCCCCGAAAATAGGACCGTTGGCCACGCGCTGGGGGCTCTATATAAACCCTCTCGCTTGAGAGGGTCAGGTATCACATTTTTCACCCTAAGAATACACTTTGTACTTGCCCCTTTTCTCTGACCCTTTCTTACTTGAGCGTCGGAGTGCCTTGCAGGTACACCCCCTCTTCTCCTCACCAACATTCCGAACATCCTGCCCGCCTGACGACCATCATCCATCCGAGCATCTTGCCATCTGACGACCAGCGTACGTGGATTTGATCGAATACTCGAGATCAGTGGCGCCGTCTATGGGAACTCCTTGTTCTCCCCTTCTTTATTTCCTCCTCAGGAACTAAAAGATCAAAACATACTTTCTTTAATCCACCCACCTATGGCCGCTCAGAACTCCGCACAAGGTGCTGATATTACAGTCCTCGTTCCTGTTAACAAGATGGACGTTGACGGAAGATCTCCGTTACTTTCTGATCCCCGTTTCCTTCGAGACGGGGCCCCTGCATCTCCAACTCCTCCTCCCACCGAGCAAGGAGGCAAACAGCTACTGTTGAGGGATCGACCAATTCCTAGCCCTCCCAGCGCTGACCTGGTCGTTGCAGCCCTTCTGGAAGCTGTCAACCGCACAAACCTCCTTATCTTGCAGCAAGGAGAAAGGATAGGAGCTCTCAAGGAGGCATCTCTTCCAAGATCCTCTCCTCCCAAGAGAAAACACCAGAGATCAAGAATCCCGCCACCTAGACACGGGGAAGACCGTATGACGAGGCGTGAGCCTGAACCACAACGCGTTTGCAAGCGCGACCAGATCTCCCCGCGGGATCAGTCACCACCAAGACACAAGAGAACGAGGCAGGGCAGGCATTCTCCACCGGTCAGACCTCGCGACCGGCCACGATCACCCTCACCTCGCAGAGACCGCCGCCGCGAGCGCATACAACGGTCACCGTCAACTTCAAGTTCGGACAGCGACGACGAGCCTCACGGCCCGTTGTCCCGCAGGATCCTGGCCACCCGCCTCCCTAAAGGACTGGAGAAGCCTCCGTCTCTAGGGACTTACGATGGAACCACTGACCCAGACGAGCACATAGAAAACATAGATGCTCTTTTAGACTTCAGAGGGGTACGAGGAGCCATCAAATGCCGCCTGTTCCCGACCACGCTCCGAAAGGGAGCAATGACCTGGTACAAACAGCTGCCAGAGGAATCCATCACATCCTGGAGGCAGCTCGGGAGGATTTTCTCCCGTCACTTTACCGCATCACGACGTCATCCAAAGACTGAGGCGTCCCTCGGAGCTGTCGTACAGGGAAGAGATGAGCCTCTTCAAGACTACATTGAGCGGTTCAACAAGGAGGTCGTCCAAGTGCCAATGACCGACGAGATGAAGAAATTCCTGCTCGAGCAGGGACTACGTCCTGGTTCAGACTTCGCGAAAGCTATCGGCCTCGATCCACCAAGGAACCTCAACGCCCTCCTCCACCAAGCCCAGTCGCATATATAGTACGAGGAGAAGGTTGCTGCCCACTCTGTCTGGGCCTCCCGACACCAAGAGGGTGCCCGGTCATCCAGAGCTGAAGAGCACTCGACATCCCGTCGAGGAGATAAAAGACGCGACGATCGGCCTCGCGATGCACGCGAACAGAAGGGACCTTCTGGGCGGTTCCATGACTATACCCCCTCACTACCTCGAGGGAGAAAATCTTGTCCGAATGTGCCAACTCAGAGTTCAAACAGGCGGGAGTCCGTTTCCCCAAACAGCTGCCGGCCAGGCCGGGTGTAGACAAGTCCAAGTATTGCTGCTTCCACAAGAGGCACGGCCATACGAAGGAAGAATGCATCCACCTCAGAGATGCCATAGAGATCCTCATTCGCAACAGCCACCTGAAGCAGTTCTCGAAAAAGAAAGAAGCTCCCCGGTAAGAAACCCAGAAGAGTAAGAAGGTTGCAGAAGAGACTCCGCCCTCGGATGACACCAGCGTGCAGGTCGCCATGTCCGTAACTCGGCCAGAGGACTTCTGCATCCCTGATAGTCTGCCCGCCTCCACATTCCTCGGCGCTCACAGCCCGTGGGAGGCCTTCCCGTCAGCCATGGTCATCTCCGGTGGTGGATTCAACAAAATCATGGTCAGTTCAGTCAACAGGAAATTCGATCAACTGATCAGCAAAAGCTCCAACGAAGTCACCACGCTGGATACCACTCACAAAGGGTCGGCTCCCATTTCCTTCTACAAGGAGGAGCTCCTCGGCGGGGCATCGAACTTAAGCATCCCACTTCTCATCCGGGCAAGGATGGCGAACTTCGACGTTCGAAGGATACTCGTGGACCAGGGCATTTCAGTTGATATCATGTACAACCACTTGTTCGAAACACTGCAGCTGGACGACTCTCACCTTACTCCATACGTTGGATCCGACCTGCAGGGATTCAACGGAGCAGTGACAAGGCCCCGAGGTTACGTAGAGCTCATCGTGACCTTCGGTTCAGGAAAGACAACCCGAGCAATCAAAGCACAGTTTCTGGTAATCGAATGCCCGTCGCTATACCAGTGCATTTTTGGAAGGCCAACCCTGGCAGAGTTGATTGCAGTGCCTTCCGCTGTACATCTCAAGATGAAGTATTACACTTCTGAAGGGATGGTCGCCACCCTCCACAGCGATATCGAAGCTGCCCGTCGATCCTTTGAAACAACATCAAAAGGACTAAGCATCATCTCAGCAAGGCCGAGGACCTCTGGTCGTCCCCCTCTGCCCAGCAGCTCTGAACAGCCAAAACCGCTCCCCCAGGTCGAATCTATCGACTTGGACAGCCGTTTCAGCGAGGAAGATCACGCCAAAGACCCGACGACTCCGGGCAGCCAGTCCAACAACAGCGGCCATCTCCTACGTCCTATCCCAGATGGCGACTTCGAGATCGATCCGTTCAGAGAAGACCCCTAACGGGGAGTGAAGATCGGAGCGGACCTCCCCGACCTGGCCAAGAGACAACTAAAAGCGTGCCTCCGAGAGAACGTAGACTTGTTCGCATGGAGCGCTGCTGAAATGCCAGGATTGGACCCCTCCGTCACTTGCCACCAGCTTACAATTGATCCGGCCGTCAAAGCCGTTGCCCAGCGCAGAAGGAAACAGTCCCCGGAAAAGATGGAAGCCGTGGAGAAAGCTGTCAAAGACCTTCTAGAAGCTAGGTTTATTTCTGAGGCCAAATACACTACATGGCTCTCAAATGTTGTACTTGTAAGAAAAAATAATGGCAAATGGAGGATGTGCGTTGATTATACCGATGTTAATAAGGCCTGTCCGAAGGACGCCTACCCCCTCCCCAATATAGATAAGCTCGTAGATAACTCAGCAGGTTTTAAACTTTTATCGTTCCTCGACGCCTACTCGGGCTACAACCAAATCCCAATGGCCGCGAGCGATAAAACTTACACGGCCTTCATGACCGAATCGGGCAACTATTACTACAACGTAATGCCCTTCGGCCTGAAGAACGCCGGCGCCACGTACCAACGAATGATGAACAAAGTCTTCCAAGGACAAATAGGCGACATGCTCGAGGTATACATGGACGACATGATCGTCAAGTCCCACGAGGAACTAGACCATGTCGCCCATCTTCGCAAAATTTTCGAGCAAGCAAGAAAGTATCAAATGCGCTTTAACCCAGAGAAGTGCACGTTCGGTGTACGGGCAGGTAAATTCCTTGGTTTCTACCTAACGGAACGAGGAATAGAAGCTAACCCCGACAAATGTCGGGCATTCTCTGAGTTCCCAACGCCCGCGTCTAAGAAGAACATCCAGTCCCTCAACGGGGTACTCACCTCGTTTTCTCGCTTCGTCGCAAAATCCGCCCAACACGCCCTTCCTTTCTTCAAGCTCTTGAGAAAAAAAGCTGCGTTTGAATGGACCGAAGAATGCGAGGCATCCCTCCTTCACTTAAAGCAAACCCTGTCGAAACCGCCCGTGTTATCACGGCCAGATACCAGGGAAGTCTTGTTCCTATACCTCGCCGTCACTACCGAGGCCGTTAGCGCTGTTCTCATTCGCGAGAATCCTGGCGGGCAAAAGCCAGTATACCTCACGAGCAAAGCGTTGCAGGACGCGGAGTTGTGATATCAGCAGATAGAGAAGGTAGCATTGGCCCTCGTCAATGCTGCCAGACGACTAAGACATTACTTCTTGGCCCACACGATCATAGTAAGGACGGATCAGCCCATCAAGCAACTACTGGGCCGGCCAGACATGGCCGGTCGAATGCTCAAGTGGTCGTTGGAGCTGTCCGAATTCGACGTCCGGTATGAAAGTAGAAAAGCTCTTAAAGCACAAGCCCTGGCCGATTTTGTGGCGGAAGTAACCTTCTCTGACTCCTCGCCCCACATAGCTAACAGATGGGCCATCTACGTGGATGGAGCATCCAGCTCGAGCGGCAGTGGGGCAGGAGTAATTCTGGAGAACGACGAAGGGACCATAGTCGAGGCTTCTCTCACATTGTCCTTTCCCAAGTCGAACAACCAGGCTGATTACGAAGCCTTCCTCGCCAGGTTGCGCCTAGCCGAAGACCTAGGGGCTGAAGAAATCATCATCTGCACGGACTCTCAGCTCGTAGCCCACCAGATATCCGGGGAGTATCAGGCCAAAAACGACAGTCTCTCTGAATACCTCACCCTCGTTAAAGAGAAAATGTTGAAATTCAGAACGGTAGAAGACATGTTCCACGCGAACACAATGTACGAGCAGACGTCTTGTCCAAACTAGCGAGCACCAAGAGGAAAGGCAGAAACAGGTCAGTCATCCAAGAGATACTTCCCCGGTCCAGCATTGATAAGGGGTCCTCGACCCTACACGTGCACGCGATCGGGGACAGCGACTGCTGGATGACGCCCGTGTACAACTACCTCACCAGGGACGAACTTCCGGATGACCCCAAGCAAGCCAGCACCATCAAACGAAGAGCTTGCTCGTACGTCATCCTCGAAAACAAACTCTACCGAAGGGGCTTCTCCATCCCACTACTCAAGTGCATAGAGGAGGAGGTTGTCCCCCACGTACTACGAGAAATCCACGAAGGCATTAATGCCCAGCACCTGGGAGGAAGGTCCCTTGCCCGCAAGGCCCTCCGAGCAGGGTACTATTGGCCAACCATGCAGCAAGACGCCAAGGAACATGTGAAGAAATGCGTCAAATGCCAACGGCACGGGGATATGCACCTAGCTTCACCTAACGAACTAAAGAGCTTGACCTCCCCGTGGCCATTCGCCTGGTGGGGCCTAGACATCCTAGGACCCTTCGTGACGGGGTCCAGCCAAAACAAATACCTGATAGTGGGCGTAGATTATTTCACAAAATGGATAGAAGCAGAAGCCTTAGCGAAGATAACAGCACTTAACATTCTACACTTCTACAAGCGGAATATCCTTGCCCGCTTTGGGATTCCCCAAGCAATCGTCACGGACAACGGAACACAATTCACCGACAAGAAGTTCCAAGACTTTGTCGCCCACCTAGGAACAAAGCAACACTTCGCCTCTGTAGAGCACCCCCAGACCAACGGGCAGGCGGAAGCTGCCAACCGCGTCATCCTTCGTGGCCTCAAGCGAAGACTGGATGAAATAAAGAAAGCCTGGGTCGAGGAGCTCCACAGCGTCTTGTGGGCATATCGCATTACTCCCCAGTCCACCACCGGGGAAACGCATTTCCACTTAGCATATGGCATGGAGGCTGTTTTACCCATTGAAATCCACGTACCATCCAGAAGGACCGAATCACCTCTAGACGAGGAAATGAATAACGAAGCGGTAAGAGAAGAGCTCGACCTTGTCGAGGAAATCTGAACAAGAGCAGGCCTCCATGAGGCATCTCTTAAGCAAAAAATAGCAATCAGGCACAACGCCAAAGTCTTACGACGAGATTTCGATGTGGGCAGCCTCGTCCTGCGAAGAAACCACAAGGACTCTCGCGAAGGCAAACTAGCAGCCAACTGGGAAGGGCCATACAGAGTCCGCGCCAAAACGGAAAATGGTGCATACTTCCTCGAAAACCTTAACGGGGAGGCACTCCCTCGACCTTGGAATGCTGAGAAGCTTAAGCAATACTACAGCTAAAGTAGCCATAAGCTTCCTCACATCAAAGGACCACCCAACAGTCATCATGCTCGTCCAGGTACAAACGACGCATGCACACAAAGCAGAATCCCGCTCAAGTAAATGAGCCGGAACCCTGCTCGTCGGCGGTCCTCAACCGAGCACCGCCTTCGCCCCAAGTACCATGATTGGCAGAACCCCAGCTCACGATGGGACGTTCACGCCGCGACCTCAGGCCTCGATCGCGACCTGAGATCCGCAACCTCGCCAGGACCTTCCCCGGCTATTCGACCAGTTCCCCGCATTGGCGAATTCAAACACAACGAGCTATCTTTCAAAAAGGAAACTCCACTAACAGACACACCCTCCGATGGGCAGTTATACATGCACAGCAAAAATGTAAAGTACAACAAAAATTGTATAAATAACATTAACCGAGCATTAAATAAAAAGGCCACAAGGGCCAAAGATTGTGCATATTACATAAAAAAAAAGGGGCCATGCCCCCCCAGAATCAAAAGATTATAGATAAATCAACGGTACGCAGGCCGGACAAAATACAACAACATCAGAATAACCAAAGCTCCTCATTCGTCCGCTTGCTCGGCTGTTTCCGGCTCGGGTCTCTGCTCCTCCTCGGGCTGAACCTCAGGGGTGTCAAGAACAAGGCCTGCGGGCAAGACGATGCGATCATCCTCCACCCGCGCAAGGTAGTGGATACCATTGGTCGAAATGTCGAGCCCAGGGTTTACCACCCGCAACTGGGCCACGACACTTTCGAAGGACTCCACTGCCACAGCGATGCCGCCATCCTCGGCCTACAGAATGCTGGCGACCAGCTCAGCCCTAGTTTTCAACACTTTTATCTCGTCCGGTTCATCAGCACCCGGGGCACTGGCCGCCATCAGCTCCTTGTTCAACTCCTCGGCAGCCTTCTTCTCCGCCTTCAGCTTGGCGACCTCCTCTTTCAGCTTGGTCGCCTCCTCTTCGGCCTTCTTCCAAGCCTCACGAGCACCCTTGACTTCTTCCTTTAGGGACGCCTCGGAGGCCCAGGCATTAGTAAGTTCAGCCTCAAGCACGGAGTCCCCTTCCGCATAAACGGCCGCCATTTCCAGCATCCTCACCATAGCAGAAGCATCCTGGGCCACCAGCGCCCTCTTGCTCGCTCGGTCCATGCTTCCCAGGTTGAGCGATTCTGCCCGCGGAACGACCAAAGTGTTATCCTCAAAGAATCTCCGGTCAAGGACGCAAGGAGGGAGCTCAAACTTCCCTTTCTCAGGCGCCCGAGTCAGGTCCACGACATCCGACGACCTTTGCCGCTTCGCTCGCCCAGCCAGAGCCAGTGGGGAGTCCCGGGGAGCTGGAGTGGGAGAAGCAGAGGTCCCCGCCGCAGTTTGAACAAGAGGAAGAGCACGAACACCACCAGCAGGACGGGTCTTGGGAGGAGCCGCTCCAGCCTTACCCCTCGCCATGGCGTTCCTCACCACACGATCACGAGCTTGAGGCATCTCACCTGCGCGAACGAAAACAAGCACGTTAGTTACGGGGAAAGAAAATAACACAAACAAAATCTAAGTGACTATGACTACCGAGCAGCTTCTCAGCATCCGCGGGAGTCTTGGACTCCAGCAGTGCCTTCACGTTGATAAACCTGCGCTCGACCCTCTGGCTACCATCCTCCTCGAAGATGGGGTTACCCTTGCTCGTCCAACAGCTCGCGAGCTGGAAGGAGTTGACCCACTTCACCAGCGTCTCATAAGACACGGCATCCTGCCCGCGTAGAGCGCTCGGCTCGAAGACATAGGCACTGGGCTTCTTTGAGAAGTGGTCGGGTGTCCAGCGGATCAGGAACTTGTACAACCTCTCCCCGATATACTTCCCCTCCTCGTTGAGTAACTCCTCTCCGTTCTTATCCACCTCTACCTCCCAGACGTACACGTTGTCCTGGGCAGTCTCAGACAATGGCTCGACGATGAAGTACCGTCCCTTGAACGTTCGGATGGACTCCGAGAACGGCTTGAACAACTTTTTGGGCTGCTTCAAAGAGACCCATCCGTACCTTTTCCCCGCCAGCTGCCGCTGTAGGTGGAAAACAGCAAAGAATAGAGGAATGGTGGCCCCCAGAGCAAGGTGCTCGCACACCAACTCAAAAGCCCATATAAAGGCCAGCGAATTGGGATGAAGTTGGGAAGGCGCCAACTTCAGATGCACAAACACAGACCGTTGGAAGTCAGTGAAGGGCAACCTCAACCCCAATTCCTTGAAAGCATATTCATACATCGAGAAGCAGTCCCCGAAGCTCGAGAAGACCCGCTCGTCCGAATTAGGAAAAAGCACTCTCCATTCACCCGTTGGTCCCACCTCGGTAAAGACGTCTGCCGGAGACCTCGCGAACGTGGAAATATGCTCGGAGGGCTCGACCATTTCCCACTCGTCCGGACAGAATCCTTCAACGTCTTCCTCCATGACATCCACCTCTCCTTCCCCCTCAACTTCGCTCGTTTCCCCCTCGACTTCGCTCAAGGAGTTCGACGCCGTCGAGCTCGAAGACGCAGAACTCGAGGCCGTTGCGCTGCTACTCTCCTCGGAGACAGTTTCCTCCTCGGATGTAACTGGGATAACTTCCCTCTCTGGCTCCATCGCCACTACGATCACCTGAAAAAGCAGAGAAAGACAGTGAATTCGACAGGAAATCAAATCCACCCTTCCACTGCTAAGTCAAGTGAAAGGGCGCGTAGAAGGCTAAGGACAACGTCCCCGGCCTAAGCCTTAACATCAAACGAAGAAAGAAAAACCTCCCCGCGAGGAGATGCCCGAGACATACCATCTTCCTACAAGGAAGCTCCCCGCGCTCGTACCCAGATTCCGTTTGAAGCTCCGCCGGAAACTGCAAAGCTCCACCGGAATCTGGAAACGTTCTACCGGAAAAGTCACCAATCCATCAGAAGAGGGTAAGACGCGGTGGTCACGACTCGCAACCACGACGTGGACCACCACGTTCACCAAACGCGCTACCTACTCCGGCGAGATGCCTGATGCAACAGAAGGGCAGAACCGTCGCCCACCACCAACACTCGTCGAAAACCTACCTATTTTGTCGCCTAAAACTAACCCTAGCCGCATACAATCTACCATTAACAATGAGAGAAAGTAAAACAAGCTGGAAATCAGAGAACTTACTTGATTTAAGTAAAAGAGAAAGACTGCTCGCAACTTAGCATGGTGGTCGGTTGCTCTGTAGACGGCGACGGGCAAGAACGCTGATGACGACGAAGAAAAATCAGAAGGGAAAAAGTGCAAAATAGGATAACCTTCCCCCTTTTATACTGAGGGGCACGTGCACACACGCGCCCGTAGGCAATAATGACTGCCCACTAGCCATGATTACCTATTAACTGCTACGCAGGGCTTGATGCACACGTGGCAGCCCAACGTTTCCATCCTGTCTGACACTTCATCTTCCCGTATACCGGGCAATAGGGTCACGACCATAAACATCACGAACACAGAGGCCACGAGCACCTCGAGACAATCATCCTCGTCTCCAAATGACGACTCTGCGTTAGCTCCCCCGAGCGACGAGCAGTCCTTAAGTCATCACTCCCATGCTCGGGAGCAACGACTTAGGGGGCTCCTGTTCGAGACTGGACCAATGGCTAGAATTGGCCCAATCCGCCTCTGCTCCAGAGCGGCCCAAACTGCCTAAGCCCAATCCACAGAGGGGCAAAATTGACATGTCTGCCCCCCCAACCGGACAAGGAACGCAACGCTCCTCCCCGGCTATGGTGCCCGTTAGGCACGGCTTCCTCGCTGCCCGAACAGCAAGGGGCAGGTGTCCGGAACTGCGTCTATGCCCGACATAACGGTTAGTTTCTAGCATCCTGCCCGGCATAACGGCTAGTTTGGGCAGTTACATATTCTTTGGGGAAAACGGCTATTTCGCCCCGAAAATAGGACCGTTGGCCACGCGCTGGGGGCTCTATATAAACCCTCTCGCTTGAGAGGGTCAGGTATCACATTTTTCACCCTAAGAATACACTTTGTACTTGCCCCTTTTCTCTGACCCTTTCTTACTTGAGCGTCGGAGTGCCTTGCAGGTACACCCCCTTTTCTCCTCACCAATATTCTGAACATCCTGCCCGCCTGACGACCATCATCCGTCCGAGCATCTTGCCATCTGACGACCAGCGTACGTGGTTCTGATCGAATACTCGAGATCAATTTCCATATATAGTTATCCCTAATTCGAATCTTTTTCTCAGCTGAGTCCCAATAGTTGTGCGGTATGTTCCCCGGATTGTTGGTGGTCTCATGTGATGTGTTTCCCCAGAGGAGTTTCATTCTCCCGTTCTTCATTTTGCTGATCTTTTGTGGTGTTGTTTTCTCCCCACAGAGGTCTTGTCTCTGCATACCATTTGCATAATCATATCATTTTTGTAGCCTCTTAGGGTCAAAAATTGGGTTTATTATTATATTTAAGTCTCTTCTATCTCGTCGAGACAAAGATGTCCATCTTCATATCTCCAGATATAAGAAACTTAAATAGGGGCAGCTGTAATACCCTAATTTTTGCCCCTAAGATTCTCTGCTTGTCATGTGCATTCATGCATACAAACAAGATCACACATTGGTTCCCTCTTTTACAGGATTGTGCCTTGCAGGGATCTTTGAGTATGTGTGTGTTTGTTGGTTGTCATATTTCTTAATTTGTTTTCGTTTAATAACCTTTAATCAAAATCCAAAAATATTTTGTTTTCTTTCACTAACATTTTCAGGGGAAGAACAGGTTAAAGATACCAAAAAAAAGCAGTCCCTCGGCTCGAATGAATTTCATCTGAACAAAGTCAAAGTTGATCTGCAATTAATTCAAAAATTATCTGATCAAGAGTTTCCAAGATTTAATTTATTATTATTCAAGAGACTCCAAGATTCATGTGTTTATTTCCATGTCTTCTTTGACGAGCAAAAGAATCGAGCCGAACCACATCAGTGTACTAAAAAAGGGCATTTTTTCAAAATTTGCACTGAGTAATCGGTTATCATGTGGTGAGTAACCGGTTACCCTCGTGAAAATTTGAAAAATGGAAGCAAATTCAAATTCAGCAATTGGCACCAATTTTCATCATTTTGATCACATGTGGAATATTCTATACCATCCCATTTTAATTCCCTACATCATCATAATTACTTCCCACCATGTACCTCCACTAATCACCACTCTTTTGATAATTTCCCTCCAAGTTCAAATTCCAAACCACCAAATTTTCCAAGCCTAAATTCTATAAATAGAGGCCTCATTTCATTCATTTCACAAGCTTTTGATAGCCAAATTTACCTTGCTAAATTTTCTCTTGAAGCTTTTGATAGCCAACAAACCTCTTGCAAATTCTCTCCCCAACCACTAATTTCACTCAAAGCTCACTTTTCTTTTTTTGAAAGTTAACAAGAATTCACATTGAATCTTGTTCAACTTTGAGCTAAACCTTCATCAAAATTTGTTTTCTTCATTAATTCTTGTAGATCAAGGCTTTGGTGTTTGGATCTTGAAGCAATATGAAGGAATTTTCAGATTTGAAGTGGTAATTCATTTTTCACCATTGTTGAAACTTCATCTTCATCTTCCATAATGTAGATCTTTAGAGATCCTTGTTACTTGAGCCTTTGGATCTTGTAATTGTGTTTAATTGCTGGCTTTTGCTGTTGTTTTACTTAAAATTTCATGCAATTTCAGTTCCATGATCATAAGGTGTTTATACAAAGGTTAGAAAGATAATCATGCTGAATTTTGCACATATTTTTGGCTCTGCGCGCAGAGTAACCGGTTAGCATCTGGTGAGTAACCGGTTACTCTGAGTCAGAATGCAGTTTTTGCCTTGTTTTTGGGGCTGTTTTGGTTTTTCTTCCTCCTTCTTCCCCTTTCTTCTTGTTTCAGCCTTGAAATGCATTGTTGAGATTAATTTCTCTTCAATTTCAATGGACTTTGGATATTGTTGAAGTAATTAAACATTCATTAGTTCAAATCTATCTTTTAATGAATTGTTGAATTCATTTGAGGTGCTTTGAATTAGTGATATGTTTTCACACTTAAACTTATCAATTAAAGGTGATTGAGCTTGAAGATGAAAGGATCTTGAAAGTGTAATTCAATTTGGCATTCTCTTCCTCTATTTCCTTTTTTTTTATTTTGATCGATGAAATTTTTATGGATCTTAGAATTTCTTTGTTGAATTCATGATCAAGACTTGATCGTTACCTATTTTTTTCGTGCGATATTGCTTTCGAATGACGATTTACATATCGTTCATCTAGCATGCATTAGCACAGAAATCACTATTGACCGGCCTCGAGTAGGGTGACTTCTTTATAAGTTACTTGGTGATTGCTTAACATAGCGCTACATTTGTCCCTCCCTCCAAATCGAAACTTGATCTTTTGTGGCCCAAACCTTTTGGTTGTGTAAGCCCAAGGATGGTTGATCTTTTGTATTAGGTTCAAAATCTATGAAGCTTGTTGTTGTAGAGGCTTTAATTCTATCAATCTTCTAACAAGTCTTCATTAACCTTGACCTAAGTACATTGTTTAATCATTATAGTTCAAGACGCGAGACAGAATTATCGGTGTTACCTTTTGAAGGCTTATGGCACTAGGGCCTTTGTGCTACTAATCACTAACTTACTAACAATATTATTGTGCTAATCTTGTTTATGTTTCCTTCTCGCTCCCTATATCTCTTTTACTTTTATGCTCCATTATTATAATTTCATATCATGTTTATGCTTCCGCAATTTTTTCTTTGTCCGTTGGACACATGTTTATGCTTCCGCAATCTTTCCTTTGTCTGTTGGACACATGTTTATGCTTATGCCTTTTTCTTTTTGTCCATTTGGACCAAAAACATTAATAAAGGCCAAAACCCCTAAAAAAACCTGTGCTTCTAATCTTGGACTATGGTTACTATCCTATGCAATGAAAATGGAATTTTGCACCTAGACCTTGGACTTCAATGCTATTCTTGGATCCTTGGACTTAGAACTAGGACGTTTTCCCTTTGCTTTGGAATTATGGTTCGAAGACTTTGAAGCCTTGTGCTTTTGCTTGGTTTATGGTGAAGATAGCTACATTTGTGGTTAGATCTTTCTTATCCTTAGCTTTTACTTTATGCTTTAGGATAGTCACTTCTTCCCCACCCATTCTTCAATTTTTAAAACTTTCTCCCTTTTTCAAAAACCTTCTTGATTTCAAACTATCACCTCTTTCATAATCAAACCTTGACTTTGTCAAGTGATTTTACCCTTTTCTTTTCATTTCTTAACAAATGCTAAACTACATAAGCATATTGACACCTTTTTCAAAAGACTTTAAAAAACATCAAACTCATCAATCTCTTTTTGTGCCTCGTGCACTTTTCCTTTAAAAAAATTTCATAAGTTTTGACATGATTCATTTCTTTAAGCGGAACTATTCGCTTGGAAATGACAACTTGTCTTTACATTTAAAATCAACCAAAACAAACAAATTTCACTCTTTGTACCACGAACTACGAGGTTTTGATCCTACATTGCACTCCGTGGGTACGTAGGCATGAGGTGACAAGTCTCTCCAAACACAAAAATCTTAAAAAAAAATTATCTTCTCATCTCTTCAATCTCTTTTCAAACAAGCAAACCTTTTCAAACCAAAAGTCATAAATATTTCAAAGGGTTCCTATAGAGTACTATAGACATTTTGGGTGCTAACACCTTCCCTTAACGTAACCAACCCCCCTTACCCAGTCTTTGTTCACTTGTTCTTATTTTTAGAGCTTGTGTAGGTTTTGTTCGCTCTTTTTCCTTTCCTTTTGGATGAAATAAAAGTGCAGTGGCGACTCTTGCTTTTCGAGTTAAGTTAATCAATAGCTTACACTCACGATTTTGCCGCTACACTGAGTCACTGATTAATCGATCGAACCACTGGGTCATTGGTCGAACCGCATGACCAAACCAAATTAAACCGGATAACTCGGTTGAATAAACCTGTCATTATAATAGGTATAAAATCGGTAAAACCGGTCGAACCGGATGATTCAGTCTCTAAAAAATATAACTAGCACTTAAATTTTTTGAAAATATCATATCATAAATTTACAGGTTCATAATTTAAATTCAAATTTTAAACAGAGTCTAATTGTAAAGTATCACACATAACAAAATAGTACAAAATAACAAAATGTACTTGCAAACAAATTCTAATTTTGCATCATAATCTAATTGAATAGTTTTTAATAAAATAACTGTCTACTAAATTTAGTTCCAAGGAGGGAAAACTATTTCAATGTTGGGATCGGCTTCTTCAACATCAAAACCATCTGCAGCAAAATCAACCGCATCCACATCATCTTCATCATCAATGATATTATTACTTTGATTGTTTCCTCCAGAATTAAGTTGTGCTTCACCCTCAACGTCAATCTCATCCAAATTTAATTGATCTATAACAAAATAAATTTAGAGAGTTTAGCAATTGACATATAGTAAACAAAATTGTAATTCACAATAACTAATATCATACCAAGATCATTTGAAACAGGCTGAATTGTCATACTAGCTAGATCTTTGTGTAGTGCTTCAACTTCCTCAATAGTTAAGAATGGTAGTGAATCCTCCAACACCGAATTAGAATGATCACCAAGTGTTTCAAAATTGATCGGATCATAATTTTGTTTCTTCTTATTTCTATCAATCATTAATGATAATGTCAAATATAGAACCAAACAATCACTAGAAATAATTAATTACACATTCAAATCATTATTTCACATGTACCAGAAAAACAAGGTGAATAAATAATAAAGAAAAATCCTAATGTAAGAAAAAACAGTATGTGTATAGTTATTATATAAGTTTCACTCACTAATCTCACTAATTTAGAGTTATAAATCCATGATACTATATAAAACAGTATATAATTCCATAACAATATATAAATCCAGAACTATATAAAACTATATAACAGTATATAAAACCATGATTTAGAGTTGGCACATTATAAATCCAAATACTATATAAAATGTGTATACTGAACTATAAATCCATGATACTATATAAAACGTTTATATTGAACTATAAATCCACTGTTAGAAGTTGGTACATTTGAACTATAGTCTATAAATCCACTATAAATCCATGATACTATATAAATCCTTAACAATATATAAATCTAGAACTATAAATCCATAACAGTATATAATTCCATAATTTAGAGTTGGCACATTAGAAGTAATGTCACTAATTTAGAACGATAAATCCATAACAGAACTATATATCCATAACTGTACGTGTATTTCACAATGTAATGTCACTAATTTAGAGTTATAAAACCATTATACTAATTTCACAAATGTCACTAATTTAGAATTATAAAACCATATTCATGTCATCAAGTATAGAAACAATAGCATATAAAACATAATAAATACAATACCTATTTTGTAGCCGTAAGTTATAACGAACAAAGACAAGATCATTAAGCTTCTGATATTCCAACTGATTTCTTTTTTTTTTTAATGAATGTGCTCAAACACACTCCAATTTCGTTCACAACCAGATGCACTACAAGTTTGGCTCAAAATCCGAATAACAAGCTTTTGCAAATTAGGCGCTTCAGTTTCACAAGTTTCCCACCATTGGTCTAGAATAATGCATGTGAAAAAATTAGAAAACATATTTAAATACATATTGACATTGTACTAAAATCAAAGGCAAACATGCAATAAATTACCACGAAGAGCATGAATAGTAGGAACTTTATATCCAGCACCCATGCAACAAAGAGTGTCAATTGCAGGTTGAAAATAAGGTGAATTTGCAGCATTGAAAGGAATAGATGCATCAATAAAACACTTTGCAATAGCAAGATCACACTTTTCTACCACTTCTTTACTTTGCATCTCACTTTTTAAAGTAGGCTGAGCTCCTGGAGTTGTTCTGGGTAAAAACTAAGTACCAATGCGAGTGTCGTTCTTTTTAGATGCACCAATTCGTGGGTTCATTTGTACTTGCAATTCACCTCCCTCCTCAATAAATGACTCGCTTTCAGCCACATCTAAAAATTTCCTTTTTTTGCTCCGCTCATTAATATGTTGTTTCATCTGAAAACAAATTTCAGCAGGCACTGATTTACAAATTTCAACATTTCCTACTACTCCAGCCAAATGTTGCTTTACCTTATGAATTCCACCTCATCCAAAACTTTTGTGACAGTAGATACAAACAAGACATTTTCCATCAAGACTTTTAGTACAATGTGCCCAATCTATATCAGTCTTTCCTCTAACATTATTTTGAACTAAACTATGAGCTGAAGAGGCTTCTTGTGATGATGGTTGTGATGATGGTGTTTCAGAAGATGCCATTTTCCTGTAAAATATTTCAAAATTGCCAAATTCAAATACAGTATAACTAATTATATCTAAATGAACTATTTCAGTCTTAATTATTAGTAGAAATAAAATATAAGGTGACACTAGTCGGATTTGATGTTAATAAGAAACAATACAAATATTAACATTATTCTAAACAATAAATTTTAATGTTAATAGAAAATCAGTTTTAATGTTAATAGAAAATCAGTTTTAATGTTAATAATTAAAACAATACAAATATTAACATTATTCTAAATAATAAATTTTCCAAGTCTATATATATAATGGAAATCAATTAAGTCTAAAATCATATTATATTTAGTTTCTTAATATGTGTTCTAAAATTTCTATACAAATATTTGTATGATGGTTTTTCAATCAATATAAATACAAAATAGTAAAAATAGTTTAATGGATATTATGAAACTTAATTTGTGTATCACTTGAGTCAAATGAGTGATCACTATTATTCTTGCGGAAAAGTTCCTATGTATTTGAGTCTTAACCAACATGCATACAGTGCTGTCATTATATCCACAAATTCAACAGAAAAATAAAATGGCTTTTACAAATATCAATCCTATCTTCTCTTCGTAAACATAAATTGAAAATATGTTATATTTAGAATTGAAGTTTTTGGGGGATAACCTAACCTAATTAAAAATGGAGAAATTGAACTAAGTTCATCCTAAAATCTGAAATAAACCACCAAGAACAACAACAACTCTCAAACAACAACAACAAAATCAATAGTTTCAATTTCAACTTGAACTAACCCTAATTTTTAACACATATCAGAATAAAAAATGAATAAACATACGGTGGTGCAGAGGGATTGGAGATGGAGGCGTGGTGGCGGGGAAGAAAACGGTCGGTGTTGTTATGCAAACGAACGACGGCGCTGGGTTGTTCGAACGACGGCGCACTCTCGTATTCCACTTCTGCTTCTTTGTTTCTGGATATCGTTCTATTCTATGTGAAACAAGTTAACAAAAATGATTTTCATTTTTATTTTATTTTTAATTTAAAAACCTCAAAACGACGTCGTTTTGAGTAAAAAAAAAATTAAAAAAAAAATAAACAGTTGAACCACCGGTTTGCGAAAACCATCGGTTTTCCCGGTTCCCTCCGGTTGGAAGACGTGGGCGATCGAACAAGCGAACCCGGCCGGTTACCTGGCCGGTTCCCGGTCCGACCGGCCGGTCCGGTCCAGTTTTTAAAACACTGGTTAGTTACACTTAACTCAGTGAGTTGGAAGTTGACTCAATTAGTTATTTGTTAACTTAGTGGAGCAATCTCAATGCAAGTCCAAATCAAATGGTTCTCATGCTTAGAAATGAAGTCACATGGTAGTCTTGATTCCAAGTGATGTATTGGAATAAATGCCTTGAAGTGTCTTGAAAGGTCGAACTGTCTAGAAGATTCCACACAATGCTAGAACCAAGTAGACCACAAGAGAATTGAGAGTGCAAAGTTCATGTCATGAAAATGCAGCACAATCTTCCATTCTACACAGGGTAATCGATTACTCCATTTGCCTACCAAAATGGTAATTGATTACCATAGGCAAAACTTGCCCAGTTTGCTTAAAAAAAGTGTTGTGGCCATGATTTCGATTTTCGCCCATTTGCTTTGATGAATAAGCATGAAAACCCTTATATTTTGCTTGTGTTGATGATGTGATGACCCTGTGAGGATATGATTAATCAGCCTTGGAAAACCCTGAGAAATTCCTATAACAAAAACAAAGAGAAAAAGTGCTAGTGCGTATGCTAGCGATGCAAATGCACATGCTTATGCAAAAGGCAAAAGGGGAGGTCAAATTTCAGGTTACGAAAATATGAATATAATTTCATATGCTAATATAGTGGGTTCTTTGATATATGTTATGGTCTGTACTATACCCGACATAGCATATGCAGTAAGTCTTGTAAGCAGGTATATGGCGAATCCTGGAAAGGCTCACTAGAAAGCATTGAAGTGGATTCTAACATACATAAATGGGTCTCTGAATAGAGTCCTAATTTATGGTGGAGCCTTGGGTGAAGATAGTAAAACAACAATCGAAGGATATGTCGACTCTGATTATGCAGGTTGTACGGATTTCAGAAAATCTATTTCTGGATATGTGTTCACTATGTTTGGGACAACAACCAGTTGGAAAGTGTTGATATACAAATAGAGTTCGGGTTTTGTGTTATCGTTCCACAGAGATTGTTCGGTGATATCGCAGCCGTTCTTCAGTTGTAACGTTTCAAGCCTTAAAGTAACAAGGGTTTTTAGGTTGGTTTCGTAGCGGTTGTATTCAAATTTAATTAAAAGCGGTAAAGAGATTGTTTTAACGGTTTATAAAAGCATGTCAAGGTTAGGGTTCGACAAACCACTTTGCACATATATAATTGATAAGCTAATGAACTCGGTTAAATGATAAATACAATCATATATCCTCCCAATATGTTTATCTCTAACACATATTGTTAGTTTCACCATTTTGATCCTTTGTTGATTTCTCACACAAACTATCAAAATGACAACATTAAAGTTCAATATTTGGTGAACATCAACACACATTGCTATCTCTAGCCAATGTACATTGATGGATGACAAACCTAGGTAAAGAGTTGGAGCATATTTCTCAATCATGAACCAACACAAAGAATAAACATAAAAACAAGGTTTATCATCATACATTCATCATCCAAGAGTTCACAAGATAGGATCAATCCATATACATACAAAGGAAAGGTTTAATTACATCTAACCTTGACACAAAAAAGAGAAATTAGCTACACATATTCATGGTAGCTTGATCAACAAGAATCGGGAGAAGAGAAACGAGCATCAACGACGATTTTATCGACAAAATGATGCTTTTTATCTTCCACAAATGAAGTGCTACAGTGTAATATCCTTTGATCTCATAATGTAATAGAGAGAGAGAGAGAGAAAAATCTGATCAAAACCACTTTATAAAGGGGCTGAGTGTCGCGAAGCGCGCTGAGCGCGCTCAACTTAAAAGTTAAACCGCCTAAACGCGCTGAGCGCGCAAGCTTCTGTAAGTCATTCCATCCCCGCGCTGGGAGCGCGCTGAGCGCGCTCAAAGCATGCTCAAAAAAATCCAAACTTTTCCAAACTGCTTTTGTGGGATCCTCAAGGCTCCAATCCACACCCTTCCATGTAAAAATCTGCAATAAAAACACAAAAGATAAATAGATACGACAAATAACGAAATTAACTAGAAAATGGTTATAAACGGAAACAATGGGAAAAGGCATGGATTTACAAATAAAGCTCACAAAAAGGTGCTAAAAACTAATCTAAATATTAACACTTTTTAGCACCTAACAACTCTCCCCAACTTGTCTCTTTGTTTGTCCTCAAACGAAGATAATTTAGAATAGAAGCAAGCAGAAAACAGGGAACAAACACCAACAAAACATAATGGTTCAAACCAAATAAACACGCACGCAAGTACCGCTCGTCCTTACGAAGAATGAAAATATGTAAATGAACTAAATTCTAAACATAATTAACAAGCACAATTCATACGCAAACAAATGTTCAAATTAGAATCACCTAATTTATTCAAATGAGCCTAGCTCAATATATCCAAGGGACAAAACACACTCATAGCAAAAGTGTCAGCATCCAAAACAATTCATGCATTCAGCAAATCAATTCAACAAGAAAACCAAGGAAACAAAGATCACTTAAGGGCTTCTAAAGGTTGTAACTAGGCAAGGTTAAACAAGAAAGGGATATTTGTAAAAGGCCAATGAAACAAAGTGGTTAACAAAAATTATCAACAAATGAACATGCCAATAACCCACTTAGACAAACCTCATAACAATTCAATTCAAACCTTTCTTTTCTTTTCTTATGGTGCACTCTTTCATTTATATATATATTTTTTTCAAACAACTCCCTTTGGAGTGCAAAGCATAGCACAAAAAAAAATGCTTCAAGTTTCTTTCTTTCTTCACAAGAGGCACCAATTCACCACTCCATTTTCTTTTTCACAAACTAGCACAACTCTCCCCAACTTTAAACCATACTATAATTAATGGGCAATGTTCTTCAAAAGTATGTTCAAACCAAGGGTTAAGTGTATAAATAAAAGAACTAGAATGAATCACAATGATTTTCCTTTAGCATCAACAACCCACTATAAAGCGCATTCTTTTGATTATATGACGGGTAGATACAAGATTCATTCCAATTCAAGGCTCAACATGGCTAGCAAGTGCTCACACCTCTCATAAGGTAAAATTGAAGGTTATATGGATTGGTAGTTTTTCTCATAATCAAAAATTGCCTAGATTATTTCAATGTTTCCACGGTTTGCACTTGAATAAAAGATTAAACATGAATCATACGAGCTAAACAACAATTACAAAATCACTCAATATTTATGAACAATGGAGGGACTCACATTTGTGGTTGTGTCCTAATTGATTCCAAAATGAACAAAAATGCAAAATGAAGAAAAGCTTGAAAATCATGTGAAGCACAAAGTTCAAAAACATACTAACATTCTACCAAGCACAAAACAGAGTACCTTTGTGTGCACCAACTTAGACTTATATCATCACCATCAATGAAAGGTGAAGTGCATCACTTAATGTTCAAAGAAACAAACTTGCTTCAACCATCCATTACCTTAAAAAAAATAAAGTTGGCAAACAACAAAAAATTTCTATACAAACAAACCATATATACATAAAACAACATCCACCCGGATGTTAAATTCATTAAATCAACCAAAAAATTTTTAAACACCAAATTCAAACTCACATCCCCCCGAATGGAGAATACAAAATTCCTAGTAGTCAATACAAAATCCAACCATAATAGTTATACCAAGTAACATAAAAAAACAAAATAACATAAAAGACTAGTCAAACCCCAACGTCAGTCAGAACTAGAGCTAGACGCTCCATCATCACCAAGGTCTCCTTCCTCTGCCCCCTCCGGAAAACCAGGCCTGCCCTCAGGCCAACGAGCAAAAGCAATGAGTTCTTCGCGAGTCCTCAGCCGGTGGTCCACATGCGGCTCCCGAATCTGCAGCTGCAATTGCATCATAGAGTCATGCATAAATAAGAAAGCCCGCTGATGAGCCTCGTGCATGGCCCAATTGGCCTCATCACTTAGATCAAAAGCGTGCCCGCGTCCGCGCCCACGACCACGAGCAGGAGCAGCAGCAGCTACAGGGACAGCCTGCTCAAAATCAATCGCCCCCATACAATGACGAGTGACATAGTTATCATCTACAATCTGGAGCTTCACATTCGGGTGGGAAGGTAATGCAACTTGCGCCTCATGGCATAAAGCCATAATCAAACCTGGATAAATGAGAGCGCAAGCCACACGATCTCCAAGTGGGGTACCACTGGTGGCAGTTTTCTTCAATTCATTTGAAATAATCCGCCCAAAGTCCACGGTATGTCCCTCTGTGCACAAATGAAAAATTAGAGCCGCGGTCTCCATCGGAATAGATGAGGTGTGGCTTCTCGGTCGAAGGTTGTATAGAACAACCGACATGACAAGCTGAGTGACAATATCCAACACCCTCCTAGCAAACTTTATCGGCGCACCAGCAGGACTTAAAGTGTAAGTGCCCCCCTCTCTGCACAAAGACTCCCTAAGTTGGTCAGCATTCCAGTTCCGCCGAGCCAACGTCCGTGAAAAATCACATAAATCATCTTCCCCCAGCTGAGGTGGTCCCCCAAGGTAGGTATTGATGGACTCCCTCGAGAAATTGATTACTTTCCCCCGAACCCATGTTTGAAAAGTGAACGTCTCTCCAACAGCCGGCAATGCATTAGCATAGAACTCCCTAACAATATCAATGTTGTACTCAGGGAAAGGAGAACCAAGCTTATCCCATGGCCCACCCTGCACAAAATGACTCATGTTCCTATGTGGACCATCAGGATCAACCATAATTAACCTGTTCGACCAAATTGATCTTTTTTCAAGCTCCACGTATCTTTGTTGTTGCTCGAGGCCAACAAAACGCGTTGAATCAAATTGGCCAGCGGGGGCTCTTCGGTTAGGATTCGACGTCGAACCAACACGTTGCTTCTTTCTTCCTGACAACTGAAAAACACAAAAGAAAAACAACGTACAAACAAAATAGTACCACAAGTTAGTGAAAACAGCAAGCTAAAATTCCTAAATTATTTAAACAGTAATAAGAACAATGACAATATAGCAGAACAGAGTTGGAAAAAGGGGGAATTTTTCTGCAAATCTCAGAGTGCGCTGATTTGTTGATATACAAATAGAGTTCGGGTTTTGTGTTATCATTCCACAGAGATTGTTCGGTGATATCACAGCCGTTCTTCAGTTGTAACGTTTCAAGCCTTAAAGTAACAAGAGTTTTTAGGTTGGTTTCGTAGCGGTTGCATTCAAATTTAATTAAAAGTGGTAAAGAGATTGTTTTAACGGTTTATAAAAGCATGTCAAGGTTAGGGTTCGACAAATCACTTTGCACATATATAATTGATAAGCTAATGAACTCGGTTAAATGATAAATACAATCACATATCCTCCCAATATGTTTATCTCTAACACATATTGTGAATTTCGCCATTTTGATCCTTTGTTGATTTCTCACACAAACTATCAAAATGACAACATTAAAGTTCAATATTTGGTGAACATCAACACACATTGCTATCTCTAGCCAATGTACATTGATGGATGACAAGCCTAAGTAAAGAGTTGGAGCATATTTCTCAATCATGAACCAACACAAAGAATAAACATAAAAACAAGGTTTATCATCATACATTCATCATCCAAGAGTTCACAAGATAGGATCAATCCATATACATACAAAGGAAAGGTTTACTTACATCTAACCTTGACACAAAAAAGAGAAATTAGCTACACATATTCATGGTAGCTTGATCAACAAGAATCGGGAGAAGAGAAATGAGCATCAACGACGATTTTATCGACAAAATGATGCTTTTTATCTTCCACAAATAAAGTGCTACAGTGTAATATCCTTTGATCTTAGAATGTAATAGAGAGAGAGAGAGAGAGAGAGAGAAAAATCTGATCAAAACCACTTTATAAAGGGGCTGAGTGTCGCGAAGCGCGCTGAGCGCGCAGTCGCCCGCTGAGCGCGCTCAACTTAAAAGTTAAACCGCCTAAACGCGCTGAGCGCGCTTAGGAGCCCGCTGAGCGCGCAAGCTTCTGTAAGTCCTTCCATCCCCGCGCTGGGAGCGCGCTCAAAGCATGCTCAAAAAAATCTAAACTTTTCCAAACTGCTTTTGTGGGATCCTCAAGGCTCCAATCCACACCCTTCCATGTAAAAATCTGCAATAAAAACACAAAAGATAAATAGATACGACAAATAACGAAATTAACTAGAAAACGGTTATAAACGGAAACAATGGGAAAAGGCATGGATTTACAAATAAAGCTCACAAAAAGGTGCTAAAAACTAATCTAAATATTAACACTTTTTAGCACCTAACAGAAAACAACACTTCAGAAGGTTGTTTCCTTATCAACCACTGAAGCATAATATATCGCCCTAACTGAAGCTGTGAAGGAAACATTGTGGCTTCAAGGTTTAGCAAAGGAGCTAAAACTTCAAGGTCGAAGTATCACTGTTAATGTGATAGTCAAAGTGCAATACACGTGTCAAAGAATTCAGCTTATCATGAGCGAACCAAGCACATCAATGTGAGGTTGCATTTCGTCATAGGGGCAATCGAGCGTGGAGAAGTCCAAGTGCTGAAGGTTTTGACAGATTATAAGGTTGTTGATATGATCACCAAGACATTGCCCAGTTGCAAGTTTTTGCACTGTATGCAGTTGATAAAGCTGCATGAAGAAAGCTAGTTGGTTTCTTGTTGTTATCGAGTTTTTTCCAAGGTGGAGATTTGTGAGATATTGGATCGAACTCTAGTATTGTCGATAGAGGTTTAGCATGTCGTCGAAGTTTGCTCACATGCTGATGTCGAAGACCTACATGTCGTAGTCGAAATGTGTTCTAGTATGTAGTTGTCAAATTGGGTCTGTTTGTTATGTCTAATTGTTTAAGTTAGCTTGTACCCTAAGTTAGCTTGTAATGGGTAATTGTTAAAAAGCTCATTAGTTTAGTATGTTAGGTTTTATTATAAATAGCATACTAGTCTCTCATTCTAAGGGTGATAAATCCTTATTAGCTTGTAATATGTTTTATAGAAAAAGTAAAGAATAACAGTTATAATCAATCTTTGTTGTTCTTCTTCTTATTTTTTCTGTTAATCTTAACCCTTGTGTGTTTTTTAATTATAAAAAAAACTGTTTATACTTTATTTTAAAGCATCCTTTTCACAACAAATAAGATCTTATAAAATTTTTGTCTTGTTATGATTAAGTTACGACTAACTGTTATAGAATCTCTATTTACTTTTTTTGTCATGATTATACTGCAACTAATCAATAGATATCTCAAAAATTAAGGCGACTTCGAGTGCAAGTAAGTATGTTTTTATTAATACATGAAATTAATATCCCAAAACATGGACACGAATTTTTATGTGACAAGTCATAGTATGATCAATCCAAACACAAATTGAAAATCAACAAAGATAAATAAAAAACAAAAACAAATAACCATGACATGAATCCTTCAAACCAACAACTACTTAGGAGCAAACTTTGACTTGATTTTCTGAACCTCTTTAGTCTCAATTTGGAAAGCTTGAGTCAAAACATTATCAGGAACAGGTGGTGTAGCATTAAACAACGTAAGAGGAATATTAACCGTCCCTGGCAGTTGACTATTAAACCCTGCAATAACAGTAGCAGGTTTCCAAGCATTGTTCTTCTGGAAATGAACCAAACCTTTAGGAAACACAAATGTTTCACCTTTCGCAATGGTTTTTGCAATCAATTGATTTGTTGTTGTTATGAATCCAACATCTAGTTGACCTTCGAGAACAAACACCATTTCTGTTGCACGAGGGTGAGTGTGAGGTGGGTTGAGTCCACCGGGTGCGTAGTCGATTCTTGCCATTGAAACACCGAGAGTGTTGAGTCCTGGGATTTTCTGAACATTGGCTCCTGTTACTAAGGAACCAAATATGTTGTTTGTGGCACCTTGTTTGACTAGGAGGTTGGAGAAGAAATCCTCTGCGGTTACCTTGGATGCTGGTTTGCATGTGAATCCATTCACTAGAATAGCTGGTAATTTGATATACAACGTTAATACTTTGAAAAAAATTTAATAATTCATGTTGAATCATGCTACAAATATTATGAAATTATAACTTGTATTTGAAAAAATATATATAATTTATAAATTCAAATTAAAAAAGACTAGTTTTATTTTTAAATATGTTATTCATCTTCATCAATATCCAAAAATTGGATTTTTCATCTGGAAAAAAGAAGTTTTTAGAAAATTTTGGATCCACAAATTGTCCATAATTATTTTTAGTCTCTAGCCGATTTTGTAATGCACAAGAATGCAAAACTATTAGATAAAAATATTGATTGACTAATAAGCTAATTAATAATTTATATTTTATGATTTATAATTAATAGTTTATAATTTATAGCTGCTGATAAATTTATAGTCGATAAATTTATTGAATTGTTTGATAAAATAAGCGTTAATTAACTAATAAATGTAAAATGATATAATTATCTCGTATTCTTAACATTTAATACATAATTATATTATTTTAAAATAAAATAAATTATAAAAGGCAAAAATGAATTTTAGTTAAATCAATAAAGGTAAAAATGAAAAAAAAATTATAAACTATAAATTAAAATGCTATTTGAGCTTACAAAATATGACAAAAATATGCATGTCTAACAAAGCCTAAGTTGTTGAACTAAAAATGGTGAGGAAAAATATTATAATGACAATTTGAAAGAAAAAAAATCAATATAAACATAAAATTTAAGATATTTATAATAATTAAAGACTTATTTAACTTTTATTTTTTTACAATATAGCAATAAAACTGAATAAGCAACAAAACATTAGGTATAAAATATAAAGAAATTCATCTTTACTTTTTCTTTGAAGTGTTAGAGACGTTTAAAGACTTCAAAAATGATGGCCAATTTCAATTATTTAATTAAAAAATGTGTCAATAATTCAGCTTTTTTCTATTAGTATCTTAAGAAAGGGACAAATTATAGGAAAATTAATCATAAACATAGGTGGCTTATAACCGCACTGCATGATTAAACAATAGAGTCAAGTCAACAAAAAGCCAAATTAAAGGAGTTGGTAGACATTATAGAGATATTTGGTTTCACATGATTTGAAAGAAAATAATATAAGAAAAAGGATTGAATATGATGATTAAGGGAAATAGTGAAAATGAAAAAGGAATTAATCTTGCTTTTATAGATAATCATAATTAGCATGAAAGTGTATTTATGTACATAAATTTAACATACCAGAATCATAGTTTGCGACACAAAGATCTTGAAGAGCATCAGCATCTGCTGCGGTGGCGGTGGTGGCGGTGGCTAACACCACAAGCAACAAGACAGCGATGAGCTTCATCATATTTTTCTGACCGGAGACTTAATTTGTAAGAGAAGATATTTTTTGATGGTGAGATGAAATGAAGTTATGGTGTGCTTTGATTATTTATAGCAAGAGAAGACTTGTGGAAGAGGGATAGAATCATTAATATATTGTATAAGGAATTTTCTAACTTAAAATGAAAATGAAATAGCAAAATATAAATAATTATAATTTTTATTCAGAAATTATTGAAAAATTATGATTCAATACTTTAATAAAAATTGTTGAAAAATAATTCAATAAAAATTATGATTTTTGGATTCAATACATTAAATATATATATATATATATATATATATATATATATATATATATATATATATATATATATATATATATATATATATATATATATATTTTATTTTTTATTTTTTATTTTTTTTATTTTTTTTTTTTGATAAGCAAGATGTATTAATGGGAGAAAAAGAGGTTCCCCGGCCTAATACAAACACCAAACAAAGGGGAAAGGGAAAGAAGCAAATCCCAAGAGAAAGTTACAAGAAATCAAGAGGATGATTCATCCAATCGTATAAAGATATAGTAACGATACGGTTGAAAATCTCATCAACGTCACAGATTTCACCGTTAAAGATGATGTTGTTTCTCGTACTCCAAATAATCCAAACCGAGATAAACCACACATAGCAAGTCGTCTCCTCCTTGGTCCTATCGACCAAAGCCAGAAACCAGAGAAGAGCGAAATTATTCAGCGGCTCCCCAAAAATTGGAGTTATGCCTATCCAATCAAATATCTTTTGCCAAAGTTGTTGAATTTTGGTGCAAGACAAGAAGAGGTGGTGGATATCTTCCTCCTCTTGAAAACACAGAACACAAACTTTATCATGAGGGGAGTCAACAATACCTCTAATCGCAAGGTTCGACCGAGTCGGTAGTCTATCTAAAGCCAACCTCCAAGCGAAAACCTTAGTCTTTAAAGGAATGGAAGTCTTCCACAAAACCTTCAGGAACAGCCTATCCGATTCCATGAGCTGCAAATCAGAAGCTGCAGAATTAGCATGCAAGTAAAAAGACTTGACAGAGAAAACTCTATTGGATTCCAATTTCCATTCCCAAGAGTCTTCGACGTTAAAGCGCGGCTGAAATCTAGCGAGTAAATCATTAAGAACAGAGGGAAAGCTATTAAAATCATCCACCAGGCCTAAACCGTTAAAATTCCAAATCCACGCATCGTTGGACCAGTTTCCGTAATCAGCAACACAAGCATCCTTATGAGAAGCAACATCAAAGAGATCTTGAAAAGAGTTTTTCAACAGAGAAACCCCACACCAAGAAGAATTCCAGAAAGATATAATATCTCCTCTGCCAAGAACAAGATGAACAAGCGATTGGAAATTAGTGTGGTCGTCAAAAGATTTGATTCTCAAAAGATCCCTCATCCACAAAGAAGCAGTGGGCTGGTTTGGAGCAGTCGCAAAATCGAACACCCACCTACTCAATCTACCGTACCTGAAAACCATAAAATTTCTCCAGATTTCGGAACCGCCCGAAAGGAATTTCCAAAGCCATTTAGAGAGGAGAGCTTTGTTAAACAGATCAACATGTTTGATACCTAGACCTCCCTTGTTCTTTGGCTTACACAAAGATCTCCAATTAACCCAAGCAACACCTTTTTTTCCCTCCGATCCCGACCAAAGAAACCGACGTTGAATTGCTATAATTTCTTTCACAATCTTCGTAGAAGCCTTAAAGAACGATAAATAGTGGATAGGCATATTGACTAATACAGAATTAATCAAAGTGACCCTCCCACCTATCGAAAGGTTGCGACCAATCCACGCGTTTAATCTAGCTTTTAAACAAGACAAGATAGGAATCCAAAACGATAACCTTCGGTGGTTGCCTCCAACAATTATACCTAGGAACTTGAAAGGTAACTCAGCTGACTTGCAAAAAAGAAATCATTCTGCTGCCTTGAGAAAAACGGAATCAAGGCCTATCCCGTAAATGCAGGTTTTAGAAAAGTTGATTTTAAGACCCGAAATCAATTCTTTCATATATATATATATATATATATATATATATATACTTTAAATGTTTTTGGATTCAATACTTTCATATAAATTATTGAAAAATTATGATTCAATACTTTAATAAAAATTATGATTCAAATGTGATGATTTTGGATGTCATTTTATAAAAAACCGCTCGGTGCGAATTAGATTTTGGATTACGATTTTTCAAAACGATTCAAACCAAACTAATATATATATATATATATATATTCAACTTTGAGAGGTATAATTTAAAAAAAAAAACAATTACATAATAAAATGAGATTAATTAAATGTCAAATCAATTGATAATATATTATTATATTTTTAATATCTGATTTTAAATTATTATAATTATTTTTTAAATTAGATTGAAGCCTTCAAAATGATTGGATTATATATCAAATGATAGTTTTTTTTACAGTATTGATAACACGATTATAAATTAAATTAGATTGAAGCCTTCAAAATGATTGGATTATATATCAAATGATAGTTTTTTTGACAGTATTGATAACAAGATTATAAATTTATAATACCTCTTTTTCGGTATTTAAATTGAATCTTTATAAACTTGATCAATTTACATTGACTTTTTTTAAGTTGTCTATTAAAATATACACTTACTCCTATAGATCATGGATATAAATAAACTTAATATTTTTTTTAGCTCATTTAACAGCTTATAATAATGACAGAAGATAAGGGAAGTAGCAGACATTGCAGTCAAGTTGATGAATAAAATGCAGACAACATGCTTAGTTATTTTTCTATTCCAACTTTTTGAGGATATCTTTCTATTAAATTTGTTGAACAAATTAAATTAAAAGAAAAATCTATCCAATCAGCAATAAATATGGGTGAGAATAAGACAGACCAATTAAGAGGGGCATACGACGTAACTTATACGGTCTCAGATTAGGCCAGACCTTTTTTCAAATGAAAAAGACCTAAACTTTTTTAAAAACCTATTTAGTTAAAAAGGTTAGGCCATAAGCCATAAGAAAAGTTTTTCAAGCCTATTAGACTAGCCTATTTAAACAAATATAAATAATTGTATTATTATTATTATTATATTGTATTTGTATTTTGAATTAAAATAAAAAATAAAGCTTAGTTATCTTAAGAACATATGAAAATCTGTTTAAAAAAAATCTTATAAACAATATCATAAGTTGTTTTAATAAGTTCTCTCAAATAAATAGTATCACAAAACTTACGTTAATATGTAAACTTGAATAAGTCAATGCAAATAAGCATTTAGTCTCATTGATATTTTAATTTGTTAGTCTATTTAAGTATTAATGTAATTGCTTATTTACAAACGTTCAAATACAATAGGCTTTTGTGTAGGCTAATAGGTCAAACAGACCTTCAAAAAGGCCAGGCTCATGCCCAAATATAAGCGTACGATAGGCCATAACCTAGACTTAGGCTTTGAAATTTTTAGCAGGTCAGTCTCAGACTTGACAAAGCCTAGCTTTGCCTAGCCTATTCTCAACCCTAGCAAACATTAGTTAGTATTAATATAGCAACTATTGAGTTTATTTAAACCACACCAAAAATTGTCATCGAAAGAAAAGGGAAACACTTTAAAAGCCACGACCGAAGGTTAGGAGACCTCACTCTTTAATTCTCCAGCTAAGAGGAGAAATGTTGCCTAAAATAACATCAGCTCACTCTTATTTTTTAGTTTAAAAACCAAAGAAAGGGGGGAGCAAAAGGCATCCCTTGGTTGGAATGTCCATGTTGCAAAGTCATAAAGAGACATCAATCTTAACCGAGTTAGGAACAAAAAGAAAAAATTCCAAAGAATCGGAAATATTCTCATTTAAGGAATCACAAAGAGACATCGATCTTAGTTTAGTCAAACTCGAATAGGCAAAAAAATTGTGAACCGTGAACTTTTCCATTTAAGGAATTATGAAGAGTCGTCAATCTTTATCGAGTGAGACTTGAAGAGGAATTATGAATATACGCCATTCTTAACCAAATCATGCTTGAAGAGGTGAAAATTCCTGTGAACCAAGAAATTCCCATTTCAGGAATTATGGAAAGACGTTGTTCTTTACCAAGTCGGACACGAAGAGGAAAAAAATCATGCAAATCGGGAAAATCCCCGCTTGAAAAATTATAAAGAGACATTGGCATTAACACACACACACACATACACACACACACAGAGAGAGATTCTAGTTCACTGTCTTATCATAACCATGTTACGGGAAATCCAAATTAATCGTAAAGGAAAGAAAAATAAATGTAGGAAAACAATATTGTCTAATAAGTGTTGATTTTGTCTTGCCACCTCATTATATCTCTGTTGAAGGTGAGAAAAATACATAAGAAAATGGTATAATTTTGTTTTCTGTTTCTTAACTTTGAGAGTAGTTCAGTCCTCTTGCATCACAAGAGATTTTCACTATAACATTACAATCGCTTATGCACTTAAGCACAAGACTTTTCTTTGCTCAGCCCCTCAGCCCAAGACTTCATGCTTAAACCCCTTAGGTCCAAGACTTCTGCTTAGGTTCCACAAACCCAAGACTTCCTTGCTTAAGCCCCTCAGACTCAAGACTTCTGCTTAGACCCACGGTCCAAGACTTCCCTGCTCATATTCCCTGAATCCAAGACTTCTGCTCAAGCCCCTCAGGCCCAAGACTTCCTTGCTTAAGTTCCACGAACTCATGACTTCCTTGCTCAAGTTCCACGAACCCAAGACTTCAGCTTAAGCCCCTCAGGCCCAAGACTTTCTTGCTTAAACCATCAGTCTAAGATTTTCTACTTAATCAGCAACTGATCATTACTTTCAATGCTCTAGCACATAACATGAGACTTACTTGGCTCAAGCCTTCCAACAAGAGACTTTAATGCTCAAGCACATAGCAAGAGACTTTATCTAAACTAATAAACAATCATGTTTAGCATAATAGAGAACAAGGTGTAACTGATTCAAAATCAGAAGTACAGGGTAATCACCTTAACAAAGACCTCTAAGCACTTAAGATTTTTAAGATATTCAATGTTTAAGAAATCTTAAGGCTTATTACAATTTACAACATATAACAAAAAATCTGCATACTCAATTGCGTTGCTTATTGTATGATCTTGTTATTCTTACATCTAGACAGAAGTGTTGAACACTTCTCTCCTTCTTGGCTTTCGTTCTATATTTTCCCTTTTGATTGCTCCATTGTTGAAGACTTCAGTTTGAATCTTCAGTAGCTTATATAGCAGTTGTAAAAGACTAGTCGTTGGAAGAGATAACTTGAATAAGTGTCTTTGTTTCCCATAGTACAAGAGACGTTGAAGAGAGATACACCAAAATATCTTAATCCATTGTGTAACATGTTTCACCATTGCGTCTTCCATGTAGTCTTGTACTATAGAGCCGTTGAGAGTAGATATCTATAAAGCATGTCAACTCTTCTTAAGTCTTGTAAAAAATAGACTCTAGCTGACAAGCTGATTTGTTGTTTTCTGCAGTACGAATAACTCAAGCTTTATTACTTAAATCTGAATGTTCACCAGAAGCTGATTCATTAACTTAGTGTAGAGAAAATATGTTGCTCTTCTGATAGTGAGGTCTTCAGCTTCAGAGTCTACGTCATACATCACTTAGATAGTGTTCTTCAGGTTCTGATTCATCAGAAGCTAGTAACTCAGCTCCTCTCAAACGTGTCCTTATATTAGATTCTTGATGTCTTCTTTTTAAGCCTTAGAACCTGCATACTTGGAACACACATTAGATAACACCATTGTTCTTTTAATACTTTGTTATCATTAAAACCCAAGATATATATGTCATGAACAAATCTTGTTCTAACAATCTCCTCTTTTTTGATGATGACAAACATAAGTATTTAAAGGACAATGTTGGGCAGTTATAATTTTCTTGGCGACATCAGGGTATGAGGTTTGTAAGCTCCCCCTGAGTTTAATAGTCTAAGGTTGAGTTCTGTAAACTCCCCCTGAGTACTATATTCAAGAAAATATTTTAATTCTCTTAGCAACGTCAGAGTATGAGGTTTGTAAGCTCCCTCTGAGTCTAATAGTCCAAGGTTGAGGTTTGTAAGCTACCCCCTTAGTTCTATATATAAGATAATTAAAATATATCACCCGTGCGAGATCACCAAAACAAAAACAAAAATAATAGAAATTTAAAATTACATTAATTATAAATGAACAACATTAAATCTGTAAGGTTCAAATTCTTTAATAAATACTTTTATATCTTTCTCCCTCTTTTGTCACATCAAAAAGAATTAAAAAAAGAAGAGAAAGAAAAGAATTACAGTCATAAATGCATTTAACAGATCATCATTATGTAACCAGCTTTCAAGGAAGAGAAAACGATCCAGTAGCAGAGATCATTAAAGAGTTGTACAATGCATGCTTATTATTTATTGGTCGTTAACATTTTTAAGAATCAAGCAAAGGATTTTATTACAACGATTGGGTTACCCATAACCCAGTATAAAAGCAACCGAAGCCTAGTTCATTTTCATCAACATCCAACAAAGCACCATGGAGTCGTCAACTGAAGGTGTCAACATCTCAGTTATGACAGACGTCTCAGAGAACTCTACTAGTCTGAAGACACAAGATCTTCAGAGGCTAGCAGAATCTGAGACGTCTGCAACTGGTCCCTTATCCTCAACACTTAACACTTCTGAAAAGGCACTACTACAAAACGTGCAAACAACAACGCCAGGTTTACAACTAAAGAAATATACACCTTTCTAATATATTAAATTTTCGCATCCAGTGAGTAGTTGGATTTATAAACCGTGATTTAATTACGATTGACTATAAAAACCGTAGTAATAAATGATGTGTGACAAGCTTCAATTCTTAGCAACTTCATTTTTTCCATTTTTTAGAGTACATTAAGCGTGTGTCACTTAAGTCCTTTATTTAAAAAATAAAATGTAAACTATTTTACAACGGTTAGTTTAAACAACCATTGTTATACGCTTGTGTCAGTTAAGTCCATTATTTAAAAAATAAAATGTAAATGATTTTACAACGGTTAGTTTAAAGAACCGTTGTTATAATCTTGTGTCACTTAAGTCCATTATTTAAAAAATAAATTGTAAATGATTTTACAACGGTGAAGAAAGTCAACCGTTGTTAGAGGACTTACATTTCCACTACGGTTGAGTAACACAACCGAGATTTAATGGTTTACTGATAAATTAAAAACAAAACTTAATTTGTATTTCTTTCATAAGACGCCCTAGGCGAACAAGCGAGCCAGAGACGACAGCAGTGGCGTAATCTTTACTTTCTTCGTACCCATTCATTTGGAGCTCAAATCTTCATCTTTCCCAGTACAGTGTTATTCAACATCTTCATTCCTTTTATCTTGGTTTATGTTGTATATGCTCAAATATTCACCCTCTTCCTTCATTTGATTCCTCAGCTTCGAAGTACGATATTCTTCAACATCTTCATTCTTTTTTTCTTTGTTTATGTTGTATATGCTCAAGTCAGTAGGAGAGTACATGTTTGATATGCTTTAGGTTATGATTGTCTGTTGGGCTGTACTTTGGTATAAGTTACCAATTCGTAATACATATCATGGTAATCTGATTTCATTGGCTATGATATGACATTTGTTGGTTATTATAAATAGAATTTTGATTTCTCTTGTGGAAGTTACAGGTATATAGAACAGGGTTCTGCAAAATTTTGCAAGAAATCTGGTAGGCATGATGTTCAAGTTGGTGTTAGGTAACACTTGTTGTATTGCCAATATCATCAGTAGTGTGTTATTTATGCCTCGCTTACCATATACGCTATGTATTAATGCCTTCAAGTTGTTTCTGTAACAGAAAGAATGCTGAGGAAGCTAATCTAAATTTTGTCATCGTAACCATGTACATGCATCATCAATGAATGTTTTTATATCATTATTATTTAATGTTTTGTGACAGGTTATTTTAGTAATGTTTTATACATAACAAAAATTTATAGGAACATCATGGTGTGGCATCTTAGGGCCCATTATTCCTTAAACACACATTACAACTTCTTATGTAAATAACATTAGGGCCCATATTAGTTTATTTAATATTTTGATTTCCAATGCCCTGTCTTAAATAAGAATATAATAAAAAATGAATGGGGAAGATGAAGAATTAGCAATGGTTTTTGAATTAAAGAAATAATAATGACTTTTAACTAAAACGATTAGATTTTCAATGTAAAGAGAAGATGAAGAATCAGAGAAATCATTATAAATATGTTATTCATCTTCTTACCATCACACAAGCAGCATCATTGAAGAGAATTAATCAAAATGAGTTCCAACAATGCAGTCCATGTCCAACAAACTGTAGATGTTCAAGAAGTTGTCCAAAAAGTCCAAAAAACTGCGCGTGTGGTTAAAGATATTGTAGATGTCCAAGAAGTTGTCCAGGTCGTAAATGTTGTAGACGTCCAATAAGTTGTCCAGTTCGCAGACGTTGTAGAGGTCCAACCAGTTGTCCAGCCTGAACAAGCTGTACATACCCAACAGGAGGTCGCCTTGCAAGGAATACGAGCCAGGAGGAGAAGAAAGAGATCAAGAAGAAAGAGAATGAGGACATCTACGGTCGATTCAGATGATGATGACGAAGCACCGTTTGGTTGGAGTAATTTTATGTCAGCTAGGGCATTTAGATTTGATAATTAAAACTTAAAAATGTCTATGTTGTCTTCAATATTCAGATGTTTAATTTAGATGTTTTAAATATGAAACTTGCACTTATGAAACTTTATATGAAACTTGCATTTTGTTGTCTTCGATATGAACTCATCACATAACCTTGAATATATGAACTTGAATGAAAACTTTATCCAGCAGAGTAATATTTGTTAATCGAGCAGAATTATATGGAAAATGGGATTAAAAAAATGATAAACAATAAATAGGTTAAAAAATGGGATTATATAGAAAAGCAGAATAATATTTGTTAATCCAGCAGAATATATAACAACAATTATACATCATAACCATTATAATATCTCGCGCGTTGTCCAAAAAAAAATATCAAAACGGCGCAGCTGGGAATCGAACCAAGTTCCATTATATTTATCACAACGGTTCGTTTGAAAAACCGTTGTGATAGGGAGTGTTGTTTCCAGGTTATTACAACGGTTAATGGGTCGTCATAGTAAGTATTATTTTACAACAACACTCTACATAATAACGTCTGCGCCTGCGTGATGATACATCTTTCCCAATCGTTGTTAAATGGGTTTTACGTAGTAGTGAGGGTTTGTCATCAGCACCTCAGAGACCTACAGAAGAAGGTCTTTCTGCTACTGAGCTGATACCAAGAAGGAAGTCAATGAAGAAGAAAAAGAAGAAGAGGGTCAGAGATGAAATCTTCTTGGAGCTGATTGTCTCGGAGCTAGAGGATGAAGATGTAGATGAAGATGAACCTGATGTCGACTAGGGAAACTGTATGTATTACAATTCAATGAAAGAGTTAGATTAGGTGTAATCTTAGTACTATCGAGTCCTTTTTATTGTAATCGTTTTGTTTTAATTAATGTAAAAGCTATTTTTAGACCAATTTTATTTTGTATGCGTACCTCTTTTAATTTTCTCTAGAATTTTCCGACAAAAGCATAAATGAAGTAACAGACTGAACATGAACAACAATTAACATATTAATAATAATATTTTCATCCGTTTAAGAGAATTTTAATATAGCTGAATGATATACATCATTTCCTAAGAGTCTGAATGTTAAAAGATTAATTTGACTAATCAAAATTAAAACAATTAAAAACTCAAGGTACTTGGATGAATAGACTCTATAAAACTCTCAACAAACTGACTTCCTTAAACACTTAATCTTCTGAACACAAAAATCTATAAGCATAAACAAATTTGAGTTCCAAAGAGAGATTTCAGAAAGACAGCAATGCTGAATGCAACAGCTCAAGCAAGCACAAAGAATGCAACAGCTGAGGGGTCTACAAGCAAGCAGACGACTTCAGAAGCACACACTTCTTCAGCAACCTTTTGTTGAAACACAAAGAAGAAGAAAAACTTCTATGTCAAAACGCAGGAATAATCTGAGGAAGGAGGATATGGAGTTTGCTCGAGAAGATTGGGAAGATTATTTAAACAATCTGGATATGTCAGATGATCCTAGGGAATACCTTAGGACATATCCAAATATCTAGAATGGTTAGTTAAGAAATTGTAACAGTTCCCAATCTTTCAATAAGAATGATGCTTTTTTTTTTTAGTTTTGTCCTGATTATTATTCTCTTGAACAACATGCTAAACATATACATAACAGTTAATATAAATAAGAACTTGAACAAGAACAATTTTTAAATAACAATATTGCTTAATACAAGATGTTTAACAATTACAAGGCATATATTTGCAGAAATCAAACATCAGAAACTCTCATAGATAACTCTGATTTTATATTTTTAATTTTATTTATTATTTTTGTTTGATCATAAATGATTTTAGAAAAATGGATAAATTAATTTAGAGGTGTTTTTTGTACACAAGAAATATTTTGAAAATGATATTTTATTATTTTATTTCAGGGATAAAAATATAAGTTCTTTTTGTTTTTTGAATTTGATTAAAAATTATTTTTATAGAAGTTTTTTTTCAGTCCATCTAAATTTACACCCGTTTTAAATTTAATGGAAGTAATAGAGATTTGATTATAATAATAGTTTAAATTTACACCCGTTTTTTAAAAATAGAATTTCTATTATCACGTGGTAATATTTAAAATGACATTTTATTTAAAAAATTGCTACCGTATTTCTTATTTACACTTTTTTTTAGAATAACTGATATAAAATTTAAAATGACAAATTTACATTTATTTTAATTGAAATATTATATTACTTTTTCATGCCATTGAATATAAATCTTAAATATTTATATTGAGAGCAAGATTTAAATTTAGGCCTAAATAACATCTGAATTGAATTTCTGACCGACAGAGCAACCTATTTGATTTTTCAATATTTGTCTCTTAAAATACACTTAGCATTCTTGTCAAATTGATGAACAAATGCATGCATCATGCATGTTAAAAGAAAAGTCGTTGGGATCTAGAAGCCAAACAGAATCCCACTGTTTTGGTTTGGGCATTTTCTAGAAAATAAAGTGCTGTCTTTCTCCTTGCACATCTTGCCTGACACCCACTTGTTGTGAATATATTTCATTAATAATGTTCTATCATAGCCTAGGTCTCATGATATTTAATTTAGTTTAAATTAACAGCATTGCTATTTCTACATCATTTCTTACACCTACACCGTATTTTCGTACGATATGGATGGCACTGTTCATGTACGGACGGTATTATTCACCGTACGGACAGATACTATTTATGTACGGAGATACGCTATTGTTCATGTACGGACGACACTATTTACCGTACGGCCATATACTGTTCATGTGCGGACAGTACTATGCACCGTCCGTACATACGGTGTAGGATGAGTGTCAAAATATCATTTTCATTAAACTAATTGCTTTGTTAGAACATTAATTTTAGTCAAGTTTCTTCTTCGAGTAAGTTATATTAAATTTTTATAATAAATATGTTAAATATTTTTTTTGGCCAAATAAATATGTCAAGTATTTTTTTTGGCCAAATAAATATGTCAAGTATTTAAGCTAATGGAACAGGTAATTAGTTGACTTGAAATGGTTAAGTTAAAGCTTAAAATGAATTGAGAGTCTAAAATTTAATTTTATATATATATATATATATATATATAGTGTGTGTTGATTGTGAATGATCCTGAACTGGTGACACTGATCTTCAGGACGGTAGTACGGAATAGACTTGCAAGGTTAGCACTCTAACGTCCAAGTCAATTCAAAGTTTAAGATGATGGTACTAAACGTAGAGATCATAATAGTGTACATTGAATATCGTGTGTGATGACTTTTATATGTTGGATCGTTTTGAGTGGATTGGGCTTTGGCTATTTAGGCCTTTGGCCAACCAGAAAAAGTTTCTCCCATGTTTTTTTGACGTAAGTTAGCCGGAGAAGTCTTCAAAATCGTGGCCGGTCTTTGGGAATGTTGTCCGCTCTTAGTAGAAGTGGAACGCCTTGAATCAATTTCAATAGTAGTGAGGAACAAGCGCACTAATGCCTTCCCATCATTGTCGTTTCCCTGCTTTTTTTTTTATGTGTGGCTTGAGATGACAATTTAAGGCATGCCGCTTCTTATAGTGCACTAGAGCGTACTCGAGTTTGTTAGTGTTCCCTAGGTAGAATTCAACCGTAGATTTGGTAACCTCTTGCTTCCGCTAATGTCGTATGTCGTCTGTTGTGTGCTTTCGTGTTTATATATATATATATATATATATATATATATATATATATGGGTTTTTGAATGGTTAGCGAACTTTTGATAAACTTTCAGAGTCAATTTCTATTTGAGAACGTCTTTCTCTCTTCTCCCCCTAGAGTGTTTACACAGTGATTGCAATTCCTTGAACAAAGCTTTTATTTCCCCATTACACCTTGTTTTCTAGTCAGGTTCTGCTTTCTCTGGTGCCGTTTGTGCCTCACTGTTAACATAACTTCATCATTTCCTTTCTCTTAGTCAATATTAGCGATAGCCTAATTAACTTGCCTAGCGATACTTCCCAAAATGATATGCGGGATCAGAGGCTTATAAAGCTTCGTCAGCACACTCCCCTATTCATCCCTTTCATCGTGAACTAGGGTGATTTTCTGGGGTGCTCTGTGCTGGTGAAGCCCTGTACTCTAGAGGCTCACTTTTCCTTCAGCTCTAGATCCCTACCAAATCTTCTCGCTATTACAAGATTCCCTCTCCACTAAAGAAGTTATGATGAAGAGGAATTTAAAGTCTCTATATTAGGGGCTTGGATGCGAGGAAGGGTTTGATCCTGACGAAGTGTCTTCTTCCCACCATCAAAAGAAATTCATAAATACTCGTGTCATTGTCCATTAAGGAAATATAACTTTGGTAAGAATGGAGTCATTTTCCATTTTATTTTTTTAACTCGCACATTAGTACTTGCAGATAAAATAGACTCCTTGTAGAAATTTTTTTCCATTGACGTTTCTCAAGGTGTCTACCTTGGTCCCCCGACTCGGGCTGTTACTCCTACTCTTTCTTTGTGGTCATTGGACTCACCTTATGGGTGGCTGGTCTCCATGCTTTAGACTGATTAACGAGTTCTTGTTATGCCATAAGTTTCCCATCGTGCATGTATATTTGAATTTGTTCGTCTTGTACGCTCCTAGCGTCGGGCGTGTCTATCTAACTTTGTAGTCCCAACTAGATTTTAGTTGATATTATATAAAATCTGGAAGAGTTAGCGTCATTGTTTAGCGTCATTTGGAACCGTTCGCGACCAAGGCAAGTTTCCTATCCTTTCCCTCAGGTTTGACCTGGTTCGGATCGGATGTCTTCGGTATCCATTTCCCACGCTCTTGAAATGGCTAGTTCCTAAGAGGAGGGTATGCCATCTAAGCTTATAGCATGTTCATCAAATGTGGAATCTGCTTTAGAAGAGCGGCTTGCACAATCTTGCAAGAGATTATAAGACCTTTTGTGTCCGCAATATATAATAGTTATCAAATTAATTATTAAAATTGTGTAAACTTTACGGAATACTTAACTTGTCGATAAAGTCATAACAGAAGTGTACTAGGAGGGATAACCCATTGTTGTGTAGGGTTGTCTGTGGTTTTAAGATTTAGGAGTTGCTAAGAGCTCGCCCATATAGAAACTATGGAGAGATCCTGTATGCTTTTATGATGGAATTTGCTGATCTTGTTTCCCTTCTCTCAAAACAAAACGTATAAGAGATTACTTGTGTCTGGATCAGAGATCAAGAGAAGTGGTTCCTCTTTTTTCAACCGAAGGCAAGGGAGTGGGAAGACTGGACTCTTTATTGTAATCGTGAAGAAGAAGTTATTCTCCCCTTGATAAAACATGTGTGTGCCACATACCCTTTTGTAAGAACAAAAGTTGTCTCTGCCAGTCGTCTCTATGTTTTGATGATAACAATGGAGTATTTGTGAAAGAACTATTTTATGTTCTGATGTTTGTTTCTGTGCAGATCATAATTATTGAAGATATAAGATCAAATAAACAATATCAAGATGTGCGTAAAAGATTACATGTGAGTTACTATATGTAACACAAGTTGCAAGAGTGCTGAAGAAGCAAGTTTGCTTATGTATCTGATAATAATCAGAAAAATCTAAGGATGCCGATATCGCTGTTGCAATGCTCTTGTGGATTATGTTCTGAACGTGTTTTGGATTCTAAAGATAAGCGAAGCTCCTGAAGAAACAATCTTCTGAAGAACTAAGTGCTGAAGACTCTAATGACTTGAAGTTCTGAAGGCTGGAGGCTCTGAAGACCAAGTGCAGAAAGACTCTGAAGACTTAAGGGATCTGAAGATTGAGGTTCTAAAGATCAAGGGCTGAAGACTCTGAAGACAACGTTCTGAGTGAACAAGGTTCTGAAGACTCTGAAGACTTGAAGACAAAGGGTTTCAAAGACAAGTGCTGAAGTGCTGAAGATAAGGTTCTGAATAAACAAGTTCTGAAGACTGAAGACTTGAGATTCTGAAGACCCAACTATCACGTCTCTACTCATGCTTCAATCAAATACTATCAGAAGCCTCTGAAGATTAGAAGACAATGTTACCGTTAGCAAGGAAAGTACACTGTACGAAGATGCTTTATCCCACTACCTCTCCACTATCGTAAATTATGGAAAAAGGACAAAAGTGGCTGTACTATTTTCATCCTTGTGTAACGACTCTCTTCAACGGCCAGCTTCCCTCCAACGGCTTTATTTTCTTTGGCTATAAAATGAAGATAAGGCATTCGTATGTGTTATCGGTTCGAGCATAATCAACCCATCAACTGTTGTTGGTGTCATCATCAGAACTTAACTGCAAATTATATAGAACACATAGAATCATGTAGAAAGCAAGGAGTTGTTGCTCATATCTTGCTCAAACACTATTGTGTAATTCTGTACTTAAATTAGGAGAATTCTGCTTGTTAAGAAGCACTCATGTAACCTCTAGTAAACCAATTCTATTTTTAGAATTAGTTATTCCTCAAGTGATCGAGTGAAGATCAGTAAACTTGAGATGAATGATAGTCATATCTCAAAGAGGACCGAGTGAAGGTTAGACTCTTGTGAGATCACTGATGAATATCATTGAAATCCTGATAGGAGATCTTGCGAGATCGGATTCTGTTGGGTTAATGAACGTTATATCCAGTTGGATCACTGAACGGTTCATTAGAGGTTAGTCACCGGCGCTTGCCCGTGCAAATTGTAATTGGTTCTGATTATAGTGGATTAAGTCCTTGAGTTCAAGGCGAAATCACCTTAGAAGGGTGGACTGGATTAGCTTGAGGGTTGCTCAAGTGAACCGGGATATATCGTGTGTTCTTTACTCTTGCTTATGCTTTACTTTATTGTTTGTATTTATGTATCGTTTACCAGAACCTCACATAACAAGTCAGAACCACACATCTCTGATATGCTTCCGCATCGCAAGTCTGAAGTTTCTCAACGAAACTCTGATGTGTTAACACAACAATGATTAAAGGCGAAAAATTAGCAAAGAGTGTAAAACCCAATTCAAACCCCAATTTCTTGTGTTTTTCTCACACCTTCACCTTTTACTTGAATAAGTAGGAAACATGATTGGGTTAGCATAGTTAACCCTTGTCCCAGAAGGGCGACCAACTTTGGGGAGTCCAGAGTGTCCATTTGTGCAGGAAGCTTGTTAAATGTTGTTATGTGAGTAACCCTGTGTTAATGTTTTAACTTAGGCTTATGTCGTTTGAGTTATTCCCCCTAGAACCCAGTAAAATTATTCTATTACACATTCTCTCAAGAATGAGGTATTGGAAAGAGCGAAGTGAATTAATTGCTCTAGATAGAGTTTCCTGTGATGATTATTTTAAATCTTTTAGTATGAGGTTCTAGGGAAACTTCCTCGTATAAGACTTGGTAGGAGTCCCTCACCCGTGAAGCCTAAGGTGGTGTATTATCAACATGTAAGTTGTGTTTTACTGACTGGCCGTCCCCTGAGATAAGCGGAGTGTTCAATGCTCTATAACTAGATATTTAATCCTTTTGATGTTATTTTCGTTCTTCAATAGTTAGCAAATGAGAATACCTCCTAAGGAAACCTTAATTTGTACCCTATAAAGTTCATGCTCAGACGCCTCATAAAGCGATAGTGAAACCTTTTAAGGTTGGTGCCTATTTAGGCGACTTCCTCTGACGAGATTTTTTTAGTTGAGTTCGTCGGGCTTGAAGAGCGGTCTTCGTATTGAACACGGTCAAAAGTGATAATTATCATCGATTAATGGAAATAAAATGATCTTAGTTCCAGGGTTATTAGTCAAATACGTGTATAAAGAATCCAACATATCATATTGATTGCAACGACGATTTCTAGAATTGTGAACATTTATTAAACGAACGTTATGAACAAATTCATCATCATTGGAAGACATGATGAACCAACAAGAAAATTGAAGATAAGATAGAGAAGTTGATAAAGTGAAAGAGAAATTCGAAACATGATTTAAGATCTCGTAAGTTGTGATCACTACTACAAAACGCGAAAACAACAATGCCAGATTTACAACGGATTCATATACACCGTTGTAATATGTCAAAATTTCCACGCCCAGTGAGTAGTTGGATTTATAAACAGTAATTTAATTACGGTTATCTTAAAAAATCGTAGTAATAAATGATGTGTAAGAAGCTTCGATTCCCAGCAACTACATTTTTCCATTTTTAGAGTACATTAAGCGTGTGTCACTTAAGTCCATTTTTTAAAAAATAAATTGTAAATGATTTTACAACGGTGAAGTAAACCAACCGTTGTTAGAGGACTTATAAATTGTATTGTACTACAATACCACCGGTTTATAAAAAATAAAAAATTGAAAGTTATTTAACCAAGTTATTTAACCACGGTTTTACAATACAACCGTTGTAAAATATGAAAATTGCACCACGGTTTTTCTTTCTAACCGTGATGAAAAGTGATATTTTTTAGTATATAAGCGAAAGTATCTATCGTTCAGTACATAATAGCCGTTTCTCTCAAAAGAAAACCCTAACATATTTCACTCTTCTCTCTCATAACATAACCCTAACATCCATCTCACTCTTTAAACATACTTCAACCTTCAGATACGGCTTCAGATTCGTCTTCACCAATCGCTAACTTGAGGTTCGTTCATTAAACTTAACAATGGGTTCTCATATTTTCATTTGCTGAATGTTCTCATTTTTTCAGATTCGTCTTCACCACCTTAACAAAGCGCATACTTTGGCTATGATACATATGGTTTGTCTAGCTATGAAGAAAAATATAAGAAGTATGAAGCTATTGTGTAAACTTTATTCACCTTGTACTTCTTCATAGCTTCATAAACTAGATAAACTTCATAATTTGTTCGAGATCCATGATTATTTTTAAAAAAGATGCATTCTTGAAACATTACATAATATCTTGTGTTATTTTATGTTGTTGTTGTTGATTAATGTTCTCAATCACTTTTCGTCTTCTTTTCCCTCCAGTCACTGTTCGTCTTCTTCTCACCCAATTTCTTCAAGTTTCCATCAAATCCTTCCATTAAAATGTCTCAGCAGTCCAGTTGTAACCATGGAAGCAGGTCCTCAAGTCGTTCAAGGTACGTATGCAAGTGTGGTCTCTACGCTCCGTTGATGACGGCATGGACCGATTCGAATCCAGGTCGCCGTTTCTATGGTTGTGGGATGTATAAGATTCAAGGATACAAAAAATGCTCTCATTTTGCTTGGTTGGATGAGGAGATGGATCTTAGGGAAAAATAAATAATTTCTTCACTGGTAAAGAGCTTGAATGAGGAGAAGGAGATGGTTAACACCTACAAAGCCAAAGAGGACGCATTGAAGTTGAAGGTTAAGATCCTGAAGAAACAGTTGAAGATTACCTGGATTTTTTTATTTGTAGTGTTCATTGCATTTGTTGTAACAACAATGACGAAATAGGTTATAGTTGGATTCATGTGATGATGTTATGGTGTATTGAATATGATACAATTATGTGATATTACGAATATGATACAATTAATATTATTATGATAACTTTATCACAAATGTGAGTTGTATTTTCTGTTGTGATGTGATGAATAATAATACAGGTAAAAAAAATGGGATTAATTTTAAAAGTAGGATAATATTTGTTAATTCTGCAGAAAATGTAACAACAGTTATATATCATAACGCATTTCTAGAAAAAAAATAATATTTGTTGATCTGTTTTATCACAACGGTCTTTTTGAAACCCCGTTGTAATAGGGCGCGCACTTTCCAGTTTATTACAACGGTTATTGGGTCGTGATTGTAAGTATCAAATATACAACCACACTCTACATAACAACGTCTGGGCCCGCGTGATTATATATCTTTCCCAACCGTTGTTAAATGGTATTTCCGTAGTAGTGGATATCATGTGAAGACCGAGTTTCTAACCGAAAAATGAGCCTTGCTTATATACATAGTTTCTAACCAAAACATAAGTCTTGCTTATCTACCCTGTTTACATTTTTTAACCTGTTTTTTTCGCTTCAATCTGCAAAGCATCAAATATTTTGACAATTTCTAAATCTTCCACATCAACAACAACAAATAAAATAAAATAAAATAGGATTTTTAAACATTAAATCTCAACAACAACAACAAAATCGATAGAATATTAAACATTAAATCTCACAACAAAACAACAACAACAACAACAACAACAACAAAAAAAAATAAACAAAATCAATAGAATTGTTAAACATAAAATCTAAATAACAACAACATTAAACTTTTTACTTGACACAACAATAACAACCAATATTATTAAGTTATATGCATGCTTTCCTAACTAACATTAAACATTTTTAACAAGCAATTATAACAGAAAAATAACATTAAGGAACCAACCTTGAAACATTTTCTTGCTCATGCAATCCATCATATAGAGAATGGTGTTGTACTTCATGCAACTACTTTCATTATCACTGTTTTTATTACGTTAAATTTTATATTTCTGCACTTTGCATCGTAGATGTGATAACACGAAAACATATTGTATTTTTACTTTGATTTATACTCAAATCTTATCCCATTTCCGTCTAATTTCCGATTATTCCGAGGATATTTAAGTGTTTTCGCAGGTATTTCAGTTTCCAAGCCAGGAATGAGAAAAGAGCAGAAAAAGTAGCAGAATACGGAAAGAACAGAGAAAAATAGCAGAAAAAATAGAGAAATCAGATTTTGTGAGTGTGACGACCGTCACACATAGGGCCACGACCGTCATGAATTAAAAATCCGTCACGACCGTGACGCAGCCCCCACGATCGTCACAGGTTCAAAAACAGAAACGTAACATTGGAGGCAGACGTGGTCACGAAGAGAGAAATAAAACAGTTTCACACGTTCGACATTTTCTCCTATTTTCCCTCAGACTCAAACGCAGTGGCAGTTCCAACTAGTGCTCCTATATTCTCTCATACTGGAGGTCTATATATAATGCATTTTGGCAAGGACGTGAAAGACAGCTTTTACCAGAGAATTCCATACTTTTGCATTTTGTTTCCAGAATTTTTTTAACTTCCCGTTTTTGCTTTCCTTTACCTTTCTTTTGTCCATTCATTACCGAACAGTGATAATTTCTCACATCGAGGGGCTATCACACCTTAGTTTAGTTTTAAGTTTGCCTTCATTATTAATTCGTTTTCGTAAATTCTAGCAAGATGAATTGTTGTGGCATTCATGTTTTGATTGGTTGGTAAGAGTTTCACGTGGATCACTCATGTTTTGTGTGGATTGATGAGTTGAGAATGTCTTGAGTGTTGTCACTTTATAAATGGACGACAAAGATTCATTACTTAATTTTTTTTTGTCAAATTAGACAAAAGTTTTCCTCTCGATACAAAGGTAATATTTCAAAAGTAAAAAATAAATAAATAAAAGATGTTTAAATGTAGTTGTTGGAATTCGAAGGTGTGTCATCTAAATATTTTCCCCCTTGATTACCACTTCAACCAAGAAGGTAATAGATCATAAACAAAAAATAAAAGTAAAATAAAATGTGTTAAAATACAGAGATTCGAAAGCGTGTCTCCTGACAACTTCGCCCCAGTTATTAGCTAAATCAAAATTATATGTAGTATTTTTATAAAATATTTAAAATGTGACGTGTCTATGATTTAGACATCGATTGTTTGTTAAGTAAGATAAAAAATTTGTCATAGAATGAATTATTTGTAATGACGCTTATCTTTGTTTTTAAAATATAATGTATCACCTACCTAATTATGTCTCAACATTAATATATATTTTAAAGTATAATAATAATAATAATAATAAACATGGATATTAATCATTAGTGTTAATAAGCTTTTTTTTCGTATCAAAGTACTCTCTCTGTCTCAAAATAAAAGTCTTTTAAGATTGTTGTACATAGATTAAGAACAATAATGATTGAGTAATTAAATATAACAATTTTATAAAATTACCCTTAATTACTATTGATTGTTTTAAAGGTGTAACGTAATATAAAATCTTAAACGTTGTGAAACAATATTTATTAGAGATAAAATTGGTAAAAATTAATTAATTATTGTTGTCTTAAAAATGTAAAAGAACTTTTATTTTGAGACAAATTTTTTTAATTAAAAAAATTTTTATTTTGAAACCGAAGAAGTATAAAAAGGGAATGAGGGAGTACATACATCTATGTAGAAAAGTCTGACAATTTTTTTTCTCTTATGTTGTCTGTCCTGGCATCATTAATGACGTTGATATTCTTGCAAATTAAACGTTGACGTTGAGGTTAGATGCTTTTTAATTTAATTAATAATAATAACAACAATACATAAACAGCTTGGTCTTATCCATACTCATTGATTGACATGTTCTTTTATGGGTTTTTGAATATAAAATAACAAGATTTTCCCATTAATAATGGTACACGTTAGGTAAATCAAGACGTGGGATTGCGTAGAATCTTTGCTGAGGGAAGATAGACACAGACTTTTGCTCCATATATTCAAACCTACTCCTTGAATTCCTCTCATAACTTTTTTCATTAATTGGATTTTTCCTTGTTGCTTTGCTTAACCATTCTATGAAGGTTGTTAATGATCAAGATCTCAATCAACACTTATTAATGGACATGTTTAATTAATCAAATCAAGTGTTCTGGAAAAAATGATACTAATAGAAGGACAAGTTCTTGTTTTATATATATATATATATATATATATATATATATATATATAAGCTAAACGAAATAGATCTCTTATCATCTTATTTAAGTGTTTTTTAGAGAATTTTATGATTAAATTAAAAAATATATAATTCAATGACTAACTTGCAATATAAGTCATTTTATGTGTGCTGGTTTGAAATTGTCAACTTTGTGAGAAATTTGGTGTTTTATGTGATATGTTGTTTGACTAAGTGATTAGTCACTTAATTTCTTGTTTGATTTACGAATTGTTCAACTTAAAAAAACTTCTTGTTTGATTTACGAATTGTTCAACTTATGATAAATTGTTCAACATATAATTATGCCAAAAAGGAATACAATAGAAAAGTCATTTATTTGTAGAGTGTCCGAAAGGATGTTTCTAGTATATGAGGTGTTCCATATGGATTATTCCGTAGGAAAATTAGCGTAGCCAACTAAACATAGTTTTGAATTGGTCCATTTAGGTACACCTTATACCAAAAACACTTCTCTGTGCAATAAATGTGGGTATACAATAAATGTAGGTATATTAGAGCATCTCTAATGGTGTAGCCCACTTTTTATTTCTTTTTAGGACTCATTATGACATATTATCTTCAAGCAACGGCTAGAATTATCAAAATTAGAAAAAAAAAAAAACAAAAAAGAAGGAAGCCGTTGCTCAACGGCTAGAAATCTTAAAATAAAAAAAAAAAAAAACAAAAAAAGACGTTGAAGAAGCTATAATAATTATTATATTATTTTTTTATTCAAAGCTACAGGTGCAATGCAATGCAACAAAGAATGAGGTGGCGCACCCATTTCAGACCAATTAAATAACACGCTGGCGAACTGCAGCAAAATACCATCCATTGGAGATGGTCATATCGTAAATTGTAGGTGTATTATAACAAAGAACTCATCGATGAATAGAAAAATGTAGTTTTAATATAACATAAATAGTAAATAGGCTTAAATAGTGTTTTAGTCCCTGTAAGTTGGCGAGTTTTTGGTTTTAGTTCCTGTATCTTTTTTTTTTTGGTCCAAGTCCTCACACTTTCATTTCCTTTTGGTTATAGTCCCTGCCGTCAATGGAACGTTAAAAAAAAACTTAGTTGGCAGACGGTGCTGATCTGGAATATTGTTTTGTCATTTCTTTATTAATTTGTGTAACACACGTGAAAAAGTCAATGGACCGTTTCATAAAGAGGGACCAAATCCAAAAAAAGTTCAAATTTGTTTTCTTCTTCTTCCTTCTAAATTTGGCCTCGTTTTCTTCTTCTTCTTCTTGTTTTCTTCCTCTTCTACCTTCAACATTAATGGCGTCCATTTCTTCTGCAAACTCTCATCATAATCAAGCACCGGAGTGTGGTTGCAATAGAAGCATGAAAACGTGGAGTGCAGTTGTATCTGCTGTTGATGTTATTTTGAATTAACTCCTTGTAACATTAATATATTTTGGAATTGGTCCCTGTACCATATTTTGAATGAAAAACATGTTTTTGTTTTGAAAAGTGACTCTGTATATGTTGTTGATGTTATTTTGCTAAAACAACTTTCCAAGAAACAAGTTTCAATGACATAAGAAGTATAGTAGAGTGGGCGGTTGATGTTATTTTGCTAAAACAACTTTCCAAGAAACAAGTTTCAATGACATAGGAAGTATTGTAGAGTGGGCGGTTGTGTTTTTCCAAGGCTGATATCACGTCTTTCAACGTCTTACTTCTTGAATATGGAATCTTGTTTTTCCAAGGGTTTGTTCCTTATAAGATTGTGGCCATCTTGCTCATTTGTATACTACCTGTGCAATACTCCAACATGAGCACCTCCTCAAAAAAATCCGTGGCCATGAAGGTGGGCGAGAAAGTGAAGAAGGACGGTCCAAAGGTGAAGAAGGACGGTCCTCAACATGTTGCAACATCAGCTGTATCATCGACCGGAGCAACCATGTCCGGGAAGAAATCTGTGACAAAGATGAAGTCCCTTACCAAAGGCCGCGTTCAGAAAAATTATTTGCATGCAGATTTAGAGGACTGGGATGAAGACTGGTTCAATTTTCTTCATTCAGGAGACTGCAGAGAGGGTCATTAACTTCAATTTTCTTCATTCTGTTGTTGTTTTGATTATCCAATTGTATGGTTGTTGTTTTGTTGTTGTTTTTTTTGTTGTTTTGATTATCCTGTTGTTTTGTTTTTGTTGTTGTTTTGATCATCAATACCTGTCTCAGCTTGAACATTAGTTACATTTTCCTCAAGAACTGTGTCAGATCCATAGTATATGTCTAATTTGCAAAAAAATTGCATTGAAGTTCTAAAGACTAAAAACGAGTTCAGTCAATTACAATATAAAGAATCAAAATTTAAATCACGTGATATACAACTATATATGCGTTTATATTATCTACAAACCCCATCAAATCAATGCTATTAAAATTCCAGAAGAAAAAAAGTGTAGTAATATCACTTCTCTCGTGTGGTCTGAAAAAAATAATACTAATCTAAATAATACAACACTTAAGAGCTAAAGGTATACTCAAAAAATGGCCAATATCAGAAAAATTGCCACTGTAAATGCAAAACAGGTTTTATCAAGATGACTTTAAGTATTTGCCACTGTAAAGTATTTGCCACTTTAAAGTATTTGCCACTTTAAGTAAATGCAAATACAACACTTAAGTATTTATTTTATTATGACTTTAAGTATGACTTTAAGTATGAAAATTATCAAGATATGGTTTAAGTACAACTGCAAGCACAATGATCAACTTAATTGAATTCATATACTGAACAATATAATTGCATACATATACTGAACAAAACCAAAACATGTTTTTCATTCATCATATGGTACAGGGACCAATTCCAAAATAGGATAATGTTACAAGAACTTAAAGACAAAAAAACTGAACAACAACACAAACAATTGGATTCACCATTTCAGATAACCAAAGAACATCCCCCATGAAACAACCAACAATAGCTTCAACAGATTCACTTTTCTCTTCTCCTTCTCCAGCTTAATCTTCATCTTTGTTTTTTTACCATTTTCAATCTCCTTGACCATGAACCCCAAATCCTTCAACACAAAAAATCCCCCATGAATTAACCAAAACAATATTCAACAAAGTCATTTTTCTCTTCTCATTCACCATCTTCAATCGCCCTGAATTTTGACACTTCCAAAATCGTCTTTTAGGGTTTTCCATTGAATTTGACATAAACGTTTTCATGCTTCTATTGCAACCACACTCCGGTGCTTGATTATGATGAGAGTTTGCAGAAGAAATGGACGCCATTTATGTTGAAGGTAGAAGATGAAGAAAACAAGAAGAAGAAGAAAACGAGGCCAAATTTAGAAGGAAGAAGAAGAAAACAAATTTGAACTTTTTTTGGATTTGGTCCCTCTTTATGAAACAGTCCATTGACTTTTCCACGTGTGTTACACAAATTAATAAAGAAATGACAAAACAATATTCCAGATCAGCACCGTCTGCCAACTAAGTTTTTTTTAACGTTCCATTGACGGCAGGGACTATAACCAAAAGGAAATGAACATGTGGGGACTTGGACCGAAAAAAAAAAATACAGGGACTAAAACCAAAATCTCGCCAACTTACAGGGACTAAAACACTATTTAAGCCTAGTAAATATAATAGTCATTACAAATTTAATTGAAAATGTAGTTATAATATATCATAAACAATAAATACAATAGTCATTACAAATTTAAATGAAATGTAGTTATGATATAACATAAATCGTAAATACAAGTCATTACAAATTTAAATGAAAACGTTAGACGCATTTATGTATCTCTCTTTATATAGTAAATAAATCAAAATTAAATATTTACCTATTCATTTCTTATGTGAAGAGCAACATGGTCTGAATAGAGAGGAAGCATAGATAGGCTTGATAGAGAGCAATATGGTCTGAAGAGCAACAGGTTGTGTACACTTGGCCTGGGCTGACTGCCATTTCTCTACACATACATATACATGTTATGCTAATCTGCCGTGGCATAAGCATTCCTGTCCACCAGTCATTTCTTTGTAATTTTAAATAATAGATGTGAAATTAATAAAATGAGAGATATTGTGAATTTGAAAGGTTCAAGCACTTTAAGAAATTTTAGAGAATTTCTTAACACACCACCCAACCTTCTTAGGCACCTAGCGCGCCGACGAAAATACCACTGCGTTCTGGATGTGCAAATTCGGAAGCACCGTTTTTTTAGAAATTTTCAATTTTTACCGGATGTGCACATCCGGTAAATGTTCGTATTTGCAAATCTGAAATAAAACCTGATGCAGAACATCAAAAATCCAACAATGTTTCTCACATTCATAAAATAAAATCGGGATTACATTGAGAAAATCGCCATGACATCGACAGAAATTTAAATATTACAAGATTAATAGCCCGGTGGACGCTTGCACATCTCTAAGATGTCATCGACCGTTCTTCGAATTTTGACGGTCGCCTCGAACTCGAGCGGAAATCGTTCTTCGTAGTCAAAAAAAGTTTGCCACATCGCTCTAACATCCTCTTGATTCTTAAGCTCAACAAGGCTGTAAGCGACGTTCCCTTCGTTATCAACGGAAGGTGAACGATACTGAAGCTTTGCAACCTTCCGTTTGTCTCCGTAAGGTAGCAAATGTTCGATGTCGTCAATGATCTCGCCGATTGAGATGTCTCTCGTTAACTTATACTTGCGACCGATTGTTATGTCGTCGGTATAGGAGACAGTTGCGACATACCAATGGATCTTGATATCATACAATTGAGACATTTAGTGTTTGTGTGAATGATATCAAATGAAACCCATAATTTATAGAAAAGTTAGGGTAAAGTTATTTCTTCCTAAGTTCGTTCCGGATGTGCAGATCCGGATAAACCCTACAAATATTGGTTCTGGATGTGAAAATTCGGAAATTGCCCGGATATGCAAATCAGAATGTTTTAGTGATACAATTTTAAAACAGAATTGAACAGCTTATGCAGCCACTTGGAATACTTTCAGTGCAATAAAATTCGTAAGTGTGTTAAAAAGACATATGGATAAAAATACAATATATTTCACTTCAATAATGTACATTGTGTCGTATGATTATACAAAAGAGTTAAAACAAAATTCTCCGCCTAAATCTATTGGAGCTAGAAATTTCGATTTTTCCGCATTTGATGCCTTTTCAATTGCGTGCAATATTTTGAATTCAAGCATCCTTTCGACAAAACTATCCGGCCAAGACTCGGCAATTGCGGTTGCATGTGTCGCCCATTGCGGTGATTTAGGTGGTATCGGGCATCCGGGTTTCAAGATAACTTGTACGAAATGTCTTGATTTCGCAAGTCATTTGATACACATGATGCGATCATTTGGATTCGACGGAGGTACGGTGTGGAGTGGAAAAAAGGTTTCCGAAAATCCGTATCTCGTCAAGTCGATACACACCATATCGTAGGCGCATGCTATAAGATGACCCATCTCGGGGAAGCTCATCCATTTCGATACCGGTGTCAGACCACTCAACCACGGAACAAGTGACTTGTGAACCTTGTTGTAATTTTCTTGATTTTCATAGAGACGCAAGTATGCTTCTTTATGCATCTCCAACTCTAGGATAAGTTGATGACATACAAGTGCATGACCTTCCTCACCTTTACCGAGTAGTGCCGACACGGCTCGGTAACTGCAATTTCCATCCCCTACAACATCGATTATACCGTCGATATGCTTGTGCATAAAAACTGACATCTCGTCAATAAAGGAAATCATACGTGTAGTTGGAGTCGGACTCGGAACTCGTGGAATCGGTGTCGGAGCCGGTTTGGAAATACGAGCTCCTTTCATGACACTTTGTAGAAATTTAGGAGTCGGATAGTCCGGAAAGATTTGGTCAACGTGCTCATAATACGAAGGAGACCGAGTTGTTGAGTTGTCATTTGGTGTAGGCTTCAACTTCTTCGGAGCACCCTTTGTCTTAACCGGTTGAGACGGAGGCATCATTACGGTTGTTTTGGGGAAGGCAATCTTCCTCAACTCTTCATTGATGTGTAGCTTCATATTGTCGTCGGCCTTCGAAAATCTCTTTTGAATCGCTTCCAATTCGGCCAAAATAGAGATATCTGGTTTACCTCCTTCCTTACAACCATCATCATCAAAACTAAGTCTCATCCAATGAGGGCAAACTTCGTCAATTTGTATTGGCTCACCTAGTTTCAACTTCTTAGCAATGACACAAGCACAAGGAAGACCGTAGGTTTTCACAATAGTGCAACCACACTTTGCACTATTGGAACCTACCGTTTCGCCTTGGTTGGCCTCGTGAAAAATATAGCCCAACCCCGCCCGAGACATGTTGCCGATCAATTGAGAGTAGAGGAAATTACCTTTAAACCGATGTTCCAAAACCGTCATGCTCCGACCGAAAGTGGTTTGTATCTCATTGTGTTGGTTTTTGATCATTAGATGCACAGAGTCCTAATCCCGACATAAATCTCCCTTGTCATTCCCCAACCAATTCTTCAAAGTGGCATGTGCCGACTCAACTCTATTAGTGGTAATGTTTCCAAGATGTCGTACGTTATCGGTCCACGCACAAACAATCTTTTCTTTCACTTGATCAAGAATGGTGGATTCAACATATTTCAACAAAGCGGGGTACTGTTCACACACTTTCAGGAATTTAATGACCGAATCGACATATAATTCCGTTGTGGAAGATTTTAGAATATGAGTCCATGCATCCATAATTTTCTCTACAATGACACCCGACCTGGCCACTTTTTCATCTTCCGACTCCACTTGTTTCGCACCCACCGCGGTCTTAACCCGACTTCGCACATTCTTTGTTATGTGAAATCGACAAAGTAGTGCATTGGAAGAAGGAAAGACCTTTGCAACCGCATTCATCAAGGCGTTGTCGCAGTCCGTAACAATTGCTTTTGGCATTTGAACTTGTTTCTTCAAAAGTTACCGACACGTCTCCAACGCCCACGTGAAATTGTCCTCTTTCTCACACGCCAAAAAGGCAAAGCCGACGACATATGTCTTATCCGTAGACATAACGCCAACCATCTCAAACAATGGAAGACGATACTTGTTTGTCTTGTAGGTGCTATCGAGAATGAGCACTGTCGAGAACGTGTTGAACAACTTGATGGAGTCCGGATGAGTCCAAAAAATATCTCGGACCATAATTCCATCATCGCGATATCTGTACCGAGACACGTAATCGTTGTCCTCCAACACTTTCAACAGTTGTTGCATCTCACTCCTATCTCCCCTAATTGCCTTGTTCGTTTGATACCGAATGTTATACACTTGCTTTATGTTTGCAACATTTTCGGGTTCTTTCTGTTTCAACGTCGCAAGTATATTCTTCGGTTGGACAAAATTCAAGGTCATGTCGGCTATACATGTCTTCTCTTTCGCCTTGAGCCGACATACACTTGGATGACCTTGAAGATTTGAGCATATTTCGTGGTTATGTATACCACAACAAACGGTAAATCTCCATTTCTTGGAAACTAACATATAACCACCAATCTTAAAAGGGCACTCACATCTTCTAGTACCGGTCTCGCCTTTCTTTAACTTCCGTAGAGGTGCTTGATATTTTCCGCTTCTTTCGCAACCCAAAATTACAAAAGCTTTTCTTCTATCCGACCCATTATCCGATCTCCCGATATTTACACCGAAGCCAAGCTCAATAGTCGTCCTACGAATGTATGCGATCATGCTTTCACGATCATCAAAGTCTTGCTTGTTGTTAAAGTCACCGCCGACATCAACCGACTTTACGAGCATGCCTTCATCTTTCGAGGAAATCGGCGCAACTAATTCTTTTGCCATGTTATCGGGGTGCACCATATCTATTTATAAACAAGAATAGAACAATTAATATGTATAAATAAAATATATTCAAAAATGCTAAAAATTTAAATTAATTAGCTTCAGGCATTTTTTCGGATGTGCAACATCCGGAAATGTTCATGCTCTCGTTCCGGATGTGCAAATCCGGAAGCAGCGTAACTTGTTTTTTCAAAAATGTATATTGATAATGTGAGCAATGTAGTGGATGAAGTTGAATGTTTACCTGAAATTTAGTCTTTCCTTGCTCCCTTTAATTTGTTGCACCAAAAACTTGAACTTTTTGAGTGAGAAATGGGATTGATGAAGTAAGGGTTTTTGAGTTGGTGAGAGTTAGTGTAGTAGGAGAAATGTTGAGAATGGGAAGGGGGAGTGATCATGCAGCTTCAAATATATCACCTTTTTTCGTCCGGATATACAGATCCGAAGGTCTTCCGGATATGCACATCCAGAACAACTTTTTATTTTTTAAGGAAACGGTGCGTCCGGATGTGCACATCCGGAATCAGGGGGCAAAAAATAATTTCACGTGGTGCCTTAAAAACTTGGGTGGTGTTCCAGACGCATTTATGTATCTCTCTTTATATAGTAAATAAATCAAAATTAAATATTTACCTATTCATTTCTTATGTGAAGAGCAACATGGTCTGAATAGAGAGGAAGCATGGATAGGCTTAATAGAGAGCAATATGGTATGAAGAGCAACAGGTTGTGTACACTTGGCCTGGGCTGACTGCCATTTCTCTACACATACATATACATGTTATGCTAATCTGTCGTGTCATAAGCATTCCTGTCCACCAGACATTTCTTTGTAATTTTAAATAATAGATGTGAAATTAATAAAATGAGAGATATTGTGAATTTGAAAGGTTCAAGCACTCTAAAAAATTTTAACTGTGGGTACAAAGAACAATAACAACAAAAATAAATGGTCTTAAGTAAAAATAATTTTCTTTGCAATATGAGATCAACTTAATTTGGCAGAAGAAGATAAAAGACAAGAAATACAATAACTTAATTACTTAGTTATGTCAAATGATCTACAGGGGAGAAAACAACTCTCCAATTCACTATATTTCCAAAAGTTGTTACAAAAGATTACAAATGAACTACAAAAAGTAGTCATGCAAGTTCTAAAAAACAAACCCTATTTTCTACCCAAGTGTTTCTCAATCTCTCCAATTCTCAATATATGAATCACAAAAGTCCAAAATATTTAGAAGTGTTTCTTGATCCCCATTAGACATCTCTGAGGGATTTCCAAATTCCAAGAACACACTCATAGAAATATATCCTTGCCTCTCTAAGTTTATCGCTAGGATTCCCAAACCCTTCTCTCTGTCTTTAACTCTCAAAGTTCTGAAGGTTATGTAGACAAGAATGATGAAGATACATGTTTATAGCCGCTGAAACCCAACAAATACTTAATGAGGCTAAAATATAACTCATAAATAAATTGACCCACAAACTAAAACACTATACACGAAAAACTACTTGGAATTGGTCAATACCCGATGGACTAGAATCTCTCATAAGAACTGACCAGACTCAGACCGTCAGTCACCACCACTCGTTGGAGGTCTACCATGGACCTCTGTCGCTCATATCCCCCCGCAAGAGTGTTGTCGTCTGCTCACTTCTGTCGAAGAACCTACCTACTATTTCAATGCCTTATAGTAATCTCCTAACGACTTTTTTGTTTAATTTTTTTATTTCTTCAATCTCGAAATAATTTTATTTTAATAATTAAGGGTTTAGGACATATTTCAACAAGAAATATTACTATAATGATTCGAAAGGATCCATTCAGAGAGCATTATACATGATTTCGAAAGTCTAAATATATGAGAATTAACTTAAGGTTTTTAATATACTATAATACAATTAACGTAAATAACAAATACATTGTAAATAAAATTTACAAATCATATATGGTAGATTGTTTGATGATTAGAAAGAAAAATGAGAGATTAAATATTTTGAGTTTTTGGAAGTTCTTAAATGGGGAGACTTTCATGTTATAGTGATCGTTTCTGAAATGGTCAAATTGACAATTTGGGAGGTCCTTGAAAAATAGCGGAGGTGGATTTAGAATTTCGTAAATAAGTAAGTCTCCTATACAAAGGACCCCAAAACTAAAGTTGGGCCTAAAGATTCAAACATTTTTTATTTCAAAAAATATAATAAATTTTGATTTTCTTTAAAGAATTTTTTTTTTTTAATTTCAAAAGAGAAGAATTTTTAATTTTTTCCATTTGTTAGGAAAAAGTTTATTTGTGAATTTTTTTTGTTTAAAAAAAGTTATTAAAAAGTATTTTTGAAAAATCATTTTATTGAGAACAAAATTCAGAATTATTATATAAAAGTATTCTTTGACTTAATGTTTTTAAAAAAATATTTTGTTTACAAAATTCATTTTATAAAAAAATATTAATTTTGAAAAAAAAATTAAGAAAATGGAGCCTTTGAACATCATTACTTAAACCTCTAATACAATAATAACATTAAAAGGTTATAATTAAAAAAAATTACTCACTCCGTAGAGAGTATACAAATAAAAGATTTTCTTATTACACCCTAGAAGCTTTTAGCATACTATTTGGAATTCCAATTATGCTCCCGATTTCGGAAATATATCTCCGAACGCACCATTTCCTTTACATAAGCAATCAAGGCAATTCTGAGATACGCCCTATACATTTGGTCTATTTTTATTCCGGAGATATATCTCCGGAATAGTTTCTGTCACCCTTGTAAGTCAGGTATTTTCGGAGATGCATCTCCGGAAGCATTTGATATAGCTTGCAGCTGCATGTTCAGTCCCTCGTTGTTGCCATACTCCATTTTCAACAAAAACTCACCCTAAAAATCCTTCATTCTCAATCCATTTTTTCACTCTAAATCTTCATCCTTTTGGTTCAACATATCACAGGGAGTAAAAGAAGATTGAATTTAAGGTAAATATTGTTGTTTATCCTCTACATTTCTCACATTAATCATCATTTTTTTCTGAAAAACTAACACAGCTTCTAGAGATGTATTGATAAGTGCAAATTGTAACTATTTTTGTATATAAGTTTTGTTGCACTTATCGATACTTTTTGGGTAATATCATTCGAATAAACCCCGATTTGTTTATAAATACGTTTACTTTACATTTTAGTGTATATATTGCGTATCGTGTAAATATCATTGAGTTTAATTGATTTTTTCTCATTTTTGTAGGTATTCAATCAAGTATATCTTGCCATATTCATAAAGAGCATTTAATAAGCTTTCCAGCGCTTCCGACCGTGCGTAAATCAGAGTTACGGTGTAGAAGTTGTGGTCCAAATAAGAGCTGGTTTGCTGTCATGTTCGCTTTGCGAGTGTGCCAGCGAATGTCTGGCGAGTTCCCAGCGAAGGCTCCCAGAATTGGACAGGGGAGAAAAGAGACCAAAGTTCGCTTTGCAAGCTGTGCAGCGAGTATTCGCTTTGTGAATAAATCATTCGCACTGCGAACTTCTGGAATTTTGCAGAGGCGGTTTAGCATTTCAGAGGCACTTAAGTGCCATTTTTGATGGTTCGCTGGGCGAATGAATCATTCACACTGCGAATGCACGAATTTTGTAATTGTATTTAAGACATTTTTAGTCATTTTTAGTGATGGTTTTGGGGATTTTTTCTCCCAACTCCATCAAACTTCATTTTTCAGTAGATTAGCTTAGAAAATAACATGGAAGCTTGCATACGGATGAACCGGGGTGGATTGATCGTCGATCGGCGTTGACAAACCGCGAGATGTTTGGTTTATTTCTCTTCGTCTTTGTGTGTTTCTTCTATGTTGGGTTGTGTATATGTATTTACTTTGAACTCATGTATATCTGTCGCCCATGGCGTTGTATGATATCTGCTTTACAAATCTTTATTGGTGATTGTCTCTGATTTTTGCTTTATTTCCGGAGTTCGAGTTGCGTTAGAGATAATCCTCGCAAACTTCGATTAGGGATGATTATCTGTTAGTTTCTGGACTCTAGAGATAGATTTAGAGCTAACAATCTTTAATAGGCGTCGAAGCTTAATGCCTCTGTGCCTTGAGTCGGGTGCGAGAGTGTCGACGATGCTAACAAGGTTGTTCTTTCAACTTTGCGTTAGACATAACCTTTGTTGTGAGCGATGAAGGGTGATATTGAGGAGTATTGTAGGTAGAGTATTACTGGTCGGTAAGTTTAAGTTTGCGAGGAGTCGATTATGTGCATGCCGGATAAGTTCGTCTCTCTGATTAATGAATTCTTTTTGTTTAATGTTTACTTTATGCATTTACTTGAACCATTTAAACCCAAACTCATAAACGCGAGAGATTGTCGAACGACATTCTTTCCCTCGAACCGATCTCTGCGGAAACGACATAAATCCCGGAGGGAATTCTTCCGAAAATAAATATTTTTGCTTGCCGCTTTACCGTTCCAACAAAATGGCGCCATTGTCGGGGATTGGTTTTGATATTGAATCTCATTGCGATAGTTTCTTTGTTTTTGAGTTTTGTATATATCGTATATATTGTCTATTTCCATTATGTTTGTTCAAGTGTTGTATACATTTTGTTCCCGTAACGTTTGTTTAAGTGTTTGGTTAGGGCACTTGCTTTTGGTTTGCGCGGTGAGGCATTACCATGGCTTGAAGGAAGGAAGTTGCTAGCTAATTAAGCAGTGTAAAGGCGTCGAGCTTACGACGTAAAACAAGCATGTTTTTCATTCTAGCTTAGGTAGTGTGGTGAACATTCATTAAATAAATTGTACTCGGATTTTTTCGTGAAATTCTTAAATCTTCACTTTACAACTTGTTTAATGTATTTTCACGCGGTCTTTTAGTTTGTTTATATTAATAGTTTTCGTGTTTGTCAATGAGCTTGTTTTGAGTAGCTCGAGGAAATTTAAGGTGATGTTCCAAGTTTGATCGTTTCAACTTGCGGATGTATGGTAATGATATTTTAAAGTTTTGTACACGTCCAAGGTATGTGTTTATTGCTTTCTTGACTTTAACATATTCATGATAATTTGGCATTTTACAAACTTCCATGCCATTCATTCTTTTGTATACTTGTTCTTGTTGTGAATCACTTTAGTTCCCACCTTTTTGTGAGGTAGCTTTCCATTGTTCATATATGCGCGGAGTATCAACATTCTTGTTCTAACTGGATTTTATTATGCTTTATCTTTTGTTTGTGTTGATTATGTGAAAGCATGAAAAGGATCAAGACATTTTGTTTCATTTTGAGCACAACTACCTAGCCAAATAATCATTCACCTTGTGAGTGTGTGATCATTTGTAACCCCTTTGAGATTTTTTATCCATGTTTTATTTGAACTTAATGCTTGTCTATGAGTGTTTAGTTCACTTATTTTTGAATGGATTTTGTTTTTTCTTGAACCCTCAACTTTGTGTTGTTGTATGAATTTTTGTCTTGCCTTAGAAAGTAGGGAGTATTCACATGATAATGTGGTTGAATTCAAGTTGGGGAGAGAATGATTGTTTACTCATTGGTTGGTTTCTATGAGGTTGAAAAAGAAAAGAAAAAAGAGAAAAATATGGAAAAGAAAAGAAAAGAAAAAAAAAGAAAGAAAAAGAAAATCCTTGAGAAAGGAAACAAAAAGAGTTAAATAATTGTGCTAAATAAGTATTATGTTTTGTGTAACACTTGGGATTTTGGAATAAGTTGATTGGAATTTTGGGTTTGAGTCTTTGCGAGTTGATCACTCCCTTAGGTTTAGGCAAGTTTTTGTTTCAATTACCTTTAGAAATTGCCCCTTGTTTGTTTACCCGACCACGCTACAACCTTGAAAGTCCTTGTGATTCTTGCCTTTGTATTTTCAATATGATTTTTGGATGGTTGCATAATTTATTCTATTGTTTGCATGATTGTTGTGTGAGTGATAAGTACCCCATTTTGTGTTTTTCATCTACCGATGATTGTTTTTGCTAGGTGTGATTCACTTTGGAACTTGTGTTGTTTTAGGATGTTTGGCATGATTTTTGTATTTTGCATTTGTTTCGTGACTATGTTATCGTCGTAGTTTAGTGGTAAGTATTTACTTTGTGTGTAACGTTTTTCATTTGAACCATACATTTGTTTCCATTTTTCAAAACCTGTTGATTCGTTATTCATTGGTTGTCACTCTATTTCTTTGAGTTGTTTGATTCTTGTTTGAGGACAAACAAGTTTAAGTTGGGGAGAGTTTGATAAGTGCAAATTTTAACTATTTTTGTATATAAGTTTTGTTGCACTTATCGATACTTTTTGGTTAATATCGTTCGAATAAACCCCGATTTTTTTATAAATACGTTTACTTTACATTTTAGTGTATATATTGCGTATCGTGTAAATATCATTGAGTTTAATTTATTTTCTCTCATTTTTGCAGGTATTCAATCAAGGATATCTTGCCATATTCATAAAGAGCATTTAATAAGCTTTCCAGCACTTCCAACTGTGCGTAAATCAGAGTTACGGTGCAGAAGTTATGGTCCAAATAAGAGCTGGTTTGCTGTCATGTTCTCTTTGCAAGTGTGCCAGCGAATGTTCGTTTTGCGAATGTCTGGCGAGTTCCCAGCGAAGGCTCCCAGAATTGGACAGGGGAGAAAAGAGACCAAAGCTCGCTTTGCGAACTGTGCAGCGGGTATTCGCTTTGCGAATAAATCGTTCGCACTGCAAACTTCTGGAATTTGGAAGAGGCAGTTTAGCATTTCAGAGGCACTTAAGTGCCATTTTTTATGGTTCGCTGGGCGAATGAATCGTTCGCACTGCGAATGTACGAATTTTGTAATTGTATTTAAGACATTTTCAGTCATTTTTTAGTGATGGTTTTGGGGATTTTTGCTCCCAACTCCATCAAACTTCATTTTTCAGTAGATTAGCTTAGAAAACAACATGGAAGCTTGAATACGGATGAACCGGGGTGGATTGATCGTCGATCGGCGTTGACAAACCGCGAGATGTTTGGTTTATTTCTCTTCGTCTTTGTGTTTTTCTTCTATGTTGGGTTGTGTATATGTATTTACTTTGAACTCATGTATATTTGTCGCCCATGGCGTTGTATGATATCTGCTTTACAAATCTTTATTGGTGATTGTCTCTGATTTTTGCTTTATGCCCGGAGTTTGAGTCGCGTTAGAGATAATCCTCGCAAACTTCGATTAGGGATGATTATCTGTTACTTTCTGGACTCTAGAGATAGATTTAGAGCTAACAATCTTCAATAGGCATCAAAGCTTAATACCTATGTGCCTTGAGTCGGGTGCGAGAGTGTCGACGATAGTAACACGATTGTTCTCTCAACTTTGTGTTAGACATAACCTTTGTTGTGAGCGACGCTGGGTGATGCTGAGGAGTATTGTAGGTAGAGTATAACTGGTCGGTAAGTTTAAGTTTGTGAGGAGTCGATTATGTGCATGTCGGATAAGTTCGTCTCTCTGATTAATGAATTCTTTTTGTTTTAATGTTTACTTTTATGCATTTACTTGAACCATTTAAACCCAAACTCATAAACGCGAGAGATTGTCGAACGGCATTCTTTCCCTCGAACCGATCTTTGTGGATACGACATAAATCCCGGAGGGAATTCTTCCAAAAATAAATATTTTTGCTTGCCGCTTTATCGTTTCAACATGTGTCTTCAGAACGTGTTTGAGTTTGAACGTTTCCTAAGATACATTTCTGAAATGTGTCTGTGTTCATTTTCCAGCCTTTCTGCAGGAGTAGATTACTTAATGTTCTGTTATTGTTTTAATTTTTTCCAATAGATATGGTGCACCCTGACGTTTTCCCAAAATAATTAGTTTCTCCGAACGATGTTTCTCCGAATGTTCAAGGGGTTGTTGTGAAGGTGGTAGATGTTGGCAACGACTTTAATAACAAGAGGCATTTGAAAACCGTGATAGAATGCTTGAATTGATTTGCATGGAGGCATCTAGACTTGGATTTGGTATGGTAATTGGAAAGTACGATAATGGATCAGATAGAAGATGCGCCTTTGTGACAATGTTGTGTGAAAGAAGCGGGAGATCTCGAACTACTCTCCAGAAACTTAAAAGAGACGACACGGATAATAGAAAATGTGAGTGTCCGTTTAAGGTTCGTGGTTACATGTTGGAAAACAAAAATTGGAGATTTAATGTGATATGTGGTTTGCATAATCATGATTTGTTTTTAAAATTAGCCGGTCATTCTAGTGTATGTCTGCTCAAGTCGGAAGAGAAGGAATGTATTAGTGACATGACCTTGAATCTTGTTCAACCAAAAATATACTTGAACATTGAAACGGAAACAACCCGACAATATAGCAAATATCAAGCAATTGTATAACATTCGGCACCTCACTACCAAGTCAATTAGGGGGGATAGAACTCAGATGCAACAACTCTTGAAACTGATGGACGATAACAGTTACGTGTCTCGATACAGAATGTGCGATGATGAAGTTACAGTTAGAGATATTTTTTGGACTTATCCTGATTCGACAAAGTTGTTCAACACGTTTCCGAAGGTGCTCATAGTTGATTCAACCTACAAGACTAACAAGTATAAACTTTCGTTATTTGATATGATTAGTGTTACCTCAACTGAGAAGACATATTCTGTTGGTTTTGCATTTCTAGAGTGTGAAAAAAAGGATAATTTTACCTTGGCATTAGAGGTGTGCTGGTCATTTTTGAAGGATCAAGGTGAAATGTATAAAGCTATTGTTACCGACCGCGATACCGCGTTGATGAATGTGGTTGCAAAGGTATTTCCTTCATCTTATGAATTACTTTGTAAGTATCACATAATAAAGAATGTGAGAATTTGGGTTAAACCCGCGGTAGAGACGAAACAAGTAGAGTCCGAAGGTGGAAAATTGGTGAAGTCAGGTGTGATTGTGGAAAAAATAATGGATGCATGGAATCGTATAATAAATTCTTCCACAACTACTAATAGGGTTGAGTCGTCCCATGCTACTTTGAAAACACTTGGAAGGTATCATACTTTGTTGAAATATGTTGAAAGCACCATTCTTGATTAGGTGAAGGAGAAGATAGTTTGAGCGTGGACTGATAATGTTAGACACCTTGGAAATACAACTACTAATTGGGTTGAGTCGTCCCATGCTACTTTGAAAAATTGGTTGGGAAATAACAAAAGGAATTTGTGTCGAGACTGGAACTCCGTGAACCACATGATTCAGAACTAGCATAATGAGATACAAACATTTGGTCGGAGCATCACGGTTTTGGAGTACCGATTTAAAGACAACACTTTATATTCACAGTTGGTTGGTAACATTTCTCAGGTGGGTTTGAACAATATTTTTCACGAAGCTAAATGAGCTGATAATGGAGGCTCCGATAGCGCAAAGTGTGGTTGCACTATTGTGAAAACATATAGTCTCCCGTGTGCTTGTACTCTTGATAAAAAGGTGAAACTTGGTGAACCAATAAAAATGGATAAGGTTTTCTCTCATTGGAATAGACTTAGGTTCGATGATGATGGATGCATGGATGACAAGAAATCGAATATCTCAATTTTGACCGAATAGGAAGCGATACAAGAGAGATTTTCGAAGGCCGATGACATCATGAAACTTCACATCAAAAAACAATTGAGGAAGATTTCCTATCCCGAAACCACCGACATGAAACCGCTTTCTCAACCGGTAAAAAAAAAAGGTGCTCCGAAGAAAATGAAGCCTACACCGAATGACAACTCGACTACACGGTCTCCTTCATATTTTGAACACGTTGACAAAGTATTTCCCGATTCACCGACTCCAAAATCTCTAAAACGTGTTATGAAAGAAGTCTGCATTAGCAAACCACCTCCGACGCCGCTTCGATCGAAGATTCCTTTAATCGATGAGATGCCTGTTTTTATGCACAAAGTATTGAGGTGGAGCATAGTGATGCTGAATTGCATGACCCAGATGAAGTCGAAAAAGAAGTAGAAGCTGCTGTCGAAGATGAGGAGATTGATAATGACTACCTCTTGGCAAGAGACAGGTAGAGAATAGTCATTAAGCCACCTCAGAGACTTGGTTATGCAGATCTCATAGCTTATGCCTTAATCTCTACAAGTGAGGTTCTTGATGAAGAACCTAGAGAGTATAAATAAGTTATGAGGAGTCGAGATAAGACTGAATGGTTGAAAGCCATGGATGATGAGATAAAATCTCTCCATGATAATAACACTTGGGAGCTGATCGAAAAACCTGCAGGGGCCAGGTTAGTCAGCTGTAAGTGGATCTTCAAGGTTAAGGAAGGAATCGAAAGAGCGATGTAGAAGCATTTTAAGGAAAGTTTGGTTGCTAGGGAGTTCACTCAAAAAGAAGGTGTCGACTTCAATGATGTTTTCTCGTCTATTGTAAACCATATATCCATTAAAATGTTGTTAGCCATGGTGGAAAAGTTTGACCTAGAACTTAAACAGATGGATGTGAAGTGATCTAGATGAAATAATCCTAACGAGGAAACTTGAAGGGTATGCAGAAAAGGGAAAGGAAGATTACGTGTGCAAGCTGAATAGGTCCTTGTATGGTCTCAAACAATATCCTCGATAATGGAATATGAGATTTGAAAAGTTCGTCGCATCCTCATAGCAAGCAATAACGTCGAAGATGTTATGAAGGTGAAGGTTGAACTCGATAAGGAGTTTGACATGAAGGATTTGGGAGCTTCCTCCAGAATTCTTGGGATTGACATCCGGAGAGATAGAAAGCAGACGAGATTATGCTTATCTCAAGAGACATAGATGAAGAAAATTCTCGACAAGTTTGGTATATCGAATTCAAATCCTGTTCTAACACCGACTAATCCTCAGTACAAGTTGAGTATGACTCAAAGTCCTAGTACTGAAGTCAAAAGAGACTATATGAATAACATTCCATATGCTAGTATAATAGGTTCTTTAATGTATATTATGGTCTGTACGAGGCCAGACATAGCATATGGAGTGAGCCTTGTAAACAGGTAAATGGCCAATCCTGGGAAGGCATACTGGCAATAATTAAAGTGGATTCTTAGGTACATAAATGGGTCTCTAAGCCGATTCCTTATTTATGGCAGAGCCTGTGGTGATGATAGCAAAGTCAAAATTGAAGGATTTGTCGACTATGATTATGTAGGTTGTATGGATTCCAGAAAATCTATTTCAGGATATGTGTTCACTATGTTTGGCACAACAATCAGTTGAAAAGCAATGCTTCAGAAGGTTGTTGCCTTATCAACCACTGAAGTAGAGTATATCGCTGTCACTAAAGCTATGAAAGAAGCATTGTGGCTTGAAGGTTTTGCTAAGGAGTTGAAACTTCAAGGTCGAGTTATCGTTGTTAAATGTGGTAATCAAAACGCAATACACCTGTCGAAGAATTCAGCCTATCATGAGAGAAGCAAGCTAAAGATGTGAGGCTGCACTTCGTTAGAGAGATAATCGAGCGTGAAGAAGTCCAAGTGTTGAAGGTTTTGAATGATGACCATGAAATTGCCAAGTAGCAAGTTTTTCCACTATATGCAGTTGATATAGCTGGATGATGAAAGCTATTTTGTTCCCTTGTTATAAAGTTTGTTCCAAGGTGGATATTTGTGGTATTTAGATTGAATTCTAGTGTCAACAAAGGTAACTTCATGGTTCAACAGGAGTTATGTATGTTGTAGTCGAAGTTTATTCGAGCATAATGTCGAAATATATTAACTTGAAATTTAAGTTAGTATGTCGAATTGGGCCTTGCTTCTAAACCCAATTGTTAAGTTATCTTGTATCCTAAGTTAGCTTAGTAGTCTATAAATAGACTAGTTCTCTCAGGTTGTTGAGAGAGGTTAATTGTTGGTATTCACTTGTAACCTTTGAAGCCTTATTAAGAAAGTGAATTGAAAAACAGATTTAACCAATTCTTATTCTTCTTCCTTCTTCTCTCCATTTTGTAAAACCTAATAGGGTTTCTTGTGTTTGTTCAAAAAATTCAATCTTTTTCTCATATTTTGGTTTGTTCTTGACGACATCAATTCACAACTGTAAACATCTTCCGATAGTACTGATGAAAATTAAGATTTTAACTTTGAGACGCCTTGTTTATCAACACATGTATGTCAAACATCTGAAGAAAATGATTCATATGATGTACATGTTATTCGTCGTGATCATGAAAAGGGGATATGGGAAAACTAGTGAGTAAATATTTTGTATCCCTTTGAAATTTATAAGTGATCATTTTACTCATTTTTAATCATTGTACTATATATTTAAAGTTGTTGCTAATTGACTTAATTAGTTTCAAATTTTGTTCAAACTATAGGTGCTTAAGAACCAATGACAAATCCTATTGGACAACCTACAAAACTTTCCATTTTGGTTATTGCTTTTTTTTTTTTTCATAACCCTTTGTTTTAGTTTTAAAAATGGTTCTGTAACTGGTTCTATAATACAGGTTCCAAAAAATATAGTTCTATAATCCTGTAATTGGTTCTAAAAATATGGTTCTATATTCAGGAATATGGATCTGTAAATGGTTCTGTAATATAGGTAAAACCGGCAGTAAAAAAAACTCAACCCCTCAAAGTTTTGATAAAACCGAGATAATAACATCGAGATATTACCTCAGTGTTAAATAAAACTGAGGTAATGTCATTGGGAGCGCTATTCGGTTCTGAAAATGCTGAAAATGGTGATGTTAGGATCGAACCCACTGCCTTTTAATTTATAACCTCGTCTTTATATTCACCGAGGTGACAAGTGATTGCTTTTCATGTTTCCCTCCATTACCTTGCCTGTGTAGCCGAGGTTAAATATGATTTGCGGCTGATGTTAGTTGTATTATTTGTAGTATTGGAGAGAGCTTTATATTATTACCTATTGTGTATACCTATTTTTCATATAAATATACAACATGTATGACCATATTCGACACACAAAAGTACAATCACAACATGGTATCTAGAGCTGGTTGACCCACTGTCTTCCATAATTTTATTTTCGTTTCCGCAAAATATCCGGTCATTCATGGTACTGTACGAGCGCACCCCCGCTCACGACGACTTTTTCGGCGAAGTCACCATACTTCCGACATCGTCTCCTTTTGAATGACCGGTACTCAAAACCGCTGCCGCGATCCGCCTTACGACGTGCCATGTCGCCGCCTGCGCGTGGATCTCACACTCTATCCTTCCCTCCACGTGTGACTGCGCGAACCGCCACCTCCGTCGTTGCCATTTTCGTTTCCAACACAGTCTTCTTGTGCTATTTCCAGATCTTCTCTCGGTTTCTCAATCCAAGTAACAAAAAATCATGGGAGATACCGATTCCGCCACTTTTACGAAGGTTCCACTTTTCCCGTGTGAGAAACTCATCGGAACAGCCAACTATAATATATGGGCTGGTGCTATCAAAATGTGGTTTCATGGTCAAGGACATGAAGATCACTTAACTATAAAATCAGAAAATATTCCCTCCGCCAAACGAGATAAATGGAAACAAACAGATGTTTCTCTATACACTGTGTTATGATTTTCCATAGCAACTAATTTCAAGCACAATACCAAGCCTTTACCACTTTCTATGAGGTTTGGGAAAAGGCTAAGAAAGTGTTCTCCAATGATGTCCACAATCTTTACAGTGTCATTGCCAAACTCAACTCTTTGAAATTGGAGAATATGGATATGCAAGCCTATTTGAGTAAGCTTGATGCGTTAAAGGAAAATCTCATAACCCTAATGCCCTTTACCAAAGATCCAACAAGTTATGTTGAACAACAAAGTAAGTATTTCATGATCTTGGCACTTGCCGGACTACCATCAGAGCTTGATTATGTCAGAAACTAGATTTTATCAGGATACAATGTTCCTAACTATGAAGCAGTTAGTGAATAACTGCTGTGTTTGGCTACACCTCACGCCTTTGGACCGGTCTCCATTCCATCTCCCACTGAATCATCTGCTCTTGCTTCCCACTTTCATGGTCGTGGTGGACGAACTAGAGGATGGGGTGGACAACGTCATGGTATTCGTTGTAACTATTGCAATCATTATGGTCACATTGAAGCTGATTGTCGTACAAAGGCAAGAGAACAACAACGACAACCACATGTCGCTATTGTCGCTTAACTGGACAACACTAAAGACATTACTATTCCTGATGCTGATTACAATGATTTCCTCTAATTTAAAGCATCCCATCAACCATCATCATCTGTCGTTGTTGCTCAGTTGAGTAATCCTGTGGCCTTTGTATCTACATCTTCTCTTGGTCCTTGGGTCCTTGACTCTAGTGCCTCTAATCATATGACTGGTAATAAATCCCTTTTATCTCACTTTTCTTATTCTGATTCTTTGCCTTTTGTCGTTGTGGTCGATGGTTCTAAAATTAAAGTTCAAGGCCTTGGTAAAGCACACCCACTTCTAAACCTGTCTTTAGAGTCTGTTCTTTACATTCCTGGTTGTCCTTTTAATCTGATATTTGTTCACAGGCTTACTCGACCTCTTGACATTTAGTCATTTTAAATGACAATTCTATTTATGTCCAAGATCGACGTTCAGGACGGGCGATTGGAGCAGGGAGTGAATCTCGAGGATTATATCATCTACCTCCACCGGTGGCATGTGGTTTGATTGATTCTCAAGACCTTACACATCAACGTTTGGGTCACCCTAGTCTTAATAAAATGCATCTTTTAGTTCCTGGTTTTTCTAAGCTATCATCTTTTGAGTATCACTCGTGTCAATTAGGCAAACATACTTGTAGTACTTACTGTCAACGAGTAAATAAAAATGTTGCATCACCTTTTTCTTTAGTTCATTATGATATTTGGGGTCCTAGTTGTGTGAAGTCTACCTTAGGATATTAATATTTTGTAACTTTCATATCGATGATTTCTCACGATGTACTTGGTTATTTCTAATGAAAAATCGTTCAGATGTTTTCCTTATATTCCAAGAATTTTATGCTGAAATTAAAAACCAATTTAACACTTCCATTAAAATTTTACGCACTGATAATGCTCATGAATATATGTCATCCCAGTTTTAATCTTTTTTAACATCACATGGAATTATTCACCAATCATCATATGCTCATACACCACAACAAAATGGTGTTGATGAATGGAAGAATCGTCATTTAGTTGAAACCGCACGAACTCTTTTACTTCACCACAATGTAACTTCTCGTTTTTGGGGTGATTCTCTCCTCACAGCCTGTCACCTTATCAACCGAATTCCTTCATCGGTCCTTCAAGGTCAGATTTCATACTCTATCTTGAATTTACAAAAAGACCTCTACCCCATCCCGTTTCGCGTCTTTGGTTGCAAACGCTTTGTTCATGATCTTAGTCCAGGTAAAGACAAGCTCTCTGCCAAATATCTAAAATGTATTTTTCTAGGCTACTCACGTATACAAAAAGGATATCATTGTTTTTGTCCTCAACTTCAACGGTACATTGTTTCCTCTGGTGTTACATTCTTTGAAGGTTTCCCATTTTTCTATGCCTCTGTGTCACCCGATGAGACTTGTAACTTAGATGCTCAAGATGTACCTTTTATCATCCCCACACCAATTAATCCTCCATTGCAGGTCTACCAGCGATGGACACCCCGTCCATCAGAAGTCAGAGATGATATTAATCCACCAGCACCACCTTCTGCTCCAAATGTTCCTCCAGCTACGTCACCTAAACTTGACCTCCCAATAGCATTATGAAAAGGTATTCGATCTCATACTCCAAATCCTAAATATGTTTGTGTTTTAAATTATGACCGAATTTCTACTTCCTATGTTTCTTTTGTGTCTGCTTTGGATCCTGTGTCTATTCTTAAGTCTATAGGTGAGGCTATGACTTATCCCAATTGGCGTCAGGCAATGGTGGAAGAAATGACTGCATTGCATTCAAATAACACTTGAGATATTGTTACTTTACCTTCCGACAAAACTACAGTAGGATGTCGATGAGTTTATACAGTGAAGGTTGGACCAGATGGTTAGATCGATCGTTTCAAAGCTCATTTGGTAGCCAAAGGATATACACAGATATTTGGCCTTAATTATTGTAACATTTTTTCTCCAGTGGCCAAGATTAGTTCAGTCCGTCTATTCCTTGCAATGGCTTCTATTAATCATTGGACGCTTCATAAATTAGACATTTAAAACGCCCTTTTACATTGAGAATTGAAGGAGGAAGTATATATGGACCAACCTCCAGGTTTTACCGTTCTTGACAATTCTAGACTTGTTTGTTGACTTTGTCGGTATCTTTATGGGCTGAAACAGTCTCCACGTGCTTGGTTTGGTCGCTTCAGCTCTGCCTTGATATAGTTTGGTATGACTAAATGTGAATCAGATCACTCGGTTTTCTTCCTTGATTCCTCCACCGGTCAGTGCATCTTTCTTGTGGTCTATGCTGATGAAATTGTTATCACTGGAGATGATACAAAGGGTATCCAACGACTTAAAACTCATATTATTAACAAATTTTAGACAAAAAACTTGGGTCCACGATACTTCTTGGGTATTGAAGTTGCACAGTACTCATCAGGCATTACAATTAACCAACGTAAGTATGGATTAAACATCCTCAATGAAATTGGTATGCTTGATTGTCGTCCAATTGATACTCCTATGGATCCCAGCGTCAAGCTTATTCCGAGTCAGGGGGAGTTGTTGAAAGACCCGGGAACATATCGACGTCTAGTAGGTAGACTCAATTATTTTATCCTCACCAGATCGAATATTACTTTTGCAGTGAGCATTGTGAGTCAATTTCTATATGCTCCTTGTGACACTCATTGGAATACAATTATTCGGATTCTTGGATATATAAAGAATGCACTAGGAAGAGACCTATTATATGAAGATAAGGGTGATGCTAAAATCACGTGTTATTCAGATGCAGATTGGGAAGGATCACGGTCGTATAGGAGATCCACTTCCAGATATTGTGTTCTTATTAGATGAAATATCATCTCATAGAGGAGCAAGAAACAAAACACAGTTGCATTATCTAGTGATGAAGTTGAATATCGTGTTATGGCAGCAACATCAAAGTAACTTACGTGGCTTAAGAATTTACTCTAGAACTTAGGTTGAGATACCTTCAAGACACAAGACTCATATGCGACAATCAAGCGGCACTTCACATTGCATCCAATCTGGTATTCCATGAACGAAAAGCACATAGAAATAGATTGTCACTATGTAAGAGAAAAAGTACTGTCAGGAGAAATAACCACAAAGTTCGTCAAATCTGAAGATCAATTGACTGATATGTTTACCAAGTCTCTTAAGGGTTCTCGAGTGACTTATATCAGTAACAAGTTCAGATCATACAATATATACGATCCGGCTTGAGGGGGAATATTGAGAATTATATACAAATCAATTAGTATTGATTTGCATTCAATTAGTCTTGATTGCATTCAATTAGTCATAAGAGTAAATTATATTATTACCTATTAAGTATACCTACTTTCCATATAAATATACAACATGTGTGATCATATTCGACATACAGAAATACAATCACAACATTTTCTACCAACCCCTTTGATATTATGGGGGAGTGTTAAAGGTATATGTATCAAGCCAGCTCAAGGTAATTAGAGAAAAGCTTCACTCAGTTTTTAATCTAAGAACTTAACAGTGTTAACAGTCTCGGTCAATGGTTAAATAGTTGTATGTGTATTAGCTGTTAGTTGATTCAGTTAAAATGTTGTTAGATGTTGTTAGATGTTAGTTAACAGTTAGTTAACAAACGGTTAATGAGAATGCTAATGCGTATGAGAAGTATAAATGTAACTTGTACATACTTGTAATTGATAGTGTGAAATATACAAAAGTTATGCAAAACTCACGATCTCTCTACACTTTCATCTCTTATATTGCGTATTAGTTTTGTTATTGTGTGTTAATTTTCCATCACGAAATACCGAACACACTATCATCAGGCTTCAAACATGATTACATTCTTTAAAGTTTCAACAATGAAAACAAATAGAATGAAGATCCTTTTACTCAAATGTCTTTCCATTATGGGTGGATATCAGTTGTTTAGTTCAAGCCAAAACCATTAAATGGAACCAATTCTCGGGTGAGCCCTTTGGCCTCGTTCTTAACCTTAATGAAAATCATTTTTTGTTGGATTCTGTTAATTTTGGTTCAGTTTAAAATAGTGGATTTATTTTGGTTAATCAAATATAAAACCAGTTAAACAATTATGGCCCAATTAAAAAATCACTGGTTTATTTTTACCAATTTTTAATTCAAGCTTAGTAATTTGACAATTTCTTAAATCATAAAAATTGATTATTTGGACTTTTTATTTCTTTCAAAGTTAGATTATTATAATCCATCTTTCCATTTAAAAACTAAATAATATTGTCTTTTTTATTATTCAAAATTAGATAAATAAACATACTAATTGAGAATTAAATTCTAACATTAAAATTTATTGATAAAAAAAACATTAAAATTTATAAATCCTCCATAGATCCATATAAATTTTAAGTTTGGCAGCATAATAATTAATATCTTCACCAACATTGTGAGAGGACGCACAACCATCACATATAATACGCAAATGAATAAAATATTACAGGCTTATTTAGTTTTGGAGTACCCTAACTTAATCTAAGTTTTCACTTTAATCATTTATCTAATTAACGTTATATTTTAGTCATTTACATTTTTTTCCGTTAGTTATTTTAGTCTTTTATATTAACTTTTAACTTTAAATGTCTTAGGTGAGACATTATTGTTGAGTGTCTACCATAGACTTTATTATTATTTTTTAATTTTAATCATTTGATCTTTTTTATTAATTTTAAACTTTTGGATCTTGAGAGTTTGTTAATGTTTATAGTGCACCATCAACAACTAATTCATTTTAGGTATTTTCGCGTTCTTCCTCCTTCTTCTTAATGTTTTTCATCACCCTATTCATTAAAATCACATAAATTTCCAAAAAAAAATTTCCACCCGATCTTAATAATATGTTAATAACTAACAAATCGTACACCCATCTTCCACAAAATTAAAACCAAAAAAATTAAAATTAAACAAACCCATAAAATTCAAGATAACCCAATATAAAAGTGAAACTAAAATTACCCATTAAATAAAAATAAAATAAAACTAAGATTAGCAATTAAAAAATAATAGAAAAAAGTAATTTCTAGTATTTCATGTTCTTTAGCAAATTATCTATATCAGTTTGGTAAGCATGGCTACTACTCTCTCTATTTTCTATTTTGTGTGAATGCAAATCCATTTGAAGGCAAATCATATGAAGAACCCAGATTATATGTGTAACCAGAGACGGAGTCGGAAATTTCTGTAATGTGGTAAAAAAACATATATATATATATATATATATATATATATATATATATATATATATATATATATATATATATATATATATATATAATTTTCAAAAATATAATTTACATCATAATTGTTCTGTATGATCTTTCATATTTTGAAAATGTTAAATGATTTTTTCATTTTCACCATTAACAAAATAATCTCTTTTAATCTCTTTTAATGTAAGTTATAAAAGATTAAAATTTAAAAAATTTACCTTTTAAAAGATCAACAATAAAGAAGAAACAAGTAACACATAAGTACTTTACCGTGAGAGAGAAAAATACGAAAATTGAAGATTAATAGGAAAAGAAAAGATTTTTTTTTTAATTTTATTTAACGCATTTATTTTATTTAATATATGGAACTAATTATTAAAAAGTAAAAAAAATGAGTACTGAGTAATTACATTTTAAATGTAATGGAATGATATACGAGAGAAATTAAATTATTCATCACTACTAAAAAAATGCAATTTAGAGACGAAAATTAGTGAGGGAATTAAATCCCTCACTAATTGCGATGAATTTAGTGAGGGAAAACCGTGTACATAATTATTCAATAATGAGTAAAAATTAGCGAAGACATTTGTGAGATAATTATTCCGTCATAAAAAATCCTTCACAAATTGATAACTGTACATTTGGTGAGGGAATTTGAGAAGAATTTTATTTCTCACTAATATTTCCCTCACAAATTCCCTCATAAACGCGTTAGATGTTTTTGTGAGGGAAATATTCCCTCCCTAATATAATTTTTTATAAAAAATAATTTAAGCTAAAATTTTGTTGATGACAATGTAGTTTAAATTTTAATAAAATAATAGTAAAATGTTTTCTAAAATAAATTATCATTCTATATTAAAATAAATTTTGATATCTCTTTAAATTTTAAATTAAAACATAAATATATGTAGAGTATTTTATATTATATATAAATTTTTTTAAAATAAATAAAATTTCATAGATCAAAATTTCAAGTAATTAGATTAAAGATGAATGTAAAATAAATATAAAAATTAAAATAAAAATATGATTTTATCTTGAATTGGCTTCCCACTCAAATAAATTTTGGTTTTGTATGAATTGGATTTTCCCTCTTTTTATAAATTAATATTTTAATAATACTTTTATAATTATTTCATTTTCCCTCTTCTCTCACAATTCTTCATCTTGTCTCTCTCTTCCAACCCTAGTATACTGTAACCTCATTTTCTCCCTCTCTCTCTTTTAGCGTAACACTATAATTTTTCCCTCTTCTCTCACAATTCTTCATCGTGTCTCTCTCTTCCAACCCTACTATACTGTAACCTCCGTCGACCTCCGTCAAGAACGTTTGAAACTGTTTCAAGGTAACACTCTACATTTTCCCTCTCATTCAAAAAGCTTCCATCTCTCAGAGAAGTAACACTCCCACAGTTTCAAGGTAACACTCCTACAATTTTCCCTCTTTCTTTTATAACTTATTTCAAAATAACAATTTTCTAACCTAATTTCTTTCCAATTTCAATTTCATGATTTATTTAATTTGAGGGTATTAATGTTTTTTGTCAGCTTGGATATACAAAAAGATTAAGAAGAAAAACAAGGAGAGAGATATTTTTTAGAGTAATAACATTAGAGGTATGCATTTCTTGATTTTATTTTCTTTTAGGTTGTGTTTAGGTGAAAATATGCTTTAAAATGGTGGTCCTATTAGTAAAGAATTAAAGGATTTAATAAATGACTTAGGAATTAATATATTTAGCTGAGAAATAGGTGAGCCTGTAGTGTTGTTGTCCACAACTCTTGTTAGAGTTCATGACATATTGCTGCCTGTAGTGATTGTTGTCCACAACTCTTGTTGTCCACAACTCTTTTTAGAGTTCCTAGACCAATGCAACAGATCTCAGCTGATAGAAGAAAGTCAGGCCAAGGTGCAGAGCTCTATCCAGGCATTCAGCAAGAGGGGCTGCAGTCTGCTGTTAGCTTGGTTCTGGTTCTGCAGGGCTCTTGGTTATTGCAGTCGTCGTTCCCGTGTTTTCCAATTATCGGCTCGTGATGCTCAAACTGGCTACATCCGAAGTCGTGTGAGTTAGAAGGAATTTTGTGTCATTCCTATTAGTTAGTATCAGTCTGAATTTTGGTGGAGAGTTTCAGGGCTGCGCCCAGGAGCTGGCGTAGCAGTTTTGGTGGCTTCAAGGTTTCTTTCGCTGGTGTCTGTGGATGGCTCTCAATGGATATAACGCTATAGTTGGGCTTCTGCCTCAATTGAAAGTTGAAGTCATAGTGCTAAGTGGTTCAAGGTGGTTCATTATCTGTTGTATTGTGGTTTTGAATGTTGGCTTGGAACTTCCATTAGCAGTGAGCTTGTGTGTTGAAGGTAGATCATTTTGGTCTAACCGAGTTCAGTGCGAGTCTTATGTGCTTGAGGTTTTGCGTGAGGCATCAAGACTTTTCTTGAATCTGGTTCTAGAATGCTTCGGAGTTGTTTATATTCTATCAGTCCCGAAATTAGGAGTTAATATTGTTAAGTTAGGTGTTGGTTAGGCCCTTGTGGAGTGTGAGTTGGGCAGTCCTATTTTGTTATGGTCTTGTTGGGATGTATTAGTTGTCATGTATTAGCTTTTTCTGTGTATTAACAGCTTTTGAATCTTCCTATCAATTGTATCAGCATCTACATGATATCCTGCTTTGTACCTAGAAAATACAGCACCAAAATGTTATAAAACAATTAAGAGAATACCATTTTTCCTTTGATGTTAGGTGCTCACACATATTGAGATGCTTTTTTTATAATGATAATAAATTGCAAAAACCAAAATATGTGAATTTAAGCATACCAAATGACATACCAATTTGGAACATTTTCCTGATAGAACAATTTAGAACATTTTCCTGATAGAACAATTTGGAAAATAGACAAAAAGTAGTGAAACAGGATGTAATTTTAATATAGTATGCTATTTTCAAATGTCCTATTATAAAACTAAGTTATCAACCACACTAGCTAGAGAATAAATTAGAAAAGCCTCACTCAGAACTGTTGATAGAGTGCACTTGCTTGTATCAATGCCCAAAATTGAAGAAATGAAGAAATGAAGAACCTGGTGGGAGTTGTTGATTTCTGCGAGTTTTGATCTTCTTGACTGGTGGGAATTGTTGTTGGTTGATGCATGCTCTGACCATCTTGGCTGGTGGGAGTTGTTGTTGCTTCCTGCGAGTTGTGGGTTTGGGGGTTATTTGCTTTGAACGAGCCATCTATATGAGTGGATTCTTGAGAATTATTACTGAATTGGATGTGATTTGGCTACTTATAGATGAAAATAATACATTTGCTGTCAATATGACCTCTTGAGAATTATTATTGTTCTCTTTACCTTTTATATTGAATAATTATTATTGTCAATATGACCTTTTGATAAACAAAATATATTGAAATGAGTATAAAAAACAGATAAATAAATGTTTTTTTAACATTTATTTATGTTAAAAATGACATTATTTTTATCATAAACAGTCATTAAAATATAATGACACCAAGCGGCGTGACATGGTGTGTCATACAGTGGTGTGTGTTGCGTAGCTTATTGGCCTTTTAAAAAAAAAACATCAAATCCAAAACGAACTACCAAGCGGTGGTGATCTGAAATATATGAGAATTTGATTGAGTATCTCTACTGTTTTTTTTATACTCAAATTCCAATTGAATTATGAATGTGATATTTGTAAAAAAAAGTTGTGATAAAATACTATACTATAAATAGTAATTTGTAATTATAGTCTCTAACACTCGCTGTCTCCTCAAGTTATAATTTATGATACATTTTCAATAATTACTAGTAAGAGTTTGCTTGTTGTATTTTAATGTTTATGGTAATATTTTTAAGAATGTTTCAATTTATTATTCTCATATATTTCACCTTTTAAATATTCATTATATTATTGTTAACCAGGACTCTAATGCTCGCATTATTTGCACTATAAATGTTGACTTACAACTTTTATTCGAGATAAAATTTGAACTTTGTTTCTACTATATTATATCATATAGTATCATATGAAAGAGAGTATCTTAGTCGATACAAATATAATTATATATAAGAATATATTTAATGTGTACATGCTATATATGTTAAAAATGTTATTGTATAATTCATGTTATTTCCTAAATTGATTCAAGTGCTAATTGAACTTTTGAACTTTGTAGGCAATAAAGTCATTTTTTTGAAGAAACTCTTGAAGTGATTTCGGATTCTATATTGGATTCGAGTGTTTCTAAAGGAAGGTATGTTGAATAGTTTCATGCATGGTTGTTAGATTTTTTATATTTGGAGCACGGTGATTGCAAAATAAATTTCTCGATTCATCTTATGATATGATATGTTATTGCTTGTTAAGTGATGTTACATTTTGTCCTTTTAAACCTTATATAACAAAAATTCCTTCTACACCTTATATACCTTATAGCTTGTATAACAAAAATTCCTTCTACACCTTATACCTTATACCTTATAGCTTGTTAAGTGATATATTTTCCTTTTGTATCTGGTATAACAAAAATTCCTTCTACACCTTATAGCTTTTAGTTTATTTCTATCGTTTGATGTTAAATTTTGATGTGATACATGACCCATGATTAATTCTTCAATGTGTAAATATTGTTCAGAAATGGAAGTACCTGAAAATAGAAAGTGGATGAATAATAGAGTTGATTATCACAAGAATATCACTGCAGAATTTAATATTGGAGTTAATGAGTTTATTATGTTTGCTTTGACACAAGATAAAAATAACATTGGTGGAGGGAATATCAGATGTCTGTGTAAGAATTGCAAGTGTGTGAAATTTGGAAATCCAGAAGAAGTGAAGGAACATCTATGCAGGAGGGGATTTATGAGTGATTATTATTATTGGACAAACCATGGTGAGGCGATTCCCCCGATTCCCCCAGTGGTTGTTAGTCAGTCTTATTATGGAAGTAGATGTCGGAGGGAAATGTTTGATAATTATGAGCAGTTAGTAATGGATGTTGCAGGACCAGAAATTGGAAACTATGTAGAGCAAGAAGGTCAAGACGAAGAAGATATAATGGAAGAATGTCCTAATGAAGAAGCACAAAAGTTCTTTGAAATGTTGAAAGCCGCACGATCACCTTTATGGAATGGTTGTGATAGATATTCTGTGTTGTCAGCTTCTTTAACAGCATTAAGTTTGAAAGCAGACTATGGGTTGTCTGAAGGTTGTTTTAATGGATGGATGGAGTTTATGGGAAATGCTTTGCCAGAGAGTAACTGTATGCCTAAAAGTTTTTATCAAGCAAGGAAATCGATTGCTGAACTAGGGTTGGCGAGTTTAAAAATTGAATGTTGTATGAAAGGATGTATGTTGTATTATAAAGAGAATGACACGCTCCAAGAGTGTAAAATATGTGGAGAGGAGCGATATAGGCATGTTAAAAGACGGGGACATGATAAATTAGTTCCACGGAAACATATGTGGTACTTCCCACTTGTTCCGCGACTACAACGCTTGTATTCCTCACTACAAACAGCTCGCGAAATGAGATGGCATCGTGAGAATCCAAGGGAGAATGGTTCATTGTCTCATCCGTCAGATGCAGAAGCTTGGAAAAAATTTGATGAAACATGGCATGACTTTGCTCGAGATCCTCGAAATATTAGATTAGGCTTGTGTTCAGATGGCTTTGCTCCATTTGACAAAACAGGCAAGCTTTATTCTTGTTGGCCCGTGATTCTTACTCCATATAATTTGCCACCCTGGATGTGCATGAGAAGAGAGTTTATGTTCTTGACCATTATAATTCCTGGCCCATCCAACCCAAAGAGGAACATTGACATGTATTTGCGCCCTTTGATAGATGAATTGAAAATGTTATGGGACGATGGAGTTATGACTTATGATGTTTCCTTGAAGCAAAACTTTTTTATGAAAGCCGCAATAATGTGGACTATTAATGACTTTCCAGCCTATGGGATGTTAAGTGGTTGGATAACAATGGGAAAACTAGCTTGCCCAATTTGCATGAAGAATTCTAAGGCATTCACCCTTGAATATAGTAAAAAAAACCTCATGGTTTGATTGTCATCGACAATTCTTACCACAAAATCACCCATATAGAAGAAATAAGACAGCATTTACAAAAGGTAGAGTTGAGGCGTCAATTCCTCCGCAAAGGTTGAGTGGTCTAGAAATGTGGGAAAAAGTTAGAAAATTACCTAGTGTGGAAGAATCTAAAGAACATAAGCCACCAGGCTATGGGGTAGATCATCATTGGACAAAACGAAGTATATTTTGGGAACTTCCATATTGGAAAACTCATATTCTCCCACACAATCTTGATGTAATGCACATTGAGAGAAATGTATTTCTTAATATTTTATTCACTGTAATGGACACCAAAGGTAAGACAAAATATACTATCAACTCTAGGAGGGACTTGAAAAAACATTGCAAGCGTAAGGGACTTGAGCTTCAACCTGGTAGGAATGGTAACTTTGTAAAACCAAAGGCACAATATACATTAACCAAACAACAACGAGTAGCTGTATGTGAATGGGTTAAAAACCTTAAGCTTCCAGATGGTTATGTTTCTAATTTAAGTAGATGTGTTGACTTGAAGGAAGCAAAGTTGTTTGGCATGAAGAGTCATGATTGCTATGTATTCATGCAACGTTTGCTACCATTAGCCTTCAAAGCCTTACCCAAACCTATTTTGAATACACTGACTGAATTCAGCCAATTTTTCCGAGAAATTACATCATCTTTGTTGAGAGAGGATAAATTGTGTAATTTGGAGGAAAACATTCCAATCATAATGTGCAAATTAGAACAAATATTTCCTCCAAGCTTTTTTGACTCAATGGAACATCTTCCTATTCATTTAGCTTATGAAGCAAGAGTTGGCGGTCCTGTGCAATATAGATGGATGTATCCATTTGAAAGGTTAATTATTCAACATTATTATAATTTCTCGGTTAATTTCCTTATTTTTCTTTATTTCTCTAAGTATAATCTTGGTTTGATCAATAGGTTCATTCGAACTTTAAAACAAAAGGTTACAAATCCGGCTCATGTGGAAGGTTCGATTTGTAAAGCATATTTATTAGAGGAGATGTCCACATTTGCTTCCTATTATTATCCACTTGATGTTCCATCAAGGAGAACAAGAGTACCACGAAATGATGATGGAGGAGAGGATTTTTCAATGAGTCCTCCACTATCAATCTTTAATTACCCGGGGCGTCCATTTGGAAAATGTACCACTTCTACCTTGGATGATAGGGAGATGAAAGCTGCACACTTGTATATTCTTTTAAATTGTCCTGAAGTGGTACCTTACCTGAAGTAAGTATTTCCAAGTTGAAAGTTTCACACATGTATATTTTTATGAAGTCAAGTTTAACGGGTATCATATTTGTGTAGTATGCACTCTGATTTGTTACGAGAGTTAGATCCTGAGTTGAATGAACTAGATTTGGACAAGCAAATTTCCGCATCATTTCCAACATGGTTTAAAACATATGTACGTGAATATTTATAGTTTAAGATTAGAGTATCCAATTTTTTTGGTTGAATTCATAATATTGTCTAATGTAGGTGCTTGATTCAAGGAACAAGATAGATGATGTGCTTTTAAAGAGTTTGGCATGGGGCCCTATTAGAGAAGTTGTTAAGTGGTCTGGTTATGTTATTAATGGCTACAAGTTTGTGACGAAATCTCGGAATGAAGGGATGAGTACAACCAATCACAATGTTTGTGTTCGGGGAGGGCAATTTGATTCATTGGAAAATGATTACTATGGAGTTTTGATTGACATTGTCGAACTAGAATACACTGGTCACCCGACAAAGAAGGTGGTTTTATTTCAATGTGATTGGTTTGATCATAGTTCTCAAGGGACAAAGATGGATAACTATGGCAATGTTGAGATAAGAAAATCTAGGAGATATCAAAATTATGATCCTTTTATTTTATCCCAACAAGCTGATCAAGTTTACTTTACATCTTTTCCTGAAGGGCAACAAGGTTGGCTAGGTGTCATAAAAACCAAGGCACGTAGTACCATTTAATCTTTGCAAAAAAACAAACACGAAACAACTGATGCATATTAAGATGATGATGTGTATCAAATACCTATAGTTGTTTCAAATAATGATTTTCATCAGTGCCATGCTGACATTAATGGTATTGGAGAAGAGGTGCCAATCTCTTTGTTGAAACAACTTGAATCAAAACAAGTAGAAAAAAGGGAGGAGGACAAGGATGATGATGAGGATGAGGAGGAGGAGGAAGATGAGGAGGAGGATGAACAAGAGGAAGAGGAGGAGGAGGAAGATGAGGAGGCGGAGGAGGAGAAGGAGGAGAAGGAGGCGGAGGAGGAAGATGAACGGGATGAGGACGACAATTATGATTATGATGGTATTATGCATTATTAATTAATGAAAAATATTATTTATTTTTTTGCTTGTTTAAGAATAAAATAACTTAATATTTGTGTTATTCTTATGCATATATATGAAAATTATTGTTTGTTTATGTGTATGTTTTTTTATTAAATTTTATTTCTTTATGTACATTAATTTTTTTGATGTTTTTGTTTTTGTCTATAGATGGAGGACAATGAAAAAAACGAAGGGTGGAGGAAGAGGTATTGGTAGAGGTATCGGTAGAGGTAAGAGAGGTAGGACTACCTCTACTTTGTCACAATCAATTATTGGTCAGCCTACAAATACTCAACTTCCCCATTCCACTTCGGTCCCCCATCTTTCACCTGAGAGAGTTAGGAGTACCACTACTTTGTCACAAACTATTATTAGGCAGCCTACAAATCCTCCCACATCTCATAAAGTTACAAATACCATACTTCCTACTTCTACTCATATCCCTCATGTTTCGTCTGAAAGAGGTAGGGGTATCACTACTTTGTCGCCATCTATTATTGGCCAGCCTACAAATTCTTCCACATCTCATAGAGCCACACATTTTCAATTTCAACACTCCACTCATAATCCTCATGCTTCATCTGAAAGAGGTAGGGGTACCACTACTTTGTCACCATCTATTGTTGGCCAACCTACAAATTCTTCCACATCTCATAGAGCCACACATTCTCAATTTCAACACTCCACTCCTAGCCCTCATATTTCCTCCTCAGTTAGTCCACCTATTTCTTTTACGCCTAGCTTGTCACATGTCCCATCAGCTGATGCATCTGGTGATGATCCACATGTCTCATCATCCCATGTTGATTCACCTCCACAAATTGGAAGTAAGGACCCCACTGATGGACGGATTTGGATTCGTCCAGGTCCACAAAAAACGTAAGTTTTAATAACTTCCTTTAACTTATAAATAAATCATAATTTTATCTTACAATTTCTTTAAATTTTTTGTAGATTTGACCCACCTATTCAGCCTACGCGTGAGATTGCAAAAATCATCAAACGTAAGTTTGTTGTGTCTTGGGCAAACTATGGAGAGATGAAGGGCAAGGAAGAATATAAAGCTGTGAACGAGTTATGGCTTGGAGAATTTGAGGTATGAAAATATAGGGATGAGTTACACATAATATATTTAGAGTATTTCACTTTTTTGGTTCCTTTATTCAATTTATGTGAATTTCATTTTCGCAACCAAATCTATAGTGTATGTGCTTCATATATTAGTCTTAGTCATGTCTTATTCTTTTTTCCAGAATCATTATTATTGAATCTAAACTAATTAGTTGGTATATGTGCATCAATTAATTAATCAACACATATAAAGTATATGAAATAATGGTTTGAGATAATGTTATTAAAGATTTATTATTGATTTTGAACTTTCTGATTTTGATACATCCAGTTTACAAAATTCATGATTTTGATGCACTATCAATTTTTGTTTCCAGATTTTTCTACCTTATTAGTCCTATATTACAGGAACCATAACCACTATTAATAAAACAAAATAATGATAAGAATTGATGGTAGCAGTAGTGTATTCATTAAGAATTGATGGTAGCAGTGGCTTCAATTCTACCCGTATATCTAATTTGCACCTAAGTATGACAAATAAGTGCTTCCTTTTTCTTTTTCTTTTAATACTTTGCTTAGTTTCTTTCTTTTTATTTGTTGTCTTTTTCGATAAAAGTTAAACCGGCTTTATTATTTACATTTGTTGGTTGTTATACCGATTTCAATAATCATGACTTAATGGCTTCATATATATATATAAATAACGAGTAAAATATTCAACAAAAATTATATAATTTTGAGGGCTTTGTAAGTAACATTATTTTTTTTTTAAGTTATTTTGGCGTTTTAATTATTAGATATATAACTCTCTCAATTTTTTTTATTATAGGCAATATAATTAAATTTTTAATGTTATTAAAGAATTGATGGTATTTGGGATCATATTATGTTTAGTAATTCTATTTAGATTTTGTACCGACATTATATTTGTATATAGATTCAATTTGAAGTCCAATATAATATTTTTTTATTAACTTATATTGTCTATATTGTAGAGAAAGTACAAGTGGCTACCTGAACATGAAAAAGAAATTAAGAAGATATTTGATCATAAAGCCTCTGATGCATACTCAAACACAATGTATAGGGTGAGAAAGAAGATTGATCCAGGTGATTGGATTCCTATTGAAATGCGCAAGATATTAGAAGAAAAATGGAATAATGATAAGTGGAAAAGAAAGTCACAAATTAACACTCACAATAGAAGATCTTCGGATGATCCATTACACACCGGAGGATCAATTCCAACAACTGAGCACTATAAGAGATTAGTAAGAAATTTAATTTCTTTTTTGTTATATTAAATATTTTAATTTTAATTATCATTGATTTATATTTTTTCTTTATAGAAAAAATCCTCAGATACGGATCCTACTTGTTGGGAGTTGTTTCAAAAGACACATAGAGTAAAAGGTAACCCAAACAAGTGGGTTTCTTCAAAATCAGAGATGATTGCTGTAAGTTACAATTTCATAAACTTTTTGAGCATGTTATTTTAGTGTTGTACTAATTATATACTGATTATATTCTTCCTCTCTACTTAATTGTTATTTACAGAATGAGTATGAAAAAAGGATTATTGAGAGGGACTCACAAGAGGCACATGGAGATGATGTTTCTAGTCATCAATCTGATAACATTATCTTCTTAGATGTTGTTGGAGGAGTGGACAAGAAGGGTCGTATATATGGTTTGGGACCAGAAGCAGCAAAGTGCAAGTCGTGTAGATCTTTCACATCTGACGGTATCTCAACATCTGAATATGAACAAATGAAGACTGTTATTTCTGATTTGTCTGTTGAAAACAAGACCCTTAAAGAGAAACTTAAGACTCATGAAGATTTGATTCGTGCATCGCAAGAAGACTCACGTTTGCTTAGAGAACAATTATTCCAATTTATGGAAAGATTTTCTGTGGGTCATCAACCTCCAAGTTCGGATCAAAATCTGTGTTCACCCTCTTCTTGAAAAACAGTACTAAATTGTGCTGAACACGCTTTTTTGTCATCTACTAGTCTCAAGAACAATTATAATATTATTTTTGTTGTAATTTCTTAATTTTAAGAGCTTTGTTTGAACTATTTTAGTTGTAGTATCTAGTTTCAACAAAAAATACTATGTTTTTAATATTTAGTTTTAAGAACATATTTTTAGTACTATTAGTTTTGATTTGGGGAATATTTATGATATTCACAAAAACAATTTAGTGTTTCATATTCTGATTAATACATTTTAATTATGATGATATAGTAAATTCAGTTGTAGTATTAATTAAATTTGACAGGAAATTTACAATTTCAATAGTTTCATGCAGGTTCTGATTGTTTAGTGAGGGAAAAAAATGTCACTAAATCATTATCACTTAATTTAATGACGGAATATAAGCGTCACTAAATCATTCATTTAATTTAGTGACGGAAAATATCCCTCATAAATAATTATTCATTCATTAATTTTCAATAATTAGTGACGGAATATATACGTCACTAAAGTAAAATTACTGAGGTATTTAGAATTCCCTCACAAATTGCTGGCGGAATTTTTTTCAATTTTTAGTGACGGAATTGTTAATTTAGTGACAGATTGGTTCCGTAACTATTTATGACGGAATTTAAAATCCCTCACAAATATTTTGGGACATTGAAATTCGGTAGGAATTTTGGCACGTCGCTAAATCCGTCACTAAAGGTTTTTGTGACGGATTTTAGTGAATTAGTGACGGAATAATTCCCTCTCTAAATTCAATTTTTTTAGTAGTGCGTTATTTATTAATTAAATTGGGGCTATTCGAAAAACTTGTTCCTAATTTTTAACACATTTAATATATAAATATATTACTTATATTGCTATTGTGGTAATTGTGGTGGGGCATGGGCCCGAGATAAATAGCTTCGCCCCCCTGTGCTTAACCCTCTTTGAAATCAACGGCGTCTTTCTTACAAATTTTTTCAAAAAACCCATTTGAAGAACTCTAAGTTAAAATCAAACCCAATATAAATTTTGTTGTTATTGTTAACACCACTACACGAAAAGATGAACAATAAGAAGATAAAAAAAAACGATCTTTAATGTCATAAGCAACAACCCCTTTTGTTGGAAAATTTGGATTAGCGTGATAATGATTAACATGATAAAAAAATTAAGGTTAATAAATTGGATATTAAATAATTGTAACATAAACTAAGTTTCATGATTTGAAAAAAAATTTAGAGAAGTTTTTCAGAATGTTAATTTTTCTAGAAATTTGATAAAGATTAATGAAGATGGTGATGAAGATGAAGATAGGTAAAAAAATATTAGGCGTTTATGATGTACTGGAATAATAAATAGACTATACTCAACAATAGCATCTCACCTAAGACATTTAAAGTTAAAAGTTAACGGAATGGACTAAAAGTTAAGTGAAATCATAAATTAAATTAAGGGACCAAAAAATGAATTAAGTCAATATTATATCATATACAAATTAAGGGTCAGTTTGTTTTACTTTTAAAAAAATTGATTTTTTCTTTTTATTTTTGAAAATGGATTTTATAAAAACGTTTTCCAAAATATTAGTTTTTTTAAATTTATTTTTTATAAATTAAAAGACTAATTTTGACATTCTATTACATAAAATATACATTATTGAATATCAAAACATAGTCAAAATCATATTTTTTTTGAAAAAGTTGTATTTCAAAAATGTTTTTTATGAAAAACTATTTGAAATAGCTTCAAAATTAAGTGATTTTGTAAAATTTTGATATCAAAAAAAAAATTCGATAAAATGATAAAAATACCTAAAATAATATTTTTTAAAAAAATATTCAAATAAAATTTTCATTTTAAACTTTTATGAAACGTTTATTTGTAAAAAAATTTTCCACAAAATTATGTTACACTATAAAAATCAATTTTTAAAAAACAAAAAAGAAATCTAAGTCGACAGATTACCATAGCCAGCATAAACATATTACAAATACACTTTGAAAGTTTGAACAACTTTTCTGTCTTTAACTCATGGCTAGGAAACTGCAAGAAACAAGAAATTAGCATATAGTCTACGAAAATCTATATAGTTTTATAATACACTAAGACTAACACTTACTACATCGACCATATACATGGGATATTCAAGAAACTTTCTAACCAAACTCTTGCCATTATCATGCAATGTCACAGAAATATGTTAAAACACCAAAAGTTTCCTATTAATAGAACTTAGAAGAGCATTGATGCAAAAAAAAGTTAGATAACATTCAAAACAATGTTTATTTCTAAATGCAAAGTCAAAAGCAATCAAATATGTATGAAGTTAAGAAACTATTTTGAAAGGTATGAGCTCCATATTCCTTAGGTTATGTTTTCATAATCTCAAGTTTTATTGCTTAAAAGAAAATCATTATCGATGATATTTCAATGTGTTTAATGACTCCATAATATAACATGAATATTCCATCAATGAGTAATGACACGTGAACCCTCTCTAATAACATCAAACCAACAACTAAAAAAAAATCAAGAATCATGCATCATATCATCATATCATATTTGATTTCATCATTATTTCTTCTTTAACATATAGGATAGTTGTTAGAATTTGAAACTACAAAAATAGTGAATAATTGAGTGTGAAGAGGGAGAGAGAATGAGGGAAATTGATGATTGAGGGTGAAAATAAGTATTCTATTTTATTAATGAGATATCATAAGGTATTTATACAATCACATGATGAGATACAATTATCAGTACAAAAAAAATTAAAAACTCGCAAATGTAAATGGTTATACTATTATGTCAATCGGTTACATTCAGCTATTATCTCATATTATGTCAATCAGTTGCATTTAGCTACTATAAGTTTTGTTTGACAACTATAAGGGGTGTAACCAGTTACACTAATATGTCAACCGGTTATATGCACATGAATTACTATTTTTCTCTTAACACACCACCTTAATTCATCATGTGCTTCCACATACGCATCTTACCTAGAAGGTGCGACCGAAGTCTAGCCTAAGAGACTTAGTCTATAGTCTTGTCTGAAGGTTTGATAAAATTTCCATCCGAGAGATCCAGCACCTCGCCTAGGGGATTTATAGTCTCATCATCCAAGCTTAGTATAACTTCGCCTGTGAGACTAAAAGTTCCCATCAAACAAGCTATCTAACTATTTTCACGAGGAAATTAGAGTTTCCTCAACCAGGTTCCAACATGTGCATCTCTCCATGAGGGTGAAACTGAAGTTTAGCATAAGAGACATGGTCTAAAAGTCTTGTATGAGAGATTGATAGAAGTCCCGCCCGAGAGGTCTAACACCTCTTCTGAGGGACTTATAGTCTTGTCAACTAGGCTTAATATAACTTTGCCTGTGAGACTAAGAGTTCTCATCGAATATGCTATCTAACTCCTTGCCTGAAGGACTTAGAATTTTATCAAGTGGGGTCTAACACACACATCTTACCTAGAGGTTGCGACCGAAGTCTAGCCTAAGAAACTTAGTCTAAAGTCTTCTCTAAGGGGCTGATAGAAAGCTCGCTTGAGAGGTTTGGCACCTCGCTTGAGGGACTTATAGTTTTTTCAGCCATACTTAATATAACTTCTCCTATGGGACTAAGAGTTCCCACCTAACAGGCTATCTAATTCCTCATCTGAGGCACTTAGAGTTTCCTCGGGTAGGGTTGATAAGTACAAATTATAGCTATTTTTGTATATAAGTTTTGTTGCACTTATCGATACTTTTTGGTTAATATCGTTTGAATAAACACCGTTTGTTTATAAATACGTTTACTTTACATTTTAGTGTATATATTGCGTATCGTGTGCATATCATTGAGTTTAATTGATTTTCTCTCATTTTTGTAGGTATTCAAGCAATGAGATCTTGCCATTGTCGTAAAGAGCATTGAATAAGCTTTTCAGCGCTTCCGACCGTGCGTAAATCATAGTTGCGGTTCAGAAGTTGTGGTAAAAATAAGGGCTAGTTTGCTGTCAAGTTTGCTTTGCGAGTTTGCCAGCGAATGTTCGCTTTGAGAATGGCTGGCGAGTTCCCAGCGAAGGCTCCCAGAATTGGACAGGGGAGAAAAGGACCAAAGTTCGCTTTGCAAACTGTGCAGCGAGCATTCGCTTTGCGAATAAATCGTTCGCACTGCGAACTTCTGGAATTTTGCAGAGGCGGTTTAGCATTTCAGAGGCACTTAAGTGCCATTTTTTTAGGCTCGCTTTACGAGTAAAACGTTCGCTTAGCGAACGTGACGGATTTTTTAATTCTATAAGTTCATTTTCAGTCATTTTTTAGGTATGGTTTTGGGGATTTTTGCACCCAACTCCATCAACTTCATTTTTCAGTAGATTAGCTTAGAAAACAACATGGAAGCTTGCACACGGATGATCCGAGGTGGATTTCTCATCGATCGACTCTGACAATCTGCGAGATGTTTGGTTTATTTCTCTTCTTCTTTGTGTTTTTCTTCTTTGTTGGGTTGTTGTATATATATTTACTTTGAACTCATGTATATTTGTCGCCCATGGCGTTGTATGAAATTTGCTTTACAAATCTTTATTGGTGATTGTCCTTGATTTTTGCTTTATGCTCGGGGTTTAGGCTGCGTTAGAGATAATCCTCGTAAACTTTGATTAGGGATGATTAGGCGTCAAAGCTTAATGCCTCCGTGTCTTGAGTCGGGTGCGAGAGTGTCGACGATGGTAACACGGTTGTTCTCTCAACTTTACCTTAGACATAACCTTTGTTGTGAGCGATGTTGGATGATATTGAGGAGTATTGTAGGTGGAGTATAACTGGTCGGTAAATTTAAGTTTGTGAGGAGTCAATTATGTGCATGTAACGCCCCGATTTGTTTAATTGCATTTATTTATTTCATTTATGTGAATTTTGTGAAATGTGTGAATTTATTGTAATTTACCTGCTAATTGAGTTAATTGGTTAATTTCTCTGATAGGTAAATATTTGCAATAAATTATAATTTCTTTTCAACTTTTATTTCCCGAAATATATTTCATCGGTATGTTTATGTTTTATCGCATTTTGAGAGCGTTTGGGAGATATTTGAGCTGAGGGGTATTTTGGTCTTTTTGGGGTTAGATATTTTGAATAAATAGTAAGTGGAGAGAAAAAGAGAGAAAAGATAGTAGAGAATGAGAAAGAGGGAGGAAACGTGGGAAAAGAGAAGAGGAGAAGAAAACATGGATTCATCATCTTCTTCAAACTCCTCTTCGATTAATCGGGTAAGGGTGAGAAGTTTCAATTATATCTTGCTTGTGTATGTATATGTGTATGTTTTCTTAGATTGTTTTGGATATTTTATTATAGTTTCAATTCTAGGTTTAAATGAGAAAAACGATTAGAAATCGATGTTTTCACGGACGAAAGTCGAAATAAATCGCGCAGTAGAGTCGAGTGATGTTGGGTCGTGATTTAGCGTGATCGTTTGATTGAATCGAGTTGAATTTGTAACTGTTGAGTTTTTGATATATATCGATGTTTTTGTGCAAATTGATGTTGTGATCGAGTAAAAGTGTTTGGATATGTCTGGTAACATTGGTATAGGTTGATATTTAATCGGGTAAGGATAGGAATTAATCGGGAATGGTTATTTGTATGTTTTCGAGTGGTTTTGAGCGAGTTGGGAGTTGGGATCAACGGATAAAATTATGTTTCAAAATATTTCAAAAATGTAAAATGTGTTGGATGGCTTTTTAATGGTGAAAATATTGTAGTATGTTGAATTCTGAGATCGGGGCTTTTTACGGAATCGAAATCGGAGGTCCGGAAGACATTTAACGATCGAAAAATGAGTTTTTAGCAAAATCTGCGCATTTATGCGCTAACCTCCAGAATCATGTGCTAACCCGCAGGTTCATGCGCTGACCCGGACGAAATTCCCAGGTTCATGCGCTGACCCCCAAGCTTCATGCGTCGGCGCATGATCACAAGTTTTCCAAAATGTCCGATTTTGTTTTCTTCATAACTTTTGAACCGTAAGTCCGTTTTGACCCCCGTTCGAAGTGTTGGAAAGCTAATGAAAAGTTCTTTTTATTAAAGATGGTTTGGAGGGTAAAATAAAATTTAATTAATTCGTGTTTTTGGAAAATAGTCGGGTTGTCGGGTTTTTATCGCGTACAATGTGTGCGATTGATGTGTTATCATGCTATATGCTTTTAATATGTAACGTGTAGCTTGTGTGCCGTTATATGATGTGAATATACATGATGGAATGTTGTGATGATGGTTTGTGGCTTTATGGCAAATATGTGCATTGTTTTGAATTAGACTTCGATGCGTGATTAATGATGTTGTTGTGTGGTAAAATACATTGTTTGATTGAATATCAATGTATGTTGTTATGATGTGTTGTGGGTAGCCTTTGTGGTGTGAATCCCTGGTGGAAGTAATTGTGATTGTATGATTGTTGTGGTTTGTGGTTTGTGATGATATGCATTGTTTATGTGAAATTTCAATGTAGGTTGTTTGGTGGCCTTTATGGTTTGAAATGCATTGTTTGAATTGATTTGCAATGCATGAATGTGATGAGGTTGATTAATTCATATGGTTGAATTGTGAATGTATGGAATTGATGAGTTGAAATATATGCATGATTGTGGTTGCATTATGTGTGGAAAATCATGATTTGATTGATTATGTGTGAGAATTGTGAATGGATGCATTATGTCTGGAAAATCATGATTTGACTGATTATGTGTGGAAATTGTGCATCGAATTGTTATGTGTTGAGATTGGGATAGCATTGGTAATTTGATGTGCATATGTGATAAATGCATTGGTTGTGGATAATATGTTTTATGCATAGACATATGCTATGTGATGTGTGATGTGTTTCTATATGTGATGACTTGGTATGCCTTATGTGCAAATACATGATTATGTTGGATAATTGATATAGGTTATGTATTTACGACATGCTATAGGTATTGGTGTGTGATAAATGTGGTGAGAAAAATTATGCATGTGAATTTTTATGGATTTGCATATTATTATGCAATCTTGGTTTAGTTGTTATTTCTCACCCTTCTGCTGTTTTATAATGCTCTATGAGGCATTGCAGATTAGAGTTGCTGGAGGTCTTTTTGTGAAGATTAGCCCTCCGCTTTGTTGTCGGTCTTGGTGTCTGCTCTGATACGTAGCACGGGAGTCGGGGAACGATTATATATATATATATATATATATATATATATATATATATATATATACATTTGTTGATTGTATTTTGTAGTACTTTTGTGTATATAGTTGATGTTCTAAAATGATTTATTTTGTAAAACAAGTCGGTTATGGATCTTTCCGCTTTATTCCATAATTGACCTTTCCCTTTATATCGAAAAAGTTTCCCCTTTGAGGGTATTCTATTTTATGCTATGTATCAAGTTTATGAGCAGGGATGATGTTTTGTTTATTTAAATATGACATCCTTGTTTCTGTCGAAAAAATAAATTTTTAGTTACTCTGATTTTATTTATGTATTATTTATTTGCGATGGGAATTGGGGTGTTACATTAGTGGTATTAGAGCAGGTCGGTCCGTCCGGCCAAGTTGTTGAGTCAGTTGGTGTGACAGTTGAATACTGTCGGTGTTGTTTGTTTCTTAGTACGTGATATGTGTGTGGAACACTGTCAGTGCTTTCTGGTTTTCTAATCTTTTGTCTTCAGGATTGAGAATGAGATAAGTGGGGGAGAAGCTGGTACTTCTCCAAGTTGCTTCAGGTGTGGAGCGTTGGCTCAGTGTGCCGTTGGTTGCCAGAGTGTAAGTGTTGTTTGGACATTGTTGTTCCCGATTCCGGAGGGAATGCGGGGGTAAGGTTTATGTTAACTAAGGATTTGTGCCTTAGGTAGTGTTGTGCATGAGATGCAAGTAATGCTATTATAGTTTGGTAAAGACGGTTTATGCCCCATCATGATTGTCGACTGTCTATTGACAAATTGAGGAACTGATCACCCTTAATCTCTTGTTGATAGCAGATGGGAATTATGTTGGATGGAATAGACGTGTCTTTCCGGCTTTGATAGCGTGTGAAATGAGTTGTTTGGAATTTAAGGAAACGATTATGGATTGTTTTGTTGAGTCAAAGAAGATTCTTATATCGGAAGATGAGCCGGATTAGAGATTTTTGTATGTTGGTCAAATTGGAATGTCTTTGAGAGAGAATGATTGGGTATCGTTAATGGTTGTTCTCAGAGAGTGGAGATTGAACTTAATTGGACGAAGGTGAATAGTTGAGGCTTATATCTGCTAAGTAAGTAGGAAGCGCTTAGTAGATAGGAATAAGATGTTTGTTTTGTCTGCGATGGTAGTGTTCTGGGAAATTGGCAGGAAGTCACAGTGTTGGGTCGTCCGTTATGCATGGTTTCAGAGGTGTTTTTGGATGGAACATTAAGGTGTTGTCTTAGGGAGCTCCAGCTTTGTTAGAAACAAAAAGGGAATAATGATGGAATGGAATAACAAGCATGATGTGTATGACGGTATTGAGACTATGGAAAGCAAAACTTAGAGTTCTGGTGAGGTTTGGAGTCTTTGGAGTTTTAGAGCATTAATGGAAATCTTGAGAAAACCCTTATGTGCGGATGTAATATTGATATTAAGAGTTCCTTTTGGTGGGTTATTGATACTTGTTATGCTAGTTGGAACTGATTTGAGATGAAGATGGTGTTGAGATTTAGTGGCCGATTTGATTGTGTCATGAATTTGGATAAGTTTGTAGTGGTTTTGATTGAGGATATTTGGATCTGTTATAAACTCGGAAGAAGAACAAGTAGAGTGTTTGAGAATTGACTTGCAAGTGTTGAAAAGAGACAAAGTGTTATGCGAAGTTATTCAAGTGAGAATTTTGGTTGAAAAGGTTAGTTTTCTTGGATATGTTATTTCTGAGGATGGTATTTGTTGTGGATTCATCGGAAGTTGATGTAGTTCTACATGAGAAGCTCCGAAGTTGGCTAAGCTGATTAGAAACTTTTTGGACTTTAGTTGGTTATTACCGGAGGTTATGGAAGGGTTTTCCAAGTTGGCATTTTCGTTACTTCGGTGGACTTGCAAAGGGTGAGTCGTTTGTTTTGGATGTTCGTTATGAGTAAGTTTTGGTGAGCTGAAATAGAATTTGTCTACGACTCCAGTTTTGATTCTGTGTGACCCTGATGAACCGTTTGTGGGGTATTGGGACACGTCTTTGATGAGTCTAGTCAGTGTGTTAATGCAAGAGGGTAAAGTCGTGGCTTATGCTTTACGACAATTGAGGATTCATAAAGGGATCTATGCTATTCTGGATTTGGAATTAGTCGCGATTGTATTGTGTTGGAAAATTTGGAGGTATTATTGTTATGGTTCTCGGGTCGAAGTGTTGGGTAATCGCAAGAGTTTTAAGTACTTGGTTGGTTTGAAGGATTAGAGTATGAGACAATGAGGATGGTTAGGATTTGTGATGGGTTATGAATTTGGATTGGATTATTTTTGGGAAAAGTTAGTGTCGTACGTGATAAGTTAAGTCGAAAGTTTTTATACATGTCAGTTTTGATGGTCAGGGAGTTAGAATTACTTGAGCAGTTCAGAGACTAGTGTCTGGTGTGTGAGATAACACAGTAGAGTGTGAAGTTGGATATAATAAAAGTGAACAATGATTTTTGGTGAATATGAGAAAGAGTTAGACTTTGGACGTGAAATTGGTAGTTTTGATGGTTATGAGTAATCAGAGTGTGCAACGGAAGTGTGAGGTGACATGATTCGTATATGCGTGTGGGACTGGTAAGAGTTCATAGGTTGAACATTGGAAACGTGTAGGAGTGTTGAGACCATTGGACGTTTCAGGATGGAAGTGATATGTGAAAGGTTTAACTATTATTCACGGGCTACTGTGTAGATGGATGTTTTAGTTATATGGTCGATTTGGGAATCGTAGCATGGTTGTAATAATGTTGTGTGACAAGGATGTTGGTATTAAGGTTGTGTGGAGGTTGTTTAATCGATGTTGTGTCGTGGAACTTGTGTTCTTGTTTGTGTTGTTGTCTCGTTTCCATCGTGTTGGTTCGAGTGCGAGTAGCTAATTCCTGTGTGGGGAATTAGGGGAGTGTTACCGGTGGTGAGGGTAACGATCTTGTTGTGTTTTGGTTCTAGAGTGAACCTGTGTGTTCGTAACTTGTGTATTCTTTGAGTCGTGAGTTAGTCGTCAAATGCATTGTATAGGCTTTGCATCTTGTCGTGGTAGTTGTCGTCGTTGTCGTGTCATTGTTGTAGCTATTGTTAGCAAGGTGGGTTGTCTGTTTGTGTTATTCGTGGTGTGCCTAGTGTCGGCGTGTTAGTTGGTTAGTTGGATGCGAGAGTCGTATCCGGAGTCGTTCGTCTCAGTTAGATTTTCGAGGACGAAAATTTCTAAGTGGGGGAGAGTTGTAACGCCCCGATTTGTTTAATTGCATTTATTTATTTCATTTATGTGAATTTTGTGAAATGTGTGAATTTATTGTAATTTACCTGCTAATTGAGTTAATTGGTTAATTTCTCTGTTAGGTAAATATTTGCAATAAATTATAATTTCTTTTCAACTTTTATTTCCCGAAATATATTTCATCGGTATGTTTATGTTTTATCGCATTTTGAGAGCGTTTGGGAGATATTTGAGCTGAGTGGTATTTTGGTCTTTTTGGGGTTAGATATTTTGAATAAATAGTAAGTGGAGAGAAAAAGAGAGAAAAGATAGTAGAGAATGAGAAAGAGGGAGGAAACGTGGGAAAAGAGAAGAGGAGAAGAAAACATGGATTCATCATCTTCTTCAAACTCCTCTTCGATTAATCGGGTAAGGGTGAGAAGTTTCAATTATATCTTGCTTGTGTATGTATATGTGTATGTTTTCTTGGATTGTTTTGGATATTTTCTTATAGTTTCAATTCTAGGTTGAAATGAGAAAAACGATTAGAAATCGATGTTTTCACGGACGAAAGTCGAAATAAATCGCGCTGTAGAGTCGAGTGATGTTGGGTCGTGATTTAGTGTGATCGTTTGATTGAATCGAGTTGAATTTGTAACTGTTGAGTTTTTGATATATATATCGATGTTTTTGTTCAAATTGATGTTGTGATCGAGTAAAAGTGTTTGGATATGTCTGGTAACATTGGTATAGGTTGATATTTAATCGGGTAAGGATAGGAATTAATCGGGAATGGTTATTTGTATGTTTTCGAGTGGTTTTGAGCGAGTTGGGAGTTGGGATCAACGGATAAAATTATGTTTCAAAATATTTCAAAAATGTAAAATGTGTTGGATGGCTTTTTAATGGTGAAAATATTGTAGTATGTTGAATTCTGAGACCGGGGCTTTTTACGGAATCGAAATCGGAGGTCCGGAAGGCATTTAACGATCGAAAAATGAGTTTTTAGCAAAATCTGCGCATTTATACGCTAACCTCCAGAATCATGCGCTAACCCCCAGGTTCATACGCTGACCCGGGCGAAATTCCCAGGTTCATGCGCTGACCCCCAAGCTTCATGCGTCGGCGCATGATCACAAGTTTTCCAAAATGTCCGATTTTGTTTTCTTCATAACTTTTGAACCGTAAGTCCGTTTTGACCCCCGTTCGAAGCGTTGGAAAGCTAATGAAAAATTATTTCTATTAAAGATGGTTTGGAGGGTAAAAGATGATTTAATTAATTTGTGTTTTTGGAAAATAGCCGGGTTGTCGGGTTTTTATCGCGTACAATGTGTGCGATTGATGTGTTATCATGCTATATGCTTTTAATATGTAACGTGCAGCTTGTGTGCCATTATATGATGTGAATATACATGATGGAATATTGTGATGATGGTTTGTGGCTTTATGGCAAATATGTGCATTGTTTTGAATTAGACTTTGATGCGTGATTAATGATGTTGTTGTGTGGTAAAATACACTGTTTGATTGAATATCAATGTATGTTGTTATGATGTGTTGTGGGTAGCCTTTGTGTTGTGAATCCCTGGTGGAAGTAATTGTGATTGTATGATTGTTGTGGTTCATGGTTTGTGATGATATGCATTGTTTATGTGAAATTTCAATGTAGGTTGTTTGGTGGCCTTTATGGTTTGAAATGCATTGTTTGAATTGATTTGCAATGCATGAATGTGATGAGGTTGATTAATTCATATGTTGAATTGTGAATGTATGGAATTGATGAGTTGAAATATATGCATGATTGTGGTTGCATTATGTGTGGAAAATCATGATTTGATTGATTATGTGTGAGAATTGTGAATGGATGCATTATGTGTGGAAAATCATGATTTGAATGATTATGTGTGGAAATTGTGCATCGAATTGTTATGTGTTGAGATTGGGATAGCATTGGTAATTTGATGTGCATATGTGATAAATGCATTGGTTGTGGATAATATGTTTTATGCATAGACATATGTTATGTGATGTGTGATGTGTTTCTATATGTGATGACTTGGTATGCCTTATGTGCAAATATGTGATTATTGTCGATAATTGATATAGGTTATGTATTTACGACATGCTATAGGTATTGGTGTGTGATAAATGTTGTGAGAATAACTATGCATGTGAATTTTTATGGATTTGAATATTATTATGCAATATTGGTTTAGTTGTTATTTCTCACCCTTCTGCTGTTTTATAATGCTCTATGAGGCATTGCAGATTAGAGTTGCTGGAGGTCTTTTTGTGAAGATTAGCCCTCCGTTCTGTTGTCGGTCTTGGTGTTTGCTCTGATACGTAGCACGGGAGTCGGGGAACGATTATATATATATATATATATATATATGTATACATTTGTTGAATGTATTTTGTAGTACTTTTGTGTATATAGTTGATGTTCTAAAATGATTTATTTTGTAAAACAAGTCGGTTATGGATCTTTCTGCTTTATTCCATAATTGACCTTTCCCTTTATATGGAAAAAGTTTCCCCTTTGAGGGTAATCTATTTTATGCTATGTATCAAGTTTATGAGCAGGGATGATGTTTTGTTTATTTAAATGTGACATCCTTGTTTCTGTCGGAAAAATAAATTTTTAGTTACTCTGATTTTATTTATGTATTATTTATTCGCGACGGGAATTGGGGTGTTACAGTGCACGCCGGATAAGTTTCTTCTCTCTACAGAATGAATTTTCTTTTATGCTAATGTTTATTTGTTTGCATTTACTTTAAACCCATTTTAAATCCAAACTCATAAACGCGAGAGATTGTCGAACGACATTCTTTCCCTTGAACCGATCTCTGTGGACACGACATAAATCCCGGAGGGAATTCATCCGAAAATAAATATTTTTGCTTGCCGTTTTACCGCTTCAACAACGGTCTAACATACACATATCACCTAAAGGGCACGATCGAAGTCTTGCCTAAGTGAGTTGGTTTAAAAGTCTTGTCTGAGCACTTGATAGAACTCCCTCCCAAAAGGTTCAACACCTCGCCTAAGGGACTAATAGTTTTGTCATCCAGGCTTAAAGTAACTTCGTTTGAGAACCTATGGCCTAGTCATCCTGGTTCATCACACATATTATAACACCACAGTTTTTTAATTGTTATTTTATGTGTTTATTTGTGATTTTATTTTATTTAAATTTAATTATTATGTGCGATAATTGAATTAATATCGGTGTTAAGGGTGTGTGACCTTGAGGTGGGAGTGTGGAGAGTGATTAGAGATTGGTAAAGGTGGGTTAGAATTATTAGAGTTTATTTTAATAATTAAATAATAGTATTTTAATTGAACTATTTAATTAAAATGGGAAAGTAGAAGGTTTGGGGCCAAAATGGGAATTATGAGAAATAGAGTAGGGAAAGAGAGAGGATGTTAGTAAGTGAGAGGTGAGTTTCTAATTTCAACTAGATTAACCCTAATGATATAAATTAGGAATATAACCTAAGTTTAGGATTTTTTATCAGTACGTAGAAACTTTGGAAAAGAGAGAAAGAGGCAAGAGGTAAAGGGAGAACTTCAAACTTTCGGTGAAAGAGAACATTCAAACCAGTTCAGATTCAGATTACTTACTAGGAATTGAGGTAAGGGGGGATTGGATTCAATAATGGATTTATGCCTAAGGATAGAATTGAGGAGTCCTTAACCTCCAATATTCTTTGTATGAGTATGCATGTTTTGTTGTGTTTATATGTGAATCAGAAATTTGGTAATCAATTGGTGTCGTAATCTGTTTTTCATGATGAAATTTGTGTACATGTATGTGGGATAATTTCTGCTTTGATGTGTTAATATGTTTTCACCATTGGTTAGTTTTGAAGGTTTTTGGAATCATGATAAAAGTGGTGAGTAATTCATGATTATGCTTGCTAATTGATAGATATAGGTTGAGTGTTATTAGTGTGTTGATTTACTGTTATTTTCTAATCGATTTGAGTACCTGGACTAAAAAATCGGAGTTCTGATGTGAACTCCATAATAGAAACGAAATTCTGCATTATGGAAATCGGTGACGGGCGCCATCGCCATGACGGGAAACCCGTCATGAAGCTCAGGCTCAATGTTGGAGTCGGTCATCACACATGTGACATGTTAGTGTTTTGATGTCCATGGTAGGTACCATGCCCGTGATGGGTAACCCGCCATGAGCCTTAAGTAGGCGTAAATACTTGTTTTGATGATGATAAAATGGTAGATTTTGATTTTTCGAGTTTCGTGGATGTTTTGAGTACTGTTAAGTACTGTTTGAATTATGTTGGTATGATTTAACGATTAAACATGATTTTAATAAAATTTATGAAGCATGTGATGAATGTTAGATATATGCACAATCGGTAATGATGTTGTGTTACTTATTGTGATTTATGATGATGATACGTTGTTGTATGAGCAGGATTTATGTTGCCAAATTGTGAGTATACTGTTGTGGGATGATAGTTTGGGAGGGGAACTATTATCGTTGAGTCAATGCACATTATGTTTTTTACCGGGGGGGATTTAAACATGATGTTGTTGTGCATTGATGTGTTGTGACTTGCATTCATTATGTTGTAGTTATTGATGAAAAAGGCAAGTTGCAATCCTATCAGGGTAGATTTGTGTCTTGTCCTGAATGCGAGCAGGGTGGATTCGGGGTTCGAGGAGGGTGAACCCAGTTCCTGAGTAAAGTAATTGATGATGATATGGTACCATATGCATATGAGTCTAGTTAAGGTTGTGAGTCCATTGCATAATTTTAAATGATGAGTATGCAATTGTTTTGTGCATGTTGATTATATTAGGTGTGAGAATAATGTTGTGTGATTGTTGTTGAACGTGTAGATGTTTGAATCCTACCTTGCAGATTTTGCCGTTAATTTATTGATGTGAATTCTTTCCCCATTTACTTTGATGATGTCCACCATGGACATCTTGCAGATAATCAGGTTTAGAAGTTGATGTTGTGAGTGGAAGATAGCTTTTGAAGTTATTTCTATTTAGTTTTGTTGTTTATTTAGTGGTTATACTCTGAAATGTAACATCGCGATTGGAACATTTGTTTTAATTTTTGAATTTGATTAATGTTTTGAGAAGTTTTTATGACATTATTTTGAAGTTGAGAACAAACAGGATTTTGTATAGTATTTCAATTTTATTTTCCCCTGCAATTTGAATAAAGTTGAGATGTTGTGAAATTGGTAACACTTTAATCAGCATGTAATGCTTGTTATATAATTTTCGGGGTAAGAGTGTTACATTAGTGGTATAAGAGCAGGTTGGTCCCCCCCAGGTTTTTACATGATAATTATTCCCTAGTATGCAAAATATGTGTGTGCATTGTCGATGCATTTTTTCTTCTAATGGTTGTTTGATGATGTGCAGAATGGCGGGAAGAAAAATTGCGCAAGTTATGATGCTTGAGTTAGTGGATAAGGCGCTGCATGGATAGTAGAATCAGGATGGTGATGAGTTTTACGGCTTGGAAAATTTTAAAAGGGATAATCCATCGACGTTCAAGGGTACGTATGACCCGGAGGGTGCTCATACATGGCTGGAAGAGATTGAAAATATTTTCCGAGTGATGGCCTGTACCGAAGAGTATAAGGTACTGTTTGGTACTCACATGTTGTCTGAGGAAGTTGATGACTGGTGGGATAACACATTCTAGAGACTACAGGTTGTTGGTACTGAGGTTACCAGGGTAGTGTTCTGAGTGCAATTTATGGATAAGTACTTCCTTGGGGACGTGCGTAGCAAGAAGGAGATTGAATTCCTTGAGTTGAAGAAAGGAAATTCAACGATTGCAGAGTATGCTGCAAAGTTTGAGGAGGTAGTGAATTTATGTCCGTATTATAATAATGTTGCTATTGAGGGTTCGAAGTGCATCAAGTTTGAGAATGGGATGCGTCCCGAGATCAAATAAGTTGTTGGTTACCAGGAGATCTGTCGTTTTCCTATATTGGTGAATAAGTGCAGAATCTATTGATGAGGATAGTAGAGCCCAATCTGCTTACTACAACAGTATTAGTGAAAATAAAGGGAAAGGGAAGTTTTGAGGAAAGTCATATGTGACTACTGCTGACAAAGGGAAACAGAGAGCTACAATTGAGAAGAAGCCAAGTGGGGGAGGAGCTCCTGCTTTGGTCCAGTGTTATAGGTGTGGTATGATAGGTCGTCATGCCAATGACTGCTCCAATACTGAGAAGAAGTGTTACAATTATGGGAAGACATGACACCTCATTGCTGATTGTAGGGCTAATGTTGTGACTTGCTACAATTATAGAGAGAAAGGTCATATTAGTACTAATTTCCAGAAGCCAAAGAAAGCACATCCTGGAGGAAAAGTTTTTACCTTGTCTTGGACAGAGACTACAAGCGTTGACAGGTTGATTCGAGGAAAGTGTTTTATCAATAGTAACCCTCTAATTGCTATTATTAACACGGGTGCAACACATTCTTTTCTTTCACTTTATTGTGCAAAGATATTGGATTTAAAGTTATATTCTATGGTTGGAAGTATGGTTATTGATACTCCAACCAATGGTTCAGTAATTACTTTATTTGTGTGTTTGAAATGTCCACTAACTGTTTATGGTAAGAGTTTTGCGATGGACTTAGTCTGTTTACAGTTGAGTCAACTTGATGTTATTCTTGGAATGAACTGGTTGGAGTTCTATCGCGCTCATATCAATTGTTTTATACATTTTGTGGTTTATCCAGAGGTGGGAGAAGATGGAGAGTTGATGTTTATATCTGGTACGCAGGTAGAGGAATTCTTGACAGATGAAGCACATGTGTTCGCTTTGTTTGCTGCTTTGATAATTGACAGTAAAGCTACAATGGGAGAGTTGTCGATCGTGTGTGATTTTCCTAAAGTGTTTCCCAATGATATCAGTGATTCTCGGCTAGAGCGCGAGGTGGAGTTTGCTATAGACTTAGTACCTGGTACTAGTCCAGTGTCGATGGAACCTTATAGGATGTCTTCTTGATAACTAAATGAGCTAAAGAAACTGTTAGAGGATCTTCTTGAGAAAATTTTGTCTTACCAAGTGTTTCGCCATGGGGAGCACCAGTATTGTTAGTTAAGAAGAAGGATGGTAGTATGAGAACGTGTGTTAATTATCGATAGCTGAATAAAGTGACTATTAAGAATAAGTATCTACTTCTGTGGATTGATGATTTGATGGATCACTTAGTTGGCACATGTGTTTTCATCAAGATTAATTTGCATTTGAATTATGATTAGATTCAAATGAAACTAGAAGATATTCCGAAGACTGCTTTCAGAATGAGGTATGGTCCTTACGAGTATTCAGTGATGTCGTTTGGTGTATCTGACATGCCTGGAGTGTTCATAGAGTACATGCATATAATTTTCCATCCGTACTTAGATCATTTTGTGGTTGTAGTCATTGACGACATCTTGATATTTTCGAAGTCAGACAAAGATCATGCACAACATATAAAAATCGTGTTACAAACCTTGAGAGAGAAGAAGTTGTATGCAAAATTATCTAAGTGTGAGTTCTAGCTGAAATAATTGAGTTTCTTAGGCATGTAATTTCTAGCAGAGGTGTTGTTGCTGATCTATTAAAGGTTAATGTTGTGTTATAATGGGAAACTATAAAGTTTGTTACTGAGATCAGAAGTTTCCTGGGTTTGGTTGGTTACTACATAAGGTTTATTGAAAGTTTTTCGAAGTTGGCGATGCCTTGACTCAGTTCACTCGAAAGTGTCAAGCGTATGTATGGGATGATTTATGTGAAAAGATCTTTATATAGATCAAGGAGAAGTTTATGTCATTTCCAGTACTAATTTTGCCAAATCCTAGTGAGTGTTTTGTTGTGTATTGTGATGCTTCGATGATGGGTTTAGGTTGTGTTCTAATGCATAATAGACAGATTGTGGCTTACGTTTTTAGATAATTGAAAATTCATGAGAGAAATTATTCTACGCATGACCTCAAATTATTCGTTGTTGTGTTTATACTTAGGATTTGGAGACATTGTCTGTTTGGATCTAGATTTGAAGTGTTTAGTGATCACAAGAGTTTGAAGTATCTCTTCGATCAAAAAGAGTTGAATGTGAGGCACAGGAGGTGGCTCGAATTTCAGAAGGACTGTGGTTTTGGTCTGAATTACCATCCTAGTAAATCCAATGTCGTAGCTGATGCTTTGAGTAGGAAATCGTTGCACATGTCGATGCTTATGGTTCGAGAATTGGAGTTGATTGAACAATTTCGAGATTTGAGTTTGGTGTGTGAAATGACTTGTAATAGTGTGAAGTTAGGCATATTAAAACTGGGCAGTGGTATTCTCAAAGAGATCAAAGGAGGTCAGAAGATCGACTTAGGATTAGTTGATCAGTTAGTGTCGATTAATCAGGGTCAATGTGGTAATTTCATAATCGATGACACGACATGATAAGATTCAGAGATAAAATCTGTGTACCAGATGTGCCTGAACTTAAGAACGGTATTCTTGAGGAAGGTCACAATGAAGAATTGTGATACCATTTGGGTTGTTGTGGATAGGTTGAATAAATTGGCATATTTCATTATAATTCGACTTAAATATCCATTAGAGAGTCTAACATAGCTATATATTGAGAAGATTGTTAGTTTACATGGGATTCCATCCAGTAATGCATCTGACATGGATATGAGGTTTACGACGAGGTTCTAGGAGAGTTTTAAGAATGATTTAGGTATAAAACTACGTTTGAGTTCTGTTATCACCTGCATACAAATGGTCAGACAAAGAGGATTATCCAATCCTTAGAAGACTTGTTGAGGGCTTGTGTTATAGAACAAAGAGGTGCTTGGGATAACTTTTTTTTATCATTGATCGAGTTTGCCTACAACAACAATTTCCATTTGAGTATTGGAATGGCGCCGTTTGAGGCATTGTATGGAAGGAGGTGTATGACACCTTTAAGTTGGTATGAGTCAGGGGAGGATGATGTGATTGGATAAGAGATAGTCAAACAGACCACAGGGAATATCCAAGTGATCCAAGTGGATAATGTACAGATGAGAGATAACCTTACTGTTGAGGCATCACCCATGCAGATAGAGGATCGATAAGTGAAGTGGTTGTGTGGTAAAGAGATTACCTTGGTGAAGGTAGCTTGGGGAGGCCAGCTGGTGGAAATGTGACTTAGGAGTTTGAGAGTCAAATAAGGGAGTCATATCTGAATCTGTTTACTTATGGTAATTTTCGAGGGCAAAAATTATTTAAGTGGGGGAGAGTTGTAACATCTCAGTTTTTGAATTGTTGTTTTATGTGTTTATTTGTGATATAATTTTATTTTAATTTAACTATTATGTGCGGTATATGAATTAATATGGGTGTTAGGGGTGTGTGACCTTGAGACAGGAGTGTGAAGAATAATTACAGATTGGTAAAGGTGGGCTAGAATTATTAGAGTTTATTTTAATAATTAAATAATAGTATTTTAATTGAATTATTTAATTAAAATGGGAAACTAGAAAATTTGGGGTCAAAGTGAGAATTATGAGAAATAGAGGGGAGGAAGGAGAGAAGATGTTAGTAAGTGAGAGGTGAGTTTGCAATTTCAATTAGATTAACCCTAATGATATGAATTAGGAACATAACCCAAGTTTAGGAGTTTTTTTAGCAGTAAGTAGAAACTTTGGAAAAGAGAGAAAGAGGTTAGAGGCAAGGGGAGTACTTAAAACTTTGGATGAAACGGAAACATTCAAACCAGTTCATATTCAGATTGCTTGCTAGGAATTGCGGTAAGGGTGAACGGATTCAATAATGGGTTTATGCTTAAGGGTAGAATTGAGGAGTCGTTAACCTCCAATAGGCTTTGTATCAGTATGCATGTTTTTTTGTGTTTATATGTGAATCAGAAATTTAGTAATAAATTGGTGTTGTAATCTGTTTTTCATGATGAAATTCGGGTAAATGTGTGTGGGGTACTTTCTGCTTTGATGTGTTAATATGTTTTCACCATTAGTTAGTTTTGAAGGTTTTTGGAATCATGATAAAAGTGGTGAATAATCGATGATTATGCTTGCTAATATATATATATATATATATATATATATATATATATATATATATATATATATATATATATATATATATATATATATATATATATATATATATATATATACATATTCTATGAGAATATTATTTTTATGTGAGAACATAAGAATGAATCTGAACCATTAGATTTTAAAATAAATGGTGGAGATTATGTTTTTTTTCTTTCTCCTCCGTTATCTATAACTATATATAAAGGGGATACAAGTTTTTGGAGTGACCTATTTTTGTTACAAAATTGCCCTTTATCTTTTTTATAAATAATTTGAGTTGTTGGCAACTTTAGTTGGTTGCCAATTGAATAGCTAACTTCTATCTCTCACCAAAAAAAATAAAATTAAATCTATAACTTTCATTAACCGCCGATTGGTGACACAAGTTAAGAAACCTCTTCTATTTCTTTTTCTAAATTTCATCTCTTTCTCAATCAATATACTATTTTTTTTGAACTTTTTTCCATTCTATAATTTTTTCATTTTTTCAATTTTGATCAATTATCTTTTTATTCTTGAAGAGGAGATGAAGTTTATTTCCAATCAAGACCACACCTACCCTGGACGAAGAAAACATTTCCATTACGGTTGAAATTCACGAACATGTGAAAAACGATACTTCGTGGCAGAAATCATACGTGCTACCATTAATTTTAACACACCATGACATGACTATGGTATGGTAAGTTAAGTTCTTTGATTTTGACAACCTAATGTATTATTTCATCATATATCTTGAAAACTCAAGATAGTTCCTTATATATTATGTTCCTGTCTCATTATGAAATATTTTATTTAAAATTATGTTTGTGTGAGAGAGAATGGTATTTAAATTTTGTTATATATATCTCACGTTTATATTAAAATTGAGCAGATGCATATAAATGCATATTTGAAACTTTTGATCTGAGAACAATTGGATACTTCTTGCGAAAGTAAAATCTAAGTGCTAACTTAAAAGGAGAGAGAGAAAATAAAGATACATTGTGCACAATATCGATTAACATTAATTGATAAGAGAATAAAAGAAGAGATAAGAAGAGGAGATAAAGGTGTTACATATCAATTATTCATATTAATATTTTTTTTCTGTTTTGTTGAATTTTTTATTTGATAAATGATGGTTCATAATTTTTCTACTGTCGGGTTCTATTACAATTTATAATCACACATAAGAAAATGCAACTGAAGAAATTTTTTTTTTTTTTACAATATCTTAATTATTTTTGCTTCTAAAAGTTATTATATAATGTTTTTAATTGACGCATTTATTATTAGGCATTTTTGCACAGTTAATTTAATTTTTTTATAATTTTAATAATTTTTTAGGTTTTTTTAGATTTTGTCCTTACATCTTTTTTAAATTTTCTCTCTTATTTTTCACGTTTATACACAAATTAAGTGCTATTTTCTTAAATTTTTTTAAGGTAAAATTGATTTGCTAAACATTGTTGTTTTTATAATATTGTCAACCTGTTTAATTTTCTCATTGCTTTATCCTCATTATAATGCTAATTTGATAATATTTTTTTTAGTGTATTCAATTTTTTTAAAAACAATGTTTTTTTATTAATGATTTGCAAAATTTATTTCAGTTTCTTTTGCATAGAAATGAAATATATTTATGATTCAAATTTAATGTTCCTTTCTATTAAGCATCAGAAAGAAAAAGTTAGTATTCATATTTTTTAATTAATTGTGAGATATCATTTTTATTTTATTTTATTTATATTAAATTGTAGTTTAAATAAAATATTTTTATTCACTCTTTAGAACTATTATTTTTATTTTTATTTTTATTTTTAAACATTGCATAATCTTAAGAGTGTATACTATTGTAGAGTTTGAATTTTATCAGGAATGTAGATGTTTATTTTATGTTATTATTATGTTATTAATTTTGTATGGTAAAAACAACTTTTTTATAATCTATAATCTATAACTATAGATAAAGAAATAGAGAGTTTTAGGCTGAATTATTTTACTTTCAATAATAATTTTAAAAATAATAAAATTGTCAAATATATGTAACTGTCATTCAATTACAGAGCAGTTATTTAAATTATTTAAAATAATTATTATTATATTTAGGGAAACTGTAATGGATTATCTTATGAAAATTTATAAGCCTTTAATGAAGAAATTTTAAAAAAAATACGGTCATTCATAGTAATAGTGAGATTTTCTTTTACATATTTTATAGTCTCTTTTATTCTATTTATATTTTGTTCATTTTTTTTAGTAATAAGAATAATTTTAAGTTGAAATAGGGTAAGTGTTTATATTTATCAAACCGTGTTATTCATAACCAAATCTGCTTTTGGTAAATAGATGTTGTTAATAACAAAGATTGTCTCATTCAAAAAATTATAAATAAAATGAATTTGAGAGTATTTCTCACTTTCCATTTTCTAAACATCATCTAACTTGAATTGAAATATGTCCAATTTTGTCTCACAATATTTTTTCTTGCAATTACAAATATTACATTCTTTTTTCATATCTATGTTAACTTTTTTATTCTTGACAATAAAGGTTAACACTTAGTTGTGAATATAATGCTATAAATGTGAATATTTCTTTTATCTACTACTGAGTCAAACTCTTTTATTTGTTTAGTTTTTCTTTTTTGACGGTAAATATTAAATATATAATTTTTAATGAGTTTGGTGAAAGTATATGCATGCTTATAGTTTAAACAATTTGGTGTAGCTTTATATTTGATGGTAATATATGTGTATTTTAAGAACTGCAGTACAAGTTATAACAATCATCACCATCAACCAATATATTTTGATGTTGATGGATGAGTAGAAACTTAATTTTTATTTACGAGGCTCTCTGTGTTAAGAGAGTTATTTCATCTATCATACTTATAATACTATTGAAAAAGTCAATGGATCACAACCTAAAATAATTGAAATTTCTGTTATACTATCAAGTGACAAGCTCTTATTATTTCAATGTGATATTTCTATTGTTCATTTGAGTTCTTTTTGCACATTTTCAGTTCGGTTACAAGATTATCGTCCATTGTTAGAGTTATATTGAATTGCAAGTTGACGTTTCAAATGGTTTGGTTTAACCGTCTTTGCAACAAGGAGATCAAGTTTCATTGACTTTGGTCAAGGACTTATGTGTTTCTAGATCTTATTTATTGTACCCATACTATATAAACAAATAATTTTTACTATGTATTAAATTTTTTAATTATCAATAAATAAGAAGAGGGGAGAAATTTTATTCCATATGATTATTTGTTAATTTTAATGCTTATTCCAATCCTACTTTTTTTCATTTATTTCAATTTTATATGATTATTTGTTAATATATTGCATCTGATTTACCACGTATTTAATTGAAAAATTAAATTATTATACACAAATGCATGTCACAAAATTTATTACATAAATAATTTAAATTAAGAATCAATTAAAGTAAAAAATATGTTTATGTTTCAACGCATGTGTATATTATAAAAGTGGACAAACGGACACGGGAGTGCCCATTTGGACGCTAGTTAAAATAAATGATGGAGGAGAGAGAAAAAAATGATACATAATCCCCATCATTTATTTTAAAATCTAATGATTCAGATTTATTATCATGTTCTCACATAAAAATGACATTCTCATATGATACATCATCTTTTTCTCTCTCTCTCTCTCTCTCTCTCTCTCTCTCTCTCTCTTTCTCTCTCTCTCTCTCTATATATATATATATATATATATAAAAGTTGAGTGATGTTAATATGTTTATTTCATCTAATTTTCTAATCGATTTGACTACCTGGACTAAAAAATCAGAGTTCTTATGTGAACTCCTTTGCACAAACAAAATTATGCATTCTGCAGGTCGGTGACAAACGTCATCGCCATGACGGGAAACCCCTCATGAAGCCCAAGCTCAATGTTGTTGCTGGTCATCACACATGTAACGATTTAGTGTTTTTATGTCCATGGAAAGCGCCATTCCCATGACGGGTAACCCGCCATGAGCCTTAAGTAGGCGTAAATACTTATTTTGATTATTATAAATGGCATATTTCCATTTTTCAAGTTTCGTGAATGTTTTGAGTACTCTTAAGTAATGTTTGAATGATACTGGTATGATTTAACGATTAAACATGATTTTAACCAAATTTATAAATTATGTGATTAATGTTACCTGTATGCACAATCGGTGATGATGTTGTGTTACTTGATGTGAATTATGATGATGATGATGATTATATGCTGGTGTATGAGCATGATTTATGTTTCCTGATGGGACTATTCTGCAAGTGCACGTTATAGTAAAATATCGAACCCACGGGGACCAATAATCAACCTTATCGTTATCTATTGATGCTATGTAAATCTAAGACAAATATCAATTAATAAGAGGGGAATAAGGTAGAGATTACAACTAGTTGATTTAATAAATATTAAATAAATGAAACCAGAGTGGAATTCCAGTGTACCTCTGGGACTCAGATAAATTTAGGTACTTTTTACTAAGTTTAAAATAATTTTTCAGGGGAAATATAAATTTAAATACACTACTCACTCTCGCGTAGCCCGTGTCATGTTTCGAAACCGAAAATGCACGTTATCGCTCCACAGATTACAATTTCGAAACAAGTTTTGAAAATAAATGAGTCATAATTAATAACTAAAGCGATGTCGTTGTTTTTAGAAATTAAAAATCATATATATATATATATATATATATATATATATATATATATATATATATATATATATATATATATATATATATATATATATATATATAAGTCTTATAATGTTTTCTTGAATATTGATAGAGTAAAAAAGTAGTGAAAACTGCTTCAAATTTGTGTATCAGTTGGTGGAGATTTTTGCTCAAAGTGGGAGAAAAATCAGGAAGACACAAGACTGGGCGAACTATATTGACTGCCTCGTGCTGATGGTTGTCAGCTAGATGACAGTCCGTCCGTCAAGTAGGATGTGGAGGCTGACAGACGTCAGGCCTCTGACGATGCGTCTGGTAGGCTGCTAAAACTTAATTTTTCTAATTTGTTGACCGGCAGTCCGTCACAGCAGCACTTTTGTCCATTTTTCTTCTTAATATCTTTGTTTCGCACCGATTTCCTCGCACGAAGTGGGGCTTAAATACCTGAAATACACAGATAATACCAACATAACACTATGAAAACAAATTAAAACTACATTAATAATGCATGTAAATCAAGTCAGAATACATTATGTGTTTACGCGTTATCATTGTCATATTGTGAGTATACTGTTGTGTGATGATAGTTCGGGAGGGAAATATTATCGTTGAGTCAATGTATGTTATGTTTATTATCGGGAGGGGATTTTAAATATTATGTTTTTGTGCATTGACGTGTTATGACATGCATTCATTATGTCATTGTTGTTGATGAAGGAGGAAACTTGCAATCCGAGCAGGGTGGATTGGTGTCTTGTTCCAAATCCGAGCAGGGTGGATTCAGGATTCAAGCAGGGTGAACCTGGTTTCTGAGTGAACCAATTGATGTGGATATGGTACCACATGCATATGAGTCTAGTTGAGGTTGTGAGTCTCATTGCATAATTTTAAATGATGAGTATGTTATTGTTTTGTGTATGTTGATTGGATTGGGTGTGAGAATGTTTTTGTGTGATTGTTGTTGAACGTGTAGATGTTTGAAGTCTACCTTGTAGTTTATGTCGTTAATTTATTGATGTGAATTCTTACCCCCCCCCCCCTTTGCTTTGATGTTGTGCACTATGGACATCTTGCAGATAATCAGGATTAGAAGTTGCTGTTGTGAGTTGAAAATAGCATTTAAAGTTATTTGCAATTATTTTTGTTGTTTATTTAGTGGCTATGCTCTGATCATGTAAAATCGGGGTTGGGACGCTTGTTTTAATTGTTGAATTCGAATTAATGTTTTGAGGAGTTTTTATAATGTTATTTTGAATTTGAGAACAAACAAGGTTTTATCGAGTATTTTAATTTGATTTTCCGCTGCCATTTGAATAAAGATGAGATGTTTGAAGTTGGTTACACTTTAATCATTGTGTAATGCTTGTTATATAAATTTTGGGGTTCGGGTGTTACACATATCACCAAAAAACTTAGAAACTTAGGGCCACATCATACTCTACGCTAAATGACCTAAGACACACTTCACGCCCTTTTTCAAAGGCCCTCGTGCTTGGTGGATTGTGTAATGTATTATTTGTAAAGTCCCAAACAATTGAGGGAGCCGTGCAACCCCCAAGAGGGGCGACGACCTTATGTTTCCATCCAGGAGGTATCCTCTCGCCCAATTAGGGGTAACATGGGACAAGATGTTCCTTGGGCTGAGAGAGACATCATGGTCAATAGTTGATCCACATCTCCATAGGAAATATGGATTCAACGGTCCACTATTGATTGAGCTGGCGGTGATCCCTCCCAAGGAAACCATATGCGTAAAAGCCTCTATAAATACCTCTACCCCTAACAGGAGAAAGAGGATTGATAACTTACACATTTATACCTAAAGCAACACTCTAAAATAGAGAGTCTCTCACCTTAGGTGAGCAGGTATTCTAAAACCACTGCAACATCACCATTCAGGGCTTCTTGTTGATGTGGGCAAGCCCAAACCACGGTAAATTCTTATAAAACTACTAAGGTCTCTGAGTATCCTCTGCCCTTGTAGGGACACCATGCACACCTATACTTTTTAACCAGTACAACATCCATAGGTTAGTAATATGCTCATCTACTCAACTATTAATATTACCACATGTTGCTCTCACTAATATCTCATTTTTGGTCTCAATGTCGTGAGATCAGTGCATTACCCAATGTCGATATATTATACTATTTGTTGAACATGGGACTCCACACATAAGAAGGGGGTGAATTGTGTGTTTCAGAAAAAAAATTAAGTTTTAAAACTTTTTCAGATCAAAATAAAGTTTAAAAACATTTTATAAACTTGTAAAATACAAAAACATAAAGAGTTTAGGGAAGAGAGAATAATATGAAAAGTTATAGAAGTTTGGTAAAAAAGATACACACCTAATCCTCTCCCCAAGATTTTTCCTTGAAAGTATTCAATAATGCTTAAGAGTTTTTAGTAGGATGTACTCTCAAACCCCCTTATACAAGGAAAAGTGAAATTTGTGGCTAACTTCCAACCAAACAGCAAACATAGATAAAAGTGATGAGTTTTCATTTCAAATGATGGATCAAAGAAGTTCGTCTCCTTTCCACAAGAAACTTGGAGTGGTTAATATTCAAGCTTCAAACTAAGATTTTATCACGGGTTGATCTTAAACCTGGGAGAGCTTTTAACACTAGACTGAGCTCATAAACCTAAACATGGTTTTATCTCAGACTAACCAATAACCTATGAGATTTTATCACCATGCTAATCTCGAATCGAAGCAAGCTTTTATCATGGGATGACGTATAACCTAGCCTTGTTTTATCATGGGCTAACCAAGAGCCTACAAGATTTTACCACTGGTTTGATCTCAAACCTGTGAAATCTTTTGGTCAGGCTGAACTTCTGAGCCTAAAGGGAGACTTGATCACACAATCCCCAAACCAAAGCTTTTTATGGGTTTAGCTTCGAATCCAAACAAATTATCCCTAAATGGATGAAATGTGAAACCAACATAAAAGAAAAACTTCTTTTGTGAACATACAAAACTATCATGTCAGAAATACAATTTCCTCACTCACAATACGCCTTACTCGAAAGCACTAAAACTAAACTTTTAGTGAGAGAAAGTACAAAATAATAACTTTTAGAGAGAGAGATATGTGTGAAATTAAATCACGTTTCTGGATATGAAAATATGTGGGAAGGGACCTCTATGTATAGGCTAGATGTTGGCACCAAAAAAGGACTTAATTTTTGGTCAATAATGATGAGCCAATCGATGGGCACAAAGGTCCAACTGATTGGTATGCCTAAGTTAATCGATTAATGAGTTCAAAAAGGAAAGAAATGATATTTGGCCGTTACCATTCATTAAGGCATTATCGTAATAGATTAGAGCACATTTTTGAACTGATACAATCAATTTCCATAAGGTGCCAATCAATTGCAAAAAATCAAAAACTTTCCCATAATTTTCGGCCTATGTGGCTGAAACCAACCTACAAGCGGCTTTGGAAGCTGCCAATGAATACATGGCTGGTGAAGCCAATTCTGGATTCCACCAAGAAGGTCCTGGTAAGGACTTTGACCCAGAGCCACCTGATAAGGTTCAGGGTGTAGAACAAGGCCAGAGGCTTGATGCCATCTATGATGATGAGCCTTTGGGATTTGAAAAGGATCTGCTGGAAAATAACATTAAGATGCTAGCGCAGGATCTGTTAGAAGAAATCGACCTAGGAGAAGGGGCAACCAGAAGGCCAACATATGTCAGCGCCAATCTTGACCCATAACTTAAGGTCGAAGTCACCTAGTTGTTACGGGAGTTTAAAGACTGTTTCGCCTGGGACTATAACGAGATGCCTGGTTTAAGTAGAGAGTTGGTCGAACATAAGTTGCCGATCAAGCCTGGGAAGAAGCCAGTCAAATAGAATCCAAGACGGTTTTCCCCAGAAATTCTCTCAAAGATAAAAGAGGAAGTCGAAAGACTCCTTCGATGCAAATTCATCCGCACTGCCAGGCAGGGGACTTTCTAGGCTTTGTGGTCCACAAAAAGGGGATCGAGATCAACCAGAATAAGACCAAAGCCATCATGGAAGCGAAAGCGCCATCAACAAAAAAGGAGTTGCAATCACTGCTGGGTAAGATTAATTTCTTGAGAAGGTTCATATCGAACTTAAGCAGAAAAATGCAGGCCTTTTCACCATTACTTCGATTCAACAAAGATGGGTTCGAATGGGGGCAAGATCAGCAAGAAGCCTTCGATAAGATCAAGGAATACCTGAGTCATCCTCCAATTCTTTCACCACCTTGTAGGAATAGGAGTATGAGATTGTACATAGCTGCGCCAGACAAAACCTTAGGGAGCATGTTGGCTCAAGAGGATGAGGATGGTGTCGAAAGGGTCATCTACTACCTCAGTAGAGTTTTGAATGATACAGAAACTAGGTATAGCATGATAGAAAAACTATGCTTATGCTTGTATTTCTCTTGTACAAAATTAAAGTAATATATAAAACCAGTTGATGTTTATATTTCGTGTCATTTTGATGTTATTAAACATATGTTGTCTAAACCTATTTTGCATAGTCGAATTGGTAAATGGGCACTAGCATTGACTGAGTACTCTTTAACATATAAGCCTTTAAAGGCAGTTAAAGGACAAGTGGTAGCAGACTTTATAGTCGACCACTATATAAATGAAATCACTTTGAATTACGTCGAACTGGAACCTTGGAAGATATACTTCGATGGCTCTAGCCACAGAGAGGGAACAGGAGTAGGCATGCTAATTATTTCTCCTGATAAAATTCCAACAAAATTCAAGTACAAGGTCGAAGGACTTTGAAATTCTGGTATCAGATGTGTGATGTTGAGTGTGATGTCACAACAGCACAATCTACTATATGAACAAGGTAAAAACAACAGTAAATAACACAATGAATTGTTCACCCAGTTCGGTCTAACTACCTACATCTGGGGGCTACCAAGCCAGGGAGGAAATTCACTATTAGTAGTATTAAATTACAAACTCAACAATCCCAGTTGACATCTACCTAACTTAATCACTACCCAATGACACTTCTACCTAAGAAACCACTTAGGTATGAGAAACCACTCACTCCCTAAATATCCTCAGTGATACAATCCAATGATTACACTTTAAAACCCACCTTGATTCTGCTTAACAGCTTTGATCATGAACAACACACTCTTGCTTAAAAGCTCTAGAGTGAATACACTTACAACTCAAAATAGTAACACCAATTCAAACATGAATGGTTTACAAAAACACACACGAAGACACAAATGACACTCAGTCTTTTTCTCTCTTTCTTCGTTATCTACCAACAAGGGTTGAGACTGCTTTTATAGAATTCTGACTTGGGCTTGGACCTGCTCCAAAAATATCTGATTTGATTTGTTTTAAAACCAGAATTTAAAACAGATTTGATCTTCAAATCTTTTTAAATCTCTTCAAATCAGCCCTAATGTTAGTTACATGATCTGCTCCATAATCTGCAGATTATCTGATTGGAAATATCTTCTCCAAGATATTCGCATCCAATCTCTCTAACAGATTTCCTCAAAACTCACAAACACGCGCAGCCCTAAAACATCACAATCTGATGATCTGATGTTCTGATATACTGATGTCAATACATCAATTATAACATCAACATATAAATCTTCAACCCTGCAACAGCTAATGTTAGGAACCAATGTTATGACATCAGACATATGACATCAACATTGTTCAACTTTGTTTTACCAAAATTCCAGCCAATACAAGAACTAACAATCTCCCCCTTTGGCTAATTTTGGCTAAAACAATCTCTGCCATCATCAGAGGCACCTGCAACGGAAAAACTTCATACCAGCAGCAATCACAATCAAACTGCACACAGCTAAATTCCCCCTCAAAATAAGAACCAGCATACCAGCTATTCAAACTGCACACTCCCCCTCAAGCCTAGAGGCACAAGGGCTCTAACTCTCCCCCTTTTTAGCCACAATTGGCCAACTACCAACAAGTTATACCCTAACACTCTACTACAGTTAGTCCTACTAGCTCTCCTTGTCAGTCTAAAGTCAGCACCACGAGACAAGACAAATCATAGAACAAAACCAAGATAAGCATAAAAGTACTTATATCCAAGTTACACACCATGCACACAATGTGCAGAAACAAACAAAAAAAACTACAAACTATAAAAGCAATAAACAGCACTTCAATCTTCATTAGCATCAGAACCATCTGCATCATTCTCTTCACCTTCCTCTGAACCTGAATCTTCAGTGTTGGCACTCACATCATCTTCACCCTGTTCTAAGGATTTGATCATCTGCTCAATTTTCATCTTCCTAGCAGTGCTAGTACTGATCACCATATCAAGATCCTTGCAGGCCGCCTTCAATTCTTCAATCATCTCAGATTTAGTACTGGTCTTCTTAACACCAGAACTTGATGTTACAACAATGTCTGGAACATGATTCCCAACAAACAGCTTGGGATGCAAGGATAAAGTTGACTCCCTCTTATATGCTACATCTGAACTGGTTAGAATTCCAGGATGTTGATCTAAGATCATTCCACAGGCAAGGGAAGGGAATGCTATAGGCATCTTGATAGCATTAGTGGCACCATGCTTCACAACTTGATCAAATATGTAATTTCCATAATTGAACTTGACCTTTTTCCCAACAGCATAAATAAACCTTCCTAATCCCACAGCTATGGTGGTTTTTTGATTAGTAGGTACCCAGTTAGCAACTCCAATTCTGTGCAAAATAGCATACTTGATACTGAGTTTGCTAGCTGTCAATTTACCTTTCAGTGGCCAAACCTTCACTTGAGTGGCTGTGATCTCTTTACACACATCATTATCAGTCACTTCCAGTTCACAACCCTCTTGATCATCTCTTCCCAGATACTTATTGATGGTACTAGGAGATAAATTAATACACTTACCCCTAACAAACACCTTCATGAAGTCCACACTTCTTTTATCAGAAATGTCTAAAGGAATGTTAACAACAAATTCCTTAACAAGTCCACCATAACACTTAGAGAATTTTGTCACATTCTTCAACAGGCCAGCAACATGAATGAGCTCCATAATTTCTTTCATCTCCAATGCATCTTTGCCCAACTCTCTTTCCAGAGCTAACCTCCTTTGACATACAAATTTCCATATTGGAGCACTGCTAGCATAATGAAAGGATATGTTGTCCACTGGTGTCGCTACTCGAAAAATAGTCGACCGGAGGCGAAAGAGGAAGAAATAGAAGAGTCGCCATCGAACTTTATTTATCCCATGAGGGGAAGGGAAAACATCGAGAAAACCCAAAGAAGGAAAGAATAAGATGGTCTCGCAACCAAATTACGGGTTCGGAAGCCGGTTATGCAAGGGGAAGGTATTAACACCCCTCACATCCATCATACTCGATGGGAACCATTCGCTTGTCTATGTGTAAGGATGTTTGCTAAGAAAATTGCTTTCTAAGAGTGTTCTAAAGAGGGTGAGAGAAAGGTGAGAACCAAAGAATGTGAAAGAAAATAAAAGAAAAGGCGGGGAGAAGAAAAAGGGACTCGATAGGACTTCAGGATCCTATGCCTACGTATTCCCTCGTGCAATGGGAAAGTCAGAGTCAACGTAGTTCGGAAGACTACGGGTGAAGAAATGGAAGGGGGCTCGCCAAGATTATTGCAATCTTGTGCCTACGTATCTTACATTCGGACGAGAATGAAGAATCAGAGCAATCGTAGTTCGACCGACTACGGTTTGTTGGTGTTTTTTATGGACGATGTTAACGTGTAGGTTCTAGCAGTTAGGTGTATTGCAGCTCGCTTGTGGAGTCTTATGCATTACCTGTTTGCGGTAGAACGGACGCAACATGTCCTTTTTTAAAAAGGTTGATTTTCGCCATCGAGGCAAGATGACACATTTGATTTGTTGAAAGTTGATTTTAAGGGCGAAATAAGTCCTCGGATAGGAACCCCTTCGGGTAGTACCCAATTCTTTATCTCAAAAGGTTTATTTTGAAAATGGTGTGGCGAATATAGTCACGTCTTTGTATTGAAAGACGAGTATCGAGACCACACACTCTAAAGTAAGCATCCTAATACTCGAAGAGGAAGAGGTCTTCACCCAATCCCATCTCTTTAGTTCAATACAAAGAGAACTTTATTCTCTTATTAAAGGTGTTTTTGTTTTAGATGGTAAGTGCTTTACGACAGTGAACCCTAAAGGTAATGTCAAACACTCGGGATAGGAGAAGGCCTTCGCCTAACCACTCCACGACCGTCTAAATTTATTAAAAAAAAGAAGTTTTGAAAATGAGCACTTGGTACTAGACCAAGGTTTTTTTACTTTAGAAGAGAATGAAAATGAGGAATGAAATAGAAACCGAAATGAATTCGAAATGGAAATAAAATCGAAACGTAAGAAAGGAAGTGGTCTCATATTGATCAAGAATTTGCAATCTATGATCTTTTGTTATATCATCGACCAAAAGAAAATCGAAAAGAAAATCGAAGATGAAAATCAAGGTAGAAATGAAAAGCAAATCAAGAAATAACTCTAAACAAAGTGATAACCAAAAATGATCAAGAAAAGTTTGAGAAAATAAAAATAATATTTAAGAAAATATTTAATAAAATATAATTTACAAAATACCTAATAAATTATTTACAAAACAACTAAAAAAAATTGTTCACAAAAATCTAAATAATCTAAGATAAAAAAAAACATCCTAAATAGCTAAATTATAAACAGAAATTATATTTTGAAATTACTAAACAAAACTAATCTAATAATCACTAATAACTATCAAACATGTGAACAAAGTTAGATAAATTCTAAAAAAATTAAATAAATTGAAAAGAACTTGAACCTAACTAAAACTTAAAAGTGATATTTTATTTCAAAATCTATATTAAAACTTACCTAAAAGAAAATGTTAGTAAAATCTAAGGATTAAAAATCAGAAATAAAAAAAGAAACCACATGGGCTAGTGAGAAACAGAAAAAAAAAACAGCAGAAGTAAAAAAAAGGCCCACAAGGGGCACTCCACCATGGGTCACGGGTCGGGTTAGACCCTAGAACCCGGTCCGTTTTAGCTACTGATGGACGGGTATGTGGAAACCCTATGCAAATGCACAGCCGTTTATCCACACACTCTGAAAACACAAGGAAAAAGCTTTATGCTTCAAACGATCCAAAACCAACGAAGAAGAACATCTCTTTACAAAAAATGCATCGCCTCTCAAATATCCTCGTCTCTCACGATCCATTCTCCCAATCGTATTTCTCTCTTTTGATTCATTTGGCTTCGATTTCCGACGACTCTCGGTTCTCTCCTTTCTCTCGTTGCGCTCACGACCTCTAACTCTCTCTCACGGGCTTCTTCTATTTCTGGTTCCGATTGGTTCTGGGTTTGTATTTTGAGAGGCTTGTGGGTTAAGAAGTATGGAGGTTGGGTGATTTGGTTTGAGAAGGGTGTAGTCATGGTTGTTGGAGAAAAGTTTGGGGTTTTGCAGGATGTAGTATTGCGTAGCAGCAGCGTTTGTGGAGTTTGCAGGGGTTGATTCACAGATCGAAAATGGAGAGTGGCGAAGAGAAGCTACATTTACGTTGCCGTTTTGATGGAGGTTGAAGAGGTATGGTTGTGGCTTTGATTTCTGAGGTTATTGTTGGTTTGGAGATGGAGGTTGTTGTAGATTCAAGATGATAATGCAGAGTGAAGTAGTAGCGGGTTGTGATGAGGGATGGTGATGGATGTTGAGTAGGTTCGTTTTGCGTTGGCAGTGGTTGAACGGAGGGTTATGGTTTTCCGATGTGGAAAAAGGATGGTGGGTCGGCGGAACTTGTCGGTTGTGGAATTTTTTAGGGAGATATGGTTTAGTCGTGTGATATGTGTTGTTTTCAGAAACAGTTTTAAAGGCCTGTGGTTTTAAGGAGGGTTTTAACGGTGGTTCTGCCGAAACAGAGGAAATGTTAGGGGTAGTTTTGAGTTGGTTGCAGCGGCTGAACGATGCAAATGATAAAGAGGTTTTTTTTCGACTCTCTTCCCTTCTTTTTCGGTTGTCTTCCTCCTCTTTTTATTGTCACTTCATCTCCTTTTTTTTTTTAATTTTTTCAGTTATTGTATTGTCTCTTTCGTAATGCAGTGCTTGCAGCTATTGTTGTTAGTTGGTGTCATGATATGTCTTTGTTATGGCATGGTATTGTAGCAGGTTTGTACGGTTTAAAGCAGCAGGATGGTATTTGTGATATGGTTCCTGTATAGCAGAATAACAAGTTTGATTTTTTTTGTAGAATTTGTGATATGGCCTTGTCTTGTTTGTCTTGTTGTGTTTGGTCGCAGGCTGTAGGGAATCATGGCTGGTACATGGAGGACTTGGTTGTGGCTTTGTTGAAGTGGGTCGTATGGATCTAAACTTGCTCTCATTATCTCTTTTTGTTTGCAATTGTGTAAATGGACTTTGGTGGGATCATTTCTTTGTAATTTTTGTTGTTGTAATAATGGCCATAGACTTCTTTTGTATGGGCCTTTATTTTTCTTGTGATGGACTTCTTGAAGAATAATAATAAGAAAACAATGGGCTTTTATTGTGAGTTTTTGGCTCATGAAGATTCTGGACAAATAATTTGTAGAAAAAATTGGAAATAAATTTGTATAAAACATGTGGAAATTGGAACTAGTTTAGAAACATGAATATGGGAAAAATGTAGTATAAAATTGAAACTTTTGAATAAAGAAATGGAAACTTGAATCTTGAAAAATTGAATCTTGTGAACTGATGTGAGATTTAAAATTTGGAAATTGGTCATGGATTATAAATTTATGGAAAAGAAGACTGGGTAATTAAAATGGATACTTGAAAGAGAAAGTGGGTTACAATGTGGATTCAGAAAGAATGGGTATAGACTTGAATTTTGAACATTGGATTTGTATTGGTTACGAATAGATTGATAACAAAGCGGATAAAAGAGGTCACGATATGAAAAATGGTTTAGAAATATGAATTGCCTTTCCACTAATATTCTCCCACAACACATCCACGAAGCCTTGACTTTTCATGTCCAAATCCTTGAATCTCGATGAACCAAAATATTCACATTGAATCTTCTTCGAACAATAATATAGACTTGATGGACATGTCCTGAAATTATGAACTCCAATGCACTAACTTGAATGCTCTGCAACCTGAATTCACCAGATAAACTTGAATTGGCTTCGAAAACCCTGATCTTCGGTCTCAATCAAAACCAAGATGAAACATTAGTCATTTGATGCCTCTTGAGAAATCAATGTTGTGAGATCAAACCCTTGCTTCAAACCTGCAGTGAAATATCCTCAAAGCAGATAGGAAACCCTGATTCAAAGAACCTCTTGATCTCATGCCTTAGGAGCTCAATGAAACACATGATGATTATGGCCTAATGGAATGCATAGACAATGAAAATGATATGATATGCAAGGCTAGGGTTAGGTGAAAATGAGGGTGTGATAGATGCCCCTATTTAATCTTCTTGAACTTGAAGGTGAGGGTGACAGAGGCTTTCTTTACAGTCAAGGTACAAGGAGATTAAATATAAGAATACCCGGAATTTTCAGCCGGAAAAGGAGTGGAATGAAATTGATGAGTCGGTGGGATGGCTTGGAAAAGGCATTTGTCATTAGGACAAGGTAGTTGGTTATGAGGGATATGATGATATGCTTGAGATGTAATGCGGAATGAACATGAGTGCTTTGCCAGTCTTGAAAGGGGGGCATCCCTGTAGTACCTTAAGGACGTATAAAAGGTTGAGATATTCCTTCTACGAAAGGTAGATAGGACTCAAGAATAAAAGGATGAGATATTCCTTCTACGAAAGGTAGAGAGGACTCAAGAATAAAAGGTTAGAAAATGGTTTTCCTCTTGCGAAAGGCAAAGAGGACCCCTGAACGAAAGGTTAGGAGAAAAAGTTTCCTCCTACAAAAGGTAGAGAGGACCCCTGAACGAAAGGTTAGGAGAAAAAGTTTCCTCCTACAAAAGGTAGAGAGAACTCCAGAACGAAAGGTTTGGAGACAAATTCTTTCTACAAAAGGTAGATAGGAGACCTACAATAGGTAAGCTGGGAAGAAATTGTGCAAAAGACACGGGAAGACTCTTACTAAATGTAAGTTGGACACATTGCAAAAGGCAAGGAGGAGACACATCGTGAAAAACGACATGAAGGACTCACAAAAGGTAAGTTAGGGGCAATAACCATGTTCCTGCAAAAGGCAGAGGCAACTTGCTTAGGGTATCAGAATATCATAGACCTCACAGGCACAATGGCAGAGGTGACATTCTCTGAGTTGCGACCATTCAGTTCTTGGTAACATAGGCATCAAGCGTCCAAATTGATCGAAGATACCTAATACAAAGTTTTATCGCGTGCGTGAGGCAGCGAGAACGCTTACGAAAGGAAAGTGAAAGAATAAGATTTCATGCGTAAGGCAATGAAATCCCCTACGAAAGGTAAGGTAAGGAAATACTCATGCGAAAGGCATGAAAGGAGTTGGAAGTAGCAAGTAATGGGGGGACAAAGTCCACAGGAATTCCCTACCCTCTACAGGAACCGGCTAAACAAGCATGCAAATGATGTAGAAATGTATGCAAAATGCTGGGGATATGAGGAGGTGAGAGTCTGGAGTGACGGTCGTGCCAAGTAAGGTTGGGCTTTGGTTTTGGGTGCCAAGGATGGTTGGGCTTTTGTTGAAATGCTTACTGGGGAAAAGGAGATGGGTAAGGTGAAGGATACCAACCAGAGATGACTTTTAAAAGGGTTACTAGACGAGAACTGGTCTTTAAGGGGTAGACTACCAGATGAGAACTGGTGGCAAAAGGTTAAGTTGTCAGACGAGAACTGACTTTATAGTTTTCCAGACGAGAACTGGACTTTGAAGCTGTGTTTACCAGACGAGAACTGGTTTCAAAGTGGCTAAAGAATAGGTGATCAGACGGGAACTGGCATATAAGTTGTTTACCAGACGAGAACGAGTATTATGGTTTTGGTTTTCGAGACGGGAACTGGTTTTATGGTTTGCCAAACGAGAACTGGACTTTAAAGTTGTGCATGCAAGGTGGATTTTGTATCTGGTTAAGGGTGCCGAGTATGTTTGGGCTTATGGTGGGAGGTGCCAAGTATGGTTGGGCTTTGGGTTGGATGGGGAATGAGCTTAGCTTCCCGACACTCGAAATCTTACGATGCTACGATCGAACGGCAGATGTGGAGGCTCCAGATGCTCCAAGTTTGGTCCTTTGCAGAAGTTGCACTTGCTCCTAAGAGAACATCAATCATAACTGAGATGCCATGATGGCTTCGTAAACAACAGTATGAGCGTAGCGACACGACTAGTGCATGTTGGTTGCGCTTTTGCTCTGCCCCGAGGCTTTTCGACACTTGTTGCAAACTTAACATTTACTAGTGCCTAACAGGGTCAACTTGACCAATCTTGAAAGTGCAAAGGAAAACCTCCCCTTTTGCAAGTCATCTGCCCCAGTCTGTAGGGTTTTCAAATGAATCCTCCTCGAATGGAAGCTTTGGGGATAACTACACCATGACATGGGCTGAGATAACTTGCCCCAATATCCAAATCTGCAATGATCAGTATTTGCTTGAGTCTCTTGAAGGACTTGCCCCAGAATGAGCGTTGAAGTGACTTAACTTGTGTTGATTGAGCCTTGGAGTGATTTGCCCTTAATCACAAGAATCTCTGGGTGGCCTACCCTTGGCTGGTGGAGTCTTGGGATGATTCTTTGCTCAATTGACTCTTGAATGCTCTTCCTTAAATTCACAAGGTTATGAGAAGGTTTTGATTCGAGCCAGCACCAACGAATGACCAAGTTTCTCTCTGATTGCACTTTGTTGGAATCTTTTTGATATCAAGTACTTTCTTACAGGTAAAATTGTTCATTTAAAAATGGTAATTTTAATGCGACATTCATGCAAGTTTTGAAAGAAATCGCTTATTGTAATGATGTGAAAGTGTGTGACGAATGGACCATTAGTCCAAACGCAATGTTGATTTACTGGTGTGCGAAAGATATAGCAAGAATATGACATTAATGCTGAAAATTAGCAAATCTGGGGAGTCAGTTTACGCAACCTTGCTGTAGTACGCTTGGAGAATAAACCCCGTCTCAATTAGGTCTTTCAAGGGTTGTAACATGGCCTGGTTCACAGTTATTTGAAACAAAGGATATTAGGTTCAAATCTTGATTGGTACCCACCCCTTCATCGTGATGAACTCCAGTCCTACATTCAGTTATATTACACACATTTATCTTTCAAAAGGGTTGACGGTGTAAGGGCGAATTTGCTTGGAATGACAGCCACCTTACTTTGTTTTCGTGGATATCAGTGACCTTTGGTGGCCACTGAATTGGGTTTTGCTTTTGTTGAGGATTTGAGGGCCTCTTTTGCTTTATCTTTTTTTTATCCCTAACTTTTGCATGGACCGACTTCACTTTTTGAGTCCATCGGGATTGCCCTAATTTTGCCTAAGTTTTCCCTTTGGGGTGGTGGACTTAGCGGACTCTCTTCTTTTTTATTATTTTGTTTTGAAGGGTCGTGACTGCCAAGTCTTTGGTCTCTGAAGAATAACTGCCATAACAAAAGGTTTCATCTTGAAATTCGAATGTGTAATCAGGATAACTGAACACTACCCATGCCCCAGGTTAAACGCAAGGGTTTATAAATCCGAAGGAAACTCCTACTTCTAGGCTCGAAGGGGTTGACTAGGGACTAACTCCTTATCTCTCCAGTGTTTATGGGATTCGAAACAATGCCTGTACATCATCAGCGGGATTTTATCCGAAAGCTTACTATTAGCAATTATGAGTATTTCATTTTCATCAACCTCCCTCAAATCTTTACTAAGACAACAACTGATAAAGGGAGTGAAATGTGGAGGAATATTTTTTTGTGATTTTTGCAATATATGAGAAAAGATGAGTGGATACGAATGGACTTGTTTAAAATATGCATGATCATTACATTAACAATACCATTAGTAAGCAACAATGTTTAAAAACAAGTAGCACTTAACAGAGAAGAAACTACAAATGCAAAGAAATGACAAGATCTAAAAATTGCCAATCTTGGGGATGTTTTCTGTCTGACCCACTGGCTCGGGGAGATGACCCATGTAGTCTTTGAACTCAAACAGACGAGAGGTTGACGTGCATAACCAGGCTTCCTTCTGGAAAGGATATGTAACCTTTGTCAATCAGTTGTTGCACTTTGGCTTGGTAGGCTTTGCAATCTTCAGTCGAATGCCCCATTGATCCAGCATGATATCCACATTGCACATCAGGATCATACCCAGGAGGGTATGGCTCTGGCAACGGCTTGAGAGACTTGGGAACCACCAGCGAGCTTTGAATCAGATGCGGCAAGAGTTGACTGTATGACATACGGACTGTATGAAGAGGAGCATTCCTTCTTTCTAGATTGTTGCGAGGCCTATGCTAACTCTGGTGCTGATTCTGATATCCTCGACCATGGGCTCGTTGATTTACATGAGGAGCAATCCACGGTTTCTGGGACGAAGCTATAGGCATTACTGGTTGCCCATAAGTATAGCATGGCGCTGGAAATGATGACTGCTGAGAAGATGAGGGACCAAAAGGTTTTGCTGGTACACCATGAGAATATTCAACATTTGCTATGATTGCATTGGTTTCATCCTCTTCCTCTTGGGAGTTGCTGAGGGATTCAGTCTCACCGTCTTGGCTGCTTGAGACATCTTGGATTAGTCCACTCTTGAGGTAGCTTTCGATGCATTCCCCTACCATCACAAGGTCAGAGAAGCTTGATCGCGTACTGCCAACCATTCTTTCAAGATAAGAGCCATGCAGACTATTTATGAACATGTCAATCAATTCCCTGTCCAAGAGTGGTGGTTGCACCCTAGCTGCTAATTCTCTCCATCGCTGTGCGTATTCTTTGAAGGATTCATCGCCATTCTGAGATAGGCTTTGCAACTGCATGCGACTAGGAGCCACGTCTAGATTGTACTGATATCGCTTTAGAAAAGCGCTGGATAAGTCCTTCCATGATTGGATATTGCTTCTTTCTAAGTCCATGTACCAACTTAAAGATGCCCCACTCAAACTATCTTGAAAACAATGAATCATCAGCTTATCATCATGGGTATATGTGGTCATTTTTCGGCAGAACATCACCAAATGACGCTTCGGGCAACTAAGGCCTGTGTACTTCTCGAAGTTGGGTTCCTTGAATTTCTGAGGGATTACCAAATCTGGCACTAGGCACATATCAGCAGCATCGAGCCCAGGCGTATCATGCACTTTCATAGCTTGGAGTTTTTCCTCAATGTCACGAAGCTTTTCCTTCATGGGGTCAGTCAATGGAATCCTTTGGGGTCGAGTAGGAACATTTACTCGTGGAGGACCATCATCAGGAAGAAGATTATACAGTGGATTACTTGTTACAGTAAATCCTGGTGGGGGATCAACATTCTGACGATTGCTCTCAGACATGGCTACCTCAGCTTCCAACTTGCTTTGTCTAACTGACCTTTCAAGTCGTGTATGTTCCACTTGCTTCAAATGCTTCACATCTACCACAGGTTCAATGCGAGTGTCGAGAAATCAACTGCGGGTTATGGACAAAGGACTGAATGAGCTTCTCGGTTTTTGGTTGGAGAATGATATGCAAAATGATGCAAAGATGCTTATGCCACTGCAATGTTATGAATGCAATAAGACATGGGATCAAAGATCACTGAATCTGAGGTTCACACTACAGGTGTCAAGGTCAAAGATTCTGCAGGACAACACAACAAGATATCCCTCACCTCGGGTAGGCAATCTATTGGTTTAAAACAGGGCATTCCAAGGGTTTTCAAACAAGGTCCCATGCACTAACCCTCAAAAGTTTTCCATCATAACGATGATTTGTAAGACGGTAATCCCTTCAAAGGATGAGCACAGAGTTATGCCTTAGTAACCTTTGGAATAGGGTTCTAAAGGTCCTCAGAATCACGGACTCCCAGGTCGAAAACAAAGACGCCATTACGACTAATCGTAAGACATAATCATTCCCAAAGGGTCCTCATCTGAGCGGTGGAAGTCAAACCAACTCGACGAGTCCTAAGTCTCGCAAATCTGTAAGCAACCACCTCCTAGCTTAGTGTATACTCGAAAAGCTCGGGTGGAAAGCCTTTCTCCTCACAAACAATCCCAAATATACCCAACAGATAAGAAAAACACAAGATAATAAAACAATAATAAAGCAAACAAAAATACACATATGACAAACAAACTAGGCTTGGCTTTCTAGGGTTGACCTCCCCAGCAGAATCGCCAGGTGTCGCTACTCGAAAAATAGTCGACCGGAGGCGAAAGAGGAAGAAACAGAAGAGTCGCCATCGAACTTTATTTATCCCATGAGGGGAAGGGAAAACATCGAGAAAACCCAAAGAAGGAAAGAATAAGATGGTCTCGCAACCAAATTACGGGTTCGGAAGCCGGTTATGCGAGGGGAGGGTATTAGCACCCCTCACATCCATCGTACTCGATGGGAACCATTCGCTTGTCTATATGTAAGGATGTTTGCTAAGAAAATTGCTTTCTAAGAGTGTTCTAAAGAGGGAGAGAGAAAGGTGAGAACCAAAGAATGTGAAAGAAAATAAAAGAAAAGGCGGGGAGAAGAAAAGGGGACTCGATAGGACTTCGCGATCCTATGCCTACGTATTCCCTCGTGCAATGGGAAAGTCAGAGTCAACGTAGTTCGTAGGACTACGGGTGAAGAAATGGAAGGGGGCTCGCCAAGATTATTGCAATCTTGTGCCTACGTATCTTACATTCGGATGAGAATGAAGAATCAGAGCGATCGTAGTTTGACCGACTACGGTTTGTTGGTGTTTTTTGTGGACGATGTTAACGTGCGGGTTCTAGCAGTTAGGTGTATTGCAGCTCGCTTGTGGAGTCTTATGCGTTACCTGTTTGCGGTAGAACGGACGCAACATATCCTTTTTTGAAAAGGTTGATTTTTGCCATCGAGGCAAGATGTCACATTTGATTTGTTGAAAGTTGATTTTAAGGGCGAAATAAGTCCTCAGATAGGAACCCCTTCGGGTAGTACCCAATCCTTTATCTCAAAAGGTTTATTTTGAAAATGGTGTGGCGAATATAGTCACGTCTTCGTATTGAAAGACGAGTATCGAGACCACACACTCTAAAGTGAGCATCCTAATACTCGAAGAGGAAGAGGTCTTCACCCAATCCCCTCTCTTTAGCTCAATATAAAGAGAACTTTATTCTCTTATTAAAGGTGTTTTGAGTTAGATGGTAAGTTCTTTACGACAGTGAACCCTAAAGGTAATGTCAAACACTCGGGATAGGAGAAGGCCTTCGCCTAACCACTCCACGACCATCTAAGTTTATTAAGAAAAGGTTTGAAAATGCACTTGGTACATGACCAAGGTTTTTAGACACAAGGAGATGAAATAAAGAGAGAAGAAGGTTTTTGAAAGAATGAGTGGTGAATATAGTCACGTCTTCGTATTGAAAGACGAGTATCAAGACCACACACTCTAAAGTGAGCATCCTAATACTCGAAGAGGAAGAGGTCTTCACCTAATCCCCTATCTTTAGTTCAATACAAAGAGAACTTTATTCTCTTATTAAAGGTGTTTTTGTTTTAGATGGTAAGTGCTTTACGACAGTGAATCCTAAAGGTAATGTCAAACACTCGGGATAGGAGAAGGCCTTCGCCTAACCACTTCACGACCGTATAAATTTATTAAAAAAAAGAAGTTTTGAAAATGAGCACTTGGTACTAGACCATGGTTTTTTCACTTTAGAAGAGAATGAAAATGAGGAATGAAATAGAAACCGAAATGAATTCGAAATGGAAATAAAATCGAAAAGTAAGAAAGGAAGTGGTCTCATATTGATCAAGAATTTGCAATCTATGATCTTTTGTTATATCATCGACCAAAAGAAAATCGAAAAGAAAATCGAAGATGAAAATCAAGGTAGAAATGAAAAGCAAATCAAGAAATAACTCTAAACAAAGTGATAACCAAAAATGATCAAGAAAAGTTTGAGAAAATAAAAATAATATTTAAGAAAATATTTAATAAAATATAATTTACAAAATACCTAATAAATTATTTACAAAACAACTAATAAAAATTGTTCACAAAAATCTAAATAATCTAAGATAAAAAAAAATCCTAAATAGATAAATTATAAACACAAATTATATTTTGAAATTACTAAACAAAACTAATCTAATAATCACTAATAACTATCAAACATGTGAACAAAGTTAGATAAATTCTAAAAAAATTAAATAAATTGAAAAGAACTTGAACCTAACTAAAACTTAAAAGTGATCTATTTTATCTCAAAATCTACATTAAAACTTACCTAAAAGAAAATGTTAGTAAAATCTAAGGATTAAAAATCAAAAATAAAAAAAGAAACCACATGGGCTAGTGAGAAACAGAAAAAAAAACAGCAGAACTATAAAAAAGGCCCACAAGGGGCACTCCACCATGGGTCACCGGTCGGGTTAGACCCTAGAACCCGGTCCGTTTTGGCTACTGATGGACGGGTATGTGGAAACCCTATGCAAATGCACAGCCGTTTATCCACACACTCTGAAAACACAAGGAAAAAGCTTTCTGCTTCAAACGATCCAAAACCAATGAAGAAGAACATGTCTTTACAAAAAATGCATCGCCTCTCAAATATCCTCGTCTCTCACGATCCATTCTCTCAATCGTATTTCTCTCTTTTGATTTGTTTGGCTTCGATTTCCGACGACTCTCGGTTCTCTCCTTTCTCTCGTTGCGCTCACGGCCTCTAACTCTCTCTCACGGGCTTCTTCTATTTCTGGTTCTGATTGGTTTTGGGTTTGTATTTTGAGAGGTTTGTGGGTTAAGAAGTATGGAGGTTGGGTGATTTGGTTTGAGAAGGGTGAAGTCATGGTTGTTGGAGAAAAGTTTAGGGTTTTGCAGGATGTAGTATTGCGTAGCAGCAACGTTTGTGGAGTTTGCAGGGGTTGATTCACAGATCGAAAATGGAGAGTGGCGAAGAGAAGCTACATTTACGTTGCCGTTTTGATGGAGGTTGAAGAGGTATGGTTGTGGCTTTGATTTCTGAGGTTATTGTTGGTTTGGGGATGGAGGTTGTTGTAGATTCAAGATGATAATGCAGAGTGAAGTAGTAGCGGGTTGCGATGAGGGATGGTGATGGATGTTGAGTAGGTTCGTTTTGCGTTGGCAGTGGTTGAACAGAGGGTTATGGTTTTCCGATGTGGAAAAAGGATGGTGGGTCGGCGGAACTTGTCGGTTGTGGAATTTTTGAGGGAGATATGGTTTAGTCGTGTGATATATGTTGTTTTCAGAAACAGTTTCAAAGGCCTGTGGTTTTAAGGAGGGTTTTAACGGTGGTTCTGCCGGAACAGAGGAAATGTTAGGGGTAGTTTTGAGTTGGTTGCAGCGGCTGAACGATGCAAATGATAAAGAGGTTTTTTTTTTCGACTCTCTTCTCTTCTTTTTCGGTTGTCTTCCTCCTCTTTTTATTGTCACTTCATCTCCTTTTTTTTGAATTTTTTCAGTTATGGTATTGTCTCTTTCGTAATGCAGTGCTTGCAGCTGTTGTTGTTGGTTGGTGTCATGATATGTCTTTGTTATGGCATTGTATTGTAGCAGGTTTGTACGGTTTAAAGCAGCAGGATGGTATTTGTGATATGGTTCCTGTATAGCAGAATAACAAGTTTGATTTTTTTTGTAGAATTTGTGATATGGCCTTGTCTTGTTTGTCTTGTTGTGTTTGGTCGCAGGATGTAGGGAATCATGGCTGGTACATGGAGGACTTGGTTGTGGCTTTGTTAAAGTGGGTCGTATGGATCCAAACTTGCTCTCATTATCTCTTTTTGTTTGCAATTGTGTAAATGGACTTGGTGGGATCATTTCTTTGTAATTTTTGTTGTTGTAATAATGGCCATAAACTTCTTTTGTATGGGCCTTTATTTTTCTTGTGATGGACTTCTAGAAGAATAATAATAAGAAAACAATGGGCTTTTATTGTGAGTTTTTGGCTCATGAAGATTCTGGACAAATAATTTGTAGAAAAAATTGGAAATAAATTTGTATAAAACATGTGGAAATTGGAACTAGTTTAGAAACATGAATATGGGAAAAATGTAGAATGAAATTGAAACTTTTGAATAAAGAAATGGAAACTTGAATCTTGAAAAATTGAATCTTGTGAATTGATGTGAGATTTAAAATTTGGAAATTGGTCATGGATTATAAATTTATGGAAAAGAAGAATGGGTAATTAAAATGGATACTTGAAAGAGAAAGTGGGTTACAATGTGGATTCAGAAAGAATGGGTATAGACTTGAATTTTGAACATTGGATTTGTATTGGTTACGAATAGATTGATAACAAAGCGGATAAAAGAGGTCACGATATGAAAAATGGTTTCGAAATATGAATTGCCTTTCCACTAATATTCTCCCACAACACATCCACGAAGCCTTGACTTTTCATGTCCAAATCCTTGAATCTCGATGAACCAAAATATTCACATTGAATCTTCTTCGAACAATAATATAGACTTGATGGACATGTCCTGAAATTATGAACTCCAATGCACTAACTTGAATGCTCTACAACCTGAATTCACCAGATAAACTTGAATTGGCTTCGAAAACCCAATCTTCAGTCTCAATCAAAACCAAGATGAAACATTAGTCATTTGATGCCTCTTGAGAAATCAATGTTGCGAGATCAAACCCTTGCTTCAAACCTGCAGTGAAAGATCCTCAAAGCAGATAGGAAACCCTGATTCAAAGAACCTCTTGATCTCATGCCTTAGGAGCTCAATGAAACACATGATGATTATGACCTAATGGAATGCATAGACAATGAAAATGATATGATATGCAAGGCTAGGATTAGGTGAAAATGAGGGTGTGACAACTGGCACTTCAGGAACCTTATCAAAAATTCTGTTCAAAATGGACTTTCTGACAGGGATGATGTCTTAAACATCTTCCTCAACATCATACTCAGATTCAGATTCTTCTCTAATCTTTCTCTTTTTGGAGGTCACAGCAACCTTGCTCCAAGATTTAGTTGGACCAACAACATATGTCTTTTTCTTCTTGCCTTCAGTTGTCATCTTAGGTGAAGATTCCACAGTCTTTCCTTTTCTAGTCTTCAATCTATTGGCAATCCCAGGAACAACATTACCAATTACTTCATTATCAGATAAGTCAACAACATCCACCACATCAGCATTCTTCTTCCCTCTGGGACTAGGAGTAACATCCCTAGCAGGTGATGTTCCAACATCATGTTCAACATCAACCTCATCTTCAACATGAGTATCCCTTTCTCTTTCAGCTTCAGCTTCAACCTCATCTTCAATCTCAGCATCTTCAATGACTGAAACAGCTAATCTGTGAAGATTTGTTTCAGAAGTTTCAATGTCACCCTTTTCTTTAACAGATTGATCAGCAGGCCTTTGACTCAGAGGTCTAGATATTCCCTTCATAGAAATCCCTTTCTCAAATATTTTTGTGATAATCTGATCAATGCTTTTGTCCACATCTACCCTTTCTTCAACAACTTGAGGAAGAGGGGTGGTAGTCCTAGGAGTAGGGTTGTCTCCAAACAACACACTAGTGACAAACGCTCTACTTTCGCTATCATCAAATTTACTACCTGCAGATTGATTAGAAGTATTACCTTTTGAAGGTCTCTTAGGTTGATACTTCTCAGGTCTTTTCTTTTCTGAAGCTGGAATCATAGAGATAGGAGCAATGTCCATAGCTTCATCCAAAGATACCGCTTCTGTCGAAACCCTAGAATGTGCATGAGTGGAACTTTTGGACGCAGCCTTCTTGGATGGTGATGACACTTGTTTAGACATCGTTCCTGTGTAACAACTGATGACCAAAGGTGTTTTGTAATCTCTGTTCTTAGGGGGGAAGATGAACGGACTTGGAGTGTGGAGATTGAAGTAGCGTGTGAGAGTGATAATAGGGAATGATATTCTAAGGTAAGGGGACTGCTTTTGTTGGTCACTTAAAGGCCAATAAATGTATTTTCCCCACCAAAACAAATTTCCTTTTAAATTTTTGAAATTTAATAAATGCACACCATAATTCACTAACCTTTGAATCCTTTTCCACATGCCCAAATTTCTACTTAACACTTCACACATTTCATCACACATATCTTTAGGGAAATCGTCATTACCCTTCATACCTGAATGATCAACCTCTACTACCTTGGTTTCTTCAATATTTCTTCTGAAGAGTTGCATGACACTGGTGATCCTTCTAATGTCACATTCAGATGTCATAACATCATCCTTGACATTACATGATAAGCTGGACTCTTGAGGAACCCATAAATAACAGTTATCTCTGGATCTAACTCCCCTCATAACAACTTCACTCTTCTCATTAGTCACTAAACATTCATCTTTAGTGTAGTTAACCTTGAATCCTTCATCACATAACTGACTGATGCTAATCAAATTAGCAGTCAATCCTTTGACCAGAAGAACACTTTCAAGATTATTTCCAGCCTCACAATTCAATTTTCCAATTCCTTTAACTTCCCCTTTTTCTCCATTACCAAAAGTTACATCGTTTGTGGAGTAAGTCCTGATATCCACCAACTGATTCTTGAAACAAGTCATATGCATTGGGCAACCACTGTCAAAATACCAACCATCCATAGCTGAGGTTCTAACAGATGAGTGAGCTAATAGACATGTGACAGCAGCTTTAGGAACCCATTGTTTAACAGTCTGAGGCCTGTCCTGCTTCTGTCTAGGTTGAGGAACAGGCTTGGGATAACCATGCAGTTTAAAGCAAGAAGCTTGTATATGGCCAAATCCTCCACAATAGTAACATCTTACTCTTTGAATCTCTTCTCTGAAGTGATTGAAATGTATCCCACCTTGATGATGATTTCTGTTATAATGCTGAGGCTGCCATCTGTCAAAATATTGATGTTGTCTTCTCCCATAATTAGGCTGTCTTTTACCATGATGATGTGGCCTTCTTCTGCCATAACCCTGAGGCACAGCATTACTAGGTCCAAACCCATACATTTTCCCTTGATGTTGAGACATCGGATGGAACATGGTATGTTTGAGATTATAAGCCTGCATACTCCTATGGTATTGGGGAGGCATATACTGTCTAGCTCCAGAAACCTGAGACTTTCCTTGAGGTTGAGACAAAAACTTCTTAGGAACAGAACCATAGCCCTTGCCATTATTTTGTGGCCCAAGGTGAGGGACAACCTTCTTAATTGCAGAACCATGCCCTTTTTCATGCTGATAAGGAATGTTTTGTTTAACCCCAGAAGAATTAGCCTCTGCAGATATCTTCTTCTCTCCTTCATATCCTAGACCAGTCTTATCACTTGCACCTTTTCCAGCTTCAAGTATTTTATCCAGAGTGTCAGTTCCACTGTTTAACATTCTGATGGATTTTGACATTTGATCAAGCTGGGATTTTAACAACAAAACTTCATTCTTAAGTTCAACTTTCTCAGTCTCAAGCTGTACAATAATCTTCTTCTGCTTCTCCCCTTCTTGAAGGACCTCTTCACTTTTCAGACACAGCTCTTGATAAGAGGATGCCAGGTCTTCAAAGGTTAATTCACCATCACTAGACTCTCCATCAAAGGCACATAGTCCAGTCAATGCCTTAACATGCTTGGCATTCTCTTCTTCACTTTCACTATTTATATCATACCAGGAAACAGATAACCCCTTTTTCTGCTTTTTGAGGTATGTAGGGCATTCTTTCTTGACATGACCATAACCTTCACACTCATAGCATTGAACTCCTTTGTCATGATTGGGCTTTTCTTCATCTCTTGTTTTCTTTACTTGATCACTAGACCTGTTGTTGTCAAATGTGATGTTCTTAACATTAGGTCTATAGTTTCTATCCATTCTCTTTAGCACCTTATTAAACTGTCTCCTAAGCATCACAACAGCATTTGACAGTTCCTCCTGAGTTTCATAATTACACTCATTCTTACCATCTTCAGTATTGGACACCAAAGCTATGCTTTTGGTCTTCTTTTCAGGCTCCTCATTCAATCCCAACTCAAAGGTTTGAAGAGAACCTATCAACTCATCAACCCTCATCTTGCTGATGTCTTGGGCTTCTTCTATACCTGTCACCTTCATTTTATATCTCTTGGGAAGAGATCTAAGAATTTTCCTCACCAGCTTCTCTTCAGTCATCCTCTCTCCTAGGGCACTAGAAGCATTTGACAGCTCAAGGATGTTCATGTGGAAATCATGGATAGTCTCATCATCCTTCATCTTCATATTTTCAAACTTTGTTGTCAAAAGTTGAAGTCTTGACATCTTGACTTTGGAGGTTCCTTCATGAGTAGTCTTCAAGATATCCCATGCTTCCTTAGCTACTTCACAAGTGTTGACCAACCTGAAGATGTTCTTATCAACACCATTGAATATGGAATTCAAGGCTTTAGAATTCCCAAGGGCAAGCTCATCTTCTTCCTTGCTCCATTCTTCTTCAGGTTTCAGTTTTGAGCTACCCTCTACTTCCTTTCCATTCTCATCCTTTTCCACAATAACAGGATGTTTCCATTCTTTCAAAATAGCCTTCCAGGCTCTGCTGTCTAATGACTTCAAGAATGTAACCATACGAGGTTTCCAATAAGTCATAATTTAAGCCATCTAGAATAGGGGGTCTATTCACAAATTCACCAGTCTCCTTGTCCATTGCACCAGAAAGTATCAGCCCTAGATCTCACCCAGATGCAGAGCAGGATGCCTGCTCTGATACCAATTGAAATTCTGGTATCAGATGTGTGATGTTGAGTGTGATGTCACAACAACACAATCTGCTATATGAACAAGGTAAAAACAACAGTAAATAACACAATGAATTGTTCACCCAGTTCGGTCTAACTACCTACGTCTGGGGGCTACCAAGCCAGGGAGGAAATTCACTATTAGTAGTATTATATTACAGACTCAACAATCCCAGTTGACATCTACCTAACTTAATCACTACCCAATGGCACTTCTACCTAAGAAACCACTTAGGTATGAGAAACCACTCACTCCCTAAATCACCTCAGTGATACAATCCAATGATTACACTTTAAAACCCACCTTGATTCTGCTTAACAGCTTTGATCAAGAACAACACACTCTTGCTTAAAAGCTCTAGAGTGAATACACTTACAACTCAAAATAGTAACACCAATTCAAACATGAATGGTTTACAAAAACACACACGAAGACACAAATGACACTCAGTCTTTTTCTCTCTTTCTTCGTTATCTACCAACAAGGGTTGAGGCTGCTTTTATAGAATTCTGACTTGGGCTTGGACCTGCTCCAAAAATATCTGATTTGGTTTGTTTTAAAACCAGAATTTAAAACAGATTTGATCTTCAAATCTTTTTAAATCTCTTCAAATCAGCCCTAATGTTAGTTATATGATCTGCTCCATAATCTGCAGATTATCTGATTGGAAATATCTTCTCCAAGATATTCGCATCCAATCTCTCTAACAGATCTCCTCAAAACTCACAAACACGCGCAACCCTAAAACATCACAATCTGATGATCTGATGTTCTGATATACTGATGTCAAGACATCAATTATAACATCAACATATAAAACTTCAACCCTGCAACAGATAATGTTAGGAACCAATGTTATGACATCAGACATATGACAACAACATTGTTCAACTTTGTTTTACCAAAATTCCAGCCAATACAAGAACTAACAGACTTTGTTCCAACAACGAGGCTGAGTATGAAGCCTTAATAGCTGGACTTGAAATTTTGTTAGAATTGGGGGCAACTCGAGTCAAAATAATGGGAGACTCAGAGTTGGTTATAAAGCAAATTATGAAGGAGTACAAATGTGTTAAGGAAACTCTTATCATGTACTTTGTAATAGCCAACAGACTACTAAAGAAATTCGAAGTTGTGAGCATTCGAAACATACCTCGACTAGAGAATCAAGTGGACAATGACTTGGCTCAGATTGCTTCTGGGTATAAGGTTTTGAAGGAAAATTTACAAGAGGCAATCGAAGCTAGAGGTAAAGTCGTGTCTGTTGGATTATGCCCATCGGATCTAGAAGTAACGAAGCTTGGATACGCTGATGATGAAAATTTTGAGATTTTGGCAATAGACAGCTTGATGGACAAAGACTGGAGGAAGCCTATAGTCGAATACTTACAGAATCCAACAGCGTCCACAGAGCGAAAGGTCAGGTATCAAGCTTTAAGTTATGTTCTTCTAGGTAATGAATTATTTAAAAAGACCCCTGAGGGAGTCTTACTTAAATGCCTTAGTGAATCAGAGGCGTATCTTGCCCTTTCGACTGTCCATAGTGGGGCATATGGGGCACATCAAGTAAGCCATAAGATAAAGTGGCTATTATTTTGACAAGGAATGTATTGGCCTACCATGCTAAAGGATTGCATTGAATTTGCCAAGGAATGCCAGGAATTCCAAGTTCACGCTGACATACAGCATATCCCTGCAAGCGAGTGTAATACCCCAAAATTTGCCCTCTCATTTTTTATAGCATTTGGCATGTGATTTCATTTCATTTCATTGCATTCAAGCATAGAAAAAATAAAACATAAAGCATTGCATTGCATCTTGCATAAGGACATGGGATCGAAGAGTTTTCATACTATTGGTATTTTTCTATTCAGAGGCTCATCAATATCCAAGGGACACTTATCAATGGAAGATCAGGAGATTAGGGTTGAGGAAATCAATGGTTATCAAGACAAAGCATTTGTGGATTGATTTGAGGAGCATTGGGTCATGTTTGATTGAGCTTACTGAGTGACATTTTGGAATTCATTAAGATTAAGGAGTTTGGTGGTATATTCACTTGATATCCGTTCACTTCACCATAATTAATTTTCTTTCCAAATTCGAAACCATTTGTCAATATCCATAGTATAATCCAATTAACCATTTCTTAACCTTTCTTTTATTTTATCCATTCATAATCTCATCTCACTATCCAATACCCATTTTCTTAAACCAATTCCAATTATCCAAGTTTAATATCCCTTTTATTCTTTACACCCAATACGGATTCATTATTTTGTCCATTACCAAACTTTTTTCCAAACATCCATTTCAAGATCCAAAAGTTATCATTATCCACTATTATGTCATTATCCATTTATAATATCCATATCCATTAATTCCAAATTCAACATCCATTTTGTATATCATTTTTTCTAAACCTTCCCATATCCAATTTCATTTGACTCCATCCTCGTAACCAATTTCCTATCCAAGTTCTAATCCACATTTCGCCATAAAACTCACTTGCTCATTTTGTTTAAAAACCATAAACCTTTTTGACCATTTTCATTTTAAAACCACAAACCAATGGGTCTAAAGTTCATAAGCCAAATCATACTCGAGTTAAACGATCTACCTGACTTATAATTGCTGCGGATGCTTTCTTGAGTACATTGCCTATTCGCCTCGATTACAAATTGAAGCAGTCAATTGACTCTAAGTCTAACGCCACCACAATGCAACTACTATACTCAAAGGAACGAGAGGTTCTATGGAACTAAAGTGCCCATAAAGTGAACAGATATTGAATGAATTCAACGGGGCCCTCTCTCTGGTGACTGTCCTTCTTGTTGTGTTTAGCAAGGAAAATCATGCGGAAAAATAAAAGTTCAAAAAAGGAAAAATGCGTGGCGCAGTAGCAACTGCAAGAAGAGAAAAAATATACAAACAACTTCATACCAAATTCACTAACGGAACCGAGTTTACACCAGATTTCAATAACAAAATTCACAAAATAACAGTTTCACAAAAACCACCATAACATTGGCTAACTATCATCAAAACCTCTAACCCTCTTTCTCTAACAGAATTTTCCAATTCTCTCTAACTTCTAATAACTTCTAACAACTTCTAACAACCTCTAACAGAAAAAGCTTGCACCAATCTCCTTCGGATTCAATCTTCATCCTCCGCTCCCTTTCTCGATTCAGTTTCTTCATCCTCATTCTCCAATTGCATTCTCTGCAAGAAATTCCATAACCTCTATAATTCATTATCTTCGATCTTGAGCCTCTGCAGAACCGAAGAATATTCATCAATTCAACGCGTCTTCATCGCTCTCATCGCCATCTTCATTCATCAACCTATAAATTTCAACCATTGAACCACCGTGCCGGAGTTCAAAGTCAAGAAGAATCGCACAACCAAACTCAAATCAATCGTTACAGACTAACGCTGAAGAGATCGGAGGAGAAGAAGATTCATACAAAGAAGAATTGGAGAAAGAGTATAAAAGAAAAGATCGAAGTCGAAGAAGAGGAAATTCATACCTGAATCGGATTCGGCGGTTTCACTTCATCATCATCTTCATTGTAAACTCAACAATCACGCAACAGCCGTTCAAATGCTCGTCGGCGGAATCAACGTAACACATCACATGAACCGTCGACAGCAACTAGCTTCTCGAATTCAGGATTTCAAATTCGACCTTCATCATCAATTCAAGTACCTGCATCAAAACAACACCAACAACCGATTCAAGAACTTATCATCAATTCCTAAGCGAGTGGAATTGGAGGAATAAAAATGAGCAATAATCAATAATCAGCGATCGAAGAAGAAGCAGAACAAGAAATTAAGAAGAATATTATCTCACCTCTGGTTTTCTGTTTATCTTCGCAAACTTGAAGAAGCGCCGGACTTATCTGCGCTAGGTACGTAAACTTTGATCTCTCTTTAGCTGCGGCCTCGGATTTAGAATTCATTGTGTTTTTATGGTTAATGCTTTGAACTTTTGTGGATTTTGGTTCTCAATTGTCTCTCCTCCAATCCGGTAGTTTGGTTAAGATTTAGAAGAAACGGAGGTTGGATTCGTAATCACCATGTAAAGATGACTAGGGTTTGTGCTTAGAGTTTAGTGTTTGGAGGTGGTGGATCACCGGAGAAGACGGCGGCGCCGCCGGCGGCCACCGGCCTTCTCCGGCCGTTTAGAGAGAGAGACGGACGATTGAAAGAGAGAAAGGTGTTTGAGAATTTCTCATCCTTGTGATTCTAAAGAGGTCAAAGAGATAAGGTTTAGGGTGGTGGTCCATTTCGGCGGTGACACTTGTCGCCGTCTGGTAGGGCCACCTGTTAATCTAATGCATGTATCCCCACCAGGCTTACCATGCGCCCTCAATCCAGACCTTTGTATGATCCCCATAGATGATCAAACGGACCAGACTAGTCAACCATTTGACTGAGAAACACCATACACCCTCAGGACCTAATTGTCTAATGGGCCCAGTGTAACGTCTACTTGCACCCCCTTTTTGCGAACCCATGAGGGATGAATGGAGGAATTGCTAGCTGCGCACCCCCCTGGCTTCTTTCTTTCTTTTTAATTTCTTTTTCTACATTGTTCAAAACACGAATTCTAATAATAGGAAACATTGCTAAAAAATTCTGAATAAATTCATGGTTGATCATAAACATGTCATGTAATTTTTTATCATTTTTATTTTCCATTTTGGTTCATGTTGATTTTCTTATTGAATTTTTCTTTAAGGTGTATTCATGTGTTCATACTTTGGGATACTTGTTGCATATTTGATTTTTTGTAACTAGTTAGGAATTGAATTTTTACAGGACATTTGGTACATGTATTAAGCACACATTAGAGAGCCTTATGCTTTTTTTTATGAATTTTTAGACTATATTTGATGGCGTGTTCGACACCATTTTGTATATGTTCGTTAATCGGCTACGAGTGAATTGTTTGATTTAATTTGAGCTTGTTAAAAGACAAATTTTGGTCCTATCTTTTGGTTATGCATCACTACTGACTTCATTGTTATTTGATTAAAATACCATATTTTTCCAAAGCATGCAACTATTTATCATGGAATTATGTTTGGGGATCTATTTGATAGAAATATCTAGACTTAGGTTTGGTTTTGTGCATTCTTTTAAGACCTTTTGAACACTTCCTTTTACCATTTCCTTGTGGAAATTGAAAGTTCAATAATGAAGGGTGTAGGTACTGACTTGTAGCCTTACTAACCATACTCACTTGACTTCTAATCTCATCTTATTCTTTTTAAAGTTGCATGACTTGTATGTTGCATTTTAGGTGATGATACTTGTACATAACTTATTCAAACTTTGAGATTGCTCGGATACATAACTTCCATATGCTTCTAATGACATTTTCACATCTTAATACACTTCATCCACTTCTGACCTTGAGATTTAATTATGCTTTAATTTATTTACATGATGCCTAAACATCTATTTTCTTCAAGTTTGCGAACAATGTACATTTGTGTAAAGTTTTGGTACATAGTTTGACATAGTTTGATCTCATTAGGTATTCTAACCTTAATTGAACGTCATTAGACTTAGCTACTGATTTTAGAAGTCATTTAACACTTAGGATCCTTATTCATTGATTCTTATTTGCTTGATCATTACTTGTTATTCCTTTCTTTACTCCGTTACTTGTAATTGGTTTTTGAACTAACCTTTTTCATGTAGGTGCAAGGTAAGTAAGTGTGGGGACTTAGTTCCACATACATTTATTTCTCTTATACTCTCTTATCACTTTTAAATAATTCAATTTGTGTTTGATAAGCATTTACATGCTCCCTTTGAATAACTTCTTCTTCATCCCTCCTTAAGATCAACTTAGCTTCCTTTTTGGAAGTAAGTTGTTTCTTTTGCTCTTCTTCTTCTTTCTTTTAGAAGTAGGTTTCTTGAACCACATTAACCATAGGATCACTATGTATGATAACATTAATGTTGAGTCTTAGTCTTCCTCATTAGATTTTCACCTTTGATCCGTTTTTTAGTCTTTCTTCTCTCATCTCAAAACAAAGAGGAAAAAAATACTTAATAAAGGCATAACTAATATTGTATGTGAGCCTTTCATGTAAGAATGAGATAGTGAGGGATCTTCTCTCATTTTCTTAAAATGTTTAGCATACGTCCCGTCTGGGGACGATGTGCGAGGCATTCAATCTCACATGAAGGACTGAAATACAATGTGAGTTACTAAACACCAATAATCAAAATTATTCTTGCTTAAAAGACAAAAACAAACAATAACGTCTTTCCTTCGGGAACTCTTTTCCTATCTCACTCATTCTCAACGTACGAACGCGCTCCTCCTCGTTCTCTTGCAAGATGGTAACGCACTCGGACCAGCGAGCCTGCAACACCTAAGCTAGAACGTTAGCCGTTCCCTAAAAAACACAAATAATCCATCCCTAGTGAGGGGAACTACGTCGCTCTGATTCTCATGTTCCCGATGAGATACATAGGCAGTGGGGTAGGGCCTATTCGAGCACTTCTTTTATTTTCCCTACATTTGTTTCTTGTTCTCTCTCTCCTTTCTTTTTACCTTTTCCCGTTCCTTTTCCTTTCCAGTAGCAGCGAAGCTCCAGTTTTCTACACCCTTTGATCGAGACAAGCAAGCGTGGATCCCATCGGGTACGATGGACGCATGGGGGTGCTAATACCTTCCTCGCGCATAACCGACTCCCGCACCCAGTTCTCTTGGTCGCAAGACCATGCTTTTTCCTTCCCTTCAGGTTTATGCGGTGTTTCCTTTCCCTCTCTTGGGATAAATACACATTGATGGCGACTCTGTTTCGGTGCCACTTTCGCGTTTGTACTAGGATGAAAATCCCAGGGGCGACAGCTGGCGACTCTGCTGGGGACGAGAACCCAGAATCTCTGGTTTCCTTAGCGAGTCAATCCTATCGCTTGTTTGTTTTTTCTTGGGTGTTTGCTGTGATGCTGTGTTTTGCTGTTTATCATTTTTAATGTACTGTTATTTACTGTATTACTGTACTTTATTGTATTTATCGCATTTACTGCATTACATATCATTATTATGCTGGACTGTGCTGTTGTTTTCTGCTTGGTGGGCAGGGTGTGCTGAGAGATAAGCCCACTACCCAGGCTTGAGTACACGCGTAGGTTTTAGAGTGGATAGTTATGACGCTTGCCTGGTGGTGACCACGTATTGTTGTTCATGAGACCCACAACCAGACGAGGTTCTATCATGAGCTTTCTGCTACTGCATGTTATGTAGGCCAGTAGTTATTCTCTTGAGGAACTGTCGACTCTGGTGACCATTCCCGAGTGTCGCTACTCGAAAAATAGTCGACCGGAGGCAAAAAGTGGAAGAAATAGAAGAGTCGCCATCGAACTTTATTTATCCCATGAGGGGAAGGGAAAACATCGAGAAAACCCAAAGAAGGAAGGATAAGATGGTCTCGCAACCAAATTACGGGTTCGGAAGCCGGTTATGTGAGGGGAAGGTATTAGCACCCCTTACATCCATCGTACTCGATGGGAACCATTTCTTTGTCTATGTGTAAGGATGTTTGCTAAAGGATATTGCTTTCTAAGTGTGTTCTAAGAGGGAAAGAGAAGGGTAGAACCAAAGAATGTGAAAGAAAATAAGAGAAAAGATGGGGAGAAGAAAAGGGGACTCGATAGGACTTCGCGGTCCTATGCCTACGTATTCCCTCGTGCAATGGAAAAGTCAGAGTCAACGTAGTTCAAAGGACTACGAGTGAAGAAAATGGAAGGGGGGTGGAAAACGGAAGATGGATAGAAGGTGGCTCGCCAAGATCATTACGATCTTGTGCCTACGTATCTTACATTCGGACGAGAATGAAGAATCAGAGCAATCGTAGTTCAACCTACGATTTGTTGGTGTTTTTTATGGACGATGCTAACGTGCGGGTTCTAGCAGTTAGGTGTTTTGCGGCTCGCTCGTGGAGTCTTATGCGTTACCTGTTTGCGGTAGAACGGACGTAACATGTCCTTTTTGAAAAGGTTGATTTTCGCCATCAAGGCAAGATGTCACATTTGATTTGTGAAGGTTGATTTTAAGGGCGGAATAAGTCCTCGGATAGGAACCCCTTCGGGTAGTACCCAATTCTTTATCTCAAAAGATTTGTTTTGAAAAATGTGTGGCGAATCTAGTCACGTCTTCGTATTGAAAGACGAGTATCGAGACCACACACTCTAAAGTGAGCATCCTAACACTCGAAGAGGAAGAGGTCTTCACTCAATCCCCTCTCTTTAGTTCAATACAAAGAGAACTTTATTCTCTTATTAAAGGTGTTTTGATTTTAGATGGCAAGTGCTTTACGACAGTGAACCCTAAAGGTAATGTCAAGCACTCGGGATAGGAGAAGGCCTTCGCTTAACCACTCCACGACCATATAAGTTTATTAAGAAAATGTTTGAAAATGCACTTGGTACAAGACCAAGGTTTTTAGACATAAGGAGATGAAATAAAGAGAGAAAAAGGTTTTTGAAAGAATGGGTGGTGAATATAGTCACGTCTTCGCATTGAAAGACGAGTATCGAGACCACACACTCTAAAGTGAGCATCCTAATACTCGAAGAGGAATAGGTCTTCACCTAATCCTCTCTCTCTTTAATTCAATACAAAAAGAAGTTTTGAAAATGAGCACTTGGTACTAGACCAAGGTTCTTTGACTTTAGAAGAGAATGAAAATGAGGAATGAAATAGAAACCGAAATGAAATCGAAATGGAAATAAAATCGAAAAGTAAAAAAGAAAGTGGCCTCATATTGATCAATATTTTGAATCGATTGAAAGAAATCAACTAATCATGATTTTTGTTATATCATTGGCCCGAATAAATGAATAAAAATAATGAACAAAATAATGGAAATGAAATAAAATCGGAATAAATGGGCGAAAGAATAAAGGTCTCACCTTTATCGAGATTTAGTCGAGAAATCGATAAATCAATCGATATATGGTTTTCATTGACCCACAAAAATGAATAAAAAATAGTGCGTAAATTGAAATAAATAAATAGGTAGGCCTCATACGTATCAAAATTCCATTGGTTTGAACAAACCAATTAAATCATGAATATTACTAGATCATTGGCCCGCATAAAATGGGAAGTGAAAAGAAATAGAATGGGATACAAAATCAAATTGAAATCATATCAAAGTTCGAAATAAAAAAAACTAATAAAATTAAAATCAGTGCAAAGTTAAGAACAAAAAATTAATTAAAAACAACTAAATACTAAAGTTAAAACCTAAACAAATTTATAAACTAGTTGTTAATTAAAAATGCTAACTAAAACAAATTAAGAATGAGGAATCATATGGGTTTGACCCATCATCCCCAAGAAGAAACACGGCTGGCCCAAAAAAAGGAAAGGGTGGAAATAGCACACTGGACCAAAGAAGGCCCAAACGAATGAAAAGTAGGGTTTGTCTGAAATCAAAGACATCAACACCTTGCCTATTCTCTCCCTCAAACACTGTCAAAGACCAAACAGTCAAAGAAAATCGCTCATTTGAAATGAACAAGTCAGACTTCAATCATCAAAAGAGCCAAAAACATGGTAAAGCGAAGAAACGCTTAAGATATTGACCTTCCTCGCACAATCCGTATGCCTCTAGATCTCTCCGCCTTGGTCTCGTTTCTATTCTTCCTCGTCTTGGTTTCGTGACTCAGCCTCCGTCTCGTTCGATCGCGCGGTGGTCCTTGATCTATCCTCAAATCTCCGCTCGCCGCGACGAAAGTGGGTACGTGGTGGATTTGCGACGACGGTGAGGTGGCGGTGGTTGTTTAGTGCGAATCGTGGTGGTTCGCGGTGATCGGAGGGAGTCGCGGTGGTTGGAGGAAGGTTCGATGGAGAGGGTGGATCCAGCTGAAGGTTTTTTTGTTGTTTTAGTAATGTTTCTCTGTCTGAAATGAAAGGGAGGTTTATGGTGGTGAGTGGAAGTCCAACGTGATGTTGAGGTTGAAGATATGGTGGTTGTAGAAGTTATACGGTGAGGGCGATATTGTATATTTGAATGAAACAGGGCATTGTGTGTTTAGTCGTGGTTTATAAAAGAAATGACATTGTTGTAGAGGCTTGTTGTGGGTTATGATGCTTCAATGGTGGAGGGGAGTATTGTTGAAGGTTTCGAGTGTAACAGAGGAAAAAATCGGGTCTTGTTGATTGATCCTCATCATATCTCAGAGTGAGTTCTTAAATATTTAGGATTTCTTCCCCTTTTTAAATCGTCCTCCCCCTCATTTTAAAACCAAAATTTCTCTTTTTTTTTGAATTTTTAGTGTTGTCTTTTTCATGACAGACTGTTGTTGGTTGTTGATGTGGTACACGTCTGAAAATTGTGTTGGTTGCGCAAGAAAAAGTGAAAATAGGTGGTACGTATGGCACTGTGTTGGTAGCAGGTTTTTGATGTGTGTGTTGTCATTGTCTTGTTGGTGTGGTCTTTGCAGCAAGGTCGTTTGTCTGGAGTGTATGAAGCAGAGTTTTGTTATTATATTGATTCGTGTAGGGAGGGATGCATGAGTGCAGATCTGCACTTTTCACATTTTTAGCATTGTTTGTAATAAAGAAATTTGGAAGGTTGTGGACTGTTAGAAAATGAATTTATTATTTTTTTTAATGATTTTTTTTTATTGAATTATGAATTTATTTATAAAAATGGTTAGAAAGAAAGTGGATATGGATAAGTGGGTTGGAAATGTGGATTGGATGTGGGTAATTGAATTTGAAATGGATTTAGAAAATGGGATTGGATGAAATGGATTTAGAAAAATGACAAAATGGTTTATGGATAATGGATGGATTTTTGTATCATGATTTGGGATTTAATGATAAAAGATGAAATGAAAAATAAAAATGAATTTGACAAATATTGTTAATTTGCAAAGAAAAGATATTGGATTAAAATGAATAACATGAATGGATCTTGAAATTGAAAATGAAAAATGAAAATTGAATGGATCCCAAAATTAGTTAAAATGGATATTGACCTATAGAAATGGCTTATGGACAACGGATAGTCAAAAATGGAAAAGGAAAGTGAAATAATGGGCAAGGAATGAGTTTTGCCATATACTTCCACAACACTTACAACCTTGACAACTAAATTTGAACGCCACTCATCAAATCAAGGAGGATCTGCCTTGAATTGAACTGATTAGTCATAACAAACGAATCCACTTGATCCTGGCCACTTGAGTATCAATAAGTCGAAATCTTCCTTTTGAACCAACTGAACAAGAATATGCTTTTAAAATCAGAAGATTATGAATTGAATCGTGAATCTCGATACGCTACACCAAACCCTGATTGGAAAGCAAATCTGGTCCTTTGGTAATCGTTAACCATGAAGCACTTGACTTACACACAACCTGATAACTTGGTCCACACACAGACAACCTACATTGAATCTTCAGACACAACCACTGGAATGAAACACACCCTGGCCTTGTTCTTGAAACAAAACTTGTCCGACCAAGATTCGGTCAAGACCATTGAACCTCTATCAGTAGTGCATACGTGCACCTGCCCTGACAAGCCTGATGAATCTTGATGAGGAGTTAGAACCCAACCCTTGCTTCAGACTTGAATGGAAGAACCTCAAAACAAATAAGAAACCTTGATTCAAAGGACCTCCTGATCCCATGTTGTATGATATGAGTTAATGCAAAAAATGATATGATATGCAAGGCTAGGGTTAGGGTGAAAATGAGGGTGTGACAGATGCCCCTATTTAATCTTCTTGGACTTGAAGGTGTCAGTGACAGAGGTTTTCTTACAGTCAAGGTACAAGTAGATTAAATATAAGAATACCCGGAATTTTCAGCCGGAAAAGGAGTGGAATGAAAATGATGAATTGGTGGGATGGCTTGAAAAGGCATCTGTCAGTGGGACAAGGTAGTTGGTTATGAGGGATATGATGATATGCTTGAGATGCAATGCGAGATGAATACGAGTGCTTTGCCAGTCTTGAAAAGGGGGAATCCCTGTAGCATTCTGAGGATATATAAAAGGTCATGAGATATTCCTTCTACTAAACGTAGATAAGACTCTAGAAATAAAAGATGAGATATTCCTCCTACGAAAGGTAAAGAGGACTCAAGAATAAAGGATAGAAATTGGTTCTCCTCTTGCAAAAGGCAAAGAGGACCCCTGAACGAAAGGTTAGGAGAAAAAATAAATTCCTGCTACAACAAGTGGAGGAGACTCCCTTGGGAGAAGACGATCGTATTATTTTCTGCAACAGCAGAAATAACTCCAGAACACAGGGTTTGGAGAATAATTCCTCCTACAAAAGGTATAGAGGACTCCAGAACAAAAGGCTTGGAGACAATTTCCTTCTACGAAAGGTAGAGAGGACCCCAGAACAAAAGGTTAGGAGACAAAGTTTCCTCCTACAAAAGGTAGAGAGGACCCCAGAAAAAAAGGTTAGGAGACAAAGTTTCCTCCTACAAAAGGTAGAGAGGACTCCAGAACGAAAGGCTTGGAGACAAATTCCTTCTACGAAAGGTAGAGAGGAGACCCACAACAAGTAAGTTGGGAAGAAATTGTGCAAAAGGCACGGAAGACTCTTACTAAAGGTAAGCTAGACACATTGCAAAAGGCAAAGAGGAAACACATCGTGAAAAACGACAAGAAGGACCCACAAAAGGTAAGTTAGGGGAAATAACCATCTTCCTGCATAAGGCAGAGGAAACTTCCATAGGGTATTAGAACATCATTGACCTCACAGGTATAACGGCGGAGGTGACATTCTCTGAGTTGCGACCATTCAGTTCTTGGCCACATAAGCATCAAGCGTCCAAATTAATCGAAGATACCTAATACAAAGTTTTGTCGCGTGCGTAAGGCAATGAGAACGCTTACGAAAGGAAAGCGAAGAAGTAAGATTTCACGCGTAAGGAGGAAATCCCCTATGAAAGTAAGGTAAGGAAACACTCATGCGAAAGGCACGAAAAGAGTTGGAAGTAGCAAGTGATGGGGGGAGAAAGTCCGCGAGAATGCCCATATCCTCTACAAGAACTGGCTAAACAAACATGCAAATGATGCAGAAATGTATGCAAAATGCTGGGGATATGAAAGTCTGGAGTGACGGTCATGCCAAGTAAGGTTGGGCTTTGGTTTTGGGTGCCAAGGATGGTTGGGCTTTTGTTGAAATGCTTGCTGGGGAAAAGGAGATAGGTAAGGTGAAGGATACCAACCAAAGATGGCTTTTAAATGGGTTACCAGACGAGAACTGGTTTTAAGGGGTAGACTACCAGACGAGAACTGGTGGCAAAAGGTTAATCTGTCAGACGAGAACTGACTTTATGGTTGGCCAGACGAGAACTGGTTTTAAAATGGCTAAAGAATAGGTGACCAGACGGGAACTGGCATAGAAGTTGTTTACCAGACGATAACTGGTGTTTTGTTTTGGTTTTCCAGACGGGAACTGGTTTTATGGTTTGCCAGACGAGAACTGGACTTTAAAGTTGTGCAAGCAAGGTGGGTTTTGTATCTGGTTAAGGGTGTCGAGTATGTTCGGGCTTATGGTGGGAGGTGCCAAGTATGGTTGGGCTTTGGTTGGATGGGGAATGAGCTTAACTTCCCGACACTCGAAATCCGACGATGCTACGATCTGACGGCAGATGTGGATGCTTCTAATGCTCCAAGTTTGGTCCTTTGCAGAAGTTGTGCTTGCTCCTAAGAGAAACTCACTTCTAACTGAGATGCCATGAAGGCTTTACAACCAGAAATATGAGCATAGCGACTTGACTTATACATGTTAGTTGCGCCTCTGCTCTGCCCCAGGGCTCTTTGACACTTGTTGCGAACTCCTTTTGCTAGAGTTCAACAGGGTCTGCTCGACCAATCTTGAAATTGTAGAGGAAATCTGCCCCTTTGCAATTCATCTGCCCCAGTCTGTAGGGCTTCCGAATGAATCCTCCTCGAATGGTAGCTTTGGGGGTGATTATACCATGACATAGTCGGAGATGATTTGCCCTAGTGTCTGAATCCGCAATGGCCAGCCTTTGCTTGAGTCTTTTGAAGGACTTGCCCCAGAATGAGCGTTGAAGCGACTTGACTTGTGTTGATTGAGAGCTGAAGGGATTTATCCTTAATAACAAGAATCTCTGGGTGGCCTACCTTTGGCTGGTGGAGTCTTGAGATGATTCTCTGCTCAACTCACTCTTGAATGTTCTGCTCCAGATTCACAAGGTTATGAGAAGGTTTTGATTCGAGCCAGCACCAACGAATGATCAAGTTTCTCTCTGAATGCACTTTTTCAGAATCTTTTTGATGTCAAGTACTTGCTTACAGTTAAAATTGTTCATTTAAAAATGGTAATTTTAATGCGACGATCATGCAGGTTTTGAAAGAAATCATTTATTGGAATGATGTGAAAGTGTGTGACGAATGAACCATTAGTCCAAACGCAGTGCTGATTTACTGGTGTGCGAAAGATATAGCAAGAACATGACACCAATGCTGAAGATTAGTAAATATGCGGGGAGTCAGTTTAAGCAACCTTGCTTTAGTACGCTTTCAGAATAAACCCCGCCTCAATTAGGTCTTTCGAGGGTTGTAACGTTGTCTGGTTCACGGCTTAAGAAACAAAGGATATTAGGCTCAAATTTTGATTTGAACCCACCCTTATTCGTGATGAACTCCAGTTCTACGTTTAGTTATATTACACACATTTATCTTCCAAAAGGGTTGACGGTGTAAGGGTGAATTTGCTTGGAATGACAGTCACCTTATTTTGCTTTCGGGGATGTCAGTGACCTTTCCAATCCATTTTGGTGGCCACTGAATCGGGTTTTGATTTTGCTGAGGATTTGAGGGCCTCTTTTGCTTTATTTATTTTTTTGATCCCTAACTTTTGCATGGACCGACTTTGCTTTTCGAGTCCATTAGGGTTGCCTTGATTTTTGCCTAAGTCTCCTTTGAGGTGCTCGACTTAGCAGGCTTTTGTTTTTTTTATTTTTTTTATTTTGAAGGGTCGTGACTCCCAAGTCTTTGGTCTTTGAAGAATAATCGCCATAACAAGAGGTTTCATCTTGAAATTCGAATGTGTAATCAGGATAACTGAACACTACCCATGCCTCAGGTTAAGCGTAAGGGTTTAGAAATCCGAAGGAAACTCCTACTTCTAGGCTCGAAGGGGTTGATTAGGGGCTAACTCCTTATCTCTCCTGTGTTTAGGGGATTTAAAACAATGCCTGTACATCATCAGCGGGATTTTATCTGAAAGCATACTATTAGCAATTATGAGTATTTCATTTTCATCATCCTCCCTCAAATCTTTACTAAGACAACAATTGATAAAGGGAGTGAAATATGGAAAAAAAAATTGTGATGTTTTGCAATATATGAGAAAAAATGAGTGGATACGAATGGACTTGTTCAAAAAAGCACGTTCATTACATTAACAAAACCATTAGTAAGCAACAACGTTTAACAACAAGTAGCACTTAACAGAGAAGAAACTACAAATGCAAATAAATGACAAGATCTAAAAATTGCCAATCCTGGGGATGTCTTCTGTCTGACCCACTGGCTCGAGGAGATGGCCCTTGTAGTCTTCAAACTCAAACAGACGAGAGGTTGACGTGCACAACGAGGCTTCCTTGTGGAAAGGATATGTAACCTTTGTCAATCAGTTGTTGCACTTTGGCTTGGTAGGCTTTGCAATCTTCAGTCGAATGCCCCATTGATCCAGCATGATATCCACATTGCACATCGGGATCGTACCCAGGAGGGTATGGCTCTGGCAACGGCTTGAGAGACTTGGGAACCACCAGCAAGCTTTGAATCAGATGCAGCAAGAGTTTACTGTATGGCATAGGGACTGTATGAAGAGGAGCATTCCTTCTTTCTAGATTGTTGCGAGGCCTATGCTGACTCTGGCGCTGATTCTGATATCCTCGGCCATGGGCTCGTTGATTTACATGAGGAGCAATCCACGGTTTCCGGGACGAAGCTATAGGCATTACTGGTTGCCCATAAGGATAGCATGGCGCTGGAAATGATGACTGTTGAGAAGATGAGGGACCAAAAGGTTTTGCTGGTACACCATGAGAATACTCAATATTTGATATGGCTACACTGGTTTCATTTTCCTCTTCCTCTTGGGAGTTGCTGAGGGATTCAGTCTCACCGGCTTGGCTATTCGAGACGCCCTGGATTAGTCCACTCTTGAGGTAGGCCTCGATGCGTTCCCCTACCATTACAAGGTCAGAGAAGCTTGATGGCGTACTGCCAGCCATTCTTTCAAGATAAGAGCCATGCAGACTGTTTATGAACATGTCAATCAATTCCCTGTCCAAGAGTGGTGGTTGCACTCTGGCTGCTAATTCTCTCCATCGCTGTGCGTATTCTTTGAAGGATTCATCGCCATTCTGAGATAGGCTTTGCAACTGCATGCGACTAGGAGCCACGTCTAGATTGTACTGATATCGCTTTAGAAAAGCTCTGGATAAGTCCTTCCATGATTGGATATTGCTTCTTTCTAAGTCCATGTACCAACTTAAAGATGCCTCACTCAAACTGTCTTGAAAATAGTGAATCATCAGCTTATCATCGTAGGTATATGTGGTCATTTTTTGACAGAACATCACCAAATGACGCTTCGGGCAACTAAGGCCTGTGTACTTCTCGAAGTTGGGTACCTTGAATTTCGGAGGGATTACCAAATCTGGCACTAGGCACATATCAGCGGCATCGAGTCCAGGCGTATCATGCACTTTCATAGCTTGGTGTTTTTCCTCAATGTCACGAAGTATTTCCTTCATAGGATCAGTCAATGGCTTCCTCTGGGGTCGAGTAGGAACATTTAATCGTGGAGGATCATCATCAGGCAGAAGACCATATAGTGGATTAGTTGTCACAGTGAAACCTGGTGGGGGATCAACATTCTGACGGTTGCTCTCTGACATGGCTACCTCAGCTTCCAACTTGCTTTGTCTAACTGGCCTTTCAAGTCGTTAATGTTTCACTTGCTTCAAATGCTTCACATCTACCACAGGTTCAATGCGAGTGTCGAGAAATCAACTGCGGGTTATGGACAAATGACTGAATGAGCTTCTTGGTTGGAGAATGATATGCAACATGATGCAAAGATGCTTATGCAAATGCAATGTTATGAATGCAATAAGACATGGGATCAAAGATCACTGAATCCGAGGTTCACACTACAGGGGTCAAGGTCACAGATTCTGCAGGCCATAAAACAAGATATCCCTCACCTCGGGTAGGTAATCTATTGGTTTAAAACAGGGCATTCCAAGGGTTTTCAAACAAGGTCCCATGCACTAACCCTCAAAAGTTTTCCATCATAACGACGATTCGTAAGACGGTAATCCATTCAAAGGATGAGCACAGAGTTATGTCTTAATAACCTTTGGAATAAGGTTCTAAAAGTCCTCAGAATCACGGACTCCCAGGTCGGAAACAAAGACGCCATTACGACTGATCGTAAGACATAATCATTCCCAAAGGGGCCTCATCTGAGCGGTGGAAGTCAAACCAACTCGACGAGTCCTAAGTCTCGCAAATCAGTAAGCAACAACCTCCTAGCTTAGTGTATACTCGAAAAGCTCGGGTAGAAATCCTTTCTCCTCACAAACCATCCCCAATATACCCAACAAATAAGAGAAGCATAAGATAATAAAGCAATAATAAAGCAAACAAAAGCACATATGCGACAAACAAATTAGGTTTGGCTTGCTTAGGGATTTTCCATTTCCCCAGCAGAGTCGCCAGCTGTCGCTACTCGAAAAATAGTGGACCGGAGGCGAAAAGTGGAAGAAACAGAAGAGTCGCCATCGAACTTTATTTATCCCATGAGGGGAAGGGAAAACATCGAGAAAACCCAAAGAAGGAAGGATAAGATGGTCTCGCAACCAAATTACGAGTTCGGAAGCCGGTTATGTGAGGGGAAGGTATTAGCACCCCTCACATCCATCGTACTCGATGGAAACCATTTGTTTATCTATGTGTAAGGATGTTTGCTAAAGGATATTGCTTTCAAAGTGTGTTCTAAGAGGGAGAGAGAAGGGTAGAACCAAAGAATGTGAAAGAAAATAAGAGAAAAGATGGGGAGAAGAAAAGGGGACTCGATAGGACTTCGCGGTCCTATGCCTACGTATTCCCTCGTGCAATGGGAAAGTCAGAGTCAACGTAGTTCGAAGGACTACGGGTGAAGAAAATGGAAGGGGGTGGAAAACGGAAGATGGATAGAAGGTTGCTCGCCAAGATCATTACGATCTTGTGCCTACGTATCTTACATTCGGACGAGAATGAAGAATCAGAGCAATCGTAGTTCGACCTATGATTTGTTGGTGTTTTTTATGGACGATGCTAACGTGTGGGTTCTAGCAGTTAGGTGTTTTGCGGCTCGCTCGTGGAGTCTTATGCGTTACCTGTTTGCGGTAGAACGGACGTAACATGTCCTTTTTGAAAAGGTTGATTTTCGCCATCAAGGCAAGATGTCACATTTGATTTGTGAAGGTTGATTTTAAGGGCGGAATAAGTCCTCGGATAGAAACCCCTTCGGGTAGTACCCAATTCTTTATCTCAAAAGATTTGTTTTGAAAAATGTGTGGCGAATATAGTCACGTCTTCGTATTGAAAGACGAGTATCGAGACCACACACTCTAAAGTGAGCATCCTGACACTCGAAGAGGAAGAGGTCTTCACCCAATCCCCTTTCTTTAGTTCAATACAAAGAGAACTTTATTCTCTTATTAAAGGTGTTTTGATTTTAGATGGTAAGTGCTTTACGACAGTGAACCCTAAAGGTAATGTCAAGCACTCGGGGTAGGAGAAGGCCTTCGCCTAACCACTCCACGACCATCTAAGTTTATTAAGAAAATGTTTGAAAATGCACTTGGTACAAAACCAAGGTTTTTAGACACAAGGAGATGAAATAAAGAGAGAAAAAGGTTTTTGAAAGAATGGGTGGTGAATATAGTCACGTCTTCGCATTGAAAGACCAGTATCGAGACCACACACTCTAAAGTGAGCATCCTAATACTCGAAAAGGAATAGGTCTTCACCTAATCCTCTCTCTTTAATTCAATACAAAAAGAAGTTTTGAAAATGAGCACTTGGTACTAGACCAAGGTTTTTTGACTTTAGAAGAGAATGAAAATGAGGAATGAAATAGAAACCGAAATGAAATCGAAATGGAAATAAAATCAAAAAGTAAAAAAGAAAGTGACCTCATATTGATCAAGATTTTGAATCGATTGAAAGAAATCAACTAATCATGATTTTTGTTATATCATTGGCCCGAATAAATGAATAAAAATAATGAACAAAATAATGGAAATGAAATAAAATCGGAATAAATGGGCGAAAGAATAAAGGTCTCACCTTTATCGAGATTTAGTCGAGAAATTGATAAATCAATCGATATATGGTTTTCATTGACCCACAAAAATGAATAAAAATTAGTGAATAAATTGAAATAAATAAATAGGTAGGCCTCATACGTATCAAAATTCCATTGGTTTGAACAAACCAATTAAATCATGAATATTACTAGATCATTGGCCCGCATAAAATGGGAAGTGAAAAGAAATAGAATGGGATACAAAATCAAATCGAAACCATATCAAAGTTCGAAATAAAATAAAAACTAAAAAAATTAAAATCAGTACAAAGTTAAGAACAAAAAATTAATTAAAAACAACTAAATACTAAAGTTAAAACCTAAACAAATTTATAAACTAGTTGTTAATTAAAAATGCTAACTAAAACAAATTAAGAATGAGGAATCATATGGGCTTGACCCATCATCCCCAAGAAGAAACACGACTGGCCCTAAAAAAGGAAAGGGTGGAAATAGCACACTGGACCAAAGAAGGCCCAAACGAATGAAAAGTAGGGTTTGTCTGAAATCAAAGACATCAACACCTTGCCTATTCTCTCCCTCAAACACGGTCAAAGACCAAACAGTCAAAGAAAATCGCTCATTTGAAATGAACAAGTCAGACTTCAATAATCAAAAGAGCCCAAAACATGGTAAAGCGAAGAAACGCTTCAGATATTGACCTTCCTCGCACAATCCGTATGCCTCTAGATCTCTCCGCCTTGGTCTCGTTTCTGTTCTTCCTCGTCTTGGTTTCGCGACTCAGCCTCCATCTCGTTCGATCGCGCTGTGGTCCTTGATCTATCCTTAAATCTCCGCTCGCCGCGACGAAAGTGGGTACGTGATGGATTTACGACGACGGTGAGGTGGCAGTGGTTGTTTAGTGCGAATCGTGGTGGTTCGCGGTGATCGGAGGGAGTTGCGGTGGTTGGAGGAAGGTTCGATGGAGAGGGTGGATCCAACTGAAGGTTTTTTTGTTGTTTTAGTAATGTTTCTCTGTCTAAAATGAAAGGGAGGTTTGTGGTGGTGAGTGGAAGTCCAACGTGATGTTGAGGTTGAAGATATGGTGGTTGTAGAAGTTATACGGTGGAGGGCGATATTGTATATTTGAATGAAACAGGGCACTGTGTGTTCAGTCGTGGTTTATAAAAGAAATGACATTGTTGTAGAGGCTTGTTGTGGGTTATGATGCTTCAATGGTGTAGGGGAGTATTGTTGAAGGTTTCGAGTGTAACAGAGGAAAAAATCGGGTCTTGTTGATTGATCCTCATCATATCTCAGAGTGAGTTCTTAAATATTTAGGATTTCTTCCCCTTTTTAAATCGTCCTCCCCCTCATTTTAAAACCAAAATTTCTCTTTTTTTTTTAATTTTTAGTGTTGTCTTTTTCATGACAGACTGTTGTTAGTTGTTGATGTGGTACAGGTCTGAAAATTGTGTTGGTTGCGCAAGAAAAAGTGAAAATAGGTGGTACGTATGGCACTGTGTTGGTAGCAGGTTTTTGATGTGTGTGTTGTCATTGTCTTGTTGGTGTGGTCTTTGCAGCAAGGTCGTTTGTCTGGAGTGTATGAAGCAGAGTTTTGTTATTATATTGATTCGTGTAGGGAGGGACGCAGGAGTGCAGATCTGCACTTTTCATATTTTTAGCATTGTTTGTAATAAAGAAATTTGGAAGGTTGTGGACTGTTAGAAAATGAATTTTTTTTTTAATGATTTTTTTTATTGAATTATGAATTTATTTATAAAAATGGTTAGAAAGAAAGTGGATATAGATAAGTGGGTTGGAAATGTGGATTGGATGTGGGTGATTGAATTTGAAATGGATTTAGAAAATGGGATTGGATGAAATGGATTTAGAAAAATGACAAAATGGTTTATGGATAATGGATGGATTTTTGTATCATGATTTGGGATTTAATGATAAAAGATGAAATGAAAAATAAAAATGAATTTGACAAATATTGTTAATTTGCAAAGAAAAGATATTGGATTGAAATGAATAACATGAATGGATCTTGAAATTGAAAATGAAAAATGAAAATTGAATGGATCCCAAAATTAGTTAAAATGGATATTGACCTATAGAAATGGTTTATGGACAACGGATAGTCAAAAATGGAAAAGGAAAGTGAAATAATGGGTAAGGAATGAGTTTTGCCATATGCTTCCACAACACTTACAACCTTGACAACTAAATTTGAACGCCACTCATCAAATCATGGAGGATCTGCCTTGAATTGAACTGATTAGTTATAACAAACGAATCCACTTGATCCTGGCCACTTGAGTACCAATAAGTCGAAATCTTCCTGTTGAACCAACTGAACAAGAATATGCTTTTAAAATCAGAAGATTATGAATTGAACCGTGAATCTCGATACGCTGCACCAAACCCTGATTGGAAATCAAATCTAGTCCTTTGGTAATCGTTAACCATGAAGCACTTGACTTACACACAACCTGATAACTTGGTCCACACACAGACAACCTACATTGAATCTTCAGACACAACCACTGGAATGAAAAACACCCTAGCCTTGATCTTGAAACAAAACTCGTCCGACCAAGATTAGGTCAAGACCATTAAACCTCTATCAGTAGTGCATACGTGCACCTGCCCTGACAAGCCTGATGAATCTTGATGAGGAGTTAGAACCCAACCCTTGCTTCAGACTTGAATGGAAGAACCTAAAAAAAAAATAAGAAACCTTGATTCAAAGGACCTCCTGATCCCATGTCGTATGATATGAGTTAATGCAAAAAATGATATGATATGCAAGGCTAGGGTTAGGGTGAAAATTAGGGTGTGACACCGAGGACTCAGTTGCGGCACTCCTCCCGAGATGTGACAGTGGCAGACCACATTATGTGGCAAATCCATTGCACATTCTCGATCCGAGGACCCAATGCTGGGAACTTGCTATAGGTTATCCTTTTTGAAAGAGAATTAGTGGAGGCACTCCTTGATTGGCGATAGTACTGTACCCCCGAGGGATGAATGTACTATTGCTTCTCGACCTCAGTGCCAGAAGCTGAGGGCCTTTCGTTTTGGGGAATCAGTTGAGGCCTCCTCGATTGATGATGATGCCAAACCAGAAATGGTGAACGTATCATCATTTCTCGACCTGAGAGCCCGGGATACTGAGGATCTTAGCACCCACATGTGAGAGGGACGGGTTGTTTACAGGTTTGCAGGTAACCTTGACTTTCATCCTACCTGGTATTCTGGTTCTCTTATCAGTGTGGACTCATCAGCCTGGTATTATGGTATTCTGATTATTCCGACACCCTGATTATGCCAATATTCTGGCATTCCCGTATTCTGATCACGCCCGTGTTCTGTTTATTCTGGTATTCTGATTATGCCGATATCCCAGCATCCTGGCATTCTGATTAGTCGGATATTCTGGTATTCCGGGGTTCTCTTCAGAGTATACTCATGAACCTATTCAGTCATCAGCACAGCATAGTGATTATTCAGATTATATGGAAGCTTTGATCCCATGTCTGTTGCATCTGCATCATCATTTTCGCATACATGTTCTTGTATTTCCAAGGGATATTAACTTTGAGACTTGTTACTGAGCATTTCCATCCATTTCTTATGTTTATTCTAAAAATTTTTTTTTGTGAATCAAAGCATAATGATTCCTTGGAAATATTCGAACATGGCATTCTGCATGGCATTCACATACTCATATGCATAACAGGTGTTCTGGAGCGGATTTCTCATTCCGACTGGGTATCCTCTTCAGAAACGGTCAACATGACTTCTTCCAACTACTCGATTCACCACAATCAAGATTCAGGTATGGAACAACTCCGAGCGGAGGTGACTGAGATGAAGGCCCAACTAGGGCATTTTATGGTGGACATACAAGCGTTGTCCCGAAGTCAGGAACTGCTGAAAGAAGAAGTCAATCGGATGAAGACTCAGATGGGCCGGGTTATGGAAATTCTGAATGTCATGTTAAGAAAGGAAAACAATCAGGTGCCCGCTTCCGCAACAGAGGTTCTCACTCCTCCTACCTCTTTGGGGTCTCCTCTAGACCATGGATTGCCTCGTGAATCCTCTCCACCGTCAGAGCTTTTTCATCAACAGCTATTTCTTGAGGGTCTTAAGCCAGAGAAGACTGAAAAGAAGTTTAATCCGATTTCGATGCTATACGCCGAGTTGCTTCAACACTTGCTCAAGCTTCGGCTAATTGATTTGGTTGATGCGGGACCTCCACACACCAAGTTTCGTATGGGTTCCAATGTCCATGATAGGTGTGAATTCCATTCAGGGGTACCTGGTCATGATGTTGAAAATTGTAAGATGCTCAAGTATAAGGTCCAAGAGCTTATTGATTCAGGGGCAATTGAGTTTGCGCCCATCAGCACTGTCAAGCGAAGAGATGTTCCTCCAACTGCTGCTAAAGAGGTGGATATTCCTCCCTCCTCTCTGGGACCTTCCTCAATCCAGAAGCCTTGGGTTCCAAAACTACCGCATCAGCAAATCACAGCTGGGACTCTCCCGGTTGCATCCTTTCATCATCAACAGAAGCAAGAAAGGGTTTTTGATCCTCTAACGACGTGTCAGGCCGAATTACGTCAACAACTACTTCAGTTAAGAATGATTGAGCTCTGGCAGCTGACTCCTCCTGCAAAGCTTCCAAAAGGATAAGATGCTAATGCTCATTGTGATTTTTACTCAGGGGCACCACGACATGATATTGAGGGGTGTAGAGCATTCCAGCACCAAGTGCAAGACTTAATTGACTCTAAAGCAATCGAGTTCGGACCGGATGGCATGAAGGTATCAGGTGATCTTACGCCAGTAGCTGCAAAGGAAGTGAGTATTCCTTCCCCTTCTCTAGGGTCTACCTCAGGTCACGGGTGTATTCCTCAGCTCTAGGTTTTCAAAGCCATCACGTCAGCAACCTTTGTTTGTTCCTCAGCCAAATGTGGAAAGAAAAGTACAAGGGCAAACTAGGCACCCTAACCAACATTGGCAGCAAAACCGTCAGCAACAGAGGTAATGAGGACTCAGAAGGTCTGAAAGAGTGTCTGCTCCAGTTCCTATTTCTCAAAGTCGGCTTCTTACTCGACTTCTCCAAGGCTCTTTGATTCAGCTAGGCAATGTCACGCCAGTGCCGTTTCCTTTTCCTCCAGATTATGACATGAATGCCAGGTGCGAGTTTCACTCAGGAACATTGGGACATACAATTGACAATTACAGAGTGTTCAAACATAAGGTGCAAGACTTGATTGACTCAAAGATTATCACACCAGACGGGTGGCCCACAAATTGAACTTTCTTCATCAGATTGAGTACCCAGTCTGCAAAGACATCTTCAGAATCAATAAGTCCAGACGGAGTCAAGCCTCCTCAACACGGACAATCATTTAGCTTCTTTACTGCATTTTCATGTGTAGCTTTTTATGTTGTCAAAACATTTGTATGCATGCATGGAATTTGCTTTTCTTTTATGTTAATTCTAATAAAGCGCGCATGTTTTTCCTGAAGTAATTCATTCGTATTCACTCATAAGTTTGTATATGTGCATTGCCATACCAACTGTCGTGCTTAAACTCTTGAAGGAGGATGATGATTTGAAAACGCAAAAATCTCTAATTGTGTGCTTTTGAACAGAACCCTGTTGAGGATGTACAGGCATTGTTTCAACTCCCCAAACACTGAAGATATAAGGGAGATAGACCCTCGTTAACCCCTTTGAGCCTTGAAGTAGGAGTTTCTTTTCGTACAAAAAAACCCTCACATTTAACCCAGGGGCAGGGTAGGCGTTAGTTAATTTGACCGAGCATTCAAATTTCAAAAAGAGTGTGCATCTGAGAATCCATTACCTTCTATTCCACCGTCAAGAGGTCAAGAGATGTGAAACCACAATGGTTATCCATCAACAATCAAAGAGTGAGGCAATCACGACCCTTTCAACAAAGTCAAGACAAGCCAGTGTCACACGATTTGTTCCGAAAAAAAAAAGAATAAAAAAAAAAAGAAAAAAGCCCGCTAAGTTGAAACTTGAAAACAAGCAACTTAGGCAAAAGTTAGGGCATCCCGCTGGACTTCAAAATCTAAAGATTCAAAAGAATCAGTCCAGGCAAAAATTAGGGGAAAAAAAAAGCAAAAGAATGCGAAAGCGAAAAGCGAAAAGGATTACAAAAGAAAATCCTCGAGCAAGAACAAAGTCGTGTGACTACGAACAAAAGACAAAGGGGTGACTGTCACTCCAAAGCCTCATTAGGTGTCAAACCATCAGATGCATGGGTTCCTTAAAGATCACAAAATCTTTTTGAGAGGCGAACGCTTGTGCAAATTGGCTGAATGTAGGACTGGAGAACATCACAAAGAGTGGGTGGGCACCAATAAACTTTGAGCCATAAACCATTTTTCTCAAAACCGTGAACCAGGCCACGATACAACCCTCAAAAGTCCTAATTAAAATAGGGTTATTTCGAAAGCATACTACCAAGAGATAGCGTTCCTGACTCTTATGAGTGATGCTAAAAGATCTTGTTGGTATTGCATGTGCATGTTTTCTTTCATTCAAAAATCAATGTCGTATCCTAAGAAGTGATTCGTTCATAGCTTTGCGACATCGTTTCAGTAAGACTTCAAGATTAACATGTGTGTTGCATTAGAATTTTCATTCTCGGAATAAAACATTTTCTGCTTGCGTACATTTGTTTGACATCAAAAGAAGTTACATATGGAAATTCAGCCCAGAAGCTTAATCTTGCCGAGTTGAGAATCCTGAAACTCTCGAAGGACAGCCACATCTAATGGTACTTCCTCAGGAAACTTTGTTGAGCGGGGTTTTTTCCAACAAGGTGTGCTAAGACGTAGTCGATCTGGGACAGTCACGTCGAATCCTCTCTTTAAGGTGTAGCCAATCTGAGCCAATCACGTCGAGAAGCCACTTCAAGGTTCATACTGGGGCAGGTCATCCCAAGAGCACAGGAAGTTAGTCCATCCAGACTACTGATCAGCCTATCCAGGGTTCAAAGTATTGGGGCAGAATATCTCACGGCGATATGAGATCGTTCATGAATCTTCTCGAGGCGAATTCCTCTGTAGACCATACAGTCTGAGGCAGTTACTTCGAGATCTGATGAATCTCTCCAAGAGTTTGAAGACATTGAGGCGTTTTGGATGTCAAGTCTTCTGTAAAATCCTCTTGGGACAATTTCTTTTGGTGAACCATGTTGGTCTGGGGCAAGTGAAGTGAAAAATTGCTGTTCACGCATATGCAGTCAATCAGCCAAAAGGCTTGAAACAAAGGGGCATTCCAACCCAAGGCATTTGTGGTCCCCGTCTTCAGCAGGCTTCATTAATAATGTTCCCAGAAAGAGACGTATCGAAACCTTTCCTCCAATAAGTGGTGGTTCAGCGTTAGATTTTTTCAGTTGCAGAAGTCATATCCTGGGGCACATGTGCATATTCTTTTGTTGCAGGTAACAGGTACAAGTATTCCGAGAGCATGGATCATGTCTGCTAGATGAAGAATCACTTGCTCCCATGCAGAAGACTGGGGTAATCCTGTTCAGGGAAGGGTTCACTTGTCACCCTTTTGTCACAACGTTTATTAATTGAGTCCATCATTCGGTCGGCGGTCGGTCACGACGTTTCGATATCGGTAAATGGAGTTCAACTGGATAGTGTTGTATCTTATTAAGTCGATTCTCTCCTTCAGTACTTCCAATAGCTACAAGCTTTTCTGTGTCGATAACGGTTGTGAATTCCCTAGTAGAGTTGCTTCGCAGACACCGAAGTTAATGGTCAATCCCCAGTGAAATTGCCAGGAGTTTGAAGATGCTTAATCTTCTGTAAAATCCTCTTAGGACGTTTTCTTCAGATCAATCTTGTATCATGGAGCAAAGAGCAAGTTGTTGACCCTCCCGAGCATGGGGCATTTTGAATTTCCCCAGCAGAAGATGTTCTAGATCTATTATCGCCAGTAGAGTGACCTCACAAGTCTCGGCATTTGCTTAAGAGTTTGAAGATGCTTGGTCTTCTGTAAAATCCTCTTAAGAGACATTCCCCAGCACGAGACGCTTTGAAGTTGTTTGCCCCAGCAGAGTTTGTTGTCAACTCATTATTCCCCAGTGGAGTCGCCTAACATGGGACGTTGTGGCTCTTATTCTAAGCTTGATAGCTTTGTTCCTCAGCAGACTACAATGGATTTCCTGTGTGTTCTCCCAGCAGATCTGAGGACTCTTTCAAAGCATATCACAACAGAATGTCTTCTAACCAAGATTTGTGTATCCCTGACGGAGTAGTTCCGGTCCCCAGCAAGACTTGTCTCTGGTAGTGGTACCCCCCACAGAGTTCAGCATTGAATCTTGTCAACAATACTCCCCAGCTGAGTTGTGTTCTTCCCCACAGAAGTTTAGCGGGTCAACAGAATCTCTTCTTCAGCAGAGTGTTAACATATTCTCCTCGGGTTTGATAGATCCCCCAAGCAGAGTTTTAATGACTTGTCTTCTTTGGCAGAGTGTTATCACATTTTTTACCCAGCCAAGTCAGAAAATTCTCATCCCCAGCGGAGTTGCTATGACCAGAATTCGTCCCCAGTCAGATGAAATAGTTCCCGGCAGAGTCATCATTCTCCGTATCTCAAAGTCCAATTTATTTTTTGCAAGCATGACAATTCGAAGCAAACAGACTGTTCATTCATCCTCCAGCAGAGATATCATCCTTTCGGGAGTCTCTAAGGTCAAGTCATTGATCATTATTCCTCAGCATAGTCAGTAGAGATGGTTGACACGGATGCAAAGAGTAATCCAGTATTGGAATTTTTAAAGTCCAACCGTAGATTGGCAAAAGGTCCATCCAAGGGTGGCAAATTCTTAAAGTCCAACCGTAGATTGGCAAAAGGTCCATCCAAGGGTGGCAAATTCTTAAAGTACAACCGTAGATTGGTAAAAGGTCCATCCAAGGGTGGAAAATTCTCAAAGTCCAACCGTAGATTGGCAAAAGGTCCATCCAAGGGTGGTAAATTCTCAAAGTCCAACCGTAGATTGGCAAAAGGTCCATCCAAGGGTGGCAAATTCTTAAAGTCCAACCGTAGATTGGCAAAAGGTCTATCCAAGGGTGGCAAATTCTTAAAGTCCAACCGTAGATTGGCAAAAGGTCCATCCAAGGGTGGCAAAGCAAGGCAAAAGTCCACCCAAAGTGTGGCAAGTCAGTAGTCGTCTGACTCCATTCAAAAGACAGCAGCTAAGTCCAACCGTAGATTGGCAAAAGACCATCCAAGGGTGGAAAAGTCCAACCGTAGATTGGCAAAAGGCCCATCCAAGGGTGGCAAAGTAAGGCAAAGTCCAACCGTAGATTGGCAGAAGACCATCCAAGGGTGGCAATGCAGCTGTAAAGTCCAACCGTAGATTGGCAAAAGTCCACCCGTAGTGTGGCAAGTCAGTAGTCTTCTGACTCCATTCAAAAAGGCAGTCCACCCGTAGTGTGGCAAGCCAGTAGTCGTCTGGCGTTGTTCTAAAAGACATTGCAAAAGTCCACCCGTAGTGTGGCAAGCCAGTAGTCGTCTGGCGTTGTTCTAAAAGACATTGCAAAAGTCCACCCGTAGTGTGGCAAGCCAGTAGTCGTCTGGCGTTGTATAAAAGACATCTCTCCAGTGTTATTCTTCATCATCAGAGTTTTATTCAAGCAGAGTTCATTTGGTTGGGTTTATATCCCTTTTCTTCTTCTCTATAGAGTGCAAATTTTCTGGTTATTCTCCGGTATTCAATCCCTCCATACCTTGAAAGTCTGACAGCAATCGCTATCATCCATTCAGGTCTACAGTGATTGAATAGGGGCAGCTGTAATACCCCAAAATTTGCCCTCTCATTTTTTTATAGCATTTGGCATGTGCTTTCATTTCATTGCATTGCATTCAAGCATAGAAAAAATAAATAATAAAGCATTGCATTGCATCTTGCATAAGGACATGGGATCGAAGAGTTTTCATGCTATTGGTATTTTTCTATTCAGAGGCTCATCAATATCCAAGGGACACTTATCAATGGAAGATCAGGAGATTAGGGTTGAGGAAATCAATGGTTATCAAGACAAAGCATTTGTGGATTGATTTGAGGAGCATTAGGTCATGTTTGATTGAGCTTACTGAGTGACATTTTGGAATTCATTAAGAATTAAGGAGTTTGGTGGTGTATTCACTTGATATCCGTTCACTTCACCATAATTAATTTTCTTTCCACATTCGAAACCATTTGTCAATATCCATAGTATAATCCAATTAACCATTTCTTAACCTTTCTTTTATTCTATCCATTCTTAATCTCATCTCACTATCCAATACCCATTTTCTTAAACCAATTCCAATTATCCAAGTTTAATATCCCTTTTATTCTTTACACCCAATATGGATTCATTATTTTGTCCATTACCAAACTTTTTTCCAAACATCCATTTCAAGATCCAAAAGTTATCATTATCCACTTTTATGTCATTATCCATTTATAATATCCATATCCATTAATTCCAAATTCGACATCCATTTTGTATATCATTTTTTCTAAACCTCCCCATATCCAATTTCATTTGACTCCATCCTCGTAACCAATTTCCTATCCAAGTTCTAATCCACATTTCGCCATAAAACTCACTTGCTCATTTTGTTTAAAAACCATAAACCTTTTTGACCATTTTCATTTTAAAACCACAAACCAATGGGTCTAAAGTTCATAAGCCAAATCATACTCGAGTTGAACGATCTACCTGACTTATAATTGTTGCGGATGCTTTCTTGAGTACATTGCATATTCACCTCGGTTACAAATTGAAGCAGTCAATTGACTCTAAGTCTAACGCCACCACAATGCAACTACTATACTCAAAGGAATAGGAGGTTCTATGGAACTAAAGTGCCCACAAAGTGAACAGATATTGAATGAATTCAACGGGGCCCTCTCTCTGGTGATTTTCCTTCTTGTTGTGTTTAGCAAGGAAAATCATGCGGAAAAATAAAAGTTCAAAAAAGGAAAAATGCGTGGCGCAGTAGCAACTGCAAGAAGAGAAAAAATATACAAACAACTTCATACCAAATTCACTAACGGAACCGAGTTTACACCAGATTTCAATAACAAAATTCACAAAATAACAATTTCACAAAAACCACCATAACATTGGCTAACTATCATCAAAACCTCTAACCTTCTTTCTCTAACAGAATTTTCCAATTCTCTCTAACTTCTAATAACTTCTAACAACTTCTAACAACCTCTAACAGAAAAAGCTTGCACCAATCTCCTTCGGATTCAATCTTCATCCTCCGCTCCCTTTCTCGATTCAGTTTCTTCATCCTCATTCTCCAATTGCATTCTCTGCAAGAAATTCCATGACCTCTACAATTCAATATCTTCGATCTTGAGCCTCTGCAGAACCGAAGAATCTTCATCAATTCAACGCGTCTTCATCGCTCTCATCGCCATCTTCATTCATCAACCTACAAATTTCAACCATTGAACCACCGTGCCAGAGTTCAAAGTCAAGAAGAATCGCACAACCAAACTCAAATCAACCGTTACAGACTAACGCTGAAGAGATCGGAGGAGAAGAAGATTCATACAAAGAAGAAGTGGAGAAAGAGTAGAAAAGAAAAGATCGAAGTCGAAGAAGAGGAAATTCATACCTGAATCGGATTCGGCGATTTCACTTCATCATCATCTTCATTGTAAACTCAACAATTACACAACAGCCGTTCAAATGCTTGCTGGCAGAATCAACGTAACACATCACTCGAACCGTCGACAGCAACTAGCTTCTCGAATTCAGGATTTCAAATTCGACCTTCATCATCAATTCAAGTACCTGCATCAAAACAACACCAACAAATGATTCAAGAACTTATCATCAATCCATAAGCGAGTGGAATCGGAGGAATAAAAATGAGCAATAATCAATAATCAGTGATCGAAGAAGAAGCAGAACAAGAAATTAAGAAGAATATTATCTCACCTCTGGTTTTCTGTTTCTCGTCGGAAACTTGAAGAAGCGCCGGACTTATCTCCGGTAGGTACGTAAACTTCACTCTCTCTTTAGTTGCGGCCTCAGATTCAGAATCCGTTGTGTTTTTATGGTTAATGCTTTGAACTTTTGTGGATTTTGGTTCTCGATTGTCTCTCCTCCGATCCGGTAGTTTGGTTAAGATTTAGAAGAAATGGAGGTCGGATTCGTAATCACCATGTAAAGATGACTAGGGTTTGTGCTTAGAGTTTAGTGTTTGGAGGTGGTGGATCACCGGAGAAGACGGCGGCGCCGCCGGCGGCCATCGGCCTTCTCCGGCCGTTTAGAGAGAGAGAGACGGACGATTGAAAGAGAGAAAGGCGTTTGAGAATTTCTCATCCTTGTGATTCTTAAGAGGTCAAAGAGATAAGGTTTAGGGTGGTGGTCCATTCCGGCGGTGACACTTGTCGCCGTCCGGTAGGGCCACCTGTTAATCTAATGCATGTATCCCCACCAGGCTTACCATGCGCCCTCACATCCAGACCTTTGTATGATCCCCATAGATGATCAAACGGACCAGACTAGTCAACCATTTGACTGAGAAACACCATACACCCTCAGGACCTAATTGTCTAATGGGCCCAGTGTAACGTCTACTCGCACCCCCTTTTTGCGAGCCCATGAGGGGTGAATGGAGGAATTGCTAACTGCGCACCCCCTGGCTTCTTTCTTTCTTTTTAATTTATTTTTCTACATTGTTCAAAACACGAATTCTAATAATAGAAAACATTGCTCAAAAATTCTGAATAAATTCATGGTTGATCATAAACATGTCATGTAATTTTTGATCATTTTTATTTTCCATTTTGGTTCATGTTGATTTTCTTATTGAATTTTTCTTTAAGGTGTATTCATATGTTCATACTTTGGGATACTTGTTGCATATTTGATTTTTTGTAACTAGTTAGGAATTGAATTTTTATAGGTCATTTGGTACATGTATTAAGCACACATTGGAGAGCCTTACGCTTTTTTTTATGAATTTTTAGACTATATTTGATGGCGTGTTCGACACCATTTTGTATATGTTCGTTAATCGGCTACGAGTGAATTGTTTGATTTAATTTGAGCTTGTTAAAAGACAAATTTTGGTCCTATATTTTGGTTATGCATCACTCCTGAATTCATTGTTCTTTGATTAAAATACCATATTTTTCCAAAACATGCAACTATTTCTCATGGAATTTTGTTTGGGGATCTATTTGATTGAAATATCTAGACTTAGGTTTGGTTTTGTGCATTCTTTTAAGACCTTTTGAACACTTCCTTTTGCCATTTCCTTGTGGAAATTGAAAGTTCAATAATGAAGGGTGTAGGTACTGACTTGTAGCCTTACTAACCATACTCACTTGACTTCTAATTTCATCTTATTCTTTTTAAAGTTGCATGACTTGTATGTTGCATTTTAGGTGATGATACTTGTACATAACTTGTTCAAACTTTGAGATTGCTTGGATACATGACTTCCATATGCTTCTAATGACATTTTCACATCTTAATACACTTCATCCACTTCTGACCTTGAGATATAATTATGCTTTAATTCATTTACATGATGCCTAAACATCTATTTTCTTCAAGTTTGCGAATAATATACATTTGTGTAAAGTTTTGGTACATAGTTTGACATAGTTTGATCTCATTAGGTATTCTAACCTTAATTGAACGTCATTAGACTTAACTACTGATTTTAGAAGTCCTTTAACACTTAGGATCCTTATTCATTGATTCTTATTTGCTTGATCATTACTTTTTATTCCTTTCTTTACTCCGTTACTTGTAATTGGTTTTTGAACTAACCTTTTTCATGTAGGTGCAAGGTAAGTAAGTGTGGGGACTTAGTTCCACATACATTTCTTTCTCTTATACTCTCTTATCTCTTTTAAATAATTCAATTTGTGTTTGATAAGCATTTACATGCTCCCTTTGAATAACTTCTCCTTCATCCCTCCTTAAGATCAACTTAGCTTCCTTTTTGGAAGTAAGTTGTTTCTTTTGCTCTTCTTCTTCTTTCTTTTAGAAGTAGGTTTCTTGAACCACATTAACCATAGGATCACTATGTATGATAACATTAAGGTTGAGTCTTAGTCTTCCTCATTAGATTTTCACCTTTGATCCGTTTTTGAGTCTTTCTTCTCTCATCTCAAAACAAAGAGAAAAAAATACTTAATAAAGGCATAACTAATATTGTATGTGAGCCTTTCATGTAAGAATGAGATAGTGAGGGATCTTCTCTCATTTTCTTAGAATGTTTAGCATACGTCCCGTCTGGGGACGATGTGCGAGGCATTCAATCTCACATGAAGGACTGAAATACAATGTGAGTTACTAAACACCAATAATCAAAACTATTCTTGCTTAAAAGACAAAAACAAACAATAACGTCTTTCCTTCGGGAACTCTTTTCTCATCTCACTCATTCTCAACGTACGAACGCACTCCTCCTCGTTCTCTTGTAAGATGGTAACACACTCGGACCAGCGAGCCTGCAACACCTGAGCTAGAACATTAGTCGTTCCCTAAAAAACACAAATAATCCATCCCTAATGAGGGGAACTACGTCGCTCTGATTCTCATGTTCCCGATGAGATACGTAGGCAGTGGGGTAGGGCCCATTCGAGCACTTATTTTATTTTCCCTACATTTGTTTCTTGTTCTCTCTCTCCTTTCTTTTTTCCTTTTCCTGTTCCTTTTCCTTTCCAGTAGCAGTGAAGCTCCAGTTTTCTACACCCTTTGATCGAGACAAGCAAGCTTGGATCCCATCGGGTACGATGGACGCGTGGGGGTGCTAATACCTTCCTTGCACGTAACCGACTCCCGGACCCAGTTCTCTTGGTCGCAAGACCATGCTTTTTCCTTCCCTTCAGGTTTATACGGTGTTTCCTTTCCCTCTCTTGGGATAAATACACATTGCTGGCAACTCTGTTTCAGTGCCACTTTCGCGTTTGTACTAGGATGAAAATCCCGGGAGCGACAGCGAGCTGCATTCTATAGTCAAACCATGGCCTTTTAGAGGTTGGGCTTTGGATTTGATCGGAGAAATTCAACCTGCATCCTCCAAGAATCAGAGATACATTTTGGTAGGTATTGACTATTTTACGAAGTGGATCGAAGCGATACCTTTACCAAATGTGGATCAAGAAGATGTGATCGAATTCATTCAAAAATATATCATTTATAGGTTTGGAATCCCGAAAACGATTACAACAGATCAAGGATCAATCTTTACTGGTCGAAAAATGCAGGAGTTTACTAGAGAAATGGGTTTCAAACTCTTAACCTCTACACCTTATTATGCTCAGGCTAATGGTCAGGTCGAAGCAGCTAATAAAGTGGTGATTAGTTTGATCAAAAAACATGTGGGAAAGAAGCCTATAAATTGGCATAAGACATTGGACCAGATCCTCTAGGCATGTCTAACCTCTCCTAAAGAAGCAACTAACACTACTCAATTTCGATTGACTTTTGGTCATGATGCAGTATTACTTGTTGAGATCTACCTTCAGTAGACAAGGATTCAGAGACATCATGAAATTCCTTCTGAGTCTTATTGGAATATGATGTTAGACGAATTGGTGGATTTGGACAAGGAGAGACTTAACGCTTTGGAATTGTTAAAGCGACAAAAGAAAAGAGTGGAGAAGTCTTACAACAAAATGGTTAAGGTTAAGACCTTTTCACCTGGAGATTTAGTTTGAAAGGTAATCCTGCCTATGGATCGAAAGGTCAGAGCCTTGGGCAAATGGTCCCCAAAGTGGGAGGGCCCATTTCGAATTACTAAAGTATTTTCGAACGGCGCATATGAAGTTGAAGAATTAAATAAGGATAAGCGCGTGCTAAAAATAAACGGGAAATATTTGAAAAAATATAAACCCATATTGCAAGAAGTAAAAATAGCAGTCGAAGAGTCATGCAAAGGAAATAACCAACATGGTGAATTAAAATTCTTTTCGCCAAACAAATGGCTTAATGTCATTACAAAAATAAGCCTTAAAAGGCAAAATAAAATTATAAATGTTAAACAGGGAAAGACTCTTTCAGTTTTTCAAATTTGGATTTCTGAATCTGAAGACGACACTCGTAAAGGGCCTTGTTAGTCGAAAGTTCCTCAATTTCTTTGCCAAGTTTTTGAGCCCTTTCGACATGGTGCACTCTAACTTCAAGCTCTTTAGCTATTTCCTCTTGGTTGATTTGTTGTAGTTCTTCTTTGCGCTTTTTAGCCTGAGAGATTTTGTTTTGAAGAACAACAATTTGATTCTCCCATTTGAGAATGTTTTCGTCACAGCTTGCCGCCTCTTTCTTATTTTGTTCAGAGGTCTTCTCCAATTCAGTTACTTTGTTAGTTGAATTTGAAGCGGCGTCCCACTCAGCAAGTTGTGTTTCCGTCTTATTTTCAAGCTTTTTTTAGTAGTCTCGAAGCCGGTTAAAGTCTGCCACCACCAGGTCAATTAAAGTGGTCAGATCCACAACAACATCATTCACTTCAGGAGGAGCCTCCAGAACATTGACTTATTTTAAGATTTGTTTCAAGTCAAATTGAGCAGACGAATATTTCTCTGGGAGTTGGAATAAATCAATATTGAGGATTTTCTGTCGAATCTGGGTCAACACTTCGTCTATGGATTTTGTGCCAGACATAGCCCCTGAGGTGGTCGAACTGCTGGTAGTGGTGTCAGCAAAGTTATAACGTGCACTGAGCATGGCCTTCAGATATTCCAATGGTCTTTTCACTTTCAAACTTTCGAGTTGCTCATGGGAGAGATGGGTCGAAGTCGTGGTGGTTGAAGCAGCTTTGAGATGATCATTAAGGTTTTTCTTGTCGCTTCTTCCTTCTTCGTCCGCAGCAACCTTTGGAGTTGTTGGCTCTTCACCTACTTTCTCTTCCTCCTTTTCGTCATCAGTTTTGACCTCCCCATCTTTCTCTTTGTCATCATCTTTTAAATTGATGGGAGAGTTGTCTTCAGGATCGCCTTCTATGGTAAATGCTGCATTGGGCATCACAGTGTCCCCACCAATGTCAACCAAGATATCGTCCTCAGGACCTGTTTCTTCTTTAATCACATCTTGAGTAGGGGTTGTGGTAGTGATCTTGGAAAGTTTTTTAGAAACAGTGATTGGCGGATTTACTTCAGTGGCAGATTCTTTGGTCGAATCCTTTAGGGAAGGCTTAGAGAGGCTTGTTGGCTTGTAAGTTGGATCGCTGCTGGTCTTGGGAAGAACTTGGACCATGGGATGTCCATGAGTATCGACAAGAACCTAGAAGATAAATAAGTCAAAACTTTATCATAAAAATAACGGCTTTAACTGCCGAAGTACAAAAAGAACATACCTGGGGAATTTCAATCCTGAGACTAGAATTCTCACTTTCCGCTAGAGCTGGGGTGACTTGCTCGACAGGATTTTTGTGAGGAGTCTTCTCCAATATCCTGGAGGCAGAAGGCTTGGATTATTGAGGCTTCGAGGGTTTCTTCTTCTTTTTTGAAGGGTTGGCTTGGTCGGGTGATTCGTCACCATCATCCGATTCAACAACTGAAGCGTCAGGTTCTTTTTCTTTTCTTTTCTTTGGCGTCGAAGAAGGTCTCCGACTTCCTTGTAAAACAAAAAGAGATCTCATTAGTATGTCTTATAAAAGTAATAATATATAAGGGTTGTGATCAAGGGAAAGGCGAAACCATACCCTCACCACGGGTTTCTTGGTAGTGTCTTTTTGGTCTTCCACATCCCCTGCAGTTGACCCTTCGATAGTAGCCGGCTTCTTGACAGGAATTTTTATGGCTAAGAAGAAAGGAGAAACTGAAACACAAGTCAAAAGATATATATATATATATATATATATATATATATATGTGTGTGTAAATGAAAAGTGGTGTCGAGTATCTCCTCATTCCACACCTTCATATATTGGAGTTTCCACGCGAACGTGTTCTATGCCAATATGAAGGTGGCCTTTGAAATTGTCCAAGGTGTACTTAGTCGGAACCACTCGCTTAGCGCGTTTTTGATAGTCTTGACGAAGAAGTTTCATGGAATCCCCACAAGTGAACCAATCTGGAAATGGAGGGCTAAAAGCAACGCCAAATTCAGCAGATGGTAGAGGAGGGAATTTTGGTGGATAGAGGTTAAAAGTTCTCTCATAACGTTGATTTGGTCGAAATTATGAAGGTAGTTTTAACTTATCCAGTTTTCTTGTAAATTTCTCTTTCAAAGTTACGGCTGCTTCGCTTATGGTTCGACTAAGTTCATTGGGCCTATAGGTAGTTTCAAAGTATTTCTGGAATGCTTGAATCTCTTTGATGTGTCTTGAAGTACCTTTCTTTGACTTGTCCTATACAAGGGCGAAAGCTTTGGTCAGTTGAATAGTAAAGGAAGACACGTCGAAAAATTATGAATTATAGTACTCTCTCCACCAGTCATCAAACTCTTGAGTATAGAGAAAGCTGGGTTTAAAAGGCACTGGTTGAATTTCGACCAGATTTGAGTATCTCTCTAGTAGTTTGGTGCATTCAGCTTTGTTATGCATCATGTTGTAGTGTATCAAAGAGCCTTTCCTCGAAAAGAGGGGTTTGGGTTTTATCTGAGTTAACCCAAACTGTCGAGAGACCAGGTTGGGTTGGTAGTTGACAAGTGAAATTTTCAGCTTTGAGGGGTTGAGCCTGGAGGCTAAGAGCCTAGGGGTTAGGAAAGATTCCCAGACATTGAGGAATTCCGCTTCTTGGGTTTTTGACTCTACGGGGAGCTTCCTGGTAAACCATGCTGGCCCAATTTTTCTGTTGGCCAAAGGATCCATATTAGAAGTAAAGTTATGACGTTTGGCGAACATCATAACGTAGCCAGTAAAGGTTTGTTGGAGGCTCAGACCTTCGTCATTAGGAGTTAGCTGCGCCAGTCTAGCTCCTTCGACTCTTCTATCCTTCAGGGCAGCTTCGTCCACCATGTTTTTGTTGGATATGGAGGCTTCGAATGTGGCATTGAGCCATAGTTGTAGGAGCCAAAATGGTACTGACAACAGAGAATTGCCCTTATTTTTTATGTTTTTCAGCAAAGTAACTCCTTCCCCAAGGGACTCATATAGATTGGCAAGGATGATTTCGCTGAGACATAGCTGGTGTCCAACATGGAGTTGGTTTGCCATGGTGATATACCTTTTCGCCACTTGAAGAGACCTAGAGCAGAAGACTCATCTCGACAACCAGAGTGCTAAGAAGGCCACATGTTATTGATCAGAGACTTCTTTAGTTTCCTTATCATGATAATTTGCGATGTAGGAGGTGAAGGTGGCTTTATTGGCATCGAAGCCTATGGAATTATCAGACAAGAGGTTGGGATCATAATCCATCCCAAGTGGGCTAAGGCCAGTAATGGCAGCTACGTCGAAGAGGGTAGGAGTGATCATTCCACAAGGAAGATGAAAATTATTGTAGGTACTGTCCCAAAAGTAGAGGGAAGCTAAAAGCATAGATGGACAATATCCAAGTCCTACTTTCGACAGCTGGATAAGATAAAAAATACCCATGGTTTTCCAAGCTTCAGATTTGACTGCCTTTATTTTTGCTAGCCAAGCTAAATAATCAGACGAGTCTTTTGACAGGGGGAAAGACCTAAAAATCCTAAAATTATTCATGTATTCTAGATTTATGGCTTCCCCGGAGGGTGATCCTTGACCATCTACTTTGGATTTCTCATATATGGCTTTTTCTTGATCAGTCCTAGGTCTAACCCCATTGCCTATTGGCTTATAACGATGATAAGCTGGGAAGAATTCCTTTACTTTCAAGGGATCTAATTTTAAATCAGGTAAAGGTCCTAACATTGCATGGGATTTACCAGAAATTAAAATGGGAATCAATACATGTGACTGGTAAATACGTCTTTTCTCCTCTTCATTTGGAGGTTCTGGTATGTATTGCTGGTTCCCCACAACTTTTGGACCAAGGATCTGGTAAACAGGTGGTAAGTTGTTGGATTTTTGGGAATATTTACTCTTGTTGTCAGTTCCTTGAGGAGCTATGGAAGAAGCCATGGCTGATCGTAGAGAGCTCAGAAAGAGAATGAAGCAGATGAAGTTTTTGTGTGAAGAGAATTCTTGTTTAAGAGAGAGAAGAGTGAGAAAAGTGAATAGAAATTTTTTTCACTTATTTATAGATGGTAAAAAAGAAGACAGAAGCGGTTGAAATTCAAGAAAGTTGCCATTTAATGAAAAGAATCGTGGGATACGTGGCAGTTATGAGTGGATTGATTTGACGATGGCAGTTATTTTTGATCCACGATTTATTATGGAATAGGATCGTGATGATTAAAAAATCTTAAGAACGTGGGCTGAAGAGACGTTTCTGAAAAAGTGTAATAATGACCCTGGCGTCACAGATGTCAAGTCATGTGAACAGTCGTTCGTCGAAATATTGAAGGCGTCGAATTATGTTGTCAAAAAAAATGCTTTTTCTTTCTTTGTTGAAAATGAATTTTTTGGGGGGCAATTTGTAGGCTCCTAATTTCGACGCCTGGATTTTATTCAGGAGATTAGACGTTTAAGATTTTCCAGGAAATTTTGACATAAGTTCAGTTTTGGCGAAAGAGGGTTTGTCGAAAACAAGCGTTCGGTTGGAATGGGATAGTTGAAGATTTTTCTAAGTGTTGAAGATGTTCGACATAATATTATGAAGAATGGTCTTCGACGGGTATTTTGAAATTTAAATTCATGAGGGAAATTCTGTTTTAAAACAAGACGCGTGGGATGCATCTAAAGGGGCGAATGCATGCAGATTGCCATTTGTCGCCATTAGGAGAAATAGCTGTTGTTGACGGTTATTTTGATTGTGTATAAATAGGGAGTCATAGTGTTAGATTTCCGTGTGTATTATTTAATTTGTACAAGTTACTCAGAAAATACTCAAAGTATCCGCGTGTAGAGAAACGAGATTTGTGATAATGTACGTGATGTAAACACCATTTCCAATTCAATGCAATTTCTTTAAGTTTTTTACTAAGAGTTTGCCTTTCACTTTGTGCAAGTTATTTTTCTGCCTTTCATTTAGTCTTTACATTCTTTTTCTCTTTCGACTCAGAGTCTTTATACATTCCTTTAATTTCACGCAAGTTAAATTCATGCCTTTACCAGTCCCTTCGATTTTAACCTTTTTCTCAAAGTCTTTTACTTTTTAGTCACTTTAAGTTTCTTGAAGAACGCCCTTTTCCATTCCTTTATTTAGTCGAAGTATAGAAGTTTTCACAAGAAATTACTTTAGCACATGTCTTAGAATTTATGTGGTTGATCCTGCAAGTTACTCAGTTTTATGTGAAATTGATAGATCAGCGGTTGTTTACCATTTTTACCGGTAAACAGTCTGCCACATGGCCTTGGTTACCATTTTGCACATAGCGCACTACCCTTGCACCTACCGAGCTAACCCTTTCTCCACCGTGAATTACTTGTATCCGGACGTGCCATTTATCCTTCTACCTACGCCTAGCACGCCTATGTTGGGCCTAGCGATCCTAGTCTTCCAAGGTTTTACTTTGACTTGGCTTTTGCATGCTGAACGTGGTTTTCCAGTTATGTTTACCTGTTTTCAATTATTACATACAAGAAAAGTCAAAACATGTATTTTCTTACCTTTCATAAATAAATTGGGGGAGGGGTTCATATTGATAGCTTGTAAAATATGCCAATAAGTGTTGACGTATTTGATGTAAATATGGTGCTTATTTGAGAACTAGAAGAAAAAGTCACGAAAGAGAAAATAAAAGGAAGTTGAATGAGAAGTTAAAAGTGAGGAAGAATTATAAAAAAAAAGAGTGTAAAGAGTAATAAAAAATAATGTAAAGAGTAATAAAAATTAGGAGAGAGTTAAAAAACGTTGAGAGAAGAGTGTGTTTGCGGAAGAAAAAACTAAAGAGAAAGAAGTTACACCTTATTCTAAGTTGCCATATCTTCACCTAAAGAAGAAAGATAAAGAAAAGGAGAAATTTAAGAAGTTTATGTAGATATTTACAAAGCTTAAAGTCACCATTACTTTTGATAAATCCTTGGAACAAATACTTGTTTATGCCAAGTTTATGTAGGAATTGTTGACGAGAAAGAGAAATTCGTTTGATGATGAGAATGTGGATATTTCATAAGATTATAATACAATTCTCCTAAGAAAGCTTCCATCCAAACTAAAATATCCAGGTAGCTTTATAATTCATGACGGAGAATTTAAATTAGGAATCTAAGAGTTGAAAAGGCACTTTGTGATTTGAGGGTCAATATCAATCTGTCTCCACTCTCAATGATGAAGAGGTTAAATTGTGGGGATGACAAACCTACCAGGATGACATTGACACTAGCGGATAGATTTTTTTGCATGTTCTTACAATGTAATGAAAGATGTGTTAGTGATATCAATGATTTTGTGTTCCTAAATGATTTTGTAACTCTTGACATGAAGGGAGATTCAGAGATATCTTTCCTTTTAATGAGCTCATTCTTAACTAGTGTAAGAGCTTTGATCGGTATAAAAATGGGACAACTTATGTTGCAGTTCCAAGATGAACACTTGATCTTCAATGCCTTTAAGACTATGCATCATTTGAATGAGAAATTTCTATGTTTTAATATAGATGTGGTTGAAGAGCTAACATAAGAATAAACACATATTGAAGTGACGTCTCTACCCTAGAAAAGACATGTCAAAGTGTTAGATTACGTGTTTTGGGCATATTGTACAACATAGATGACACACATTGGGCTACACCTTATAGATTGGTATATAGTAAAGATTGTCACCTAGTTATAAAGTTATGGAATAAGGTGTATTGTTCAATCAAGTTCTTGAAGTTTGATCAAACACTAACAAGGACAAAGAGGTTGTTAAAATTGAAAGAGCTAGAATAGTTGTGCCTGCAAGCATATGAGAATGAAATCATCTAAAAAATGAGGACAAGAGGTATCTTGATAAGAATTTAATCAATATTGACTCTTACATTGAACAAAACTTCATGTTAAAGATGTTTCTAGGGAAACATAAACTCAAGTGGTCTAGTTCATTTGCAGTGAAAGATGTATCACAACATGAGGTAGTAAAGTTACAAGAACTTGACACCACTATCATCTTCAAAGTAAATTTATAGAGATTATGCTCTACCATAAGTGTGGAATCCCAAATACGCGAGTCTCTTTAATTCTAACTTAACTTTAAGGGGTGTCAAAAGTCAAGCTAATGACTATAGTCAATTACCTAAACTATGACCTTCACATGCAAGTTCAAATTGTATTTCTCTTCAATCCTTTAACTTTATATAACTAACTAACTAACTAACTAACTATACATACATATATATATATATATATATATATATATATATATATATATATATATATATATATATATATATATATATATATATATAAGAATACTATTTTTATGTGAGAACATGAGAATGAATCTGAACCATTAGATTTTAAAATAAATGGTGAATATTATGTGTCGTTTTTTTTCTCACTCCTCCCTCATTTATTTTAATAATGAAGGAGAGAGAAAAACAAAAACCACACATAATCTCCACAATTTATTTTTAAATCTAATGGTTCATATTAATTATCATGTTCTCACATAAAAATGACATTCTCATATATATATATATATATATATATATATATATATATATATATATATATATATATATATATATATATATATATATATATATATATATATATATATATATATATATATATGAGAATATTATTTTTATGTGAGAACATGAGAATGAATCTGAACCATTAGATTTTAAAATAAATGGTGAATATTATGTGTCGTTTTTTTTCTCACTCCTCCCTCATTTATTTTAATAATGAAGGAGAGAGAAAAACAAAAACCACACATAATCTCCACAATTTATTTTTAAATCTAATGGTTCATATTAATTATCATGTTCCTACATAAAAATGACATTCTCATATATATATATATATATATATATAGGAAAATGCTAACATACACCCAAAATTAGTGGGCCCTACACAAAAATACACTACATCTATTTTTTTTTATTTTTTTTCTTCATCTTTCTAATGTGGGTCCCACCCAAAATTGGTGGACTCCACACAAAAATACACTACGGTGTATGTTGCTAATACACACCTACATGGATGTGCATTAGCATAACCCATATATATATATATATATATATATATATATATATATATATATATATATATATATATATATATATATATATATATATATATATTGATAAGCAGCAGTATAAATTTCAAAACAAGGCGCTAAGGGTACCCGAACCCGATTACATAAATGATTCAATCTACGAATCTAGAGTCCAAACTATCATTTACAAAAAAAAACAGGGGTATTTAACCCAATCATAATAACTACAGGGACCTGATTTTTTTGGCAGCCACCACTAGCATTTTAATATATATATATATATATATATATATATATATATATATATATATATATATATATATATATATATATATATATATATATATATATATATATATAAACTCTTCTAAATTAGGCGAATTTTTAACACATCGAAAAAAATAATTTTAATACATCTAAAAAAATAGTTGTAATATTATTATCAACTTTTAATTAAATTTGAGTGTAATAGACTAATTTTGAAGTATTTTTAGGAAAAATAATAAATTAATCATGCGAATCAAAGTTGAATTTTGTTGGCAAAACCCCAATGTGTATTAATCAGTTGAAATCTAACTAATCAAGTAGTGAGTCTTCCATGTCACAAAAAATCATTCATATTGATTATGTTTGGCCCTCACTTGGTGTGCACGGTGTATGTGTTATGAAGAAAGAGATCGTTAAGGATAAGAACATGTGTTTAACAGGAAAAATAGAGGGACATTCAAGCACTTTGGAAAAGCACACACAAACTTAATTGGAAAAGTGATAACAATAGGTATTATTGAAAAGGCATATGGTATGGAAGGTAGGGTTAATAAGTTAAACTTTATGTAAAATATCATTTAAAAATTATAAGGACCATAACACTTTGTCTTTGAGATAGAGAAACATCGACTACCTCTATAAAAATCTAGTCATTAATTAATGGGAATCCACCACCACGACAAAGATATGCATGATATAGACTGATTGGTACAAAATTTTACAGGGATATTAGCAATTTCTCACGGTGGTTATGATTTGATTAGAAACTTGGACTATGGTTGGGTTGATTTGCCAAGTTTGGGCCCTATGTTGTTCAAATGATTTTCGAAAATACCATGTGCGGGTTGAATGGAATTTTTAGAATTTTTTGTATTGTTCAAAATCAGATCGAGTAAGATATCATAAATCCTTGATTCTTTTTGTATCAGTAAAACGGAACTATAATTGTTCTATAATTAGATATATAGATTATTTCTTACCACACCAACCAACCTTCTTAGGCATCATGCACACTGACGAAAATATCCATGCATTCTGGATGTACAAATTCGGATGTATCGTTTTCTTTTTAAATTTTCAGTTTTTTCCGGATGTGCACATCCGAAAGAATTTCTGATCAGCAAATCTGAAAAAAATAAAAAAAAATTCATAAAATCATTTACTTATAAATATAATTAAATTCAATATAATTAAAATTAATATCATTTTTTTAAAATAATTAAATCCAATATAATTAAATTCAATATAATTAAAATCCAATATAATTAAAATTAATATGATTTTTTTAATATAATTAAATCCAATATAATTAAATTAATTTTAGAAGAAAATACCATATAATTTTAATTATAATTTAGAAGTAAATACCATATAATTTAGATGTAAATACCATATAATTTTAAATACCAATATAATTAAATCCAAATTTAGAAGTAAATACCATATAATTTTAAATGCAATATAATTAAATTAATTTTTTCAATATAAAAAAAAATAATTTAGAAGTAAATATCATATTAATCATTTAGAAAAAAATCATATTAATTTTAATTATATTGAATTTAATTAAATTGGATTTAATTATATTGAAAAAATCATATTAATTTTAATTATGTTGGATTTTAATTATATTTGATTGAATTATATTTAGAAGTAAATGATTTTATGAAATTCTTTTGATTTTTTCTGGATTTGCAGATCAAAAATTCTTCCGGATGTGCACATCCGAAAAAAACTGAAAAATTAAAAAAAACGGTGCGTCCGAATGTTCACATCCGAAAATTGGGGACAAAAACGAAATTTTACGTGGTGTCTAAGAAATATAGGTGGTGTATTAAAAAACCCACGGTATATAATCTATTTCGCCAAACTTCATAATCAAACATTGTGTTTCAATTTTTTTCGCTTTATCCTTGAATATATGTAAAAATGGGATCTGAATTTGATTTAGTTAGAATTTTGTACATTCATACAATCAAGAAATCTAATAATCTTTTATATAGAGTTTTGTTATAATTTCAATTGATCTTCAGCTAGTGGATAGTAAAATTAGTCTTCAAAATTAGTCAGTCAGTCAGTCTCTTGAACTAAATATTGTGTTTCAAAAAGAAATAAAAACATTGAACTAAATATTGTGTTTCAAAAAGAAATAAAAACATAGATATTCGTTAGATTAAAGTTAAAAATTTAGATTTTAAACTCATTATTTTAGATATCTAAAAACCAAAGTACGAATAATTTTTTCCGTTTAATCTTAATTCACCGACTGCCGTTTTGACCGCATGTACTTCAAATCTATAAAATTGATCCATTTTCTTTTTGACATACACAACATCTTGAAACATGCTTTAATAGGTTCTTCAATATGTTTGTTTCATTATTAGTAGCTAGACAAAAAAACTACCATGTACATTGTCCTTTAACATAACATTATTAAAACAATGTATAAGAATAGATTTTTGGTGCCTATGGCCCCATGTTTTCAAAGGCATTCATTCACTCCAAAGATGAAACTTCATTGAAGAATGCAAATACCAAGCTTATCTTTGCTTCATCCACCAATCAAACAGGATGGAACATTTCAAAAATTAAAAAAGTGTGTTTTCAATTGATAGTGATTTAGAAACCAAAAAAAGAATCTGCATGATTGAGATACTAGAAGTTAGACTGCTATTTTGAAAGAGACATTTCAATGTTAAAATGGATTTTATCAATAGAAATAGATCACAGTGCAAAAGCAAAAAGCAAAAACATCTGTGTGATATGCATAATAGAAGGAGGAAAGTGACATTCATGGACTTTTATTAAAAAAGAGAGCTCTACAGAACATGGAACACACCATATGATCTGTACCATGTGACCTACATAGTTTCTACTTTCATCTTTTTGTTATATAATAAATTTTAAATTAATAGATACACACAATGTCATAGAAAATAGTCAATTTTAATCAAAATTTACAATAAAATTTGCTTATAACCTAGCAACTACATAGTTATGGATATGTCCAATCATCTATATCAATTGCAAAAAGTTAGATTTTGATGTCATAACTATTTAACATAGTTACATTCGGTAAGAATATCAAAATCTAGATCTAAATCTTAAAATTTTACGATTTTGTAATTTTGCTCATCCTAACAGTCTCGAGTAGAATTGTGTGTTGAAGGTAAATTATAAAAAAAAAATCATAAAATCATTGATTATATGAGATCTTGGCCAATTCCAACCACGGATGATCATTTTCAGCCACCATCATTATGAGTCTAGAAAAATGACAAGACACCCAGATGTAACAATTACGGTTCAGAAGTATGACTAAAATGAATTAGTTGAGTTAGTTACTATATGGTTAATAAGGTGGATAAAAGTTATTTAAAAAAAGTGATTATGGAGAATATAATTTGTTGTCTCCTAATATAATTTGAGTTTCAACATGGTATCATTCACCATTTGATCTTATCTTCTGCTTCGTTCTCCTTCTAAGTATGCTTCAACATCTTTTCATCAGAAGCCTCTGAAAATCAAAAGGTTTTGCGTCAGGGAAAATAGTATACAGTAAAAGATCACCATTTCCTTCACTATCCTGATTTTGTGGGCTAAGAACAATACTATTATACCATTTTGCCTCCTATATGCAAACCGTTGTGAAAAGAGACAGCTGCTTTGTGCTATTTCAATTCTACCATCCAACAGATCTTTTAATTTTCTATATAAAGGAGACTTGAAGATTGGAAGAAGATGTTATTGCTCATTGCTAATGCTTGAAAAATGCTCACGCTACTGAAGATACACACGTTTTGCTGAAGTAAATTTTTTCTGTGAATATTCTTTGTAAACACACATAGAGTTATTGATTCTTATTGTGTGAGATATTCTTTGTATTAATCTTATGCTAATCTGCTTTCTTAGAAGCATTCTTTGTAACACATAACTTGTAAATCTCAATATTGTTTGAGTGGTTTCCTTGAGTGACTAGGTTTTAGTCAGATAGACTCAAGAAGATAAAGATGGTTTGTCTTTGTGGTGTCTGTAATCAGTTTTGATTTTAGTGGATTAAGTCCTTATTGAGAAGGAAAAATCACCTTGGTAGGGTGGACTGGAGGTAGCTTCGCTAACAGCCAGCCAGTATAAAAATAACTTTGTTATTTTTATTGTTCGTGTTATTGCTTGATTGAGTTGGTTTTTGAAAAAGATTTTGTTTTTAAAAATCCAATTCAAACACCTTCTTCTTGTGTTTCTTGCCACATTCACACGGACGAGTCAAGTTTCTTCTAATCCTTATTTGTTAATGTCTTTTAGAATATGGATAGGAGAAATAATGGTGTTATTGTTGCCGATTTGCAAGCAGTAGCTCAAGCTGTGCAAAACAACCAGAATGGAGGGAATGATGAGTTCCGCAACTTGGGAAAGTTCTAGATGAATAACCCACCTACCTTTAAAGGCAGGTATGATCCAGATGGAGCGCAGACTTGGCTGAAGGACATTGAAAAGATTTTCAGGGTTATGGCATGTACTAAAGCATGAAATTTGCAATTCGGTACACATATGCTGACAGAGAAAGCTGATGATTGGTGGGACAATACGTGTCAGAGAATAGAGGATACAGACGATGAAATCACTTGGGTTGTATTCAGAGGAGCATTTCTGGAGCGGTACTTTCCAGAGGATGTGTGTGGGAAGAAAGAGATTGAGTTTCTGGAGCTGAAATAAAGGAATTCTACTGTTGGTGAGTATGCTGCTAGGTTTTAGTAACTTGTGAAATTTTTTCCACATTATAATCGTGCAGCTGCAGAGGCTTCTAAATGCATTAAATTCGAGAATGTGTTGCATCATGAGATTAAGCAAGGCATTGGTTATCAACAGATTCTTCGGTTTTCGGAACTAGTGAACAAATGCAAGATTTATGATGAGGACAGCAGGGTTAGGTCTCCTCGTTATAAAAGTCTAAGTGAGAAAAGAGGAAAGTAGCTGAATCATGGAAAACTGTATAGTGCTCCAGCTGACAAAAAGAAACAGAAGGTTTCATAGGGTAAGAAGCCAAGCGGGGGAAGGACTCCCGCTCATATCAAATGTTATAGGTGTGATGGTGTGGGACATCGCGCTAATGAATGCAACAGTGATGAAAAGAAGTGTGGGGAACCTGGTCACATCAGTACCAACTGTCAAAAGGCAAAGAAAGCTCAGTCTGGAGGGAAAGTGTACAGTGGCAGGATCTCAGGCTACCAATTCCGACAGATTGATTCGAGGTATATGTTATATTCATAACATTCCTTTGATTACCATTATTGACACATGTGTGACACGCTCATTTATTTCTGCTAACTGTGTGAAAAGATTGGCTCTTGTAGTATCTACTTTGAGTAGTGGACTAGTTATCGATACTCCAGCCAATGGGTCGGTGACTACTTCTTTAATCTGCTTGAATTGTACTCTGTCAATCTATGGTAGAAACTTTGGTGTAGACTTAATTTGTCTATCACTAAGTGATCTTGATGTCATTCTAGGGATGAGCTGGTTGGAATTCAACCATGTTCACATCAATTGCTACAATAAGTCAATATGATTTCTTGCTCCAGATGATGACGAAGAAGCTAGTTTCATATCTGCTAGTCAATTGAAAGAGTTATTGAAAGATGAAGCTAAAGTGTTTGCAATTTTTGCTTCATTTTCCATTAAGAGTCAAATAGTAATTTAAGGGTTATCAGTGGTATGTGAATTTCATAAGGTGTTTCCAGATGATATTTCAGATATATCGCCAGAAAGAGAGGCGGCGTTTGCTATTGATCTTGCTATTGATCTTGTTCTATGGAACCATACAGAATATCAACATTAGAGTTGGGAGAACTGAAGAATCAGTTGAGAGACTTACTTGAAAAGAAATTTATCAGATCAAGTGTGTCACCTTGGGGAGCTCTAATGTTGTTGGTAAAGAAGAAGGATGGTAATATGCGACTATGGGTTTATTATCGGCAGTTGCATAAAGTGACGATTAAGAACAAGTATCCACTTCCATGAATCGATGATTTGATGGACCAGCTGGTAGGAGCTTGTGTGTTTAGCAAAAATGATTTAAGGTCAAGTTACCATCAGACCCGAGTTAAGGATGAAGATATTCAGAAGACGGCGTTTAGAACTCGATACGGTCATTACGAATATTCAGTGATTCCTTTCGGAGTGTTGAATACACCGGGTGTGTTTATGGAGTATATGAATCGCTTTTTTCATCCTTATCTTAATTAGTTTGTCGTAGTCTTTATCGACGATACTCTGATTTATTCTAAATCAAAAGAAAAACATGCAGAGCATTTGAGGATTGTATTACAGGTGTTAAAAGAGAATAAGTTGTTTGTGAAGTTATCAAAGTGTGAGTTCTTGTTGCAAAAAGTGAGTTTCCTCTGGCATGTTATTTATGGTAATAGCATTGCAGTGGATCCATCCAAAGTAGACGCAGTGCTACAATGGAAGGCTCCTAAATCAGTTGCATAGATCAGAAGTTTCCTAGGGTGTGCAGGTTATTATCGCAGTTTTATCGAAGGGTTCTCAAATTTAGCCCTTCTGTTAATTCAGTTGACTCGAAAGGGTCAGGCATATGCTTAGGATACTCATTGTGAAGAGAGCTTTAGAGAGTTAAAGAAGAAGTTGACTACATCTCCAGTTTTGATTTTTCTAGATCCCCATGAACCGTTTGTAGTACACTATGATGCTTCTAAAATGGGTTTGGGCGGTGTGTTGATGCAAGATGGTAAAGTGGTGGCTTATGCTTCACGACAATTGAAGGTACATGAGAGGAACTATCTTACTCATGATCTAGAGTTGGAAGCAGTGGTATTTGTGTTGAAAATTTGGAGGCATTATCTTTATGGTTCAAGATTTGAAGTGTTTAATGACCATAAGAGTTTAAAGTATTTGTTTGACCAAAAGGAATTGAACATGAGGTAGAAAAGATGGTTGGAATTTCTGAATGACTGTGATTTTGGCTTAAATTATCATCCAGGTAAAGTTAATGTTGTGGCTAATGCTTTGAGTCGAAAGTCTCTACATTTGTCGGCATTGATGATTAGAGAGTTGGATCTTATTAAGAAGTTTAGAAATTTGAGTATGGTTTGTGAATTAACACCAGGAAGTGTGATGCTAGGTATATTGAAGGTGAATAATAAATTCCTTAATGAATTTAGGGAGAATCAGAAGTTAGATGTGAAGTTGGTAGATTTATTGTCTTCATGACCAGATGGACTTCGTGACCGTATTACTGAATACTTCAAAAGGGTTTGATGTGATATGGGTGATTATTGATAGAATGACAAAATCGGCCCATTTTATTCTGATAAATATCAGTTTCCCATTACAGAAGTTGGCTGAAATTTATATCAAGATAATCGTGAAGTTACATGGTGTCTCGTCGAGTATAGTTTTCGATAGAGACCCACGATTTACATCCAGATTTTAGGGAAGTTTGCAGGAAACTCTAGGTACTAAGCTGGGGTTGAGTTTTGTTTATCATCTGCAGACTAATGGTCAAACAGCAAGAACTATTTAGTTATTGGAGGACTTGTTGATGGCTTGTGTACTCGAACAAGGAGGTACTTGGGATAGTCATCTGTCATTGATCGAGTTCACTTATAATAACGATTTTCATTCTAGCATTGGAATGACGAAGTTTGAAGCGTTGTACGGTCTGAGGTGTTGGACATCTCTATATTGGTATGAATCTGGTGAGAGTGTTTTACTTGGACTGGAAATTGTCCAGCAAACTACTGAGAAGGTGAAGTTGATCTGAGATAAAATGAAAGTATCACAAAGTAGGCAAAAAAGCTACCTTGACAAAAGGAGGAAAGATCTGGAATTTAGGGAAGGTGGCCATGTGTTCTTAAGAGTCAATCTTGTGACTGGTGTTGGGTGTGCACTGAAATCAAAGAAGCTTACTCCAAAGTTTATCGGCCCGTATCAAATTTCTCAAAGAATTGGAACTGTGGCTTATAGAGTGACCTTGTCACTCGATCTTTCGAATTTGCATGACGTGTTCCATGTGTAGCAACTTCTAAAGTATATTCCTGATTCATCTCATGTGATTCATATGGATGATGTGCAAGTGAGGGACAACCTTACAGTAGAATCATTTCCTGTGAGGATTGAGGATCGATAGTTGAAGAAGCTGAGGGGTAAGGAGATTGCTCTAGTGAAAGTTGTTTGGGGAGGCGCTGCTTGTAACGCCCCAATTTAATTATTTATTTTTCTTAAATAATATGGTGTGATTTTGTCCGTTGATTGATGCTTTGGTAGTTTTAGAGGGACCCTTAGATGAAGGGTAGTGACCTTAGAAATTATAATTTTAAGGTGTTAGTGGGTGTGAGCAAAAGTGTAGAGACAAAGGGGTGGTGGGAGAAGTATATTGTTAATAATTTTTAAATTAGAATTATTTAAATAAAAATAATGGTAATAGTGATAATTAAATCATTTTTTTAATTATTATTATTATTGTGTTATATAAAATAAATAATTAGTGGATTAATATTTATTTTATTGGAATAATAATTAAATTAGAGAATAATAATATATAAGAAAAAGAAAAGAAGGGAAATAAAGAGAACTATCAGATACGTGAATGAAGGTGTGAAAAGTACACAAGAAGGGGGGGATGAATTGTGTTTTGCATTTTCTTTAATTCAACTTCTGATTAAAGTTTCAAAATCAGAACTGATGTTAAGATTCTGTTTTAATTCATTAGCAGCGGATATAACAGAAGTAAATAAAATAACAGCAGAAGATACAAAAGATTTATCCTGGTTCATCCCCTAACTGAGAGTACTCAAGTCCCCTTGCCTCATAAGAGATTTTCATTATAACCACTTCATGATTACAATCGCTTATGCTTCCGCATAAGACTTTTACACCTGTTCAACCAACTGTCTGAGATTTTGTTTGCTTAGAGCACATGTCTAAGACTTTCCCTTGCTCACACATTCTGACCGAGCCACCTTCTCCAAGGTCTTCAGGTTGAGACTTCCCCTTGCTTAGAGCACGTGTCTAAGACTTCTCTTGTTCACGTCCTCTGACTGAGTCACCTGCTATTCTGGTCATCAAACTGAGACTTCCCCTTGCTCAAGCTCTCTTGAGACTTCTTGCTCACGCCCCTCAGACGGAGACTTCCCCTTTGCTCAATCAGACTGGCTAAATAAGGCTTTCATAGCTCAAGCACTTAAGCAATGAGACTTACGTGGCTTAAGCATCTTGGCTTAAGACTTGTTTCTTGAATCCCAATGAGACAAGACTTTTACTCAAGCACATAGCAAGAGACTTAATCTAAACTACTGAAGGCTCAACATAATAGAGAACAAGGTGTGCATGATGCAAGCATCAGAGGTAGGGGAAATCACAATAACAAAGACCTAAAGCTCTTAAGATTTCTAAGATATTTAAGGATAAGAAATCTTAAGGCTTTTACAATTACAACCTAAAACAGAAAATCTGCATATTACATCAGAGTTGATAATTGCTTGATCTTGCTACTCCTTCATCAGAAGAATCCTTGTTAAGATTCAAACTTGAATCTTCAGCCATATATATATATATATAGCCTTTGAAGAAACTAGCCGTAGAGGAAGTGACTTTATCAAGTGTCTTTGCCTTTACTCCATAGTACAAGAGACATTGAAGATGGATGCATAGTAGGTTCTGAATCCAGTGTGTAACGCGTTTAACCTTTGAGTCTTCAAGAGATTTTGTATTGATAGAGCTGTTGAGAGCAGACATTTGTAGAACATGCCAGCCTTTCTTGAGCCTTGCAATCTTGTAGACTCTAGATGACAAGATGATAAGACAATACAACTTGCTTTCTGAAGTACGGATAATCCACAACTTTATCACCAACTCTGAATGGTACCAGATACTGATATGCAATTACCAAGGGTAGTAACTCGTCTGAATGTTGAGGCCTTCAGCACAGAGTCTGCGCTAAGCCACACTAGCAATTGTTCTTCAGACTCTGCCACCAGAAGCTAGCAATGAAGCAACTCCTAAGCGTGTCTAAGTAAAATAGATTCTGATTATTTATGTACAAGAATAAGGACCTGTATAAATAAAACACACATCAAATAAACCATTGTTCTTTTAATACTTTTGTTATCATCAAAACTAAAAGAGAATATGTCATGAACAAGTCTTGTTCTAACAATCTCCCCTTTTTTTATGCTGACAAACACAAGTATTTAAAGGACAATGTTGGGCATTTAATTTTCTCTGCAATAACAGGGTATGAGGTTTATAAGCTCCCCCTGAGTTTGATAGTGCACAGCTGAGCTCTATTGACTCTAACACCAAGAACTATTTTTCAAGAAAAAATAAATTAGTCTTCTTAGTAACACCAAGGTTTGAGGTTTGCAAGCTCCCCCTGAGTCAAACAGTTCCAAGGTTGAGCTTTGTAAGCCCCCCTTAGATCCATATTTAAGAAAACCAAAATAACAACATTTTAACTTCCATTGGCAACATCAGAATACGAGGTTTGTAAGCTCATTCTGAGTCTAATAGGCTAAGTCAGAGGTTTGTATGCTCTTACTTAACACTATGTACAAGAGAGTTAAAATATGTTTCCCTTTTTAACATTCTTTGGCAACACCAGAATATGAGGTTTGCAAGCTCCTTCTGGGTCTGATAGGCCAAGTCGGAGGTTTATAAGCTTTTCCTTAGGCCTATGTACAAGAAAGTTAAAAATATGCCCTGGGGAAGGTAACCATAAAAACAGAAAATAAATAACAAGAAAATAAATGACCAATATGTACAGAACAAATATTCAATGAGTTCAGTTTCCACCTAAATACTTACTATTATTTCTCCCCCTTTTGTCACATAAAAAAGAATGTCACCAATAAATGTATATCAGATTATCATTACATGATTAGTTTCCAAAGAGGAAGAATAATCAAGTAATAAGAGTCATTAAGGTTTGTAAAGTGCAAGCTTTGAAATCTTAGTGATTGTTACTATTCCAAGAATTAAGCCAGGATTAATTTTAGACTCTTGGTATCCATAGAAGCCATTATAAAAGTATCCAGCTCCTAAGTCATTTTCATCAATCATCAACCTAGAGATATGGAGTCATCAACTAAGATTCATAATACATCTATTATAACAGATGTAACCGAGAGCTCTAAAATTTTGGCAATCCAATCTCCTTAGAGGCGAACTACTTCTGAGTCCTCTACAATTGAGCCTTTTCCCTCAGTAATACTTTCTACAGAAGAGGGAAATTTCAGCAGTACCTGAACGACCTTCAGAAGGGGGTTCAGCAGTAGCTGCTTTGAAGCCAAAGAGAAAAAGCATGAAGAGGTCAAAGAAGAAAATGAGGGTCAACAAGCAGTTCTACCGCTCTCTCCCAGTCATAGAAGAGGAAGAAGTGATTGATTCTCAAGACGAATAGGTGGACTATGGCAACAATGGACGTCGTTGGGCACGAGATGCATTAGCTAGGGATCTCTTCTAGAATCATCTTGTTCCCTTTTTTTATTTTGTAATCCATCAGTTTAATACTAATGAAATAGTTTTTCTGACCAATACTACTTTAGCATGCACGTATGTTCCAACAATTCTTCTTTAGATTTTCTGAAAGTACACTAACAAAGTGAAACTGACACACAAACGATAGTTAAAATAGATCAAACATAAACTCATACTTATTCAGAGAATCTTAATAGGTTAGACTGCTAGATCACATTTCCAAGAGTCATTATTAGAGTACTGATAAGATTTAAACAATACTTAAATAATATTAAACTCAGGACAATGTATGTAACACGTCTATAAAAAGGACTCTAGTAAGCTTTTTTCCATCATCACTTAATCCCTAAAACACCAAGTTGTATAAGCAAAAGCAAATTTGGGTTCTAAAGAGAGATTTCAAGAAGATAGTACTATTGAATGCAGCAACTCAAGTAAACCAAGGCAAGGCAGCAACTGAAGGATCTGCAAGCAAGCAGACAGCTTCAGAAGTGCTCTCCTCTTCAGCATCCTTTGTGAAGACTCACAGAAGAAGAAGATCTTATGGATCGAAATGTAGAAACAAACTGAGAAAGGAGGCTTTGGAGTTTGCTAAGGAAGAATGGCAAGATTTCTAAGATAATCTGGACATGTCAGATGATCTTAGGAAATTCCTTAGGGCTCATCCATCAGACTAGAAAACCTAATTGTTTTGTAATAGCTTCCTTCTTATTAATAAAATAAGTTGCAAACATTTGAGTTCTTTTATCTATTTCAGATTCTCATTGAACAACAAGAATAAATATTAATCAGTTAAAACTGAACACAAGCATGAACACACTCTGAATTTATTAATAAGATGCTCAATACAAAGATTTCAAAAACATACAAAGCATAACTATGCAGAAATATAACATCAAAACCTTTCATAGATAGCTTCAAACTTGTCTCTCCAAATCTTGGAAGAACTAGCCTCAAAACTTATGTTAACCCCTTGCTGAACAATTATTTCGGAAATAACTCGTCCATAAGAAATGGAGAAGATCTTTCCCGTTTGAAAAGAAGAAAGAGACCTCTTCAGATAGTCAAACATAACTTGAGGAAGATCAATCTTCAAATCTGAATTAAGAAGTAGAAGCAGATCTTTTTCAATGGGGTCCACTTGGTCTAAATCCTTATCCTTAGGAAGTAAGTTTGAATTCCGAATCTGTTTCCAAACAACAGCATCAGGAGAAGATTTGAGACCTCTAATATATTAGATGGGTCTACAAAGATACGCCATGTAGGAAGATAGTGTTTCCAAACAAGAGTTCCAGGGATTTCTCCAATCTCCTCACAATTGATCACATTTGCAATCGCTTTAGAGGTTACTGTAAAAGAAACACCAATTACTCTAGACAGAATAGCATACTCAGAATTCAGCTCAACAATGAAGGCATTCATCCAAAACTCTTTGGCAAGACTTGGATAAGTGAAACCACAGAGCATCTCAAAGTAACCATTCCAACCTTGTTTAGACACGGTCTTCCAGAAGTTGAAACCAATCTTAAGCAACTCATTAAAATTCACAAACTTTTCGTTGATGTCAACCAGCTGATTCAAAGGAGAATCAACTGAAGAACTCGTCTTAGGTTTGGTTTGATCAGCACACAAACAAGAAGAAGAAGAAGAAGAAGAAGAACTGAACAAGAATCTTACAAGAATAAGAATCTTGTCAGAAAAGGACACAATGATGTTTCACAAGACAAGGAATAGTAAGAGCAAGTGCCAAAAGAGAAAACATCATTACCCAATGGTTCTTTATCCAACAAATATTTCAATTCCACTAGATGAGTCTCACCTTTATGAAAAGTTAAGTATTATAAAAGTTTTTGAAAAACTTTTTACTTAAACTGTTATGACAGTAAAAAAGAATCTTCTTATGAATCTCAGAAACTGACAACTTTAAGAAGCTATCATCCATCAGAGTCTAGTAGATCTAGACTTAGACAAAGATATCATTTGTCAGTCACAAGTCTCTAAGATTCTATTCAAAACTAGCACTTTATTTTGAAACAAGAGTCATGAGTGATAGATGAATATTGAATTGTCTTCTTTAGACACCTAACAAGCAACAATATCAACACAAAAGTGAGAAAATTGTTTCCATAAATATGATCATCATCTGGCTTAATAAGACATTCGCTATAGACAAACACAACAGAGTTTCCTCTTAAAGATATCTGAAGTTCTTCTTTTCAAAGGAACTTCTCTAAAAGTCTAACAGAAACTTTGTATTTATATCTATACAAATGTTTCATTGAATCAAAAGAAAAACCAGAAAAGGACAAGCATACCTTTTTTTGTTGGCCAGACTCGATTCAGTATTCAGACTTGACCAATAGAGTCTGAACATAGCTTTGAGTGGATTATGATTCAATGGCTGTCTAACCATTTATTCCACTACTCTCACTAAATTCAGTACCACCAGTACTTGAATCTGGGTTGTTTGCTCTTCCTCCAATAAATGTTGTAAACAACCTTATGGAAGATGTCTCTGCTTCTTTCCTTGATATATGTAGCAGATACATTATGATACTCATATTTCTATAAAACTATACATGTAAGTACAAACGAACTCTTCTTTACCTTACATCTCAATCTAATAGCAAAATCATAAGTCACTCCAGAGTATAAGTCTAGGATGAGATACGATAGGAACATATTCTTGTTCTAAGCAATGTCATTAATCTCATTATCTGGGATTAAATCTTTTGACTTTGAAATCATTGACAAACTCAGAACCAGATGGTGTTAGCTATCATAAATTGACATAAAGCAGATCAAAGTACTGTCTTAGTACAGCAGACAGAACTTAAAAAGAAGTTGAAGATTTCTCATAGAAATGTCTTTTAAAACAACTTCCATGATGGTCCTCAATCAAGAAGCAATGGAGTTTCTTAAGATGTCACCTTAAAGAATAAAATCTACATTATCAAATATTTTGAAGCAAGATAGATTTAACAATATCTCTTGATCTTCAATACTTGATTTTTATTTAAGAACACGGATGCTTCTTTTCATCTGTATCATGCACTAATATCATCTTTAAAGATTTAGACATTGAAGAGCATCTGATATTAGGTTCTGGTAGTGTTTCTTCTTGCTTTCAGATATGAGAGATCAGTTGAAATACAGGTATTTCAGAAGCTTATGAAGTTACTCTTCTAACAATAGATATCACAATCCATTCAGTCGGTATGGAAGTTCTCTTGACAAGAAACCTAAGTCTCTCATCATCAGCCATTCCAAAGAACTGAGCCAAAATGAGAAGGTGATCTGTTGAATAGTTTTTCATCATCTAACTTCATTTCTTTCCTTTGAAGATTGCAATACAAATCTTTAGAACACAGCATATTCAAAATGTAAACATAAAAAAACTGACTTTAGATTTAAGTCAAAGAGCAATCTTCTCCGAATTTGCTTGAAAAGATTAGATGAAGTGTAACTACTTGAAGCTTAAAAAACTGATCCCCACAAATCTGAGCACAAGAATTCAAAGATAGTCCAAGTATCAGACATATCAATGATGTTGATATACTCATAAGTGAGCTAGAGCATCTACCAGAATGCAACTACCTCTGAAGATATTCAATATGCATCTTATGAGTTAGTGAAAGAGATTTTCAAGATGATCATCTTTAACACCATCAACTTCTATAGTAATACCTTTTTCAAGGATATTCTATAGACCTTCAGCAACCCTTTATCAAGACAAATGAGTTAAAAATATGTTTAGTTTTTCCATCATTTAAATTCAGTGGAGTCGTCCATTTGAATATGGTAGGAAAAGCTGTATGATATTTTTCATGTGGAACTTTATTCCTTCTTGAAGAAGAAATATAATTTTCTTATTGGATCATTTTCTGCGCCACTGTTAAGTGTTAAGCACAAACCATGTTCTGATACCAATTGAAGTTGTGAAAAGTACACAAGAATGGGGGTTGAATTGTGTTTCGCGTTTTCTTTAATTTAACTTCTAATCAAAGTTTCGGAATCAGAACTGGTGTTCAGATTCTATTTTAATTCATTAGCAGCAGATACAACAGAAGTAAATAAAATAACAGCAGAAGGCACAAAAGATTTATCCTGGTTCCTCCTTTAAGTGAGAGTACTCTAGCCCCCTTGCCTCACAAGAGATTTTCATTATAACCACTTCATGATTACAATCGCTTATACTTCTGCATAAAACTTTTACACCTGCTCAGAACAACTATCCGAGACTTCCTTTGCTTAGAGCATATGTCTAAGACTTTCCCTTGCTCACACCTTCTGAACGAGCCACCTACTCCAAGGTCTTCAGGTTGAGACTTCCCCTTGCTTAGAGCATATGTCTAAGAATTCTCTTGCTCACGCCCTCTGACCGATACTTCCCCTTGCTCAAGATCTCTTGAGACTTCTTGCTCACACCCCTCGGATAGAGACTTCTCATCTGCTCAATCAGACTAGCTGAATAAGATTTTCACAGCTCAAGCACTTAAGTAATGAGACTTACAAGGCTTAAGCACCTTGGCTCGAGACTTGTTGCTTGAATCCCAATGAGACAAAACTTTTGCTCAAGCACATAGCAAGAGATTTAATCTAAACTACTGAAGGCTCAGCAGAATAGAGAACAAGGTGTACATGATGCAAGCATCAAAGGTATGGGAAATCACCATAACAAAGACCTAAATCTCTTAAGATTTCTAAGATATTTAATGATAAGAAATCTTAAGGCTTTTGCAATTAGAACCTAAAACAGAAAATCTGCATATTACATTAGAGTTGATAATTCCGTGATCTTGCTACTCCTTCATCAGAAGAATCCTTGTTAAGATTTTGAATCTTCAGCCATATATTTAGCCTTTGCAGAAACTAGTCGTTGAGGAAGTGACTTGATCAAGTATCTTTACCTTTACTCCATAGTACAAGAGACGTTGAAGATGGATGCAGAGCGGGTTCTGAATCCAGTGTATAACGCGTTTAACCTTTGAGTCTTCAAGAGGTTTTATACTAATAGAGTCGTTGGGAGCAGACATTCATAGAACATGCCAGCCTTTCTTGAGCCTTGCAATTTTGTAGACTCTAGCTGACAAGTTGATAAGACAATACAGCTTGCTTTCTACAGTACAGATAATCCACAGCTTTATCACCAACTCTCAATGGTACCAGAGGCTGATATACAATTACCAAGTGTAGTAACTCGTTTGAATGCTGAAGCCTTCAGCTCAGAGTCTACGCCAAGCCACACTAGCAATTGTTCTTCAGACTCTGCCACCAGAAGCTAGCAGTGAAGCAACTCCTAAGTGTGTCTAAGTAAAACAAATTCCTACTATTTATGTACAAAAACAAGAACCTGCATAAATAAAACACACATCAAATAAACCATTGTTCTTTGAATTCTTTTGTTATCATCAAAACAAAAAAAGAATATGTAATAAACAAATCTTGTTCTAACTGTGAAAGCTTGGGAGAAAGAGAAGAGATAATAGAAAAGTGATTTTTGTACTACTGCATAGTAGAAAAGTGCTTATGTCACAAGTGTAACCAGTTACACCAAATGTGGTAACTGGCTGCCACTAAGACAACTTTTCCAAAAAAAAATGATTTTTTCGCAGATGTAACCGGTTAGAGGTTTTGGTGTAACCGGTTACACTGTTTAAAATTTGTGTAAACTGGGCATTTTTAAAAGAGTGTAACTGGTTACACTGTGAAACAAAGGCGTGGTAGGAGTGTTTTTTAGGGTTGTAACCGGTTACGATTTTTGGTGTAACCGGTTTGTTGAATGTATAATAGGTCAAGCAAGCAAAAATATTTATTTTCGGAAGAATTCCCTCCGGGATTTATGTCGTGTCCACAGAGATCGGTTCGAGGGAAAGAATGTCGTTCGACAATCTCTCGCGTTAATGAGTTTGGATTAAATTGGTTTCAAACAAGAAAACAGAAAAGTAAATATTAAAACATAAAAAGAAATCATTCTTCAGAGAGAAAAACTCGTCCGGCAATGCATATAAATCACTCCTCACAAACTTAAACTTACCGACCAGTTATACTCCGCCTACAATACTCATCAATATCACCCAGCATCGCTCACAACACAGGTTATGTCTAACGCAAAGTTGAGAGAACAACCGTGTTACCATTGCCAATAATTTCGTACGCTAGCTCAAGGCACGGAGGCATTAAGATTCGATGCCTATTGAAGATTGTTAGCCCTAAATCTATCTCTAGAATCCAGAAACTAACAGACAATCATCCCTAATCGAAGTTCGCGAAGGTTATGTCTAACGCAACTCAAATCCCGCGCATAAAGCAAAAATCAGAGACAATTACCAATAAAGATTTGTAAAGCAAGTTTTATACAACGCCATGGGCGACAAATATACACGAGTTCATAGCAAATACATATACACAACCCAACAAAGAAGAAAGACATGAAGAAAATAAAAATTGAACCAAACATCTCGCGGTTTGTCGGCGCCGATCGATGAGAAATCCACCCCGGATCATCCACATGCAAGCTTCCATGATGTTTTCTAAGCTAATCTACTGAAAAAATGAAGTTTGATGAAGTTGGGAGAAAGTTCCCCCAAAAACATAACCTAAAAAATGATGAAAAATGGCTAAAATAGGCAAATTTGTGTTTCCAGGTTCGCCTAGCGAGCCCCCGTTCGCTCGGCGAACGTAAACCGCCTTAAAGTTGAGTTTTTTCACGATTCTGGAACTTTTTGTTCGCCCCGGTTCGCCTAACGAACTCGCTAGCGAGTGCTCGCCACGGGGGTTCGTCCAGCGAACATGACAGAAAACCAGAATTTGTTTTGATCATAACTCTTGAACCGAACTCCGATTGACGCACGGTTTGAAGCGTTGGAAAGCTTATTCAATGCTCTTTATGAATATGGAAAAATACCATTGCTGGAACACATACAAAAATAAATGAAAATCGATTAAACTCAATAATATTTACACGGTAACACACTATACACCGAAAACGTAAAGTAAACGTATTTACACACAAAGTGGGGTTTATTCAACCAATTTTAACACAAAGTAAGGATAAGTGCAACAAAACTTATATACAAAAATAGGTACAATTTGCACTTATCAAACTCTCCCCAACTTACATAATTGTTTGTCCACAAACAAGAATCAAACAAACTTGAAAATGCGCAAGAAATATCCAAAGAATGACGAATCAACAGGTTTTGAAAAACAGAAATGAATGAATGGTTCAAATGAAAATGGTACACATAAAAAGTAAATACTTACCACTAAACTGCAACGATAACATAGTCACGAAACAAAAGCAAAGTACAAAAGTCATGCCAAAAATTCTAAAACAACACAAGTTCAAATGTGAATCACACCTAGCAAAAACAATCATCGGTAGATGAAAAACACAAAATGAGGTTCTTTCACTCACACAACAATCTTGGAAACAAAAGACTAAATTATGCATACATCCACAAATTCACATTGAAAATACAAAGGCAAGAATCACAAGGGCTTTTCAAGGTTGTAGCGTGGCCGGGTAAACAAACAATGGGCAATTTCTAAAGGTAATTGAAACAAAAACTTGCCTAAACCTAAGGGAGTGAAAACTCACAAAGATTCACACACAAAATTTCAACCAACTTCTTCCAAAATCCCAAGTGCTACACAACACACAATACTTATTTAGCACAATTATTGCAACTCTTTTTGTTTCCTTTTTCAAGGATTTTTCTTTTTCTTCTTTTTTCTTTCTTTTTCTCTTTCACAAATTTTTTTCTTTTTTCTTTTCTTTTTCAATCCTCATAGAATCCAACCAATGAGTATACAATCATCCTCTCCCCAACTTGAATTCAACCACATCATCATGTGAATACTCCCTACTTTCTAAGGCAAGGAAAAAATCCATACAACAACACATAGTTGAGGTCCAAGAAAAAACAAAATCCATTCAAAAATAAGTGAACTAAATACTCATAGATAAGCATTAAGTTCAAATAAAAACATGGATCAAAAAGCTCAAAGGGGTTACGAATTCTCACACACTCACAAGGTGAATTGACTATTTGGCTAAGGTAGTTGTACTCAAAATGAAACAATTGCCTTGATCCTTTTCATGCATTCATATAATCAACACAAATAAAAGATTCAGCATAATAAAATCCAGTTATAACAAGAATGTTGGTTCTCCGCGCATATATGAACAATGGAAAGCCACCTCACAAAAAGGTTGGGAACTAAAGTGATTCACAATAGAACAAGTATACAAAAGAATGGATGACATGGAAGTTTGTAAAATGCCTAAGTATCATAAATATGCTAAAGTATAGAAAGCGATAAATACATACCTCAGACGTGTACAAAACTTAACAAAATCATTACCATACATCTGCAAGTTGAAACGAACCAACTTGGAAAATCACAACAGCATCCTCAAGTAAGTCAATCAAAATCTGTGAGCAAACAACAACCAAAAACATTCGAAAAGAAAAACTATAAAACATGTTTGTTTTACGTCGTAAGCTCGACGCCTTTACGGTGCTTAATTAGAAACTTCCTTCATTCATGCCATGGTGATGTCTCACCGCGCAACCAAAAGCAAGCGTCCTAACCAAACACTTGAACAAACGTCAAAATGTACAAGTATCAATATAAACAAGTGAAAATATACAACATATACGATATCTACAAAAATCAAAAACAAAGAAACAATCACAATACGATTCAATATCAAAACCAATCCCTGGCAATGACGCCATTTTGTTGAATGCAGAATAGGGCAAGCAAGCAAAAATATTTATTTTTGGAAGAATTCCCTCCGGGATTTATGTCGTGTCCACAGAGATCGGTTCGAGGGAAAGAATGTCGTTCGACAATCTCTCGCGTTAATGAGTTTGGATAAATTGGTTTCAAACAAGAAAACAGAAAAGTAAATATTAAAACATAAAAAGAAATCATTCTTCAGAGAGAAAAACTCGTCCGGCAATGCATATAAATCACTCCTCACAAACTTAAACTTACCGACCAGTTATACTCCACCTACAATACTCATCAATATCACCCAGCATCGCTCACAACACAGGTTATGTCTAACGCAAAGTTGAGAGAACAACCGTGTTACCATTGCCGATACTTTCGTACGCTAGCTCAAGGCACGGAGGCATTAAGATTCGACGCCTATTAAAGATTGTTAGCCCTAAATCTATCTCTAGAATCCAGAAACTAACAGACAATCATCCCTAATCGAAGTTCGCGAAGGTTATGTCTAACGCAACTCAAATCCCGTGCATAAAGCAAAAATCAGAGACAATTACCAATAAAGATTTGTAAAGCAAGTTTTATACAACGCCATGGGCGACAAATATACATGAGTTCATAGTAAATACATATACACAACCCAACAAAGAAGAAAGACATGAAGAAAATAAAAAATGAACCAAACATCTCGCGGTTTGTCGGCGCCGATCGATGAGAAATCCATCCCGGATCATCCACATGCAAGCTTCCATGATGTTTTCTAAGCTAATCTACTGAAAAAATGAAGTTTGATGAAGTTGGGAGAAAGTTCCCCCAAAAACATAACCTAAAAAATGATGAAAAATGGCTAAAATAGGAAAATTTGTGTTTCCAGGTTCGCCTAGCGAGCCCCCGTTCGCTAGACGAATGTAAACCGCCTTAAAGTTGAGTTTTTTCACGATTCTGGAACTTTTTTTTCGCCCCGGTTCGCCTAGCGAGTGCTCGCCACAGGGGTTCGCCCAGCAAACATGACAAAAAACCAGAATTTGTTTTGATCATAACTCTTGAACCGTAACTCTGATTGACGCACGGTTTGAAGCGTTGGAAAGCTTATTCAATGCTCTTTATGAATATGGAAAAATCCCATTGCTGGAACACCTAAAAAAAATGAAAATTGATTAAACTCAATGATATTTACACGGTAACACACTATACACCGAAAACGTAAAGTAAACGTATTTACACACAAAGTGGGGTTTATTCAACCAATTTTAACACAAAGTAAGGATAAGTGCAACAAAACTTATATACAAAAATAGGTACAATTTGCACTTATCACGGTTACACTGGGAAGAAAATCAGAAAACTTTTAAAATTCACAACTCGAGTCTCGGGTGTCCAATTGAGGTGCCGTTCGAAGTGTTAGGAAGCTAACGCAATGAAATTTGTTTTAAAAGTATTTCTAAAACCTGGATTCAATTTAAATGGTGTGTGATGGTGTTGTATGGTGTGGATTTATATGTTGTAGCATGGTGACATGTATGAATGTAATATTATTGCATGTTATATTATTAATTTGTTATTGCTGAATGGTTATAGCATGTGTATGGTGTGTGGTTGCCAGCATTGGCGTTGTACTTTGATTAATGGTGAACATCATTGTACATGTTATTGTTGTTGCATGTATTTTATGAATCATGCATCATGGTATCTGGACGGTGGTCTGTTTTTGGTGAGCCTCAATCCTATGGTGGGGATTGGGTGCGAGTAGCTAATTCTTATGGTGATGGAATTAGTGAAGCGTTACCTATGGTGATGGTACCAATTTTGGTGAGCTCTGTTCCTAGGTGGGGATTGGAGCAAGTGAACTAGAGAGTTCACGATTTAGTACCACATGCATTGAGTCCTGAGTTGAGTCTCTTTGCATTTGCATTCATGTTGCATTATGTTGTGTGGATTATTGGAGTGTGTGTTATGCAATGGGTGATTATTTATATGTTCTTGGTGTGCTTACATATTATCATGCATTTCTTTAAATGATTGTGATTTCTCACCCCTTCTATTTGAATGATGTCTTTACATGGGCACCGTGCAGATAATCCGTCGTAGAGGCTTGGATGTGATTGGAAGAGATTAATCTTCTTATTGCTTTTGTTGAGTCGGCGTCTACTCTGATATATAACACTGGGAGATGGAACACTTATTTATCTACTTTATGCTTTGTGGAGCTTACCATGTGATCTTTGATGTTTAATAGTTTCTCGTGATTACTTTATATTCGGTCATGTTTTGAATTATTATAATAATCGGTTGTTGATGCCTTTTCGCTGCTAAATAAAAGTTAAAGTTAAGACTTTATTATTATTATTATTATTATTATTATTATTATTATTATTATTATTATTATCATCAGTTGTGAAATTTTATATGTGTTACATATCTTTAAACATGAGTTATTTGTGGATAAAAGTAGCATCCTAATTGTTCTTGGTTTAAAATTACTTTGATTTTTATTTATAATTACGTGGGGATAATTAGGGTGTTACATAGTGGAATTAGAGCAGGTCGGTCTGTCTGGCCAAGTTGTCGAGTCGGTGTGCTGTGACAGTTGAATACTGTTGTTGTAGTCTTCTAACCATTATTGCTGTTATGGTGGTGAAACAGAAAATGGCTGGAAGAAACGATGATGCGGTTGTTGCTATTTTGTAGGTTGTGGCTCAGGCTATGCAGAATCAGCCTAATGATGGGGGGAACGATGAGTTTTGTCATCAGGTGAAGTTTTAGAGGAATAATCTGCCTACTTTTAAGGGTAGGTATGATCCTGATGGAGTGCAGGCATGGCTCAAGAAAATTCATAGGATCTTCTGTGTAATGGATTGCTCCAAAGCATAAAAGGTACGATTTGGTACGCATATGTTGGTTGATGAGGCCGATGATTGATGGATCAACACTCGTCTAGTGTTAGAGATTGCAGGTGAAGTTGTCACATGGGCTGTATTCCGCAGAGAGTTTCTGAGGAAGTATTGTCCTAAAGATGTTCGCGGGAAGAAGGAAATTGAACTCGTTGAGCTGAAGCAAGGGAGTTTGTTTGTTACGGAGTATGCTGCCAAGTTCGAGGAACTTGCAAAGTTCTATCCTCATTATAGTGAGGCAACTGCTGAGTTCTCAAAGTGTGTTAAGTTTAAGAATGGTTTGCGTCCTGAGATCAAGTAGGCGATTAGGTATCAACAGATACGAAGGTTTCCAGAGTTGGTGAACAGTTGTAAGATTTATGAGGATGACAGTAAGGCTCGGTCAGCTCACTACAAGAGTCTGAGTGAGAAGAGAGGGGAGCAAAATCTGAAACAATAGAAGCTTTATAGTGCTCCAGCTGAGAAAGGTAAATAGAGGATTGTTTATGGTAAGAGGCCAAGTGGGGGAGATGCTCCTGCTCCTCTAAAATGCTTTAGGTGTGGTGAATTGGGTCATCATGTCATTGAATGCAAGAGTGATGTGAAGAAGTGTTACCGGCGTTGGAAGACAAGACATCTGGTTGCTGATTGCAAAGATAATGTAGTAACTTGCTACAATTATGGTGAACCATGACATATTAGTACTCATTGCCAAAAGCTAAAGCAAGCTTCAACCGAAGGGAAAGTGTATGCTCTGTCAGAAACTTAAGACCCTCAGGCCCAAGACTTTGTTGCTTAAGTTCCACGAACTCAAGACTTTCTTGCTCAAGTTCCACGAACCCAAGACTTCTGCTCAAACCCCTCAGGTTCAAGATTTCCTTGCTTAAACCATCAGTTTAAGACTTTCTGCTCAATCAGCAACTGATCAACACTTTCAATGCTCTAACACATAGCCTCAGACTTACTTGGCTCAAGCCTTTTAGCAAGAGACTTTGTTGCTCAAGCACATAGCAAGAGACTTTTATCTAAATTGCTAAACAACATGTTCAACAGAATAGAGAACAAGGTGTACTTGATACACTTTATCAGAGATACAGGGAAATCACCTTAACAAATACCTATAAGCACTTAATATTTCTAAGATATTCAATGTTTAAGAAATCTTAAGGCTTGTTACAATTTAACACATATACCAAAAAAATTGTATACTCGATTGTGTTGCTTATTGTATGATCTTGCTATTCCTACATCCATTCAAAAATGTATAACACATTTATCCTTCTTGGATTTCCTCCTATATTTGCCCTTTTGATTTCTCCTTGTTGAAGACTTCAGTTTGAATCTTGAGTCGCTTATATAGCAGTTGTAGAAGACTAGCCGTGAGAAGAGATAACTTAAACAAGTATCTTTGTTTCTCCATAGTACAAGAGACGTTGAAGATAGATACCCAAAAAGATCTTGATCGATTGTGTAACATGTTTAACCATTGCGTCTTCCATGAGATCTTGTACGATAGAGTCGTTGAGAGTAGACATTCTTAAATCATGTCAACTCATCTTGAACCTTTTGAACTTATACTCTAGTTGACAAACTGATTTGACAATGCAGTCTGCTTTCTGTTGTACGGGTAACTTTAGCTTTATCACTAATTTTGAATGATCACCAAAAGCTAATTACATTCACCAAGTGTAGAGACAATATGTTCTTTCTTCTGATGCTGAGACCTTGAGCTTCAGAGTCTACGCCAGACATCACTTAGAGAGTGTTCTTCATATTCTGCACCACCAGAAGCTAGTAATTCAGCTTATCCCAAGTGCGTCCTTATATATCAAATTCTGAATATATAACTTTAAGCATTAGAACCTGCATACTTGGAACATACATTAGATAAAACCATTATTCTTTTAATACTTTGTTATCATCAAAACCCAAGGAATATATGTCATGAATAAATCTTGTTCTAACAATCTCCCCCTTTTTTATGATGACAAATATAAGTATTTAAAGGACAATGTTGTGCTATTTTAATTTTCTTAGTTTCATCAAAGGGTTTGTAAGCTCCATCTGAGTCTGATAGTTCAAAGGTTAAGGTTTGTAGGCTCCTCCTAAGTTATATCTTTAAGAAAACTAAAATATATCTTAATTTTCTTGGCAACATTAAGGTACGAGGTTTGTAAGCTCCCCCTGAGTCTAATTGTCTAAGGTTGAGTTCTGTAAACTCACCTAAATACTATATTCAAGAAAACTAAAATATTTTAACTTTCTTGGCAACATCAGAATCCGAGGTTTGTAAGATCCTTCTGAGTCTAGTAGCCTAAGGTTGAGGTTTGTAAGCTCCCCCTTATAACTTTTTTTAAGAAAGCTAAAATATGTTTCAAGAAAGCTAATTACATTCACCAAGTGTAGAGACAATATGTTCTTTCTTCTGATGCTGAGACCTTGAGCTTCAGAGTCTACGCCAGACATCACTTAGAGAGTGTTCTTCAGATTCTGCACCACCAGAAGCTAGTAATTCAGCTTATCCCAAGTGCGTCCTTATATATCAAATTCTGAATATATAACTTTAAGCATTAGAACCTGTATACTTGTAACATACATTAGATAAAACCATTATTCTTTTAATACTTTGTTATCATCAAAATCCAAAGAATATATGTCATGAACAAATCTTGTTCTAACAATCTCCCCATTTTTTATGATGACAAATATAAGTATTTAAAGGACAATGTTGTGCTATTTTAATTTTCTTAGTTTCATCAAAGGGTTCGTAAGCTCCATCTGAGTTTGATAGTTCAAAGGTTAAGGTTTGTAGGCTCCTCCTAAGTTATATCTTTAAGAAAACTAAAATATATCTTAATTTTCTTGGCAACATCAAGGTACGAGGTTTGTAACCTCCCCTTGAGTTTAATTGTCTAAGGTTGAGTTCTGTAAACTCACCTAAATACTATATTCAAGAAAACTAAAATATTTTAACTTTCTTGGCAACATCAGAATCCAAGGTTTGTAAGATCCTTCTGAGTCTAGTAGCCTAAGGTTAAGGTTTGTAAGCCCCCCCTTATAACTTTTTTTAAGAAAGCTAAAATATGTCTCTCGGGTAACATAACCAAAATAAAAGAAATTTAAATAATAGAAATTTAGAATAGACAATATATACAAACTGAATGAGTACAGTTTCTAATTAAATACTACTATATCTTTTCTCCCCCATTTGTCACATCAAAAAGAATAAAAGAAAAAGAAAAGAATTACAGTCATAAATGTGTAGCAGAGCATCATTACGTGATCAGTTCCCAAGGAAGAGAAATCGATCAAGTAAGAGAGATCATTATGGATTGTACAGTGCATGTTAAATATTTATTGGTCGTAACAGTTCCAAAAATCAAGCAAAGGATTGTATTCCATCGTTTGGGTTACCTAGAATCCACTATAAAAGCAATCGAAACCAAGATCATTTTCATCAATATCCATCAAAACATCATGGAGTCCTCAGCTGAGAGTGAAAAACTTTATGTTGTGACAGAAGTCATAGAGAACTCTACAGGTTTGAAAACTCAAGACCTTCAGAAGCCAGTGGTGTCTGAAGCATCTGCAACTGGTCATGTATCCTCTACACTGAACAGTTCTGACGAGGCTTTGTCCTTAGCACCTCAAAGACCTACAGAAGCAGGTCTATCAGCTGCTGCTTTGAAGCCAAGGAAGAAATCCATAAAGAAGACACATAAGAAGAGGATAAAAGAGGTGTTCTATCAACTTATTATCCCAAAAGTATAAGAGGAGGATGTTGATGAGGATGAACCTGATATCAGTTGGGATAACTGGATGTATTACAATGCCATGGATTATTTAGATTAGGTTTAATCTTTAGTTCCATCCAGTCCTCTTTTATTGCAATCCTTTCAAGCTTGATTAATGAAAAAGTTATTTTGATCATTACATATTATGCAGTCGTACAATAATTTTATTTTCCCTTTAGCTTTTATGACAAAAGCAATAATAAAGTAAGGAGATGAACAAAAACAACAATTAACTTGTTAACAATAAAATTTATAGATGTTAAGAGGATCTTAATAGGTCAGAATACTAGGCATCATTTCCAAGAGTCTATATTTAAAAATTGATTTGACTTAATCAATATTAAAATAATGAATACTCAAGGTGATGAAGTAATGGTTCTATAAAAATCCTTAGCAGACTCACTTTCATAACCACTTAATCTTCTGAATACAAAGATGTATAAACAAAAACAAATTTGGGTTCCAAAGAGAGATTTCAGAAAGACAATCATGCTAAATGCAGAAGCTCAAGCAAACAAGAGTAATGAAGCAACTGAAGGATCTACAAGCAAGCAGATAACTTCAGAAGCACATACTTCTTCAGCAACCTTCGTTAAGACACAAAGAAGAAGAAGAAGAAGAAGAAGAAGAAGAAGAAGAACTTCTAAGTCAAACCGCAGACACCAACTGAGAAAGGAGGTTGTAGAGTTTGCAAAGGAAGAATGACAAGATTATTTAGACAATCTAGATATGTCATATGATCCTAGGGAATACCTTAGAACAAATCCAAATTCCTAGAGAGTTTTAACAATTTGTAATAACTTCCAATTTAATGAGAATGTTGCATGTTTTAAGATTTTAATCCTATTTAATTTATCCTCTATAACAAATATACACTACTAAAATATTCGCATTTAGGGACCGAATTAGAGACCGAAAAAGTCTAAAAATCGGTCACTATAACGTTTAGCGACCAATAATACGACTACAAAATTTCGGTTAGAAAAGTGCTAGTCGCTAACCTTTAGCGACAAATTTAGTGACCGATTTTAGCGATTGGAATTAGTGACCGATTTTTGTTTGTTTAAAAACTTAAAAAAACAAAAATTTTGCCTCAAGTGGGAATCAAACCAATGCACTTTCCTTTTAGAGGTTTCCACCTGACCACTAGGCTACTTCATTTTAGTTGTTACATTTACATTTAAAATGTATATAATATTAATGAAATAGAAATTTTAAATATTATTTAAATTTTTTTACACTAATTATCATTAAAATTATATTTTATTTATATTAATAAATTTTAATGAGTTAATTATTTCTATAAATATATGTTTTATTTGTTAAAATAAAATGATTGTGAAATTTTGAATAAAAAATAAAAATAAAAAAATGAGAAATTTGGGAGGGAAGTAACTTAAAAATAAAAAATTATTAGTGAACGAAATTTCGGTCACAAAATTTTTTAATGAATTAATTTATATAAAAAATGATTATTTGAGACTGGGAATTATGGTTACTAAATTTCAGTCGCTAATTCGGTGGCTAATTTTATTTTGTGACCGATTTAGCGACTTTTAAAATTTTACCAGCAACATGCAAATTTTGGTTGCTAATTCGGTCACTATAGTGACCGAAATTTTCCAGTCACTAATTCAGTCAATAAAAGCAAATTTTCGAGTAGTGATATATATATATATATATATAACAATTAAGACTCAAAAGAGCATGAACAAAATTGGATAACAAGATTGCTTAATACACGAAGTTTTAACAACTACAAGGCATAAATTTGCAGAAGTCTAATATCAGAAACTCTCATAGATAGCATCAAACTTTTCTCTCCAAATTTTAGAAGAATCACCCTCTGAACTTATGATATCTCCCTGTTGGACCAGTAGTTCTGAAAGAACTCATCCATAAGGAATGAAGAATGTCTTTCCCTTGTGAAAGGATGAAAGAGTCTCCTTCAGATGATCAAACATAACTCGAGGAAGATCAATCTAAAAGTCTGAATTGAGAAGAAGTAGCAAATTTTTTTCAATAGGGTCCACAAGGTCTAGATCCTTATCCTTAGGAAGCAAGTTTGAGTTCAAAATATGATTCCAAAAAATTGCATTAGGACGAAGATTTGAGACCAGAGATGTGTTAGATGGATCTACAAAAGTACGCCAAGTAGGAATATAGTGTTTCCAAACAAGAGTACCTAGGATTTCTCCAATCTCCTCACAATTGATCACATTAGCAATCGATTTAGAGGTTACTATTATAGAAATGCCATACACCTTAGAAAGACTAACACACTCAGAATTCAGCTCAACAATGGAAGCATTAATCCAAAACTCTTTGACAAGCCTTAGATAAGTGAAACCACAGAGCATCTCAAATTATCCATTCCAACTTTGTTCAGACACGGTCTTCCAGAAGTTTAAACCTAGCTTAAGTAATTCTTCAAAATCCATAAACTTTTCATTGATGATAACTAGTTGTTTCAAAGGAGAATTAACTTGAGAATTCATCTCGTGTTTGGTTTGATTAACACACACAACCAAAGAAAATAAAAAGAAAAGAAAAGAACTGAACAAGATTCCAGAAAAATAAGAATCTTGTCAGAAAAAGGACACAAAATGATGTTTCACAAGACAGGGGATAGGGATAATAATAGTATATTAAAAAACATCATTACCCAAAGGTTCTTTACCCAACAAATTTCCTGAATCCACTAGATGGTTTTCAACTTCATGAAATTTAAGTAATATAAAATTTTTTAAAAAACTTTTTACTTATACATCTTAATCAGAAGTAAAGAATCCTTTTCAGAATCTTAGAGATTGATAATTTTCAAAAGCTATCATCCATCAGAGTCTAGTAGATCTAGACTACTAGTGAGATATCTTCTGTCGGTCATCAGTCTTTGATATTCTATTTAGAATAAATCTTTTTCTTTTGAAACTAGAGTCATGCTTAATTAATGAATATTTGAATTGGTTTCTTTGACAGCTAACAAGCAGCAATATCATTAGAAAAAGTGAGGAAACTATTTCCATAAATATGATCATCATCTAGCTAATGATATATTCAGTATAGGAAAAATACAACATAGTTTCTTCTTAAAGATTTATGAATATTCTTTTAACAAAGGAATTTCTCTAGAGATCTAACAGAGACTTTGTATTTACTAATGCATAAATATCTCATTGAATCAAGAAATAAGCCAGGAAAGAATAAACGTACCTTTTTTTGTGTTATTTTCTTGGTCAGACTCTAGATGAGTATTCAGATTTGACCATAGGATCTAAATATTGTATTGAGTGGATTCTGATTCAATGGTTGTTAAACCATTGACTCCACTTCTTTCACCAAACTCAGTGCCTTCAGCTCTTGAGTCTGGGATGTAGGCTCTTCTTCCATCAAATGTTGTAAACAACCTTTGATAAATTACCATGGAAAGTGCCTTTGCTCATTTCTTCGATATCTGCAGCAAATATATTTTGAGTAATGGTACTTTTATTTCTATGAGTCCAGAAATGTTAGTCCTGAAAGGCTTTTATTTGCTTTGTGTCTTAATCTGATAGCAGTACCATAATTCATTCCAGAGTATGAGTTTATTATGAGTTATGGTATGAACTAGATATTATTCTTACCTGAGTCACTGATTTCATTGTCTTGGATTAAATCTTTTTACTTTGAAATCTTTGACAAGCATAGAACTAGATAGTGTTTGCTAACAGAGATTGGCATAAAACAAATTTAAAGCACTGTCATAGTATTGTTGGCGGAACATGAAGAATTGAAGGTTTCTCATGGAATTATCCTTTACACAAATTCAATGATGACCTTCAATTATTTGGAGCAGTGGAAGCTCTTAAGATATTATCTTGAAGAAAAGACTCCTTATTATCAATATTGAAGCAAGATAAATTTGACATTATCTCTTTTTTGAAGAGCATACTCCTTATTATCAATATTGAAGCAAGATAGATTTGACATTATCTCTTTCTCTTCAATAATTGATTTTTATTCCAGGATTCAAATGCTTCTTCAGAAGAAGTAATGACCAGTAGTGCCAGATTACTTTTTCTTCTGAATCCTGCCCTATGTTAGCTTCATTTGAATAAGCAGTGAAGATCCCTGACAATTTCGGGTTTTTGGTAGTATTTCTCCTTGTTCTTAAGATTTGGGAAATCAGTTGAAATACGGATATTTCATAAGCTTCTGAAGTTACTCTTCTATCAACAGATATCATATTCCATTTAACCAACTGATGAAATCTTTTGATAAGGAAGGTTAACTCCTATCATCAGACATTCCATAGGAGTTTTCTTCAACAAGCTTCAGGAGGGTTAATCTGTTTGATAGCTTTTCATCATCTAATTCCATTTCTTTTCTTTGGAGATTGCTAGATAGACCTTCAAAACACGGCATACTTAAGTTTTATGACAACTTGAATAATTGTGACTTTAGATTTGAATCCATTAGGCAATCTTCTCAGAATTTGCTTGGAAAGATTAGATGAAGTGAAACTGGACAAGCTTCTTTACTGAATCCCACAAATTTGAACACAAGGATTCAAAGATAGTTTAAGCATTAGATGTATCAATGGTGTTGATATACTCAGAATTGAGATAGAGCAGCTACCAGAATGCATCTAACTCTAAAGATATTCCCAATAAGCTTCTTTTGAGCTTGTGTGAGAGACTTTCAAACTTTGATCATCCCTACACCATCAACTTCTATAGTAATACCTTTCTCAAGGTTATTCTATAGACCTTCATCAAAACCCTTTATCAAGACCAATGAATAAAAAATATATTTTTCTCTTCCATCATTTAAGTTAAGTGGAATCACCCTTTGAATATGGTAGGAAAAACAATGTAATATTTTTCATGTGGCACTTGACTCCTTCTGTAAGGAAAGTCTTTAGCAGACATATTTTTTCTCATTGGATCAATATTTGCACCATTGTTAATTGTTATGTATAGACCATGCTCTGATACCAACTGAAGGTGAGAAAAATACACAAAATGGAGGGTTGAATTGTGTTTTCCATTTCTTTAGTTTGCATATGATCAGAGTTCAGAATCTAAACTAGTGTTCAAATTCTAATTATACGTTGCAGCAGAATGTTAACAGAAACAAATAAAAGATAAAGAACACACAAAGATTTATACGGGTTCCTCCCAAATAAGAGTAGTTCAGTCCCCTTGTCGTACAAGAGATTTTCACTATAATCAAAACATGATTACAATCACTTATGCACTTAAGCATAAGACTTTTCTTTGCTTAGACCCTTAGCCTGAGACTTCCTGCTTAAACTCCTTAGGTCCAAGACTTCTGCTCAGGTTCCACGAACCCAAGACTTCCTTGCTTAAGCCCCTCAGACTCAAGACTTCTGCTCAGACCCTCGGTCCAAGACTTCCCTGCTCAGATTCCATGAATCCAAGACTTCTGCTCAAGCCCCTCATGCCCAAGACTTCCTTGCTTAAGTTCCATGAACTCAAGACTTCCTTGCTCAGGTTCTACGAACCCAAGACTTCTGCTCAAACCCCTCAGGTTTAAGACTTCCTTGCTTAAACCATCAGCTTAAGACTTTCTGCTCAATCAGCAACTGATCATGACTTTCAATGCTCTAGCTCATAGCAGGAGACTTACTTGGCTTAAGCCTTTCAGCAAGAGACTTTGTTGCTCAAGCACATAGCAAGATACTTTTATCTAAATTGCTAAACAACATATTTAGCAGAATGGAGAACAAGGTGTACTTGATACAATTATCAGAGGTACATGGTAATCACCTTAACAAAGACCTCTAAGCACTTAAGATTTCTAAGATATTCAATGTTTAATAAATCTTAAGGCTTATTACTATTTACAACATATAATATAAAATCTGCATACTCGATTGTGTTGCTTATTGTATGATCTTGATATTCCTCCATCCAGACAGAAGTGTAGAAAACTTCTATCCTTCTTGGCTTTCCTTCTATATTTTCCCTTTTGATTGCTCCTTGTTGAAGACTTCAGTTTGAATCTTCAATAGCTTATATAGCAGTTGTAGAAGACTAGTCGTTGGAAGATATAACTTGAACAAGTATATTTGTTCCTCCATAGTACAAGTGACATTGAAGATAGATACACCAAAAGATCTTGATCCATTGTGTAACGTATTTAACCATTGCTTTTCCATGAGATCTTGTACTATAGATCCGTTGAAAATAGATATTCGTAAAGCATGTCAACTCTTCCTAAGCCTTGTGAACTTAGACTCTAGCTGACAAACTGATTTTACAATGCATCTTGCTTTCTACGGTACGGATAGCTTTAGCTTTATCACTAATCCTGAATGATCACCAGAAGCTAATTACATTCACCAAGTGTAGAGACAATATATTCCTTCTTCTGATGTTGAGACCTTCAGCTTCAGAGTCTATGGCAGATATCACTTAGAGAGTGTTCTTTAGATTATGCACCACCAGAAGCTAGTAATTCAGCTTCTCTCAAGTGTGTCCTTATATATCAAATTCTGAATATGTAACTTTAAGCATTAGAACCTGCATACTTGGAACACACATTAGATAAAACCATTGTTCTTTTAATACTTTATTATCATCAAAACTCAAGGAATATATGTCATGAACAAATCTTATTCTAATTGTATCCTCCATGAATGGAAAGATGGTTGTCGATACTCTTGCTTAAGGGATCGGTGACTACTTCTTTGGTTTGTTTGAACTGTGCTTTGTTGATCTTTGATAGACATTTTGTTGTTGATCTTATATGCTTGCTGCTGAGAGATCTTGACGTTATCTTGGGAATGAACTGGTTAAAGTTTAATCATGTTCATATTAATTGTTATAATAAATCACTGCGGCTTCTTGCTCTTTATGATCAGGAGGAAACTGGTTTCTTATTTGCTAGGTTGTTGGAAGGACTTTTGCAAGATGAAGCTCATGTGCTTGCGTTGTTTGCATCTTTATCTATTTAAAGTTAAGCTGCAATTGATGAATTGCCGGTGATGCGTGATTTTTCCATATGTGTTTGCGGTTGATATTTCAGATGTGCCGCCAGAGAGAGGTGGAATTTTTTATTGATCTTGTCCCTAGTATCAGACATGTTTCTATGGCACCATACAGGATGTCGGCGTCGAAGTTAGCATAGTTGAAGAAGCAACTGGAAGATTTGCTGGAAAATAAATTTATGAGACCAAGTGTGTCACCTTGGGAAGCTCCGGTGTTGTTAGTAAAGAAGAAAGATGGTAGTATAAGGTTGTGTGTGGATTACCGATAGCTGAATAAAGTAATAATCAAGAACAAGTATCCACTTCTGAGAATATATGACTTGATAGACCAGCTGGTAGGTGCGCATGTTTTCAGCAAAATTGACTTGAGGTCGGGTTTCCATCAGATTTGGGTGAAGGATGAAGATATTCAGAAGATGGCTTTTAGAACTCGGTATGGACATTATGGATATTTGGTGATTTCATTCGGCATTTTTAATGCACCTGGAGTGTTTATAGAATATATGAACTGTATATTTCATACTTATCTTGATCAATTCGTGGTGGTGTTCATTGATGATATTCTGATTTATTCTATGTCGGAAGAAGAGCATGTTAAGCATTTTTGAATTGTGTTGCAAGTGCTGAAAGAGAAGAAGTTGTATGCAAAGTTGTCAAAGTGTGAATTTTGGTTGCGGGAGGTTAATTTTCTTGGGCATGTTATTTCAGGTTATGGTATAGTTATGGATCCGTACAAAGTAGATGTAGTACTACAATGGAAGGCTCCTAAGTCGGTTACTGAGATTAGAAGCTTTTTAGATTTGGTTGGTTACTACTGCAGATTTATTGAAGGCTTTTCTAAGTTAGCACTTCCAATGACCTAGCTGACTTGTAAAGATAAAGCGTTTGTGTGGGATATCCATTGTGAGAGAAGTTTCATAGAGCTGAAGAAGAGATTGACTACGGCTCCAGTTCTGATTTTTCTTGAACCTAATGAACCGTTTGTGGTGTATTGTGATGCGTCGATGATGGGTTTGGGTGGTGTCTTGATGCAAGATGGCAAGGTTGTGGCTTATGCTTCACAACAACTGGGAGTTCATGAGAGAAATGATCCTACTCATGATTAGAGTTGGGTGCAGTGGTGTCTGTGTTGAATATTTGTAGGCATTATCTTTATGGTTCTATATTTGAGGTATTCAATGATCATAAGAGTTTGAAATATTTGTTTGATCAGAAGGAATTAAATATGACGCAATAAAGATGGTTAGAGTTTCTGAAAGATTATGACTTTGGCTTTAATTATCACCCTGGTAAAGCCAATGTCGTGGCTGATGCTTTAAGTCAAAGTTTTTGCATATGTCTGATTTGATGGTTAGAGAGTTGGAACTTATTGAAAAAATTCAGAAACTTGAGTTTGGTTTGGGGGTTGACCCCGCAGAGTTTGATGTTGGGTATGTTGAAGATAAACAATGATATCCTTAATAATATTAAAGAGAGTCAGAAGTTGGATGTGAAGTTGGTAGATTTCATGGTTGGGAGTAATCAGACTGAAGATGGTGATTGTAAAGTGGATGAGCAGAGTGTGTTGTGGTTCTGAGGTAGAATTTATATACCTGATAATCCTGAGATAAAGAAGATGATTTTATAAGAAATTCATAGAAGTAGCTTGAGTATCCATCCAGGAGCTACTAAGATGTATCAGGATCTGAAAAAGATATTTTGGTGGCATGGATTGAAGCGTGATGTGGTGCAGTTTATGTATGCCTGTTTGACTTGTCAAAAGTTGAAGGTTGAGCAACAGAAACCTGCAGGGTTGATGCAATCGTTAGATGTTCCAGAGTGGAAATGGTATATCATTTTGATGGATTTTGTGACGGGATTACCGATTACTCATAGAGGGCATGATGTGACTTGGGTAGTTGTTGATAGAATGACGAAACCGGGGCATTTCATTTCGATTAACATCAGTTTTTCTTTGCAGAAGTTGGCAGAGATATACATATGTGTGATTGTGAAGCTGCGTGAAGTTCTGTTGAGTATTGTGTCAGATAGAGATTTGAGGTTTACATCCATATTTTGGGAGAGTTTGCAGGGAGCTTTGGCATCGAAACTGAGGTTGAGTTCTACCTATCATCCACAGACAGATGGTCAGACAGAGATGATTATTCATTCATTGGAGGATTTGTTTAGAGCTTGTGTTCTTGAGCAAAGAAGTGCTTGGGATAGTCATATGCAGCTGATAGAGTTTACTTATAATAATAATTTCCATTTTAGCATTGGAATGGCACCTTTTGAGGCATTATATAGTCGGAGGTGTAGAACACCTTTGTGTTGGCATGAATCTGGTGAGAGTGTAGTGCTTGAGCCTGAGACCGTCCAACAGACTACTGAAAAGGTGAAGCTAATTCGAGAGAATATGAAAGCTTCTCAGAGTAGGCAGAGGTGTTACCATGATAAGAGGAGGAAGGATCTTGAGTTTTAAGAGGGGGATCATGTATTATTGAGAGTCACTCCAGTGACCGGTGTTAGGCGTGCTTTGAGGTCGAGGAAGCTCACTCCTCATTTTATTGGTCTGTATCAGATTCCTGAGAGGATTAAAGTGGTTTCTTATAAGTTGGCGTTACCACCGAATATTTCGAACTTACATGATGTGTTCCATGTCTCATAGCTTCAAAAGTATGTTCCAGTTCCATCTCATGTGATTCCGATGGATAATGTGCAAGTGAGGGATAATCTTACAGTTAAGGCTTTACTTGTGAGAATTGAAGACCGTTAATTGAAGAGGTTAAGAGGCAAGGAGATTGCTATCTTGAAGGTAGTGTGGGGAGGTGCTGCCGGAGGGAACATGATGTGGGAGTTGGAGAGTGGGATGCGAGAGTTGTATCTGAAGTTGTTCGCATCAGGTAAATTTTTTAGGACGAAAATGTTCTATGTGGGGGAGAGTTGTAACGCCCGATTTAATTATTTATTTTTCTTAAATAATATGGTGTGATTTTGTGCGTTGATTGATGCTTTGGTAGTGTTAGAGGGACCCTCAGATGAAGGGTAGTGACCTTAGAAATTAAAATTTTAAGGTGTTGGGGGTGTGAGCAAAAGTGTAGAAAAAAGGGGGTGGTGGGAGAAGTATATTATTAATAATATATAAATTAGGATTATTTAAATAAAAAAATATTGGTAATAGTGATAATTAGATAATTATTTTTAATCATTATTATTGTGGTATTATATTAAATAAATAATTAGTGGATTAATATTTATTTTATTGGAGTAAGAATTAAATTAGAGAATAATAATATATTAGAAAAAGAAAAGAAGGGAAATAAAGAGAACTGTCATATACGTGAAAGCTTGGGAGAAAGGAAGAGAAAGAGAAGAGATAGCTAGGGCTTGAGGAAAAAGAGGAAGAACACACCATTGTTGAAGTGCAATTACTAGGAATTGTGAGAACAAGATTTGGTTCTGCAATATTACTTCTAAGTTTTGATGATATCAAACGAGTATGTTTGTATGAACAATTTTGTAAGACCAATGTTTGTTACTTTAAAAATCTAACAAACATGTTATGCTTCCATTAATTGGTGTGGACATAATGCTGAAAGAATACTTTGCCTACGCGTTTCACTTGATGTGCTAAATCTCTTCAGAAGAATCTGAAGATCATAGACTCTGATATAATATATAAAGAAAACAAGTTCTGAAAATATGAAGACTGAGGTTCTGATGAACGAAGTCCAAATGCTGAAGATTTTCACTCTCTGATAAAGGTTCAGAAGACCCAACCAATAGTCTCTACTCATGCTTCAACTAAATACTATTTGAAGCCTCTAAAGGCATGAAGACAATTTTCTAAGTGAACAAGGTTCTGAAGACCAAGTGCTGAAGACTCCGATGACGCTGCTCTGAGAACTCCAAGACTTGAAGGTCTTAAGAATCAAGCTACGTTTTTCCTTCTTACTCATGCTCACAGTAGCCTCTGAAGTTAAGAAGATTAGAAGACTAAGCAACGAAGTTCAAACGAAGATATCTTGGTAACTGTACAAAAGTTCAAATGAAGATTTCTTGGTAACAGTGCCAATGAAGATATACTGACAAGACATGACACAAAAGTTTTTATTTGTCCTCACGTTTCTACCAAACCGCCATCAATAGTCATGATTACCTTGCAACGGCTACTTTTACTCAGCTATAAAAGGACTTGAAGACTCAAAGAATGATAACAACTGCTCCGCTTAACAACACATTCTATTTTGCTATTATCATTCAAAAAGTCATTCTCTGTGCTGTAAAATAGTTTACATATTCAGCTTATGCTACAGGCAATATCTTGTAAACAAACCTTTTTCAAACTGTTGTTTGAAGATCCTTGAGAAAAACCTGGTGAGGTTAAATTTCTTGAGAAGTCTAGGACTAGTGAGAGTCTTAGAGGTTGTTCCTTAAGAGAGACCAGTGTGGTTTGATTTCTTGAGAAGTCTAGAACTTGAGAGTTTTAGAGGTTGTTGTTAGTCACCAGCATTTTGGCTAGTGCATTGTATTAATCTGTTGATTAGTGGATTAAGACATCGATTGAGAGAGGCGAAATCACCTTGGCGGGTGTACTAGATTAACTTGAGGAATTCTCAAGTGAACTAGTATAAAGATACCATGTTATCCCTTTCAAGCTTCATTAAGATTATCATCCATAAGTTAAAGAGTTATTAAAAGGGGGTTAGAATCAAAGAGAAATTTTATTTTGAAAAACCAATTCAAACCCCCTTTCTTGTGTTTTTCACACCTTCAATTGGCATCAGAGCTCCGATTCTGAGGTGATAAAAAGGTTGAGTTTTTATCAAGCACTTAACAGTGTTCAGTACCGATCCAAGTGTGAAAAACAATGGCTGCACCTGAACTTATAGTGTAAAATCTCCTATCTTTGATGGGGAAAAATTTGTCTATTGGAAAGACAGAATTGAAAGTTACTTTCTGGCCTTTGACTTAGATCTATGGGATCTGGTAGTTGATGGCTACAGTCTCCCTGTAGATTCTGAAGGCAAAAAGATTTCCAGAAGTGCATTAACAAATGCTCAAATGAAGACTTACAAGAATCATCATAGAGTAAGAACGATTCTGTTAAATGCAATTTCATATACGGAATATGAAAAAAACACAAAGAAACTGCAAAGTCTATCTTTGATTCCCTCAGAATGACTCATGAAGGCAACACTCAAGTCAAAGAGACAAAGGCTCTTGCACTAATCCTGAAATATGAAGTCTTCAGAATGGAAGACGATGAATCTATGGAAACTATGTTTTCAAGATTCCAGATGCTTGTTGCAGGACTCAAAGTTCTGGACAGAGGTTACTCTACTACTGATCATGTCAAGAAGATTATCAGAAGTCTGCTTGTCAAATGGAGACCAATGGTAACAGCCTTGAAACTAGCAAAGGATTTAAACAACATAAGTCTTGAGGAACTAATTAGTTATTTAAGGAGTCATGAAATATAACTTCAAGAAGATGAACCTTAGAAGAAAGTTAAATCTATTGCTCTAAAGGCTAAGTCTGAGAAGAAAAAGGCACATCAAGCAGAGGAAGAATTGGAAGAATCTGAAGAGGATTCAGACAAAGATTGTATGTCTCTCATATCAAGGAAGATAAGTCAACTATGGAAATACATAAAAATAAGTTCAAAGGACCAAGAAGAAGATCTGAGCCTACACATGGTCAAAAGAAAACTTATGGAAGAGAAGTTACATGTTTTGAATGCAAGGAGCCTGGACATATCAAGAATGATTGTCCAAAGTTCAAGAAAGATGGAAGACCTAAGAAAACTAAAAAGGGTCTTATGGCAACATGGGATGATTCAGAGTCAGAAGAAGACTCTGATGGAGAGCATGCCAACATAGCATTCATGGCAAATACCAACACAAACGATGTCTTATCTGAAGGAGAACTATTAGACTCCGACGACAAAAGAGAGGTACTTTCTTCCTTATTTCGCCCTGAACTTGAAATAAGATTATCTGAACTTATGGAAAGATATCAACTCCTTCTAAGAAAACACAAAACTCTGAAAAAGACTTTTGTGGTTCCTTCAGAGGGTCTTACTAAAAGCAAGCAAACTATTTCAGAACTAAACGAAAAATTATTTTTCTTAGAAAACTCAAATGCTGCTTTAAAAAGTAAAGTCCTTAAGTTAGAAGAAGAGATCACTTCCAACATAACCAACACTAATGAAGTGGTCAAATATGATAGAGCTTTTCAACACTTTCTTGCTAAAAGCATAGATAGAAGTAAAATGGATTCAATGATCTATGGAGTTAGCAGAAATGGAAGTAGAGGTCTGGGATATTCAGGACCATCTCAACCATATGATGAAACCAAGAATATCAAACTAATACGTCTATCTAAACATTTTGTGTGTGCTGACACTAAACTAAAATGTCCAGAACTAGAAGGTTCTAAATCTGTTATATCACAAACACAGACACGGAAGAAAGCTTCCAGACTCAAATACTATGCATAAATACCGCACTATTATCCTGCTGCACGAAAATCCAAAGGTGTTAGAACCTCTGGAGAGACTAATGTGAAAGGACCCACAAAATGGGTACCTAAGAATAAGATAATATATGTTTCAGATATCCTTAATGGCGCCACTGAAACACCAGTCATGGTACCTGGACAGTGGATGCTCACGACACATGACGGCAGAAAGGCATATGTTCCAAGATCTGAAACTTAAGCTTGGAGGTGTCGTCGGTTTCAGAGGAAATTAGAAGGGAAGAATCATTGGCTCTGGAACTGTTGGTAATGGTAAACTTCCTTCTATAAATAACGTTCTTTTAGTTGAAGGTCTAATGCATAATTTATTGTCAATTATCTAACTTAGTGACAATGGTTATGATGTTATTTTCAATCAAACGTCTTGTAAGGTTGTTAGTCAGAAGGATGGATATGTTCTGTTCAATGGTAAGAGGAAGAACAATACTTACAAAATTAAAGTATCAGATTTAAAACATCAAAATGTAAAGTGTCTTCTGTCTGTCAATGAAGAGCAATGCGTCTGGCACAGACGTTTGGGTCATGTTAGCTTGAGAAGAATCTCACAGCTGAACAAGCTTGGACTTGTCAGAGGTTTTTGCCAAATCTGAAGTACTCTTCAGATACTCTTTGTGAAGCATGTCAGAAAGGCAAGTTTTCAAAAACTTCTTTTAAAGCAAAGAATATTATTTCTACCTCTAGACCATTGGAACTTCTTCACATTGATCTATTTGGACCAGTGAAAATTGCTTCTATCAATGGTAAGAAATATGGACTAGTCATCGTTGACGATTACAGTCATTGGATATGGGTAAAATTCTTAAGACACAAGGATGAGTCACATTTTGTGTTTGCTTCCTTCTGCACCCAAGTGCAAAATGAAAAGAGTTACGAAATCGTCAAGGTCAGAAGTGATCATGGTGGAGAATTTGAAAACAAAGATTTTGAAAAACTTTTTGATCCACATGGGATATCTCATGATTTTTTTTGTCCTAGAACTCCACAACAAAATGGAGTTGTAGAAAGAAAGAACAGAACTTTACAAGAAATGGCTCGCACCATGATCCAAGAAACTGACATGGCTAAGTACTTTTGGGCAGAGGCAGTCAACACAATATGTTATATTCAAAATAGAATCTCTATAAGACCTATCTTGAATAAAACTCCTTATGAATTATGGAAGAATACAATTCCCAACATTTATTATTTTCACCCCTTTGGATGTATTTGTTTTATGTTAAACACTAAAGAGAATCTTGGTAAGTTTGATTCCAAAGCACAGAAATGTATGCTGTTAGGTTACTCTGAACACTCAAGAGGCTACAGAGTTTATAACACAGACTCACAGATTGTGGAAGAATCCATTCATGTCAGATTCAATGATAAGCTTGACCCTAAAAAGTCAAAGTTAGTTGAGAAGTTTGCAGATTTAGAAATCAGCTTTTCAGAACCTAAAGAAAAGGTAGAAGAAGTTAAAACTCCAGAAGTTCCTACTCACAATATCATTGACGTATCGTCTAATACTCCACAACAAAAGAAAAGGAGAATCTCAACTTCACACCCTGAAGAACTAATTCTGGGTAGTAAGGACGCTCCCATCAGAACCAGATCAGCTTTCAAACCCTCTGAAGAAACGCTTATGGGATTGGTATCGTTAATTGAGCCAACAACGGTTGATGAAGCTCTTATGGACAAGGACTGGGTTCTGGAAATGGAAGAAGAACTTAACCAGTTCTCAAAGAACGACGTATGGGATCTTGTCCTAAAACCTAAAGATATCCATATAATTGGTACTAAATGGGTTTTCATAAACAAGCTCAATGAAAAGGGTGAAGTCATCAGAAACAAGGCACGACTTGTTGCACAGGGTTACAGTCAACAAGAATGGATTGATTATAACGAAACTTTTGCTCCAGTCGTCAGACTTGAAGCGATACGATTATTAATCTCCTTTTTGGTAAATCATAACATCATCTTATACCAGATGGATGTCAAGAGTGCATTTCTGAATGGTTATATATCAGAAGAAGTTTACGTCAAACAACCTCCTAGTTTTGAAAACTCAGAAAAGTTAGATTTTGGTTTTAAACTTAAAAAGTCTCTATATGGTCTGAAATAAGCTCCCAGAGCTTGGCACGACAGGTTGAGCAAATTTCTTTTAGAAAATAACTTCACCAGAGGCAAAGTTGACACTACTCTCTTTCGTAAATCATTCAAAAATGATATTCTTATAGTTCAGATTTACGTTGATGATATTATTTTTAGTTCTGCTAATCCTTGTCTATGCGAGGAATTTTCAAAGTTAATGCAAGCAGAATTCGAAAAGAGCCTAATGGGTGAGTTGAAGTTCTTCCTGGGAATTCAAATTGATCAAAAACCAGAGGCTACTTACATCCATCAGAGTAAGTACACCAGAGAACTTCTGAAGAAATTCAACATGATGGATTGTAAAATAGCTAAAACTCCAATGCATCCAACATGCATAATGGGGAAGGAAGAAGCAATTGGTAAGGTTTGTCAGAAGATGTATCGTGGTATGATAGGTTCTCTTTTGTATCTAACTACTTCTAGACCTGATATTTTATTCAGCGTACATCTTTGTGCTAGATTCCAACCAGATCCCAGAGAACCTCATTTAACTGCTGTTAAACGAATTCTAAGGTATATGAAAGGAACAACTAACCTTGGCTTGATGTATAAGAAAACATCAGAGTACACTCTTTTTGGTTACTACGATGCAGACTATGCTGGAGACAGATTGGAAAGAAATAACACGTTTGGAAACTATCAGTTCCTAAGGAACAACCTAATCTCATGGTCAAGTAAGAGACAATCAACAATTGCTCTCTCAACAACAGAAGCAGAATACATATCCGCTTCCTTATGTAGTACGCAGATGATGTGGATGAAAAATCAGCTAGAAGATTATCAGATACACGAGAGTAACATTCCTATCTTCTGTGATAATACTGCTGCTATTTGTTTAAGTAAAAACCCAATCTTACATTCTAGGGCTAACCACATAGAAATAAAACACCATTTTATCAGAGACTATGTTCAGAAGGGAATTTTATGCTTAAAATTTATTAATACAGACCATCAATGGGCTGATATCTTTACAAAACCCTTGGCTGAAGATAGATTTCAAATTATTTTAAAGCATCTGAAAATGGACTATTGTCCAAAATAAGAGTGCGTCAGAATCGAACGTGTTTAGTCAGAGGAAGTAACTATTTAAATCGTCAGAACCACTTTGGTAAGAAGTGTCTCAGTTTTGATAAATACTTTTGGGCTATTCAGATTCTAAAGTCATTATAACGTGTCATTTAATTAGAAAACAATTTTTGCATTATATCCAAATCATTACATTTATCCAAATCAAATGAACAGTAATTTTCTTGAAATTGACTTAAAACATTATTACATTCATTTATTAATCCCATGTACGGTGTCTATCCCTTTAGGTTTTCAAAAAAAATTTAAATACCCATTCAAAATGTCTTATTCCCACTCTCACTCGAATAGAAACCCTAAAACCCTAAATCATCTCTCTTTCTCTCTCTCTCTCTCCCTCTCCTTCAAACACTCAATCACCTTCCTCATCCTCTCTGATCTCAACCATCATCATGATAAACACCATTCAACAAGAAACTGTTCGCTTATCCAAAGAATTTGAAGCGTCGATGAATCCCTCTCAAGAGTTGCCATCTTCATCTATCGCACTGTGTATAACCTCTGCGACCACCGCAACTATCACTTCGACTTCATTATCTCTTCCGATGATCGATGCAAACCATGTAACACAAAGAAATTCCTCAGTTACTTGTGTTGTGTATGCAGATGATCTAATCGTTCTAAAAGAACTAGATGTCGATTTTGACAATCTTCGTGACAATGGGTTTAACCTAGTTGATCAACTAAACACTCAAGGATGGAAAAGTTACTTTAACAGACTTAGAGGTCCTACCTATGAAGCCCTAGTAAAAGAATTCTGGAGGCAAGCTGAAATGGACGATCTTCATGTTGTCTCTTTTGTTATGGATCAAAAGATTATTATCACTGAGAAATCAATTTCAGATCTGCTAGGAATGAAGTTTTTGGAAGGAAAAAAGGTTTATGGAAAGACCGAGAAATCTGACTCTGTCATCAACAAAGCAATCTTCAAAAATTATCAATATGGGACAACGGAGTATAAAAGCAAGGATTTGCGTGATAATCTGAGAATCTGGCATAAGATTATTCTTGGGTGTATCAATCCAAGACCTTCAAAAAGTGCTGCTGACTTCTTCAATGCAAATCAAAAGTACATGTTGTACTATTTGCACAAGAATGAGAAAATGTGTCTACCATCAATTCTGTTATATTATCTAAGAGATATGGTACGCAAGACAAGAACAACAGCCTCGCCGGAAAGGAAGATTGTAAACTACATTCCCTTCGGAAGAGTTCTCTCTGATATCTTTGTTGAAAGTGGCTTAGTGGAGTATCTAGTCAAATAAGCCAAATATACAGAATACCTGACTGCAAGCATAGGAGAGGCCTTCAATGCTGTTAACCTTAAGCATATGAAAATGGTCATGAACGTTGAAGTGAAACCCTTGTCTATCTTTCACGACACTATGATCAAAAACAGACTTCTAGTAACAGACTATCCCATCTATCACAAAGGAGATCATATAAATACAATTGCTGGATTCGTTGCCATAATGAGAGAAGAAGGACACGACATGACCAAATTCAGAATTGAAGATGTTGCTCCAAAACCTAAATATATTACCAGGAGCAAAAGGAGACAAACTGAAGAAGCTTCTGAGCCTAAGAAAAGGAAGAAGGATAACAAAGTCGAATCTTCTAAGACTTCCACTCTACAGTCTCTTCTTCTTGGGAATACCAGTAAGTCTATTATCAATAATTCCGCTTCATTGAATGTTACTAAAACTGCTACAGCACCATCATCATCTCAAGCTACCTATATTCCCACCTCAAATCCACAAGTCAGTTTCAAGCCACCATCTTTTTCAATTCCAGCATCACCAATCTCTATTCCTGTAAATCCACAAATTTCCTTTCCATCAATCAGTACACCTATCCAATCCGAAGCAATTCCTATATACACTTCATCAACAACCACCTCAATCATCCAACCAGATATATCTGTCTCACCGATGTCCTACGCTTTTCATCAGAAAATCATTGCTGAATCCTCAATCAAATACTCTGATCTTCCATCTCCAAATTTTGAACCTCTCATGATTTCAGTTACCCCAGAGGTATCTTCTCCTACTGATCAACAAACGACTACACATGTTCTTACTGAGAGTGTTTCTCAACCATCACCATCTGAAACTAACTCTGCTGAACCTGGTCTTGCTTTAGTCATCTATGATGTACCCCTTCCAACAACCCTTGAAGAATGCATTATTCAATTTTGTAACAAGGCATTAAAGAAGGTTACAAAGTTAAGAGCAGAAATAAACACAAGTGTCAAGCCTCTAGAGCTTGAAAATTCTTGTCAAAACTTCCAGAAATGGTTGGATTCTGAACTTGCAAGAATCGCAAGCTTCTCAGACGCCACTATAACTGCTGGAGTTTAGCTGACAAAGGAAAAAGCAGAAGCTGAAGAGCGGATTAGGGAACTCAAGTTTTTGGCCGCAAAACAGAAAGAAGCTGAAGAAAAAGTTGCTGAAGAAGCAAGAATTCTAGCAGAAAAGGCTACTGAAGAAGCCAGATTGGCGCAAGAAGCTGAAGCCACGGAAAAGGCCAAGCAAGAAGCTGTAGTTGTTTCCTCATCTAACCCTGCTGTGAAGCGTTTGGAGAATGCAATTGAAGAAATCAGATGAGAACAACAGAAATTCAGAGAAAATTTTGAAGAACAAAAGACTGTCAATACAAATGTCCAGAGCATGCTTCAGAAGATTTTGGACAAGTTGTCCTCTGGAAGCACCTAAGCTCATATGTGTTTCTTTTGTTTTTAAAGATTCTAGATCTTTGTTTTTCACCCTTGGACATCAATTATTTTTTATCATGACAAAAAGGGGGAGAAGTAATGAATGTGATATTTTGATTCTCATAGTCAATCTCTGAAAAATAACGTTGTTTACATGCTAACAACTGTTATTTCTATTAGATTGTTTTTCTTTTCAGGAATTTTGATCTGATTCAAACGTCATGAAGTTAATCTTCAGAAAATCAGAACTCTGTTGAAGAAATAAAAATTGAATCAAGACTACGATGATTTCAGTATCTAACCTATTGAAATCAGGGGGAGTCCATCCACAGAAATTCACCAAGTCTAGGACTCAGGGGGAGTACCTCATCGAAGGATAAGCATTCCTTAAAACCTTTTATTACTCTTACATTATGTACAAAATTGTGTCATCAAAATACTTAGTTTTGTCATCATCAAAAAGGGGGAGATTGTGAGAACAAGATTTGGTTCTGCAATATTACTTCTAAGTTTTAATGATATCAAACGAGTATGTTTGTATGAACAATTTCGTAAGACCAATGTTTGTTACTTTGAGAATCTAACAAACAGGTTATGCTTCCGTTAATTGGTGTGGACATAATGTTGAAAGAATACTTTGCCTACATGTTTCACTTGATGTGCTAAATCTCTTCAGACGAATCTGAAGATCATAGACTCTGATATAATATATAAAGAAAACAAGTTATGAAAATATGAAGACTGAGGTTCTAATGAACGAAGTCCAAATGCTGAAGATTTTCACTCTCTGATAAAGGTTCTGAAGACCCAACTAATAGTCTCTACTCATGCTTCAACTAAATACTATCTGAAGCCTCTGAAGATATGAAGACAATTTTCTAAGTGAACAAGGTTCTGAAGACCAAGTGCTGAAGACTCCGAAGACGCTGCTCTGAGGACTCCAAGACTTGAAGATCTTAAGAATCAAGCTACATTTTTCCTTCTTACTCATGCTCACAGTAGCCTTTGAAGTTAAGAAGATTATAAGACTAAGTAACGAAGTTCAAACAAAGATATCTTGGTAACTGTGCAAAAGTTCAAATGAAGATTTCTTGGTAACAGTGCCAATGAAGATATACTGACAAGACAGGACACAAAAGGTTTTATCTGTCCTCACGTTTCTACCAAACCGCCGTCAATAGTCTTGATTACCTTGCAACGGCTACTTTTACTCAGCTATAAAAGGACTTGAAGACTCAAAGAATGATAACAACTGCTCCGCTTAACAACACATTCTATTTTGCTATTATCATTCAAAAAGTTATTCTCTGTGCTGTAAAATAGTTTACATATTCAGCTTATGCTAGAAGCAATATCTTGTAAACAAACCTTTTTCAAACTGTTGTTTGAAGATCCTTGAGAAAAACCTGGTGAGGTTAAATTTCTTGAGAAGTCTAGGACTAGTGAGAGTCTTAGAGGTTGTTCCTTAAGAGAGACCAGTGTGGTTTGATTTCTTGAGAAGTATAGAACTTGAGAGTTTTAGAGGTTGTTGTTAGTCACCAGCATTTTGGCTAGTGCATTGTATTAATCTGTTGATTAGTGGATTAAGACCTCGATTGAGAGAGGCGAAATCACCTTGGCGGGTGGACTAGATTAACTTGAGGAATTTTCAAGTGAACTAGTATAAACATACCGTGTTATCTCTTTCAAGCTTCATTAAGATTATCATCCATAAGTTAAAGAATTATTAAAAGGGGGTTAGAATCAAAGAGAAATTTTATTTTGAAAAACCAATTCAAACCCCCATTTCTTGTGTTTTTCACACCTTCAGGAATAACCAGGTAAGGGTGAGATCTCCTTTCATATGTGGTTTTGTATGACAGCATGTGGGTGGGTGTTTCAATGTTTACTTGATTGATTTTATCTCCTATGTGATGAGTTATGGAATTGTATGTTAGATCCATGTTAATGTGTGTTTGGTTGATTTGTGTGATGATGAATTGTTGTTGTTATTGTTGTTGTTGTTGGGTGTTATTGCGAATTAGAATCGGAACTTGAGTTATGAGTTTGTATGCAAATTTGGGGTTTTAGGGATGTTTAAAAAGTGATTTTCGTACTACTGCATAGCAGAAAAGTGCTTATATCGCAGGTGTAACCGGTTATACCAAATGTGGTAACCGGATACCACTGAGACAACTTTTCCAAAAAAAAATTATTTTTTCGCAAGTGTAACTGGTTACAGGTTTTGGTGTACCAGTTACACTGTTCAAAATTTGTATAAACTGGGCATTTTTAAAGGGTGTAATCGGTTACAAGTTTTGGTGTAATCGGTTACACTGTGAAACAGAGGCGTGGTAGAAGTGCTTTTGAGGGGTGTAACGGGTTACCGTTTTTGGTGTAACCGGTTACACTGCGAAGAAAATCAGAAAACTTTGAAAATTCACAACTCGAGTTCCAGGTGTCTGATAACACTAAAATACACTGTATGTTTGACTCCGATTGCACATGTTTTTAGTTATTTATTTGTTATTTTCTCATGTTATGATGGTATTTTGTCTTACTTTCAGATACATTGCCTAATTTGAGCCTGCAGTGAAGAAATGACGCAAAACAGGGCTAAAACGGAGATTTCCTGCACAAATTATACACTAGTCGTTTCACTCAGCGAATGCCATAGAGGACGTCGTTTGAGTAGTGGGTTTCACCCACGTTCCAATGGCTACAAGACACGTCTTCCCCATTTTACACACTCGGCGGACGCGGAGGGGTTCTCGGCGGACGCTGACTGTTGTATTGGGAGAGTGGTCAAGGGCGTTAGGAGCATTCACCCACGATTGGAGATTTTACCTCATCCATTTTTCTATAACGTTATGCGCCCGTTACAGCATCACTAGCTCTATAAATAGGCCTTGCATTTTCACTTTTGGATCATCCAATTCTAGTTTCCAACCTTAGGCATAAAGTTCACTTTGTAAAGCAATAATCCGTCACATCGGGGGGGGGGGGGGGGGTTATTGCACTATTGTTGTTAGTTAGATTGGAGCACTGTAGTTAGGAGTTTTACATTCGAAGTTATTTACGTTCAAGTCAGATTTACATTTCCCGCAATTTACTTTCCAGCTCTGTACCAGATCCAGTCTCCGATTTGGAGCAGGTTTTTATATAATTTGCAATTTATTATTATCTGCATTGCCTTTACATTCATTTACATTATTGTACTGCCTTATATTCATTTATTTTCTGTCTATGCAATTACTTTATTACTGCTTGAGTTAGATTTGCATGATTAGCGTGTGCTGATTATTTATTTGTTTGTGTGATCCATTTGTCTTTCGAAACTGAACTTAAGCGTGACACTTGTGTTCACTCCGTTGAAATACACTCTCACACTTCGCATGTTTTCATTCTAAAAATGTCTTATTTCGCAAACCAATTTACTGTTATGTTTTCAATTACCATGTCCAGCTAAATCTCTTGTGCTGGGATGTAAGGATCGTCGTTCCGACGGCACTCCACATGTTATCTTTTTAGAAATACTTTAGGGGCTGTTTTTGGTTTTAATTAAACTCTTCTGAACTTCAATTGATCGGTCATTACATAAATGAGACCGTGTTTTAGTCGTCCGAAATTTTAGAAAAGAGTTGGTTAGTTTTTAATTGATAAATACAGCGAAAGCACTTTATTAATTAATTAGGAAAGTTTTATATTATTAGAAATAGATTTTAAACTATTTTCGGACGCGTTTATAGATTTAGGATCCGGTTGGCCGAGCATATGCCAGAAACCCTTTGGTATTAAATATTTCCAATCGAAAACACTTTTTAACTAAGTCTTAGAGGTAGTTATATAAAAAAAGACTTTATCACTTTAACGCAAGGAGCGACCGGTGCAGCGTGAGCGACCGATATAGATTAAAGGTTAGGTCTGTTTCCAATCACGCTAGCGCGACAGATCCTTTTTAATTAACTCTTTTTCAAAGAAGAAAACATTGCCACGTAGTATTACTACTTAGATAACAGGAGTACAGTTTGATTGATGTGAATTACATTCCAGTATAGTCTTTATCTGATTTATTTCTATTTTCGTTCAATGGAAAACTATCACTCTGATTTTTCTTTAGCCTTAGATAAACACTGTAACAATAGTAATCGATAGATTGACATTGGTCTCTGTGGGATCGATAAATCTTTTATATTACTCTGACGTAATCCGTATACTTGCGGATAGCATGCATCAGTGTCCGATTAATGTGTCGTTCGAAGTGTTAGAAAGCTAATGCAATGAACTTTGTTTTAAAAATAATTCCAGTACCTAGATTCAATTTAAATGGTGTGTGATGGTGTTGTATGGTGTGGAGTTGTATGTTGTAGTGTAGTGACACGTATGAGTGTAATGTTATTGCATGCTATATTATTATATTGTTGTTGCTGAATGGTTATAGCATGTGTATGGTGTGTGGTGGCCAGCATTGGCGTTGTTCATTGATTAATGGTGAACATCATTGTACATGTTGTTGTTGTTGTTACAAGTATTATCTGAATCATGCATCACCGATGTCTGGACGGTGGTCCGTTTTTTGTGAGCCTCAATCCTATGGTGGGGATTGGGTGTGAGTAGCTAATTCCTATGGTGATGGAATTAGTGAAGCATTACCTATGGTGATGGTAACGATTTTGGTGTGCTCTGATCCTAGGTGGAAATTGGAGCGAGTGAACATGAAAGTTCACGATTTGCTACCGCAGTAGAGGTTTGGATGTGAGTGAAAGAGATTGCTCTTCTTATTGTTTTTTTTAGTCGGCATTTGCTCTGATATGTAACACTGAGGGGTGGAACGCTTATTTGTCTACTTTATGTTTTGTGGAGTTTACCATGTAATCTTTGATATTTAAAAGTTTCTCATGATTACTTTATATTCAGTTATGTTTTGAATTATTATAATAATCAGTTGTTGATGCTTTTCCACTGCTAAATAAAAGTTAAAGTTCAAACTTTATTATTATTATTATTATTATTATTATTATTATCATAAGTTATGAAATTTTATATGTGTTACATATCTTTAAACACGAGCTGTTTGGTGATAAAAGTAGCGTCCTAATTATTGTTGGTTTAAAATTACTTTGATTTTGATTTATAATAACGCGGGGAAAATTAGGGTGTTACACTACTGGAGGAAATATGACTTAGGAGCTGGAGATCAAGATGCGAGAAGTATATTCGAAGTTGTTTGTATCAGGTAAATTTTCGAGGAAGGAAATATTCTAAGTGGGGGAGAGTTGTAACACCCCATTTGAATTGTCTAAGTCTATAGAATAATTTAATTGTATTGTATGTCTTTTGAATAGTTGAATTAGTAGGGGAGGGTATGAGGTAATGTCCCTAGAATATTAGAATTTTAAGTGAGGGGTGTGAACGAATTGAAAAAGGGAAAGTTTGAGAAAAAGGCAAGGGTAAGAAGAAGAAGAAGACCACGATTGTAGAAGAGCTTGAAGCTTAAAATTCTAAGGTAAGGGGGGTAAAACTATTCCTATAAGGGTGTACTTACCCTTTTAGGTTGGTATTATGCCATGTTATGATTGTTGTTGATTTGTGACCATAATTGTGAGGAATGAATTATAATTGTTATGGATATAACAATTGATATTTGTTGATGATAAATTTTGAATTGTTGCTGAATTTTATGTTTGTTGTATGTTAAGGGTTTAGTATGATGATTATGATGATGGTAGGGTATGAAATTGTGAATTTATAGGTGTGATTATACGAATATGAATGGTGATTGGGATTGGTATGTTTATGATTGAGTTAAAAATATGGAATATTTTTGGTGATGGTTTCATGGACGTTTTTGGGGTTGAAGAAGATGAAAATCGCGCTGGAAATTTTAGAAAAACGACAACTTTTTAGTAATGCCTTCGTGCACAGTTTTGATCATAACTTTCAACTCGTAAATCATTTTAGGATGGGGTTAGAAGCGTTGGGTAGCTGAAACAGAGGGATATAACTTTTTTCAGGAATAAAATATTTTTGGTGATGATTTCATGGACGCTTTTTTGGGTTGAAGAAGATTAAAATCGTGCTGGAAATTTTAGAAAAACAACAACTTGTTAGTAACGTCTTCATGCATGGTTTTGATCATTACTTTTAAATCGTATATCATTTTGAGATGTGGTTTGAAGCGCTGGGCAACTTAAACAGAGTTCTATAACTTTATTTCAGAGATAAAATATTTTTAACGATTTTAATAAAGGTCGGTAGCAGGTCGGAAATAAGTGTATGAGCTGACGAATATTTACGAGGTCCGTATTGACAAATTATTTGATATTTTATTAATGATTGGGAGGATGTGTTTGATTATATTGGTGGTAGTCCAGAAAGGTGGATTACATTAAGCATGGTTGCAATTGTGTGATCGATTGTGGATCACTAAATGTTATTATAATTGTTGTGTTAATTGCATTATTACCATGCTGTGCATTCATTATTAATATGTTGAAAAAGATAAGCCATATGTCCGAATGGGGACGAAAGACTTATCTGGAGCTCAGAAGGGGGAGTTCGGAATTCTGAAGGGGGAATCAGGTTCATATGATGAACCATTTAGGAGAATTGGTACCACATGCACTGTGTAATATTGTCGGGTCACATTGCATTGTAATTATGTTTTGCTTGTACATTTGTTGTGGTGAGAATGTGATTGTGAATGAATGTGATTTGTGTGTATAAATGTTAATCTCTTAATTATCATGCATCGTTTATTATATGAATGAATTTCTTACCCCTTTTGTGTTTGTTGTGTCTGTGCTCTCTCGGAGTACAGACAATCAAGTACCTGAGTAGTTGAAGATGTACCTCATATTGGTATCGATCACTACGCCAAAACCAGTTTTTGATAGCGCTTTTTTTGGCTTTCAATAGCGCTTTTAAGCGCTATTAAAGCTCCCGCTATTAAAGGATAGACTCTTTTAATAGCGTTTGTAAAGCGCTATTAAATGTTCAATTTTTTTTTTTTTGGAAATCTTGGTATCCGGCCTTGCGACCGACTAATCCAAGAGGGACCAATACCCACCGTCCACTAGCGGGGGCCCCGTTTCAAGCCAGACCACAGCTCTGTATGGACTGGCCCACACAAGATTTGATTGCACCTAGTAGGATTCGAACCTGAGACCTTGAGAGGAGCACACTCTCAAGACTCAAGCCTCCACCACTAGGCCAACCCTTGGTGGTTAAATGTTCAATCTTTAATAGTGCTTTTCTAGAAATGCGCTATCAAAGCCTAGTTTGTGTGCTACTTCGTAGACTTTTTGAATAGGAATTAATATCGTTTTTCCGAAAAGTGCTATTGTTAGCTTCAATTTTAATAGCACATTTATTAAAACCGCTATTGTAGACCCATATATTAATAACGCTTTGTAAGAAAACTCTATTAAAGGCCATTATTTTTTCTTTTATTTTTCAGCTATCAAAATCATAATTATATATTTTGTAAGTCAATACTAGAACAACAAAAACAACATAACAATCAACTTAAAAATGTGAATATCATAAAAAATAACACATTCATTTCATTTAAGATATGTTCAATTAACTTTTATTGATTGATTTTTTTTAAAGAGGCAAAATTGAAATATATATATAATAAACAATCTAAACTAAGCGCAAGTTGTGCTTAGGATCGACAACACCGGTACAATGGAAAGTCATAGGGTGTTAAGCAACTACTAAAACTGACCAATTGAGATATGCACCCATAGTGAAGCAACAACAACACCCATGAAACTAGACTCTTCCCCAATACCAAAAGATAATTTTACAAAATAGGTAAAACATATAAAGCACCCCAACCTAACATGATAAAACACTAGCTACTCCAGAAAAATTAAAAGATGCAGCAGAGAAGCAGTGATATTGTCATGACAGTCACAACAGCCAAATTGATACATTACCCCTCAAGCAAGGCCAGCTCCACCAATTGAAAACACCTCCGAACGAAATCCTGCCAGAAGTCAACAATATAAAGTGGCTGTTGAAACCTGAAACAACTCTGCACCAGGCTCCGTTTACCGCTCCGAAATTAAAACAAGGCCAGACCCACCGAAAAAAGGCCACCACATATAGACACTTATGCTCAGCACATATGGAACAACCAAGAGCTCATCAAAAACTGCCGAAATCTCTCCGAAACAATCTTCTGCCAGCTCGCTCTAATAAGCTGCGAGCAACGAAGAAAACCAAGGCAGCAATCTCCATGCAAAAATAACCTGTTACAAAAAGAACACAACAACCAGATATCAGGTATATGTCGAACCGCTCTAAGATCACCCAACTAAATGGACCTTTCCACTTCGACTGCAAAAACACACACCGAACCACCCTCTGAGCAAACCTACTAGAGAACATTGCGACAACAACACTACATGGCAAAACCGCAGACCAATCATCTCAGCTAGATGAGAATGCTGCCAACAAACTAAACAGCCACCACAACAAAACACTCCAATCGATAATCTTCTGAAATACACCACCCTCGCTGTCAGCCCACGGGACTTGAAATGAAAACTGCGACCACCCAATACACAGAAGCCCCTAATAAGTGAATCAACCACAACCAAAACAATCACCAAAACCAGAAAGCAAAAGGTCCAACACACAAAGACACAGCCCAAATAACTGCAAATTAAAAAGCCAACCCCGACCGATCCGAACGAGTGAATCGAACAGGAGCCAGCACACCCTCGCCGTACTACCAGATAAAGGGACGAAACAGATGAATAAAAAGGTGAACAACATGAAACCTCTAAACGGAACGACTGATGTGTACATAAATAACAGATTATGCCTTCTTCCTTCAAATAACAGCTTCAGGTTCACCTTTGATTCATAAAAATATATTTTACAAACAATATACAATCAAAATGACATAAAAAGCATCAGTTCACATCAAGTTCTCTCCAGATATGGATTTTAGTATCTCTAACAAACATCTGTTTGTATGGAACTTCTATTTCATGCATATCCATTTTTAATCATCAAGAATATTAAAAAATGTCAGGCAAATTTACAATTTCAGTTAACAAAAATAAATAAATCTAGATCATTGGGTATAAAGATAAACAAATAATGAAACCGTTAAAATTGAAAAAAAATATAATCAATTAAACCCAAAGGAATTGACCCAGTTAAAGAAAAAAAGTAAAACAAGGGAGATCGATTGAAAACCTGTAGGAAGTTACAACTCTGAGCCCACAAGTTGTTGTCTTGACTTAACGAGGGACGGTGATACGCGATGCTATTTGAGAATAATAACTTAATAAAAACTGTGCAATGCTTGTACAACACCTAATCCATTTCCCCATCACTCACACCCGACACGATGAAAGTGCTAAAGGTTGCAATGAACAAAAGCAGTCCAAAATTGCCACAATTAAGGGAGCTAGGGACAGACCATAGTTTAGGTAGATTTGCAACTTATAGAATATAAATTTTGGCAAGCTATAAATGGAAAAAGATAATTACCTGATGTTATCGATCAAAATCACTAATTTAAAAGCTATAAGAGGTATGAAGACAATCTTTAAATTCACCTCTACACCATTACAATGAATAATTACTTAAATTGATATATCTTTCAATCAATAAATTATAAAATTAACACAACTCATCTTTATGCAAAGAGACGGTGATCAACAATATCCATGACAGTTACGCCATAAGAAATTCTGCTTACCGTAATTGCTCCCAAGATGTATAGACAGAAGAAGCTCAAATGTCACAAGTAATGGCGTTGCTATGACTGAATGACAAGGAGCCCACTGCGCGTGAACAAAATAATTTTACATCAGAAACTAAAACCTACTAAACGACAAATTTCTAATTTCTCCAAAAAACAGTTTGAAGTGTGACTTACATGGAGTTCATGAGATATTGAAGGAGAGGGCAAGGAAAAGTTGCCATGTGCTACCACGACATGAAAAATCTAAAGTGGAAAAAATACAGTCCTGCCAAAAAGAAAGATGTGTTCAAAAATGGAAAAATGTATAAGTAAGGTGTTCGACACGGATTTGATACAAATATGTATCTAAAACGTCCACAGAAAGTATCCAATAAATTTCCAATATCCAAATAAGTAATACATTCATATCCAAATCCAAATCTGGTTAGAAAAAAACACAAGACTCTTACCAACAAAAGACACATTGTAAATCAGATACGAAAAAACATTAATTAGTAACTATTACCAAGTAAAGACGCGTTGACATCGAGATATGAAACGACAGTGATCGACATTAATTACATAATATTTTATCATTTTAACTGTGTTTTGTTATTTCATCTGCACCCCGAGAGAAAGAGAGGAATATAAACACTTGTTGCTCATTCCATATTACATAGCACACCAAAATGGAGTCTTTCTTCACCAGCTAGAGATTGTAACTGTGCACACCGCAGACACCGTTTTTCCTTTGGCTTATGTGGCCAGTGTTGCTGAGTTGGAGCTGTATTTTGCGAATTTTCTTCATTTTTATGGTTGCCGCTTGCCATATGTTCTGCATCCTAATGTCTGATTCTGCAGCCCAAGCTCCTTTCTAGCTCTACTCTTTCGCTCATCGACAAAGTTACTCTAGTCGCGGATTTGCATATCTGTTGTTCATTATGTACACTATTTCCTCTGTCGTACTCGCCCGTATCCCGTACATGTATCTTATTATATCACGAAAAGTGGATAGTCACTGAGCTCAAATGCACATTATATTTCACAATTTTAGTAAATTTTACTTCCCTAATCAAACAAATTCTCTTCACTTTCATTAGAACAGACAACACTAAAACACATGAATTCACACACACAAATTTAGTGTCACAGGGGAAGCAACAATCAAGAACTAAAACTGAAAGCAGTAAATTGTCCTATTTTAAAAGTAAAATCAATTTTAAAAAAATTATCCTAATACTAAAAAAACATATCAACGCAACAAAACACACAACATACAAATGAAGGGTGGAAAACAATACCCAGTATCACAATAACTTTGTCGATTGAATGTCATTTTCTATGAAATTAAAAACAAAATGAAAAATCAAACCCTTCAGACATGCATTGAAAAAACAAAAGGGGAAAACAAAAACAACACCAATCATTGTCAACAGCACAAAAACTCACAATTTCAGGATACATCACTAGGTATGAATTACGATCATTCAAAACAAAGAAATTTTTTTGTTACAACCCCTTGATTTATTTGTACATTTTTACTAAAAGGATGATAAAAAAGAAGAAGAAAAAACTCACCACCATGAGTAAATAAAGAAACGATCAAGCTTGAGAACAAGGAGAAGAGTGAAGGAGAAAAGAAAGACATGACCTAGCATTGCTTGAAAGTACTTTGCCACCATTCTCCAACTCATCACCCTCCTTCGAACTAGCATGTTGGTTTTAATCGATTTTTGAAAATAAATTGATCAATTTTCGAGTTATGGGTTCAATCAACTTTAGGGTTTTATTCGATATTTAGGACTTCAGAGTTCCAAGTTCAATTGATTTTTGTTTTAGGGTTTTTGCGCTGGTGAATGGAGCTGGGTTCCATTGAGAGAAGAAATTTTCTAAATTTCATGGAGAGAAGAAGATTTCTAATTTTCATGAAGAGAAGAATGGTTTAAACTCTGGAAAAAAGGTGAGTTTGTATGGTGAATCTTACCATCGATACCACGTAAGGTTGAGAATGTAACTGGAAAAGAAGGTGAGTTTTTTTTTTTAATTTAGAGAAAATCCAAAAAAAAAATTGAGCGTGTTTTATTATTATTATTTTTATTTTAGTATAAAAAGTTACGCTAACAGTAGCGTTAATAAAAACACTAACAAAGGAATATCCAACAATATCATTTATTCTAAAAGCGTTATTAAAACCCTTTATAATTTTTTATTTGTTTTGTCAACAATCTCTAGTGTATATCATTTAATAGCGCCCGACAATAAAGCGCTATCAAAGGTCTTTCAGTGAACTTTTTAATAGCCCTTTACTAAAAAGCGCTATTAAATTAGTGCTATTATAAAAAAAATTTGTAGTAGTGGATCGAGTCTACTAGTGGAGTTGCTTTAATACGTAATATCGGGGAACGAGCTGTTTTCTTTATGTTATTCTATTACATATCTTTTAATTTAAAGTAATTATTGAAACACTTTTGGCGCGAGTGATTTGTTGAGGCTATGGATGTCATACTTTTGTTTAATTCTGTTGTTTGAACTATACCTTTTTATTAAATGAAGTAACATTTAAACTTCTTGGATTGTAAAGTGACATCCTACTTGGATAGAATTATATTTTAATTATTAATTATTGAGTCGAGAAGTAGGGTGTTACAATATAGGTCACCTCAGTGTTTTAAAAATCGGATCGGATCAGCTGATCGAACGGAGAACCAGAGGGGTCATCGGTTTGGTCTTATTGTTGGATTATGTAAGCTATTAAACCAGTGAGAATCGATCAAAAACAGTATAAATCGATGAACAAGCGGGGTTGCAAAACCGACAGGTTAAATGCTTGTTTTTTCCCTCATACAAAATGACACCATTCTGATTATTTTTTTTTGAAAAATAAAATTAAAATATAAGTAGATTTTATTCAAAATTTATTTGGAACTTTTCCTCCTTAGAGTTAAACTTATTTGACGATGCAATTAATTTGTTATTCAATTTATATTGCAAGTAAACGTTGTTAAAATAAATTAAATTTATATCTTTTATTATTTTGTTGTGTGAGATTAATATATATTTAGAATTTGAATTTAAAGAATCAATTTTTGAAATTATAATATTTTAAAATTTTGATATTTATAATTTGAATTTAAAGAATAAACTTATAAAATTATAATATTTTGAAATTTTATAAGTGTTGTGATATATTTTTTTTACAGACAGAGTCATTCAATTCAACCGATTTAATAACTATATAATTTTGTTATAAAAATTGATTTATTTAATCGAATTATTCGATTTAGTTTTGCGGTTCGACCAATGATTCAATGGTTCGATCAATGCATTTGTGACTCAATATCCTTATCAATTTTATGATCGATGTAACTTTTAAAATATTTAAATAAGCGTGGCAATGCTGACTTGATTTCTATCGATGTATTATTATTTTATTTTTTTTTATGTTAAATTCTAAAATGGAAAGTTTAAAAATGGTCCTTAACTATATAATTTTTTTTTATAAAAATTGATTTATTTAATATAATTATTCGATTTAGTTTTGCGGTTTGACCAATGTTTCAATGGTTCGATCAATGAATTAGTGACTCAATATCCTTATCAATTTTATAATCGATGTAATTTTTAAAAGGCTTAAATAAGCATGGCAATGCTGACTTGGTTTCTATTGATGTATTATTATTATTATTTTTTTATGTTAAATTCTTAAATAGAAAGTTTAAAAATGGTCCTTAACTATATAATTTTTTTTTTATAAAAATTGATTTATTTAATAGAATTATTCGATTTAGTTTTGCGGTTCGACCAATGATTTAATGGTTCGATCAATGAATTAGTGACCCAATATCCTTATCAATTTTATGATCAATGTAATTTTTAAAAGACTTAAATAAGCGTGACAATGTTGACTTAGTTCATATCGCTGTATTATTATTTTTTGCTTTGATATTAAATTCTAAAATGGAAAGTTTAAAAATGGTCCTAAGAAAGTTGAATCCATGACCATATCATTCATACGGTAATACATATCCACCAAACCAACCAACACATTCTTAATTCATAACAACAAACTTATATATTACATAAATTCACTTATTTTATGTAATAATTCATAAAATACTGCATTGCACTTATTAAACTATTTAATATATAAATAGTTTACAAACTATTTAATATATAAATATTTTACAAACTATTAAATACTAAATACTGCACTTATATTATACTTATTAAACTATTTAATATATAAATACTAAATATTTTATAAACTATTTAATATACTGCACTTATTTAATATATAAACTTTGAAATACTAAATACTGCACTTATTTTATAAATAGTTCATAAAATAGTTTATAAACTATTTAATATATAAGTATTTTAATATATACTATTTTAATAAATTATTTTATGAAATATTTATTAATTAGTAAAATAATTAGTCTTTAAATATTATTTTAGTATATAAGTATTTTAATAGTTGAATTATGATAATAATTTTTAGACAAAAGAAATAAAATTGTTGAATTAGTAAAATAAAAGTAGTTTAATTATAATAGTTAAATATTAAAATAGTTTAGTAAATAATATTTAAAGACTAATTATTTGTTAATTAATATAATTATTAATATTTGAAATATTAAATATTAATAGTTGAAATAGTAAATATTTGATAAACTAATAGTTTAAATATTAAATGTTGAAATATTATATATTAATAGTTGAAATCTTAAATATTACATTTATGTAATATATAAATTTGTTGTAATAAAATAAACAAGTGAGTTGAATGGTCTAGTGGCTTAAAACTATGTTGTTGGGTTCAATTTTTCTGGACACTATTTTAAAAATTTTGAATTTTAGGATTTAACATAAAAAAAAATAATAATAAAAAAAGGTGGTGTGAAAATACTGTATTTTAAAAAATGGGAAAAAAAATCTGTTATACATACCACATCAATATTATCGCGCGGGCACCGTTAATTTAATTAGCTTATTTTTAACATAATTTTAACTTAACGACTAAAAACAGTATAAAAGTGAAATATAAAAACGTAGACAAAAAATATACAAAAATTAAATTAAAAAAATCGCTATCTTATCTAGAACACAAGACTATTTAAATCTTTTTAAAACATTAATCTCTCTTGCATACCCTCAATATGTGTTCCATTTTTAATTGACGCATCATATTTAAATCCCTACCTGTCAACATCAATATCAATGTGTTAGTATTGAATGTTCATGTATGTTAAAGTGCTTCACATAAATAAATAACCTAGTTTGATTACTAGGTGTAAGTGTGGTTTAAATGCGGTGAATTTTAAATAGTTGACATGGGATTTCAATTTCTTATACATATTTTTACGGCCTTGAAGATCGGAAAGTCAGCTTTGGAGAATTAAGTAACATTATGTGTTACCTTCTTACGCATGGAAACTTTTGTGCTACAAATGTTTTCTTTTTTTCCTCAGCAAGAAAACTATATGATCTATTTTCAGTCTGACAATGTTGTCTAACCAAAAAAACAAGTTTCAACCTTAGCCCTTTCTTATCAATCATCATAATTAATACTACTAATTACCATCATCTATACCCTCTGTCTCATATTATAAGCAAAAATTATTTTTTATATACATTAAATAATTAATATATCTGATCTATATATAGACCAAATACATTAATTATTCAATGTATCTAAAAAATAACTTTTGCTTATAATATAAAACGTAGTAGTATGCTTTAACAATCAACTTCTTGATTAAAACTAGTAAGTTATTCTTATATAAAATCCACGACGAGTCTTTTCAAAAATAAAATAAAATGTGTATCTGTCAATCTCGGACACGACACAACATCAATATTTATAATTATATTTAAATTATTATTAATATCGACGTGTCAATATCATTTTCGTATTCGATATTTGTGTTTCATAAATCATTGTGGTATTTAGTAGTAGTATCTGTGTTTCATAAATTGTAATGACATAATTAAGAGAAAAATTATTAAGAAACAGCAAGTGAATAGTTGATAGAATTGATGTATGATAAGTCCAATTAATCAAATTGATGCAACTTTTCAAAAAAGCAATGAAAAGTCTTCCCAATTTCTATAACCAGTCATTTCAATGCTTTCAATTTGACCCATTACCTTCACTGAATGCAATTTCCTGCAATGGATTCTTCATCAATGACAAACAAATACACTCTATCAAGTAAAGTGGGGTATACCATAATCCATGTTAGGTTTGATTATTATCATGATTATCATAATTGATTCATTAAGCATCATTAATTTGTACCCTAAAAGTTCAATTTTTTTTACTGTTTTGGATTTGAAAAAGGTAAGAAAAGTTGAAAAAGTAGAAACCTAGTGTGTGATAAGTAGCAAACAATTTTCAGCTATTTCTTCACATTTCACAAACACCACTTACTATTCTTGTCTAGAACTTCATTCTACAGCAATGGTGAGACTCATTTCAATTCAAATCAATTCAAATCAAATTGACCATTTCTCTATATACTTTTTTTTAATGCATAATGTTGATAACAATGATGAGATTCAAATTTGTTGTTATACAGGCAGATCAAGAGGAAACTGAAGAGCTCAAGCTTCTTGCTGAATGGAAGAGAAAGAAAGGTGGATTCAGAGCTACCATGTTTATTTTTGGTGAGGAAAATTTCAATGAAAAAACTTGGTTGGTTATGTTTTTTGTTGTTGTTGTTGTTGTTGTTGATTTTGTTGGTTTTTGATGTAGTTTTGTCAGCATTGGATAATATGGGTTTTGTTGCAAACATGGTTAGTTTGGTTATGTATTTCTATGGAGTGATGCATTTTGATCTATCAAGTTCTGCAAATACTCTTACAAACTTCATGGGTTCAACTTTCTTGCTTTCTTTGGTTGGTGGATTCATATCAGATACTTATTTGAATAGGTTCACCACCTGTTTGATATTTGGTTCCTTAGAAGTTCTGGTAAGCTGTAAACAACATGAAATGGTTTAAAATCTTTGCACACCAACTATTTGTGGTAATAACTCTGAGTTTTTGTAGGCTTTGGCAATGGTTACTTTTCAAGCTGCTTCAGGTCATTTACATCCAAATGCATGTGGGAAATCAAGCTGTGTGAAAGGTGGGATTGGGGTTATGTTCTATGTGTCATTGAGTTTGTATGCATTGGGTATTGGAGGGGTGAGAGGTTCCATGACTGCTTTTGGTGCTGACCAGTTTGAAGAAAAGGATCCTAATGAAGCAAAAGCACTTGCGAGTTATTTCAATTGGCTTTTGCTTAGTTCAACCGTTGGAGCAATTTCTGGTGTTACTGGTGTTGTTTGGGTTAGTACACAAAGAGCTTGGCATTGGGGGTTTTTCATAATAACCATAGCTTCTTCTATTGGTTTTGTTACACTTGCTCTTGGTAAGCCTTTCTATAGAATCAAAGTTCCTGGAGATAGCCCCACCATCAGAATTGCTCAGGTCTAGTCTTAATCTTTGTTTGGTTTTCCTTCATAAACACATTAATATGATTAATCTATGAATTAAACATGCTTAAAGGTATGTTTAACGTTAATTTATCTGTGTTGGCTACAGGTTATTGTTGTAGCGTTTAAAAACCGAAAGCTGTCACTGCCAGAGTCACACGAAGAACTATATGAGATAAGTGACAAAGATGCAACAGTGGAGAAAATTCTTCACACAAGCCAAATAAGGTGATTTTTTTCAATCTTCATTCATGCTAAAAAAAATTGATTTTTATTCCAGCTGCATAATAATTGTCTGCAAACTGATTAGACAATTTAAAAAAATTCATGGTCCAGCAAATTTGCATGTTAGGATTTAGGATTCTTTTTCATGTACATTGGAGTAGGTAAAGCCAAGGACACTGGACCCACTATCACAAATCTAAACGATTTGGATCAGGAGATATATGGAAGAAAATGATCATGGAAGGAAAAGAAGATATCTATGCCGTGTATAAACTGATAAACATAAGATAAAAGTAATAAAAGTTTTCTGACAAACCCAATAGGTGATGATAAAAAACAGTAGTACACTTGGTGTAATCAATGTTGTGTTTTTTGTTTTTTTTTCTACCTGAAATATATGCAACTTAGGGTATAGCATAGGAGTACCTTTTCTAGCTTTATTTTTTGTTTGGTAGAGTATATAGTAGCACTCACTTTTATGAATAGTAAAAGTCATTTTAGAAAATAACTTTTACATTTTAAATTGAGCTTAGAGTGTTAAAAAGTTATGGTTTGTTGAATCAGGTCTCTAGATAAAGCAGCAATTCTGCAAGAAAATATGAAACCACAACCATGGAAAGTGTGCACAGTGACACAAATTGAAGAAGTGAAAATCCTAACAAGAATGTTACCAATAGTAGCCAGCACAATCATAATGAACACTTGTTTAGCACAGCTTCAAACATTCTCAGTACAACAAGGAAACATAATGAACCTTAAACTTGGTTCATTTACAGTTCCAGCATCATCAATTCCTGTTATCCCTCTTATTTTCATAAGCATCCTGGTTCCAATTTATGAGCTTTTCTTTGTTCCATTTGCAAGAAAAATCACTAACCACCCTTCAGGAATCACACAACTCCAAAGGGTAGGTGTTGGATTAGTACTTTCAGTTATATCAATGACAGTGGCTGGAATGGTTGAAGTGAAAAGAAGGGACCAAAGTAGAAAAGACCCAAATAACCCCATAAGCCTATTTTGGCTTTCATTCCAATATGGCATTTTTGGCATTGCAGACATGTTTACACTTGTGGGACTTTTGGAATTTTTCTACAGAGAATCACCTTCAAGTATGAAATCATTGTCAACTTCTTTCACATGGCTGTCAATGTCAATTGGCTACTTCTTGAGCACTGTTTTTGTCAATTTGATTAATGCTGTTACCAAAAGGATTACTCCAAGTAAACAAGGTTGGTTACATGGGTTTGATTTGAATCAAAATAACTTGAACCTGTTCTATTGGTTCCTAGCTATACTTAGCTGTCTTAATTTTTTCAACTACCTTTATTGGGCCTCGCGGTATAAGTACAAATCCGAAGACCAAAATTCAAGCCCAACAGGTTTGAAGAGTTTACATGAAATGCCTCTGAAAGTGAAAGGTGGGACAAAACAAAATTGGGAAGGTAGCATTGGAGGAAACACACAAGACTGAAGGTAAATTGAAGTTTATGGTTGAGACAAACAAGAATGGATCAGTAGATGTTTTGGACTGTTATATGGAATAGAATAGCCATGAAGTTGCTACTTATGTACTAAGCTTTGGGATGTGGAAATAGGTAGTGGTTGAAGTATGTGTTTTGGTGCATGTGTGCTTGTATGATTGGTTGCTATTGTTGGTTATGGTCCAATCTTGTGATCAGAGTTTATACTTGTTCCTATAGTACAAGGTAATTAAGTTTTTTTGGTTACTAAAGAAGGTAATTAAGTTGATTCACCTTGATTTGTAATTGGTTGTTTAAGTAATGTTAAATAGTAAGTACTATTATCTAATGTAATTGCAGTTTTGTTCAAGCAAAAAGATGGAACAGCTTCAGGATGCCTCTAATATATATTTTTATTATAATTGTAAGCCACAAATCATCCTTCATAATATAAAGTCAAACAAGATTATGTTTGATCAAGTGCGCAGTCTCATGTTGGAGAATATTAATTGGCAAAAGTTTAATTTATTTTCCTACTAAAAATACCATGTAGCAAATTGTTAATTTGATGTGTATCTTAAAGAACTCACAATCAATCTAACCCATAACTAGCATTTTTGCATCTTATTGTCTTTTGAAGAGCTTGAGTTCTAGTAAATATTCTGCCACAACATCAACAACCATGCTAACATTTTGTTCAAACTAGGTGAAAATAAAAATGAGAGAAATACTTCAATTTAACATTTTGTTCAAACTAGGTGAAAATAAAAAGGAGTGAAATACTTCAATTTACTATCGTTAAATGCTGCATTCAAAGTGTAGAAATATGTCTTAAAAACTTGAGTGATGAAGAAAAAAAGAAAATTTGATTCGAGATTTTAAAAACTTGAGTGATGAAAAAAAAAAGAAAATATGATTCGAGATTTTAAGAAATTAATTTGACAAAGGCCGCCGGGCATACATAACTTGAGAAGATGATGAAGACTCCTCATCTTCTGACAAAAATTCCGATGAGGATGAAATTCATGAAGAGGCTTCTAATGCCTTTAAGAAAATCTCCCTCTAAAAGAAAAAAGAAAAAAAATTAAAATTGGAGGGTGAAATCTTAAAACTCAAAGGTGCTCTAGAATCTCTACAAGAGGAACTTTGGTGAGCGACAATTTCACTATGCTTGAAACTTTAGAAGAAAAGTAGGAATCAAGTGAGTGTGAGATTTGTCCAAATTTAAAAATTGAACTTAACAATTAAAGGAACAAGTAGGAATCAAATGAGTGTAAGTTTTGTCCAAATTTAAAAATTGAACTTAACAATTAAAGGCACAACTAACAAAATTCTCTAAGAACCCAATTGTTTTCACTATGATTCGTAATGATGAAAGACAGAATTTTAGAAAATCATATAAGAAGTACTCCGACATCACTAGAAAACTTTTAAAATGTATCTTCTAAGATAACTTGTCATTAGCGTAGTGAGATTGTACATATTATGTCTCATTCTCGTTGTTAAATTAGAAATATAAAAATTCTTAACGGCCTAAAATTCCCATAACTAACCTTCTAGGATCCAACACAAATTGGGTATCTAAATTTTCTCATTAAAATTATTTGGAGTGTCTCAGAACCACCAACATGATATGGTTTTTGGAAGGTGGATGTTCAAGACACATGATAGAAAATACGCGTATGTTCATTGATTTGAAGGAAAATGAGCACGGCTACGCCACTTATGGAGATACCAATCAAGATAAAATATTAGAAGAAGGTATTGCGGGAAATCCATCCACAACTATCATTGATGGTGTTTTACTTGTAAAAAAGCTTAAACATAACCTCCTAAACATAAATGAATTGTGCACTCCACAACAAAATTGTATTGTAGAGCTTAAAAATCATGTTTTAGATGAACTAGCATGAACTATGATAAGTGAGATGGGTCTACAAAAATACTTTTGGACGAATACGGTTAACACTGCATATCACGTCTTAAATAGAGTGGTCATTAAACATATTCTACAAAAGACCCCATATGAGTTACTTAAGGGGAACAAATTTAATATTTTATACCTACACATTTATGATTGCAAGTGCTTCATTTTAAAAAATGGTAAAGACAAGTTAGAAAAGTTAGATGCTAACGTCGATGAAGAGTTGTTCCTTGGGTATTCTTTGTCTAGTAAAACATATAGGATTTTCACTAATAGAACCTCAATCGTTGAAGAATCAGTTCATGTAGCATTTGATGAATCCTAGAACCCGAGAGACGGGGAAAGGTAGTTCATTTGTTTTTTATGTTCCAGGAATAGTCACAGAAAACTTAGTCAAAGGTGATGCTCTAGAAGTAGATTCTCCAAAGAGCAGGGACATTAATGATGATAAAGAGAAAAGTGAGCAAAAAAATTAAAAACAAGAGACCTTAAATCAATTTCCTCAAGATTGGATTGTCATAAATGACCATCATTTACACAATATTACTGGAGACATTAAAAAGAGAATATGCCTCCATTCTTAATTAAATAATTTCTATAATTATTCTGCTTTCATCTCTCAAGTTGAAATGAAATATGTCAATGATATCTTGATTGACGAATGTTGGCTCCTTGGTATGCAATAATACCTCAATCAATTTAAAAGGAATGGCATAATGGGAGATCTAATCAGGAGTCTTTATGTAAAGAGTTTTCAACTACAAAGCAATGTGAGTTTTAGATGTCCCTAATGAGAGATCTCAACTACATATTTGGTATGCAAATCAAGTAAAATGACAAAGGCACCTTCTTTATCCAAACCAAATATTACATGAAGGTTCTCAAGAAGTATGAAATGAAAGATACCAAATTTATTTCTACACCTATGACCTCATATCTTCTAATTTATAAGGACGAATCAAGAATGAGATTAAAATCACAAAGTATCAATGTATTATTAGATCTTTTATGTACTTAACTATAAGTCATCCTGTTATAATATTTAGTGTAGGCATGTGTGCTAGGTTTCAAGCCACGTCTTGACATTTTTACAAAATTGTTGTCCCCAAAACTGTTTCACAAGATTCATAAAGAGTTGTGTTTCCCTATATTCCTTTTGCTTTGAATAAGAATTGAGTATCTTATATTCCTCATGCTATAACATCTCTATTGATATGATATTTTTAATAACTAATCTCCTTAGTTGTCAATTTTTGAGATAGTTTAGTTTATGTAAGTTTGTCTAATATATCTACCTTGTTTCTTTATATGTTGTCTCATTTTGAGCTCCATTCGCTCACATTTATGGTACTCTGTGTCTCCTCTAGTACCAGATGACTCTCATAATCATTAAACTTGTTATCTATCTATCTACGTGTCAAAGTAGGAGCAGCAGAGACAACAGGGTGTTTGAGAATGGTCTGAGTGTAGTCGAACTACTGCATGACGTGCTCTGACATATAAGGAGCAGTGAGACATGATCTACATGCCAACCATCCAGAGTATAGCACTATCTCGTCAAATGGTCGCGTCTCACGGTGATTAACATAGATGTTGAAGTGCATGTCCTCGGCAACTAAACGGTCAAGATACACTCTGAAAGGCTCGGTCTCCTGGTTCCCTTTGAGCGGGGAAAAAGTAGTAACACGAGGCATATTCTCAGACTAAATCGGTACATTCACCCAACCGAAGATGCGCGATAAGTGCTGGAGAATCCAAGCCTTAAATGAAAAGTTTGGAACACACGAATCATCAGTCATGACTTGGAAAAGATTAAATGAAAATGAAAAAGAAACATTAAAAGACCAATAAATATTATTGTCAGTAATGTGATGCTGCATGTGACCTGTTTCGTCTTCCATATACAACCCTCTGATAAATTCAAGTACAAGTAGACCAAACAAGCGACCCCCTAGTTGTACTCATGGCCCCGCTCGAAATCCTTAAAGTACCGTAGGTAGATGACATATGTATAAGTGACAGTCTTATTCATAAAAATCGCAGTGCCAACCAAATATAGCAGGTATGCTCTCATAACATATGATATATGGAGCGCCACATGCTCATTATCACCTGCAGCCTACTGTACTCTTAGGATCTCAATTGCATATACCTTTTTTAGTTATTCAAACCTAACATGAGCCCCCTGGTTCTATCCAACACCTCCTTCACCTCCGCTGGGTCAGCCCCCATATAGTCTACCATCATCTCGAGTGCCTTTTTTTAGTAATCATCCCATGATCTAGAAGTGTCCCCCTGGTTGGAATATGTAACAAACATGAGACATCTTCGAGCACCATCTCACAAAGTGGAAGATGAAATGATGAGGTCTTCGAGTTCCATCTCTCCACGAATGCATTAAGCATCCCGTGGTTGACCGTAGTATAACTGGTCATGCACAAGTCCTTCAGGCCAGATAAGGACAAAGCTTCCTAAAACCATTCCTTATTTGGCTAAGGCAAACCAGTAATCTTCCACCCATGGTTAATAAACTTCAACGGATTACGTTCCTGAAAAAAATAAAAAACAATGTCATAAACTTGTCAATTAAAAATAAACGTAAATAAAAAAGAATGAATCCAACTAATGCTACCTCTTCGTCCCAGATATGTTTAGCAGTATGGTCTGGATACAAAGTGTAACACCCCATTTTAAATTATTTGGACGGCGGTGCTATTCTGTTTGTTTGGCCTTGTTAAGGGTGAGTGAAGGGTAGTGCCTTATTTAAATAGTGGGAATTAAAGACCTTAGTTTAATAATAATGATATAGCAGTGAAAATAATAATAGTAATATGGTTAATATTATTATTATTATTATTATTCTTATTATTATTAGTATTATTATTATTATTATTAGGATTATTATTATTATTGTATTTTATTATTAATGAAATGAAATCAGATTAATTAGGATTAAGGAAGGTTAGTGGGGGGATAGTTGGTTTTCACGTAAAACAAGAAAAAGAAAAGAGAAAGGGGGAGAGAAGGAAGATCAAGGGGAGAACAATTGCTAGGGCACTCTTCAGAACAAATTCTCGCAGGAATCTGATCAAGAATTTGAGGTAAGGGGGGAGAATGGGTTCAATATAGGTGATAATAACATGAAAGGGGTAGTGAGGGGTCCTTTCCCTCGTAGGATTTTCGTATGCTTTATAATTGATGAAATTCTGAGTATGATATGAATGTCTGATTTCTGATATGTGTTGAATTGTTGATGATAGTTGAATTTCATGTATAAATTGTATGGTGTATTGCTGCTGTATAGATACATGTATTGCAGGTCGGGTTTGGTGTAGGGTGAGAGGACGAATTCGATCTAAAACCTATAATTTTAATGTAGTAATGATAGGTGAAATTGTAAGATGAGATTATAGGTCCTAAAACTGATGTAGAAACATGTTTAGGAGTGAATTGGAGTGGAAAAGTGAGGATCCCGTAGTAGAACCCAGACTGGGGTGGGAAAACTGAGTTTGCGTAATATATCTGGCCATACGCGTGTCAGTGAGGGCAATACGCGCATGGCTATGGTCATTACGCGTATGGGAAGGCTAAAAGGAGGATTAGCACGACCCTCTGCCCATACGCATAACGGTACGCGTATGGAGGCTTGGGCAATACGCGTAAGGGAGTGGCATTACGCGTAACGAGATCTGAAGTGAAATTTTGATGGAAAAAACAGGTCTCTGCCCGTACGCGTATCAAGTGAGGTAATACGCGTATGGATGGGCGAGCGAGCTGGGCAATACCCGTATGGCCCAGGGTAATACGCGTATGACCAGCGAGTGTGCAGAATTTTACTGTTTCGCGATTTCTTTCCCGTTTTCGCGTCGGAATCGGTTTCTCTTGGTTTGAGAGGTTGGGGATAGATGTCAGAAGTTAAGAAGTATAGAGTTGGTGACGAAAATAATTAATTTAATAATTTTGGTGAATTAATTAGTAATTAGCTAATTAGTGGACGAGTACCTTGTGAGGCGTGTAGAATGTGTTTGTGTGGCGCCGTTTGTGTGAGGTGCGAGCGGTCTTGGGGTAGCAGAGGTAATTCTTAGTGAATTAACGGTGAGTGTATGACGCACTTGGGATCAATGAGGATCATATATTTTACTTAATGATAGTCTCTTGTGTATAATTTGTGTGTGATGATGCGGTGTTGTAGGTGAGGTAATTCCAGTGTGAATTACGGTAAGCGTATGGCATATGTGTGATTAGGAGGATCGTGTAAATGCATAACTGATCATTATACGTATGTTTTGTGTGTAATTTGTGTTGTGGTGAATGATTATTTTATGTGGGATTCAGGTGTGATCAGGAGGATCGTGAACATGTATACATATGCTATTGTACATGTGTTTTATGCATAATTGTGTCATGCATTTCATGGTGTTGGTGGGATGAATCATTGCTTAGGAGGAGTGTATGTGATTCATCCGTACTCCGATATGGAGAATGGTGGAGATAGATCATTGCCAAGTAGGGGTGTATGTGATATATCCGGGTTCGATTGAATAAACCATGATGTTGGTACCACATGCATTGTGTCTGTGTCGAGTCGCATTGCATTATTACTTTGTTGATTGATTGGTGATTGAATGTGACAGTAGGTCGTGACTGTATGTTTGTCTGATATATGTGAGTAACTACCTTCTAATATGTATTATTCACCGTTTAATATTGAATGTAGTTCTCACCCCTTTGTTGTTGTTGTGTTTGTGCTTCTTCGGAAGTACAGATAATCCAGGTACTTAGGTTGCTTGGAGTGCATGTTGCTTGTTCGAGTCGTAGGAGTCGCTCTGATACGTAACACGGGATTGGGGAATTTAATTGTTGTAGAATTATTTTAATCGTTACGTATCTTATTTTCAGAAGTGTGCTAAACAATGTAAAATTTTGGAAACATAATTGGTGAAGGCCTTAGTGCCAGTGAAGTGATTTAATGAATATTCCACTGTATAAACCTTTTGTGAATAATAAAGTGAATGGAGCAATTGAGTCTTCTTGTTTTTTATTTGATGTGACATCCCGCTATGTCAGAAACTCTGATTATTTTTCGTAGTTATTTATGTAAATTTTATTAATGGGAAAGTGGGGTGTTACACAGAGGCAATAATGACAAATCTACAGGGCCTCCTCCAAATTCCTCTAGCTCAACATCCACAACAGCCTCACCCTTAAGAGATGGCACTCAATTAGAAGTAGGAGGTGGCACTGGCTCAAAATCATCTACAATATTAGCAATATGAGGTGGCATAGTGACTCGGGTAGCTCGGGCGTCTGCATAGGTGAAACCTGGCGCCTGCAAGAGGATAAAGGGAGTGATGCGTCGGTAGGTAAACTCTGTCTCCTACGGGAAGAAGAAGATTAAAAGGAATGATGAGAAGCACGAGCCTCAAAAATAGATGGCTCTGCATGGCCAGGGGGACCAGAGCCTTTGAAACCTGCTGACTCTTCTTCTGCCGCATTGATGCGTGTTGTGCAACCCTCTCGTCCCTCAGTCAATCGTGTCTATCAGCCATTATGCCTGTAGGTTAAAGTAAAGCAGATAATTAGTGGAGGAAAATAAATCACAAGCAAGAAAATAAAAAAATACTAAGAAAATTCTGGAGATGCGTCTCTGGTTGTTGGGAAACTAAACGTTGAAAATTTTTGGAGATGCATCTCCAAAATTTTCTATAACTCAACAGTTGCGTCATTGACGGCAATATACCCATGCAATCCCAAAAAATGCTTTGCTCATCCTTTTCAACCAACAAACGTGTAATACAATATGTCTAAACTATCATACATACAATTTCTACTCATCTCTAACCTTAATCATCAATTTCTACTAATTTACACAAAAATTAAAAAACTTATCAAAAACTCAAAAAACTTACAAATTTCAACTTTCTTTTTGGGTTGGATGATGTTTCTAATGTTGATTGAAGTTCCTTTAAGCCTTGTTGATTGAATTTTGACTTGGTGATGTGAAAATTTTTTAGAGAGTTTGAATTGGTTTTGAGCAAAATGAGAAATGGGGAAGGAGAGGGGTCTGGCGCAATTTAATCTCCAAAATATTTCGGAGATGCATCTCCAGAATATTTTAACGTTAACTGAGCCTTGGGTGCATCCAGAGATGCATCTCCAGAAGCTGGGGGCATTTATGTATTTTTGCATGGTGGTTGAGAAACATAAAGGATGCATTAAGAAACTCTCTAATATGATTAACATAACAACGAAAGCATAGGTACTGTTAAGTTGGAGAAAAAATCGAGACACAGCCCACCCCATAAAATATTGGGAAAAAAAAACTTTAGGCAATTAACAATGGGCTTTCGGTTCAACGTGTTAAAATTCCTATTTTGGTCAGATTGTCATGGGCGGGTCCAAGTCAAGGAAATTGGATCGTGATTACCCTAACCCGCCAAAGTAGTTTTGACTAGCAAAACTCAATCGTTTTACGTAAGAATTTAATCAACTTAGCTTACACTACTAGAAAAAATGTAATCAGCGTCGTCCATTATTCAACGCTAAAAGAGGAAAAACTGACACTAATTGAGTTTTAGCGTTGATGTAGCGATCGGGCAGCCTAAAATTATCGAGGTTAAAGTTTTAGCTTTGGCTAAAAATAGTTGTGCCTACATTAGCCTCGGTAAGGTCGCGTCTAAGCCGGTGCTAGCCTAAAGCCAACGCTAAAAAATCAAACTTCAAAAGTCAACAAATTATTTATAGCGTTGGCCCAACTGATGCTAAAGTTAAATTTAAAAGTCAACACAATATTTTAGCTTCGGCTAAACCGAGACTAAAGTCAAACTTCAAAAGTCAACAAAATATATTAGCTTCGGTTACACCAATGCTAAAGTCAAACTTTAAAAGTCAACAAATCATATTTTCTTCGGTTAAGCCGAGGATAAAGTCAAACTTCAAAAGTCAACAAAATATATTAGCTTCGGCTACATCGATGCTAAAGTCAAACTTTAAAAGTCAACAAATCATATTAGCATCCGTTAAGCTGAGGCTAAAGTCAAATTTTAAAAGTCAACAAAATATATTAGCTTCGACCTAACTAACGCTTAAGTCAAACTTCAAAAGTCTACAAAATACATTAGTTTCGGCCTAACTGGCGCTAAAGTCAAACTATAAAACTTAACAAATCATATTCAGTTTGGGCCTGGCCGACGCTAAAGTCAACTTTTATAAAGTCAATATTTTTGCAAAAGAAGCGAGGCATACAACAAAAATACTCTAACCGATACAATATAAACAAGCCAAAGGAAATTGGCCATATAAAGAAAGAAGACAATATATAGATTCACCTTATCACGTTGTAATTTCTTCGAACAAAATAATTTTGTTGAGGAAATTTAGTATATTAAAAGGACCAAACACAAATTTGACCGATTAAAACAAACATGTACACATCCATCATTACTAATCACGGTAGTGAGCCATTTTCTCAAAGATCTATACTTGGCTTCTGAAGCAACCCCTTGTTGCACACATGAAACTTCAACCAACCTATTTCTTGCAACACCCATCACTTTTTTTACGCCAAGTTTCTCCCACCACTAAAACAAAATTTAGAAACATTATTTACTGTTATCTACTTACCAAAATAAATGTAATAAGCCTTTAACTTTAGCTTAAATGCATTATTGATCTCTCTATTATGATGCTTTTAAACTTTTAGTCCTTCCATTTTAAAATTCAATTATTTTGTTCCTCAACTTTGTTTTCTTTGAGATTTTGTTGGTCTCCTTTATGATTTGTTGACAGGGGACATTGATGATTAGAAAAAAAAATATTTGTAATGATATGATATTGATGATTAAGATAATTTATGAATACTAGCGTCCAAACAATTCATTTTTTTTAGGCCGTACATGTGTTAAAATATAAACAGATATTTTTTATAATTTAATTTTGATTTTAAATTAAATTATTTGTGCAATACATTTTATGATATACACTCTTATATATGTATGTATTTTTTATTTATATGAAACATAGGATATGTATTGAGATATACAGTACAATTTATTTAAAATGTGTAGGAATTTTGATATTACAATATTTAAAATTTAAGCTTTACATTATTAAATAAAAGTAGATTTTCCAATTTCCTTTTTTTTGACTAAGGTTGTTAGTTACATTATATAGTAATTTAATAAGTTTTTCTTATAGCCTATTGTAGAACAAAAACAAACTAATAAAAATGTAAAAATATTATTTTTACCTGGAAGATGAATTATTAATAGTATTAATTGATCCCAGAAAAAAATAGTATTAATTGATGATGATGAATGACATCTCTTCTCATTTTCTAATCTATATATATCTATTCATATTGGTGTACTCTCCTTCCCTCTCAAGTTTCTCTTATAAGATCTACTCTGACATTTTGAAAGATTGATGAAGTGAATGTGAATGTTTTAATTTTAAAGAGAAACATTTATTTTTCTTAAAATCATCGTATTGCTCAATAATTTCAATTCTCTTATAACATCTATTTTAATACTTTCTATGGTGAATTATTCTCAATTTTGATCTCAAGATTGTTATGTAATGATAATGAATAAAAACAAGAACACGTTTAAAAGATGAGTATGAACTACAAAGTAACTCTTTATCCACAATTGTGGAATTTTATTATCACTTTGCAACTACAAAATCGTGATTATCAAACTTGATGATTACAATTATAAGGATTTCTTCCTATTTATAGATTTAGGTTAACTTGCATCTCAAGCTAAAGCCAAATTATAAAAGCTCAAAAATATCTAATCTAATCTTTCTAAATCAAATCTGATATTTTTAAATCAAATCTAATCTTTCTAAAATAATGAATTGCATATTTAACAGTCATCAAGGCAAACAATAAGTGATTCATTGTTTGCCTTAGTTCAAAACATAAAAAAAAACCTATTTCTAATCATACTAAGAAGATATTGCAACTCAAAAAAAAATGGTCAATGTTAAGAAGTTGTAACTAATATTTCTTAGGGTTAATACAAATTTTAATCCTGCCATTTGGGGCGAATTTGAAAAAGGACCCGGTAATAAAAAGGCAACAAAGCAGCGCCACGTCACAGATTCGGTTGACTGTGTGCACTGAGGGGCCAAAATGAAATAATCTTCAAATAATAGAACGAAATCTGTATTTTTTTTACAAGATCTATTTTCGAATTCGCCTCAAACAGCAGAAAGTAAAATGTGTATTAACCCTATTTCTTATTCTTCATATTTTTTAATGTATTAGAAGTTATCTATTCCATTGGTTGGGCAGCCCAATCAATGAAAAAAGTATCTCAAAAACACGCTTCGTTTCTCAACAAATTATATTTGTGGTTTTATTTCTTTTAAAATTACACTTGTTTTGTTCTATTTTTTAAATTAAAATATAAATCAATTATTCCCTCGGGTATACAACTGAGAGGAAAACTAATGACTCCCTTTATTTGATTATATATTTAATTAAAATATGAATAAGCTATTCTATGGGTTTTTATTTTCAATTAAGAGAAAAACTCCCAACAACATTATTTCTAAAAATCACATTTGTTAAATATGTTTAAGGTTAAAAGTTGTTTATTTTTAATTAAAAAATAAAAATAAAAAGAATACATATATTTTATAACGAATAAAACACAAATTTGTTGGTATTAAGCGTGTCCTTCAAAAACTTCTCACCATAATTTATAATAATGATCGAGGTGAAAAATACTTTAAAAAATATATTAAAAGAATCTATCTAATAAAATAGATATTATTTTGTCGAAATAAACCGTTGGGATAAAAGTCTATTATAAAATCTATTATTGATTGTAACTTAGAACTTAAATACCACTTTGAAAAATATAAGTGCATAGTTTTATTAAATTTATTTTGATACGCTCTTACATTTAAAATTGAACATATTTGTGCTATATTTGTTATAGACTTAACATTTATGTACACAAATACATTTATATTTAGGACTAGCAGGGTCTCCATAGGCCTCGCAATGTCCGTTGCCATTATAAGTTTGAGAGCACCATTGTCTGCATGCAGCAAGGAAACAATCACCCTCACGAGGTGTGGTACATACTTGGTCTGCTTCACATCTCGTTGTTACAACTGTGAAAAAAAAGAAGCATAATTATATTCTTAAAATTAAGTTTGATCAAGTTAACCCAACAAATAAACATACATACATGTAAGTGCTACGAAATACAATAACAAAATCTATATACCTGAAAAAATAAAGAAAAGGGCAGGAATTGACATGAAAGAAAACTTAGTCATTTCGAATGGCTTCAAATTCAGTAGTAAATGAGATTTATTCTAACTATAAGCAAAGCCTCAAATTTATATAAAAATAACAAATATAAAATAATTGATAAGTTGAACAGTGAATAAATATTTTTTAAAATGTTTCCATATAAACCATACAGTGAACCTTTTAAATTTATTAAAGTTGAACAGGTATCTAAAATATTTAAGAATATGATTTATCATTACATTTTTTAATATTGAAACTACTTTATATTAATTAAATACTCTAGATGTAAAATAAATTCAAACAAAATAAATATTTTTAACAATCTAATATTGTGTATTTGACTAATATATTTTTGGTTTGATTAAGTGTGGTTATGGGAATTATGAATGATTAGTGGAATTGATGCTGGGTGGTTAGGGTTTATTTTGATTTAGTGGCGTTATTAGTGTTATACTCTAATTTTTATTCCTAAGATCCCACCTTATTTGTATCTTCACAATGCATCAAGATCACAAACTTGGTTGTCTCCTAACTCTCCCATCTTTGGGTTTGCCTCTTGTTAGATGTCAATCATGATATATTTAAGTATGAGTTATTTGGCATTTTTCATGACTTTTCATGTGGAATAGGTTGATTTTAGTGTGAATTGATGTTGTTGTGCATTATTTGAAATATACTTGTGGTGCTTGTAATTTGTGTGCTAAATGTGCAGAAATAGGAGTGAAAAGATCAAAGTTTGAAGACCCAAAGAAATAGTGCAAGCTGCCAAAGAATTGAAATCAACAACAGTATTCGCTAGGCGAGTGTTGGCGAAGGTGCCAGCGAAGGTTCGCCTAGCGAACGTCAGCGAGGATGCCAGCGAGATGGTGGCAGAAAGTGTGCAAAACTTATAGTAGGAAAACTAGGTAAATTCGCTGGGCGAGTAGGCCAGCGAATGCTCGCTGATGTGCTCGCGGGGCGAATGTGCCAGCGAAGGGTGGCAGAAACTTTCCATTTTGAAAACACCCAAGCTTCGTTGGGGCGAAGGTTGCAGCGAATGCTCGCGAAGCGAATGTTTTGGTTCGCCTAGCGAACCCGCGATAATTCTGAGGGGCGGTTTAAGTCTGAGGCACTTAAATGTGCCATATTTTTTGTCATTCGCTAGGCGAATGAATGCCTTCGCTGGGCGAATGGTGCTGTTAGGAAAAGTGTATAAATAGAATTGTTACTTTTTGGAATGGATATCTTGCTCATTTTACATTAGAATTAAGGGTTTACAGTATTTTGTTCAGAAAAGCTTGTATTTTCATTGGAGAAGCTGATTTTGCATCCATTCTCGATTATTCGTTGTGGATGCTCATTCATCTCCTCTCTTTACTTATCATCCAAGCTACCATGAGAAGTGGTAGCTAATCACTCAATGTTGAGGTTAGAGGTAGTTGATTCTATTTTTATGTATTGATATTGATCTCTTGTATATGAACAAAGTCTTTGATCAATATAGATGATGTTGTTTTCTCTTAATGATCCATTTGTGAATTGTTTTGCTCTAGACATAGACTTTACAACTCTTGACCTAACAATTTCATCTCTTAAAAACCAAACTCTAGACATAGATTTGGGATTTGCTATTCGCATTGTATTGATCTTAATGATCGTTGCTTAGATTGTTAGCGTGAGACATCATCTAACGGTCTAAACAACGGTACTCACGATTCCGCTTTAGACATAAACGTAGTCGGGAGGATACGCGGTTATATTGGTCAGAAACCGAGTTCATATACTTGATTAATTGTTTATACATGAATAGGATTGATGAAACCTAACCTTAACATGCTTTTATAAAATCTTTTACAAAAATCTTTGTGACCTAATTAATCTTTGCTACAAGTGAATGATAACAACAAGTGAAACTTTTGAAAACCTTAACTTAGAATATCACAACTATTGAACGGCAAGCATCAAATATCCGACAATCCCTGTGGATACGATAACAAAAACCCACACTATTATTCTTCTAACAAATTGGCGCCGTTGCCGGGGATTGTTAGTTGATATTGCAAGCATTGCGATAGTTGAGTTATTGTAAGCTGTTACCGCTTTATCTTGAACTTGTTAATCTGTTTGTTTAGTGTGCAGACTTAGTTTATGCGAGGGAAACTACCGGCGGACCAACTTCTTTTCGATCCTGAGATTGAAAGAACCGCTCGTAGAATCAATAGCCGAACTAGAAGAAGGAGGCAGCTAGCGAAACAGAAGCGAGAACAAGAGGAAAGTACATCTGCACCACCACCATTCCCACACATACTTCCAGTTATGGAGGGAGATCCACCACCACCACCACCACCTGCTTCTAGGCCTTGTACAAACAGTCCGAGGCATAATGCTCAGTTCGCCCGTCATGCAAACAATGGTCGTCATGCTGAGATGAAGACCAGAATCCTCCAACTGTTATACCAAAGTCCGTTTACGGGTATGGATCATGAAGATCCTTTCACCCATTTGACAAAATTTTATGAAATCGCTGGAGCGACGGGTGCACCGGAAGCAGAAGAGGAGTCTCTGTTCAAGAGACTATTCCCGCATTCCCTCATTGGGAAGGCCAAGGAATGGTACCTTGATCAGTCAACTGCCATCATGACTGATTGGAATGCTTTGGAAGAAATTTTTTTGGAAAGATTCTTTCCGCACACTCGGTTCATTGAAGCGAAGACCGCTATAGCGGTATTCACACAAGGAGCTAACGAATCTCTCAACGATGCTTGGGAGAGGTTCAAATCAATGTTACGAAAGTGCAAAGGCCATGGTTTCGATGAATTGTCACAAATTCATATATTCAGAAATGGGCTGCAGCTAGTACACAAAACCTTGTTGGATGCCATCGCGGGTGGTTCGTTGTTAAGCAAAACTGCAGCGGAAGCCACTGCTATCATTGATAAAATGGCCTTGAACGATCATCAAGGTAGTCACAATCGTGGACCTGCTCAACGGACGCCGGGTGTGTTGGAATTAGGAACAAGTGACGCTATCCTTGCACAAAACAAATTGTTATCACAACAGGTTGAGCTGTTAACAAAGCAAATGTCTAAGCTGCCTCAACAATTCAAGGAGATGCATGAATCTTCAAGTAAAAAGGTGCAAGTGTTAGTGTGTGAGTTATGCAGAGGTGACCATTTGACCGGTTATTGTCCTCCGGTTGTGGAGGAAGCAAACTATGCGGGAAATCAAGGTTACCAACCCCGTCCTCCGTATCAACAAGCCAACCAAGGTTACCAACAACGTGGTAACCAAGGTTATCAACAACCATGGAAACCGCAAGAAGCCGGGCCATCAAATCGTCAACCTTACCAAAATTACACCCAACCTCCTCAAGCTCCCATTGGAAATACAAAGATGGAAGATACTCTAACACAATTTATGCAAATATCCATGTCTAATCAAAAGAATACAGATGCTGCGATAAGGAACCTCGAAACACAAGTCGGGCAATTATCTAAACAATTGGTCGGTCAACAAAAAGGTCCCTTTACGGCAACTACTCTTCCAAATCTGAAAGATTGTAAAGCGATTATTACAAGAAGTGGACGTGAGATTGACATGAATGTGGGTAAAAGAGTAGTGGATGAGGAGATTGTGGTTGAAAAAGAACATGTGAGTGAGGAATTAGAAGTAGAAAAGAATGTTGAGGGTGTTGTAGTTGAAAAAGAGATAGAAAAAAATGAGAGAGAAAAAAAGGAGAATGAGAGAAAAATTGATAATGAGGAAAGAGTGAAAAGAACGAAAAAAGGAAAAGAGCCGGTGAGTAATATTCCGATACAACACTTACCTTATCCGCATGCTCCTACAAGGAAAGATAGTGCAAGGCATTATACTCGGTTTATGGATATTTTTAAACAGTTACAAATAAATATCCCATTTTCCGAGGCCTTGGAACAAATGCCCAAATACGCTAAATTTATGAAGGACATCCTTACGAAGAAGAAAAGATACACAGATCAAGAAACTATTATGGTGGATGCAAGTTGTAGCGCAATCATTCAACGGACTCTCCCTCGGAAAGAATGTGATCCGGGAAGAGTTACATTGCCGGTTACGATAGGAAACATGTATGTGGGCAATGGGTTGATTGATTTGGGTTCTAGCATCAACTTGATACCATTATCGATTGTGAGACGCTTAGGCCATATGGAATTAAGGTCCACTCAAATGACTTTACAACTCGCAGATAAATCCACTACCCGTCCTCACGGTGTAGCGGAAGATGTGTTGGTCAAGGTGGACAAATTTTTGTTTCCAATTGATTTTGTTGTCATTGAAATGGATGAGGATGAGGATGCACCTTTGATTCTTGGAAGGCCTTTCATGAAAACTGCCCGTATGACAATTGACATGGACGATGGTCTCATGAAAGTGAGAGTCCAAGATGAAGAGGTTTGTTTCAATCTTTATGATGCCATGAAGCACAAGAAGGAAAAGGGTGATTGTTTTTGAATTGATGTAACGGAAGAGGCAAGTTCGGGGGTGACAAATCAAATGCATGTCATTGAACCGTTACAAAGAGCTTTAGATGAGTCCTTGGAAATATTCTCGGTTGAAGAAGAACAAGCTTTAGAAGAGTGCTTATTAGAACTTGAAGCTTTGGATGAAATGCAACCATGGGAATATGAAGAGGAAATTCTAAAAAAATTAGTTAAGGATGATGAACCAACCAAAATTGAATTGAAAATGTTACCTTCCAACTTGAAGTATGCTTTCCTTGATGACGGAGGGAATAAACTGGTGATCATAAGTAATATTTTGTCTGAAAATGAGGAAAACCGATTAATTCAAGTGCTGAAAAAGAATCAAGATGCAATGAGATGGACATTGTCCGATCTCAAAGGCATTAGTCCGTCATATTGCATGCACCGTATTTTTATGGAGGAGGATTTTAAACTGGTTGCTCAACCTCAACGCCGCCTTAATCCAATCATGAAAGAAGTGGTAAGAAAAGAAGTGGTGAAAATGTTGGACGCCGGAATGATTTACCCTATTTCCGACAGCCCGTGGGTTAGTCCGGTGCATGTGGTGCCAAAAAAAAGTGGAATGACGGTGGTCCGCAATGACAAAAATGAGCTTATTCCAACAAAGACGGTTACCGGGTGGAGGATGTGTATCGACTACCGTAGGTTGAACAAAGCTACGAGAAAAGATCATTTTCCTTTACCTTTTATGGATCAAATGCTCGAACGTCTCTCCGGTCAAGAATTTTATTGTTTTTTGGATGGTTATTCGGGTTATAACCAAATCATTGTTAACCCGGATGATCACGAAAAAACTGCTTTTACATGTCCGTTCGGAATCTTTGCTTATAGGAGGATGCCGTTTGGATTATGTAATGCACCGGCTACTTTTCAGCGATGTATGCAAGCTATCTTCGCGGACTTGATCGAAAAGACAATCGAGGTCTTTATGGATGATTTCTCAGTTTTTGGGCAATCGTTTGATTTGTGCTTGAAAAATCTGGATACGGTGTTGGAGCGGTGCGTGGAAACTAATCTGGTCCTTAACTGGGAAAAATGCAACTTCATGGTTAAAGAGGGAATTGTGCTCGGGCACAAGGTGTCTTCAAAAGGCCTAGAAGTTGATAAAGCTAAAGTGGACTTAATCGAGAAATTACCACCGCCGATGAATGTCAAAGGAATACGGAGCTTTCTTGGACATGCCGGGTTCTACCGGAGATTCATCAAGGACTTCGCAAAGGTCGCGAAGCCGTTGAGCAACTTGCTTGTCCAAGGTAAGGTTTTTGACTTTGACGAGTCATGTCTTTTTGCTTTTAATCTTTTGAAAAACAGTTTAACAACTTCACCGATAATCGTTGCACCAAACTGGAAAATGGATTTTGAATTAATGTGCGATGCTAGCGATTATGCGGTGGGGGCTGTTTTGGGACAAAGAAAAACGAAGGTTTTCCACGCTATACATTATGCGAGCAAGGTGCTAAATGAGGCTCAAATTAACTATGTGACAACTGAAAAGAGTTGCTCGCCATAGTGTATGCGTTGGAGAAGTTTCGTTCTTATTTGATTGGTGCGAAAGTCATCGTTTACACTGACCATACCGCTATAAGGTATCTGCTTACCAAACCTGATTCTAAGCAGAGGCTTATTAGGTGGATCCTTTTGTTACAGGAATTTGATCTTGAAATTCGTGACAAAAAGGGATCCGAAAATTTGGTAGCAGATCACTTATCTCGTTTGGTAAACGTTGAGGTAACCAAGAATGAATTTGAGGTAAAAGAGGAGTTCCCTGATGAAAAACTTTTTAGAGTGCAAGTTAGACAGTGGTTCGCCGACATGGCTAACCACAATGCCACCGGATTGATACCGGACGGTCTAACGCACCACCAAAAACGGAAATTTTTGTCTGATGCCAAGTCATTTGTATGGGATGAACCCCATTTATTTAAACTTGGTGTTGACAACCTCCTCAGAAGGTGTGTGTCAGTGGAGGAAGCCACGAGTATTCTGTGGCACTGTCATAACTCTCCTTACGGAGGACACTTTAATGGGTTAAGAACGGCTACTAAAGTCCTCCAGTCTGGATTTTATTGGCCGTCCTTATTCAAAGATGCGCATGCGCATGCCCTTAGTTGTGACAAGTGCCAGAGAAGCGGCGGTATTTCACAGCGGCAAGAAATGTCATTACAAAATATGTTAGAAATCGAAGTTTTTGACTGTTGGGGGATCGACTTTGTCGGTCCATTCCCATCTTCATTTTCTAATGAATATATTTTGGTCGCTGTGGATTACGTTTCCAAGTGGGTAGAGGCGATAGCTTGCGCTAAAGCCGATGGAAAAACAGTGGTAAAATTTTTGAAGAAAAATATTTTTGCACGTTTTGGTACTCCTCGAGTGTTAATAAGTGATGGAGGATCTCACTTTTGTAACACTCAGCTTGACAAAGCTTTGGAGCAGTATGGTGTGAAGCACAAGGTTGCTACACCATATCATCCACAAGCTAACGGTCAAGCAGAGGTATCTAATCGTGAAATTAAACGGATTTTAGAGAAAATGGTCTCGGCCTCGAGAAAAGATTGGGCCAACAGATTAGATGATGCTTTGTGGGCGTATCGGATCGCTTTTAAGGCTCCGATCGGTCTCACACCGTTCAAAATGGTTTATGGTAAGAATTGTCACTTGCCGGTAGAGTTGGAGCACAAGGCGTTTTGGGCCTTAAAATTTTTGAATTTTGACCCAACTCTAAGCGGGGAAAGAAGAAAAGTGCAATTACACGAGTTGGATGAATTGCGCCTTCAGGCGTACGATTCCAATAAATTGTATAAGGATCGTGTCAAGTCTTACCATGACAAAAGAATTGTCATCAAACATTTTGAGGTCGGACAGCTGGTCTTATTGTTCAATTCTCGATTAAAATTGTTTCCCGGAAAATTAAGATCTAAATGGTCCGGACCTTTTCGGATTGTGGAAATCAAACCTTATGGAGCAATTGTAATTGAGGACACAAAGTCAAAGGAAAGTTGGACTGTCAATGGACAGAGGCTGAAAGTTTATCTTGGAGGAGATTTCGAGCGGAATCCCGCCATTGTTCCCTTCCGTGATCCGTGAGATTGCGGTGGTCCGTCGAGCTTAGTCGACGTTAAACAAGCGCTGGTTGGGAGGCACCCCAACATTGTAAGTATTTCTGTTATTTATGTTTTGAGAATGTTTAGATATCACTATGATGCTTAAAAAATTGTGGCACAGTTTGGAAAAATTTTGAAAATTCTGGTCTTGTTCGCTGGTGTTCGCCTAGCGAGCTGGGGCGAGCATTCGCTGGCCTTCGCTCAGCGAACCCAGCGAGGCAGACCAACCCAAGTTTCTGCCACATCAGAAAAAATGGATTGTGGGTGGGCCACCAAATTGGGCCCAAGACCCACTTTGAAATCAGAGTAGAGGGGGGAAAAACCCTAGCCTCTTGACCTCTTCATCATTTCCCTCCGTGTCATTCTTTTCCTTTCATTTCCTCTTGTACACTTCAACACTCATCTCCTTCTACTTTCCAGTTGCCCTAATCCACCATTAACAGTGCGAAATTCAGGTTTGTTTACTCTTTACAGTTTATTTCTGTAGGCATTGTTTATGTTATTAATTGATCAATATGGGTTTTGTGAAAAATTGGTATACTCAGTCATGTTACTTTTGTCTTGCATGTTAGAAACTACATAAGCAATATGACTAGAGTAGTATTTGAAATTAGGAGATGGGAGAGGGACTGTTTGTAACTGTGTTTTTCTGAAAAATCGCGCCTTCGCTGGTTCGTTCGCCTCGCGAGTCTGCGCGAGCATTCGCTAGACTTCGCCTAGCGAGTCTGGCGCGAACAGAAGCAGATTTTTAATTTTTTTTTACTTGTCAATGCAGAGCTCTTACTGGTTGTTTTTAGTTGCTAATGCGTTTGTTGCCCTTGTTTGGTTTCATTGTTTGTTATGTGCAGATGGCACCAAAAATGGCGATTCACGCGGCTAAGAAGCGAAAGGCTCAAACCTCCAGACAAGTGCCCGTACGATTTGACGAAGAACGATTCAGGGGAGCTAAGCAGGCTGCCAGGTACGAGACCCTTGAAAGAAAGAGCATCCTGCCGGAGAAAAGATTCCTTCTTAGTGATCGAGGAAGTTACCGAACAATTGATGCACTTTTTGTGGCGAAAAAGTGGGATCATCTAATGATGCCGCTGGATGGGTACAACATTGAAATTGTTCGGGAATTTTTTGCGAATGCATTACCGGATGATGGTGAAAGATTCAGTTGGGCCTCTTGGGTTAGAGGTACTGTTGTGAGGTTTGATCGTAGGACGATCAACACTGTTTTGGGAGATCCTTTACCGTTGGTTGGGACTGAGCTGGATGCCTATCATCGAGACTTGCATCTTCATCGTGAGATTGAGAAGATGACTCGGGATTTACTTCTTGAAGGTAAGGAAGTTGAGCGGAATCCCTCCGGGGTGCCGATTAGGTTCAGAAGGGTGGACATGCTGCCCTTGGTTCAGGTTATTTTGTTGTTTGTGCTCACTAACATTTGTCCCAGGTCGCATCATAGTACAGTTCCTATTGCTCTGGCTCATCTTATCCACAGCATTCAGCAGAATGTTCAGATTGACGTGGCCCGCATCATTGCGGATGAAATAAGGGCAGTTGTGTTAAGTGGTTCGGGAGGTATGGCGGCGCGCAAGAATGCCCCGCTTATTTTTCCATGTCTGATCATGTCCTTGTGTGCTCACGCTGGTGTTGATATGCCAGCCCGCAGGCAGGTCACTATTCCATCTGCTATTGATGATCGGTATGTGGATAAGTTCTGTAAGGCTAGAGGGATGGTTGGAGGCTCTTCCAGTGCTGGTGCTGATGATGCTGCTGAAGCTGAGGAGGGTTCTGAGCCGGCAACGCCGACCTATTATCCATATCAGCAGGAGATCTGCAATTATAACTGGGATTGGATGGCTGCCCAGCAGCGTGCTATGACGGATATTCATGATTCCTTGCAGGCTCTTCAGTTGCAGATCCGTGACCCTTCTTCTGAGCATCTTATGATGACTAGGGAGCAGTTCCTAGTGCATGCTGGTTGGCCTGAGGCCAGGCCAATATTTGGAGGGGGTGAGGACGATGCTGATGATGATGAGGCTACTTCTGCTAGAGGTGAGGAGGAGGACATGGACGATGATGATGAGGAGGATTGATTTTTTTTGTGATCTTTGACTTGTATACTTCCTTTGAGCATCAAAGTGAAGTTTTTGGTTTTTTTTTTTTCCAGCTTTTACTAGTCAAGTATTAATGTACTCGTACCCGTGTGGTACTTTTTGAATTATGTAGGTGTTTTATACACCAGGCACTTTATGATATTATTAGTAATAATTATGGTTTGTAGTGAAAATTTTTTGTTTCGCTTTACTAATAATTGTTGGTTTTTAATTATAGTAGTAAGTGTGTTTTGTATGTGTTATTTTGATTTTTCTTCTTTAATGGTGGAACTTTGTGGAAGTAGGTTGGACTCTTGGGATTAAAGAGAAATTCCTCCAAGATGTGAGGGCTATGATAGTACCGTAAGCATTGTGTTGCGACAAGGTATATCGTTACCTTGATTCAAGAATTTTTTATGTTTTAGAATTTTGTGTCTTGGGCAAGTGTAAATGTGTTTCATGTTACAACTTCTTTTGATTACATATATCATTTTAGGATCTGAAACTAGTAAAGTGAGAAGCCTCAAAATTGTATTATATGTCAAGGAGTGTTGATGAATGTTGTCTTTATTTTTAATTCATGCCTTATCTTGTGACCGTGTGATTTTGTGGAAGTAGGAGAAGTGATCAAGGCAATTTTTGTTAGTGAGCACAACTATGCCCAAATATTAATTTACCTGTGAGTAGTGAGCATTCGGTAGCCCCTTTGAGCCTAAACCGTTTAGAATTCAATTGAATGATGAACTTGTTCTATGTACATAATTTGCTAGTTTGGTTCATCATTGAATTTAGTGAGTTTCTAACATTTTCTTCTTGAACCTTTGTAAATTGTTTATTTTGACTTCGTTGCCCTAAAAAGCAAGGAACATTCACTTTAGGTGGAGTTGAAAATGAGTTGGGGAGAGAATAAAAAGAAGATAGGTGCATTACTCCTAATTTTGAAAAGAAAAAAAAAATTTTTTTTTTCAAGCAAGCATGTAAAAAGAAGAGTGTGAATATATTGTACAAAAGAGAAAATGCTTGCTTGAACGAAAAAAATAATAGAATTAATAAGTGTGCACGGTAGTTTGTGAAGGTGGAATGACAATTTGGTGAAATGAAGTGTGTTGTGTAAATATGTACATAGTGAATGTTCTTTTGCGTCGGCAATTTCGTTTCAAAGACCTTTAGAAATGTCCATTTTTTGTTCACCCGACCAAGCTACAACCCTTTAAGCCCTTAGTGATCTTTTACTTCCATAATTTTTGTTATGATCATTGAGATATGATATGAATTGCTTAGTATTGCATCATTTGTTAAGTGAGTTTAATTGTCCCGTGCTTGTATGCACGTTTGCCTTCAATCCTATTTCGAAGAGGAGTGTAGAATGACATGTGTATGATAAGTTAGTTGTCTCTTGAAGCATTGTTGAAATTGTTTATGAGTCAAGTTCTTTTACATGATTGGTTCTTGAATTGTGTAATAGATGCATTGTTGTGATCACTGTTTAGCTGAGCCATTTTCGTGTCTTGGTTGAATTTAATCCTCGAGCAAATCCTCGTGAGAGGCATACTTTGCTTGAGGACAAGCAATGAGTTAGTTGGGGAGAGTTTGTTAGATGTCAATCATGATATATTTGAGTATGAGTTATTTGGCATTTTTCATGACTTTTCATGTGGAATAGGTTGATTTTAGTGTGAATTGATGTTGTTGTGCATTATTTGAAATATACTTGTGGTGCTTGTAATTTGTGTGCTAAATGTGCAGAAATAGGAGTGAAAAGATCAAAGTTTGAAGACCCAAAGAAATAGTGCAAGCTGCCAAAGAATTGAAATCAATAACAGTATTCGCTAGGCGAGTGTTGGCGAAGGTGCCAGCGAAGGTTCGCCTAGCGAACGTCAGCGAGGATGCCAGCGAGATGGTGGCAGAAAGTGTGCAAAACTTACAGTAGGAAAACTGGGTAAATTCGCTGGGCGAGTAGGCCAGCGAATGCTCGCTGATGTGCTCGCGGGGCGAATGTGCCAGCGAAGGGTGGCAGAAACTTTCCATTTTGAAAACACCCAAGCTTCGCTGGGGCGAAGGTTGCAGCGAATGCTCGCGAAGCGAATGTTTTGGTTCGCCTAGCGAACCCGCGATAATTCTGAGGGGCGGTTTAAGTCTGAGGCACTTAAATGTGACATATTTTTGGTCATTCGCTAGGCGAATGAATGCCTTCGCTGGGCGAATGGTGCTGTTAGGAAAAGTGTATAAATAGAATTGTTACTTTTTGGAATGGATATCTTGCTCATTTTACATTAGAATTAAGGGTTTACAGTATTTTGTTCAGAAAAGCTTGTATTTTCATTGGAGAAGCTGATTTTGCATCCATTCTTGATTATTCGTTGTGGATGCTCATTCATCTCCTCTCTTTACTTGTCATCCAAGCTACCATGAGAAGTGGTAGCTAATCACTCAATGTTGAGGTTAGAGGTAGTTGATTCTGTTTTTATGTATTGATATTGATCTCTTGTATATGAACAAAGTCTTTGATCAATATAGATGATGTTGTTTTCTCTTAATGATCCATTTGTGAATTGTTTTGCTCTAGACATAGACTTTACAACTCTTGACCTAACAATTTCATCTCTTAAAAACCAAATTCTAGACATAGATTTGGGATTTTCTATTCGCATTGTATTGATCTTAATGATCGTTGCTTAGATTGTTAGCGTGAGACATCATCTAACGGTCTAAACAACGGTACTCACGATTCCGCTTTAGACATAAATGTAGTCGGGAGGATACGCGGTTATATTGGTCGGAAACCGAGTTCATATGCTTGATTAATTGTTTATACATGAATAGGATTGATGAAACCTAACCTTAACATGCTTTTATAAAATCTTTTACAAAAATCTTTGTGACCTAATTAATCTTTGCTACAAGTGAATGATAACAACAAGTGAAACTTTTGAAAACCTTAACTTAGAATATCACAACTATTGAACGGCAAGCATCAAATATCCGACAATCCCTGTGGATACGATAACAAAAACCCACACTATTATTCTTCTAACACCTCTACAGAGATCACTAAACACCTCTTTGTATTTTTTTTTTAACTTTTTGTACTTATATGCTTTATAGTTTACTAACCACTAATCAAAATACAAAAAAATATGCTTTGTCCCCTTTTGTTTCTTTTGCAAGGTAGGGTTTAGAATCAAGAGCATCAAGTGAATGTATCCTCAGCTAGGGTTTGAGTCCCTCAAGTCAAAGTGTGGTCAACCCTTGATCTTCAAAGGTTATTCATCAAAGCATGACCTCTAATATCAAATCATGGAGTCTCAAGCATCATTCAACTTCATTTGATCAAAGACATTTGAAAGTTTTGTGGCTTGATTCTCATGAAATTTCAAAGGTTCATGTGTTTATTTCCATGCCTTCATTAACAAGTTTCCTCAAGCCATTGCATGTTTCATCAAGGGACAATCAAGAGTACATCATTGTGAGTTTATATGATCATCAATGTTCATTTAAATGCAAGAAAATATCCAAGGTTGCAAGTTTGTGCAAGAAGGTTTGACCAAAAAGTCAACATTTCAAGCCTAAGCTCAAGACTTCACAACTTCTTCATACTTCAATATTTTGAGTGCTTCTTTGGGAAAATGACTCATCTTGACATTCTCTCCAACTTCTCTTCACAAGTCAAGAGCTAATTATGCTTGGAAGACCATCAAAAGTTTGAAGAAATTATAGGTCATTTTGTGGACTTAGAAATTTTTGGCCTAAGTTCAAGTTTGGCATGCCTATGTTCCAAAGATTATAACTTCTTCAATTTGCAACTTTTATGGGCGCTTCTGTTTTCCAAATATCCCTCTTGATGTCCTTTACAACTTTGCTTTAAAGGTCAAACATCAAAATATGCTCTAAGGACCTCAAATCTTGAAGGCCATTTGAGCACAAAACTAGGTCATGACCTGTTTGACCTAATGCTTGACCTGATTATCAGTGTCACGGCCTCAACTTCTACCTCATGTCATTTTCACCTCAGGCATCCTTTTGGATTGGTTTTTTTTGCATTATGTTCTACTCCATGAATAGATCATTTGGCTCAAATAAAATCAAGAAATGCACGAGTATATTGTATTTGGCCTAACAATGAACATGGATACTTAAAACTAAGTTATGGTTCATGACCAGTTTTATAATTTCATCCAAATTTCAATTTTAAGTCAAGCCTTGCACGTGTTTGGTACCTGATCATGTTAAGTGATGATTTGTGATTCAAAACGACTCAAAATTAGAAGCAATGCACTGCATTTTGGCTGACTTCATGATCAAGCTTGGTCACACTTTTGGCACACTCCATTTCACATGATTGCATCTAATTCTTACACGTATCTCATTCATTCACCACAAGTATAAATAGAAGAAGCATTTTGATGACACTAAATTATACTGTATTTTCGACTCTGATTTCACATGCATATTAGCTTTTTTTATTTTTTTATGCCTTGTTATTGTTATGTTTTCCTTTCTTTTCAGGTTTTTAATAAAATCGAGGTCCCAGACGAAAAAGGATGCAAAAGGAGCTAGAATTCAAGTTTGGCAGCAATTTACTCTGGTCGCTTCTCTTGTCGCGGGCGCCCCAGGGCAGGCGACGACGTGTCCCATGATCTCCACAACTCAACTGCCACGTTCCCACGATCAAGCACTCACCTTTGCCGTTTTCTTCTTGTCGCGGGCGCGGTAGGCCTGTCGCGGGCGCGACAAGGCAAAATTTGTTCCCGCCCATTTTTCAAGCCAAGGTCACTTTTGTCTTTGCACCATGCCAACTTTGCCTATAAATACTCTCAGAACTCAAATTTTAGGATCATCCAATCTTAGTTTACTTCACCCTAGGCATAAATTTCACTCTTGTAAAGCAGTAATCTTCTCACATCGAGGAGTTATTGCACTGTGTGTGATCGAGTTTGTAATCAAGTCTTGGAGTGTCTGTAATCAAGTTGGAGCACTTTGGTAGAAGTAATCCTGCCAGCATTTTATTTTTCGTACATTGTACCAGATTTAAAGACTCCGCTTTGGAGCAGGTTTTTATTTTAATCGCATTTACTTTCATTTATCTCTTGCACTTGCTTTATTTTGTTTATTTATTGTCTTGCCTTACTTTTCAAAACTTTACTTTTCAAAAGACTTAATTCCATACATGATAAGAATTAATATGACTGTTATAACTACCATGGCTGGCTAAGTTTTAGATATGTAAGAATGTAAAGACCATAATCACCGTAATACGTCTATATGTTAATAGAAATACTTAAGGGCTGTTTTAATCTTTAACACAAGTTTTCTGTACTTAAAAGCAATGTTGGGTAAGATCGAAAGTCGTCCAACCATTTGTGAACTTGTTTAGTTCTCAACTGATCAAATACAGCGAAAGCGCTTTGCTCAGTTGAGTAGAAATTTTTAACACTTTAGAAAAGAGATTTTAAAACTATTTTCGGACGCGTTAGTGGAATTAGAATCTGGTTCATTTTTGAACCTCTTTAGTTTAGAGATTTCAGGTCAAAATACTTTTCTGTTTAGTTTAGAATTTGCATTTCTTAAAAGTAAGTTTTCCATGACTCTAACGCAATGCGCGCCTTTTTATAAGTGACAATAAAGGGATTAGTTTAGAGGGTAAACTTGGTTCTGACTACGCGAAAGCAACAGTTCCTGTTAAATTGAACTCTTTTATTAAAATAGAAGATATTGCCCGTAAGTAGTTCTGTTGATGAATATAGAAATATTATCGGTTACTAGCGTTCAGACAGGCACTTGCTTTTTTAATGCGCACAGCAAATTCAAATAAACGTGCGTATATTATGAAATTTTTATTATATGTCGCATTAAAAATAATATTATTTAGACACTTTCAAGTAGACTTAAATTTAAGATGATAAATATATATTTTAAAAATACTTTATTCAATTATATATATATATATATATATATATATATATATATATATATATATATATATATATATATATATATATATATATATATATAAAGTAAAATAAAAATGAAAAAGAAAGTTATACCTTCATGAAAGAAAGAAGAAATTCCATAACTATAGTTACTGTTAATTAAAAATTTCAAAGGGTAAAATTAAAAAGAGTCGGTTACCTTTAATAGAGATTCATTGGCCAAATATATAAATGGCATTCAAATGGAATGCCTAAACTCAAAAATTAATTCTTCATAAAAGAAAAATATAATAATTTATTTTCATTGCAATTAAATACATTAACTTAAATAATAATTTTTCATAAAAGTGAATATTTATTTTCATATTTAGTCGCAATCACAGTGTTTTGCAATGTGATTAATTAAAAAGAATTTAAAACAATAATAATTGTTACACAAATATTTAATATATCTCTTTCTTCTATGTTTTTACTCTAATTGCTTCAAATATTTATTTAAATAAGTGACACAATATTTAACTTATCTATTGTACTCGTTTATCCAATTTTTTTATTGTGCACACGCGTTAAATACAAATATATTTTATAATTGATCTTGTTTTTAAATTAAAATGCATAACTTTATGTGAATGGTAAATTTGGGAGATAAAAGCGTGTCCAAAATACTCTATTGTCTTGTGGATAGTTATAGATTATAGAGTTCATCTTTCTTTTTTCAAAAACCATATAAAAATACATTAAAATCAATTTTTTCTTGCCATATTTTGATATCCACATGTAGTATTTCCATGTCCTCCAAATTAATTCATCTTGTAAAAAAACTGAAACATATATGTTGTCAATTGACCTTTGATTTTCTAAATGAAAGATAAATAAAAATTGAGAAAGTGATAAAGTAGAGAATAAAGAGATAAGATTTATTTATGTCACATTATATCTCTCCAAACATCTTTTTGCACGTAGGATCAATGGTTAAAAGAAAAACCAATACCTATGTAGTGTATAGTTAGAAAAACATATACTTAAACTTCAAAATAAAAAACGAAACAACAACTTGAAAAACACTTAACTAATACAAAAAACTAATAAAAAAATTATACTTTCACAGAACCTCTTCTTCTACATCTCGTGACACAACCTTCTCTTCCCGATTCAGTTTTATTATTCTCACGTTCAATGCATAATAGAGGATTTGATCACTTCAGTCGTATCCTAGATTTAGACTACTGTGCATAATCACAAACAAATAAATATATCAAAATTTGCAATATTCCATTTATATGTGAGAAACTAAAAATTACTCTTGCATAAGGGGAGAGTAAGTATACATACATAATAAGTAATTTAAAATAAAACAAACTCAGGCCACCACGAGGCACTTCCGGTTATCTTCTTCGGTGAGTTGCTCACCGGAGTTCTAAAACTGGCAAAGTTAAATCATGAGACCTATGCCATTGTGGCCGTCTCATCAGTGCGAACTCAACCATAGGCTTCATTTTCATTTATTGAAAACAAGCCTGGAGAATTTGATGGAAACTCAGAGAAATAAGCAAGTAGGAAAACAAAAATTAAATGACTAATATGAACAATTAACACAAGGTAAGTGATGGGAAACAATCACGGCGCAAAATGCTACATCGTGGTAACTTTAGATCTCTCATGTTTTGGACCTTTAGATCTCTTTTGATGAGATCTGATGGCTACGCGCGCTTTATTTCCTATCCATTGATCAGATCTGATGGTTTGTGTTTTTTCCAGCATTTTATTTCATTTTAATTGTTTTTCTTTTCTCATTTCATTTTGAAAATTCATAAAAAATAACTACATTCACTTTTTTCACTCTAACTTTTTTTCATAATTTCCTAAAAATATTTTCTATTTTCTGAGCATTTTCTATATTTTTGTTTCATCATTTTCTATTTTTCATTATTTTCTTCATTTTTCATGCATTTTAGTTTGTTTAAAAATATTTTTATGCATTTTTAAATTCTCCAAAAAATTTCATGTGATCCTTGACTTGCTTCTAATTTATTATGATTTTCTTGAGCTTTGATTTGTTGTTTAGAAGTTTGATTCTTATTTTCTCTCTTACTTTCATTTTAAAATTCATTTAAAAAATCATTTCATGCATTTTAATTGCTTTTTATTGCATTTTGATTGGCTTGCTGGTTGTTGCCTTGGATCATGGTTTGTTGATCAAAGTTCTCCTCAATTTCAATGGATTTTGGGTGTTGACGAGGTTGGATGAACCTTCATCAATTCAAATCTATCATTAAATGAATCATTTGATTCATTTTGGGTGCTTTGTGTTGATGATAGGTTTAGTGCCTTAATCCACCAAGAAAGGTGGTTGAAATTGATGATGAAGTGATCTTGAGTCTTAATTCAATTTGGGCCTCTCTTCATCTTCCCTTCTCTTTCTTTTCTCTTTTTCTTTTCTCTTGATCAATTGGATGATTTGTTGTCTATCTTGTTCATGATGTTTGGATTGATACTTAATGAACTTTCATCATTTCAAATCTACCATTTGATTGATCATTGATCATTTGAGATACTTTGGATTGATGCATAAGTTTGTCCTAAGTTTTCATGAAGGATTAATTGATGTAATGGACCAATCTCCTTGCCTTAGTGCTTGATCCCTCCTTGATTTTACTTGTGCTACATGTTTTAGGAGTATGATTTCTATCATATCTCTAACATGTAGCACTAAATTGTTATTGACCGGCCTCTCATAGTATAATATTCCTTATAGATTGTGCTACGATTACTTAACATATCACTAAATTTGTCCTGTATCAGATTATTAACTCTAACATCAATACTAACCATATTATTGTGCTAACTTTTACCGTATTAGATATCAAGCTATTAATTAACTTGAATCACAAATCATGAAATTCACCATCGAGCTTTGATTTATCCAAAGGAAAGGGTAAAGATTGGAGAAAATCCTAAGTGTGGTATGTAACAACAGAGCAAAGAGACCTAAGGTTTGGGAGTTGGTTATACCTAGGGAAGGTGTTAGCATCCTAAGTATATGTAGTACTCTACAGGAACCTCTTGTTAGTATTTATGTTATGTTATTATTTGCTTGCTAAAGAAAATGCTAAGGTAAAGACCTAGGAGTTTATTTCTAAGTATGCTCGCCAAGACATCGCTTCTCGTGCCTACGTATCCTGACTAGGATGGAATTAGAGCATTCGTAGTTCCCCTCACTAGGGGTGAGGAACTCTTGACTGTGGTCAAGGTTCCAAAGGGAAAAGTAAGTGTCAGCAGCGGGACACATACATAGAGTGTGGCGACTCTAATCCTAAGGCTAGGATGAACAGAGAAAGAAGTGTCCGTGGAAGAACACATACGAAGAGTACGGTGACTCTAATCCTAAGGCCAGGATAAAAGGGAAGTAAATGTCCATGGCAGAACACCTACATAGAATACGACGACTCTAATCCTAAAGCTAGGATAAATTGGTAAGACTCTAACAAAGTCTCAAGGGAAAAATGGACAAGGCTATCCTAACTGTGACTTGGCAGTCAACAAGTGTGATCCTTTCCCTTGGAATAGTTAAGACGAGGTTCTTATACAGATTATGCATCAGGAAAATAGTATCAGGATAAGACAAAACATAACTTTAAATGTCAAAAATCAGGTTCTAAATATCTATATAACAATCGTCAAGCAGGACGTCAATACAAACTTACAAGGCAAAAATGTCATGATGTGTACAAGTATGACAAAACTCATAGCCAAATACAAACCGAGAAGATATATCACACACAAATCAAACAGAAAAGAAAAGTCATTAACCAAATAAAAAGATTCAAAGGATTAATAATTAAACATACATTTGGATTTTTGAATTAAGGGAAAATTATCTTAAAAATAATTAATTAAAGTAAAGTAAAATATTTAATAGAATTAATCCCTTAATGGATTAATTAATATTAAATAAAAGAATTTAAAAAAATTAACTAAAAAAATTAATTTATAAAAATATTCTTGTATTTTTTTCAAAAATAATAAAAATATGAAATAGAAACATAAAAACAAAATAAAGAAATAAATAAAAAAGAAAATAAGAAAACAAAGAAAACAAAATGAAGAGAAAATTGGCCAGGGTGCTGCTAGTAAACCAGAGGTGCAAAACTGAAATTTCTCCAGGCCCAAAATAAGAAAGTCCAGCGCAGTTAGAGAGTCTAGAGTAGACTCTAGGTCAATAATTGACCTCAGAATGAAATCCTGAGCGTGTGATCCAAGCAGAAAGTCAACATGAGTCTGATCCGATGGCTGGAAAGCGAGGGCGCGTGGTAAGGTCTAAGGTGTAGCGCACATGATTGTTAAGATGATGTTGATGATGCACTATGATGATGACACATGTCATCATCAGAATCCCAAACGCAAGCCAAAGAGTGACATGCAGGCAAAGGTATTCACATGAATATGAAAAGAAATAAAATACGCAAGGGTCACAGATAACACGTTCAACTTTCTCTCCCTTTATCCCTTCTCTCTCTCTCTACCTCTCCTCACCGGAAAACAAAACTCCCCCGGAGAAGACGGTGGCGCGTTGTGGCCGCCGCCGTCCTTCTCCGGTCAACCACTCAGAAACACTTGAAACCTGAACTAACCCTACCTTAAATTTCGCCCTTATTCCAAATCCACCCTCGGATTTTGCTAAAACTTCATCAATAACTCAAATTAACCCTTTTCCCAAACAAAAACCCTAAACCTAAATGAGGCTGAAATCAAGTGGAACGAAGCAAAACAACATCATGCTCAAGCAAAAATCCAAGCGAAACGAAACAAGGTGCGATTCAGAGGATATTCAAAAACAAAACCAAGCAAGAGTGGCGTTCTAAGGAGTACCTCTGGAAGAAAAGCTTTCAATGAGTCTACACGAATGTCCAGGTAATTTCTTTGATGTTCCTTCAAGCTTGTTTCTCTTTAGTTTTAGTTCCTCCCTCTTTTACTTCTTTCTCCGAATTCGTCTTCTGTGTGTTTTTATTGTTGAAAACACGATTGAAAGAATGCTGTAAGGTTGAACGACCTTCAATGCGAGTTGCTCTGTTGTGCTTTTGTATGCAAATTTTGTGTATGAAATGATGATTTTGAAATCGCTGTGTATTTTCACTGCTGCGTGTGTATGTATGCTTTTGCTGTTGATTTGTGTTCACTGTGATGTGAACCTTTTCTCACTACTATGTGTGTTCTCAATTTTCCCTCTTTTTGAATTTGTGAAACCGTGTGTATCTTTTTGTGTATGATTCGTCAGCTTCAGGTGTGAATTTGTCTCCTTCTATAATACCCGGTGAATTAAATTCTGAATCAATTATGTGAATGTTGGTTTAATGAATTTTGGATCTTGTCATGATATCGCTGAAACGGGTTTCCATTATAATCCAAACATGTTCAAACACATTCGATTTCTTTCCTTTTTCAACTCAGCACTAATGGTTCTTGTTTCCTTGTTTTACCATTCATGTTTATGGATGAATATTATCTTGGAATGAATGTGAATTGGTTATGATTCTTTGTCTGAACATGAGATTACGTTTCAATTGGAAATTAATGATTGTTGTCAATGTTTTTTGATTTCTTGCCAAACCGTGATCTCTTGTGATTGTGTGTTTTTATAGAAACACACATGTTTAATGGTCTTTTGTTTGCAGGGAAAGTGTTATCTGCATATGACTATAAAATGTGGCTGGCACCATTTTCATGGATCAAGTTTCTTCAATCCTGTTGAATGTAATCCATTGGTGTCGAAGTCGAAGTCGAAGACAACAGGTTGTTGTCTAGTGTCGAAGTCGAAGACAACAGGTTGTTGTCTAGTGTCGAAGTCGAAGTCGAATTGCTTAGTGTCGAATTGTCGAAAGTGTTTCGACAGATTCATTTAGATGGGATTCAGATTTTGCTTTTATTAGATTAGATTTGATTTGATATGATTTAGATTAGATTTGATATTTTGGGCTTTTATAGTTTGGGCTTTGTCTTGAGATGCAAGCAAACCTAATTCTATAAATAGGGAGTTTCCCTCATTATTTTGTATCAATTACAACGCTTTGTAATTTCTCACAGAATTCTGCAGTTGCAGAGTGAGTAATAAGAAGAGAGAAAGTCCCACAGTTTGTGGGCAGCAAGAACACTATTCATCTTCTTCTTCCCTATTTTCTTTCTACTTTTCTGTATAATTGCTGCGTGATAGTAGGAATTCCCATAGTTTTTGGGTTGATTCCAACATCTGGTATCTAGAGCTCCGGTTTAAGAGATTCAAGGGCAAGAAATCGCAAGAACGCGATGGCTACGAATCATCCAAACGGCCATTTTCCAGCAAACCTTCCAATTCTCAAGAAAGATAATTATGAGAATTGGTGCAAGTAAATCAAGGTTGTTTTCTGTTATCAAGATTTGTGGGATCTTGTGAAGGAAGGAATAACAACTCTTGAAGAAGGTGCGACGGATCAAGAAAAGGCTGCATTCAAAGAATTGAAGAAGAAAGATTATAAAGCTCTCTTTATAATCCATCAATGTGTTGATGCAGATAACTTTGAGAAAGTTAGTGATGCAGAAACAGCGAAGGATGCATGGGAGATTCTGGAAAAATCGTTTGGAGGCGCAGAGAAGGTGAAAGAGGTGAGGTTACAAACTCACAAAAGGGCCTATGAGTTGCTTCAGATGGAAGACAACGAAAGTATTGCAGATTTCTTCACAAGAGTTACGAAACTTGTGAATCAAATCAAGGTGTGTGGAGAAGTGTTGGCGACGAAAGCAGTTGTCTCAAAGATTTTGAGATCGTTGGCTCCAAAGTTTGATCACGCGGTAGTAGCCATAGAAGAATCAAAAGATTTGTCGAAGGTGACGAAAGAAGAGCTTCAAGGGACGCTTGAATCTCATGAACAAAGAATGGCTGAAAGAGCTGCAGGCAAGTCGAAGAATGATGTGGTCTTGCAAGCTCAATCAGCGAAAGATAAGAAGGGTAAAGAAAAGATGGTCGACAAAGGTAGAGGAAGCTACAACAATTCGACAGGCAGAGGAAATCAGCAAGAGGCGAATTGGTCGAACCATAGAAGGACCCAGAACCAACGCAACCAAAGAGGTGGTGCTGCAGGTAGAGGAAGAGGTGGTGGTCGAAAGCCTGACAAAAGCCACATTCAGTGTTATAATTGTCACCAGTATGGTCACTATTCGACAAAATGTCCTGAAAGAAAGAATCAAGAAGATGATGCAAAGCTGGCGAAGCATGAAGAAGAAGAAGGTATGATGCTGATGGTTACAACCAGAGATAATGAGAGTTTTAAGGACCAGTGGTACTTGGACTCAGGATGCTCATCACACATGACTGGGAGGAAAGATTGCTTTGTCAACATGAAGCCCTCGTCGAAGAACACGGTGAAGTTTGCAAATGACAACACTCTAGCAGCTGAAGGTGTTGGTGATGTTCTGATTATGAGGAAAGATGGCAAAAGGTCAACAATTTCCAATGTGTTGTACATTCCAGGCATGAAGAGTAATTTGCTCAGTATAGGGCAGCTTGTCGAAAAGAACTACAAGGTAGTTGTCGAAGACAAGATGATGAGAGTTCTCGACGCAGGTGGTAGGTTGATCTTGAAGGCTCCAATGTCTCAGAATAGGACCTTCAAGATTGAACTCAATGTGATGGAGCACAAGTGTCTAGCAACAGCAGCCAGTAGAGATGAGTGGTTATGGCACTTTCGACTAGGCCATCTCAACTTCAATGACATCAGGGAGCTGAAGAGAAGAAATATGGTGTCAGGATTACCAGAAATCGACATTCCTAGTGAAGTTTGTGAAGAGTGTGTTCAGTCGAAACAACACAAGAATAACTTCAGCAAGGATGCAGGAAGGAAGTCGAAGGCAATTCTTGAAGTCATATACTTTGATGTATGTGGTCCAATCTAGGTGGATTCGATTGGTGGCAACAGATACTTTGTCACGTTTATAGATGACTTCAGTCGAAAATTATGGACTTATCTCATCAAGAAGAAAAGTGATGTGTTTGAGGTATTTGTCAGATTCAAATCCATGGTCGAAAGACAGAGTGGTCGAAGGTTGAAAACTCTGAGAACTGATGGTGGTGGAGAATATGTGTCGAAAGAGTTCGATGCATTATGTAGAAAAGAAGGGATTGTGCATGAGGTGGTGCCACCCTACACTCCACAGCAGAATGGGATTGTAGAACGCAAGAACAGAACCATCATGAACATGGTAAGAAGTATGTTGAATGGAAAGCATCTACCCAAAGAATTATGGGGAGAAGCAGTTTCGACAGCAACATATCTTTTGAACAGGTGTCCGACAAAGAAGGTTGAAGGAATCACGCCAGAAGAATGTTGGTCTGGTGACAAGCCTAGCCTTAGTCACTTAAAGGTGTTTGGATCTATAGCACATAGACATGTGCCAGATCAGTTGAGAAGGAAGCTTGATAACAAGTCGAATCAGATGATCTTGATAGGATATCATTCGACAGGTGGATACAAACTGTTCGACCCAGTGAACAAGCAGATTGTGATCAGCAGAGACGTGATCATTGATGAGCTTAAGGAGTGGGACTGGACAGAAAATGTCAACAAAGATTCAGTAAGAATCAGTTGTGAAGAACCAGCTAGAGAAGCTGAGAGAGAAGTTCGACAAGAAAGTGTCGAAGACCAAGCAGAACCAAGTAGACCTCGTCGAACAAGACAAATGCCAGCAAGATTGCAGGAATGTGTGATTACATTAGATGATGTTGTCGATGAAAAAGGTGAACTGGTACACTATGCTTTCTATGCAGATGTCGAACCTGTCAATGCAGCTGAGGCATTGAAAGATTCGAAGTGGGTGAAAGCAATGAATGAAGAAATAGAATCCATCGAAGTCAACAACACCTGGTCACTTGTCGAATTGCCTGAAGGCAAGAAGGCAATTGATGTGAAGTGGGTTTACAAAGTAAAGTTGAATCCAAAAGGTGAAGTAGTTCGACACAAAGCAAGACTCGTAGCGAAAGGATTTCTTCAGAAGGAAGGAATTGATTATGATGAAGTCTTTGCACCAGTTGCTAGGATCGAAACAATCAGGTTGGTTGTTGGTCTAGCAAATATGAATAATTGGCACACATGTCAGATGGACGTGAAGTGTGCATTCCTGAATGGCCCCTTAGACGAAGAAGTTTATGTTGCACAACCAGTTGGGTTTGTGAAACAAGGCAAAGAGAGAAAGGTGTACAGGCTGCATAAAGCCCTGTATGGACTTAAGCAAGCTCCAAGAGCTTGGAATAAGAAAATCGACAGCTTCTTAAGGGAGAAGGAATTTGTGAAGTGCACAACTGAGCATGGAGTATATGTAAGAAGAAGCAATGGCGAATTGCTTATACTATGTCTCTATGTCGATGATCTGTTGATAACAGGAAGTTGCAAGAAGGAGATCGAAGATTTCAAACGTAACCTGAGTGAAGAGTTTGAAATGTCAGACTTGGGAAATCTCTCATATTTCCTTGGCATCGAATTCTACAAGAGTAGTAGAGGTTTGATGATGCATCAAAGAAGATATGCAGGCGAAATATTGAAGAGATTTGAGATGCAAGATTGCAACCCAACTTCGACTCCAGCTGAGCCCAGACAACAACTGTCGAAAAATTCAGATGAAGATGATGTCGACCCAACCCAATACAGAAGACTTATTGGGTCACTTTGATACCTTTGTCACACAAGGCCTGACTTAGCATACAGTGTTGGTATGGTAAGTAGATTTATGCAGAAGCCAAAGGTATCACACCTAGCAGCGGTGAAGAGGATACTAAGGTATCTGAAAGGAACTCTCGACTATGGCATTTTGTTTCCAGCAGCTGATGAAGGGAAAGAATGCAAGTTAGTGGGATACACAGACTCTAGCTGGTGTAGTGATGCAGAGGATAGAAAATCCACAGCTGGATATGTGTTTATGTTAGGTGGTGCACCAGTTGCTTGGAGTTCGAGAAAGGAGCCAGTAGTGGCATTGTCATCATGCGAAGCAGAATACATTGCTGCTTCTCTTTGTGCATGTCAAGCAACATGGATGGTGAATCTGGTCGAAGAAATTACATCAATGAGTCATGGAGCAATTACCATGAAGATCGACAGCATGTCAGCTATCAATTTGGCGAAGAATCCAATAGCACACGGTCGAAGCAAGCACATCGAAATGAGGTTCCATTATCTTCGAGAGCAGGTAGCAGAAGGGAAGATGAAGTTGGAACACTGCAGAACTGAGAATCAGATTGCAGATATCATGACGAAGGGAGTGCAAGTCGAAGGATTCAGAAGGCTAAGGTCTATGATGAACATATATAGTTTAGACACAATGTATTAGGTGGTGTGTTGAATGTAATCCATTGTTGTCGAAGTCGAAGTCGAAGACAACAGGTTGTTGTCTAGTGTCGAAGTCGAAGACAACAGGTTGTTGTCTAGTGTCGAAGTCGAAGTCGAATTGCTTAGTGTCGAATTGTCGAAAGTGTTTCGACAGATTCATTTAGATGGGATTCAGATTTTGCTTTTATTAGATTAGATTTGATTTGATATGATTTAGATTAGATTTGATATTTTGGGCTTTTATAGTTTGGGCTTTGTCTTGAGATGCAAGCAAACCTAATTCTATAAATAGGGAGTTTCCCTCATTATTTTGTATCAATTACAACACTTTGTAATTTCTCACAGAATTCTGCAGTTGCAGAGTGAGTAATAAGAAGAGAGAAAGTCCCACAGTTTGTGGGCAGCAAGAACACTATTCATCTTCTTCTTCCCTATTTTCTTTCTACTTTTCTGTATAATTGCTGCGTGATAGTAGGAATTCCCATAGTTTTTGGGTTGATTCCAACAAATCCCGTCTATAGCGTGTAGTAGTAAGACCAATAGAGTCTCTTTCAATGGCTTTAACAAAGCAGGATCAATAGCAGCTAGAGGACCCAAAGCTTCCTTCAAAGTGGTATCAACCAACTTAAGGAATTCAACATGCTTGAATTGGAAGTAATGCTTGTACTTCATGTGATTCCTATTGCAAACAAACTTTTCCTTGTACCTTTGTGACCTTTTGGATTTTAATTAATGAATTTGATGTTCTTGCTCTTGTGATCCAAAAAATTCCTCAATATTTGGACTTGCTTTGAAATTAGCTTAAGTCTTATATCCATTTGAATATTTTGGCTCTTGCATCGTGTAACTTTTGTACCATGAGAAAACTTGTAAATTTATTTCCTTGTAGACCTTTGTGCTTGTAACTTATGAGAATTTGTACCATCTTGTAGGATCCTTCCATTTGTAGCTTTGTGACTTGCTTTATTACTTTGAATTCACACAATGAAGCGTTAAAAGAGTTCTTGGTTTTACATGAAAGAACTCTTATTTCTTTCACTTTCCAAAACGATTTACCAACTTGACTTGAAAGGTTCTCATTCAGAGTAACTTGGTAGAATTCCATTATGGCTTGAAAAGCATGTCTTGAAAATTATCTATTCATGGATAAAACTTCCAAGTGAGCTTAGCAAACTTGCCCTTCAGAAATGAGTAACCATGTGGACAAAACTATTCTTGAAAATAAGCTTTAGAATCTATTTCAAAACGCAACTTGAAAGTGAACTAATCATGACTTGCATAGACTCTAAACATGGCCTTTAATTCATCATAACTTGAGCAAACACAACTTAACCATTTAAATAATCTTGAGACAAATTGAGGATTTGGTTGTCACTTTGTACACATTCAAATTATGCCTTGAATCAATTTAAAACAACCTGAACAATAGTTTGGAAACCAACTTGAATCCAGTCAAAACCAAACTAGAAATCATCTTGAAATTAATTGATTAAATCTTGAAAAATGTGGCCCAGAGCCAACTTGCAATAAATCAGGTCATGTCTTGGAATGGATCAATCACATATTCTGTCTTGTGGCTTGAGGAAAATTGACCTTGTATTGACTATGGGACCATAAGAATGGGGGCATATCTTCATTTATCTCCACAGGAATTCAACACAACTTGCAAGGGACTATAATCCCAATGAGCACACACAAGACCTCCATGACCTTTGAACCTTTTGCAGCAACCCTAATTTCACAAATGAAACCAAACAAACAAAGTCTAATAAATTGGTTACCTATGCATGGATGATTGACCTAAGATGATGTGCAAAAGATCAAGGAATCTAAAGGTAAAATTTAGGGTATGACACACCTCTATTTTCATGTCATTTATATTTATTTCTCTTTATATTGCATTACTCTTGTCATTTACATATCATATTGCTATTATTTATGTTTATGCCTTTTTCCTTTATCCACTTTGACCTTTTTTCTCTCCTTCTTTTGTTGGTTGCGGAGTAGGGCAAGCAAGCAAAAAGATTTGGAAGTATTTTTCCGGGAATTATCGTGTCCACAGAGATCGGTGCTACTGAACTGCCGTTCGACAATTTAATTGTTAATGAGTTTGGGTTTAAATGGGTTTAAAAGTAAATCAGAAAAGTAAATAAAAAAATAAAAACTAATTCATTCTTCAAACAGACAAACTTATCAGGTGTGTATATATTCGACTCATCACAGACTTAAACTTACCGACCAATTACACTCAACTTACAATACTCCTCAATATCACCCGGTATCGCTCACAGCAGTGTCCATCTCTGGCACACTGAGTTGAGAAATCACCCGTATCACTCTCTTCGTCACTCTCGCGCACGAAGCCTCGAGACACGGACGTCATTAAGTTTCGACACCCTTACGGATTGTTAGCCCTAAATCTATCTCTAGCATCCAGAAACTAACAGATAATCACCCCTAATCGAAGTTTGTGAAGTTTATCTCTAACACGACCCAAACCCCGCGCATAAAGCAAAAATCAGAGACAATTACCAATAGAGATTTGTAAAGCAAATTAAATATAACGCCATGGGCGACAAATATACATAGGATCAAAGTAAGACATATACAAACCCAACATAGAAGAAAAACATGAAGAAAATCAGAAATGAACCAAACACTTCACAGTTTGTCGGCGCCGATCGATGAGAAATCCACACCGAATCATCCACATGCAAGCTCCAATGATATTTTCTAAGCTAATCTACAAGAAAAATGAAGTTTGATGGAGTTTGGAGCAAAAAATACCCAAAACCATCCCAAAAAATGTGTTTTTTCACTATATTTATTGCTGTCAAAGTCGCAGACCGCGCTCAGCGCGCGTTTTTGAAGTTAAACCGCCTTAAAAAGCGCGCTCAGCGCGCAACCTACTGTAAGTAGCTCTTTCTGGGGGCTTGGAGCGCGCTCAGCGCGCTCCAAGCATGCTTGAAAATCCAAACTTGTTTTCTTCATAACTTTTGAACCGTAATTCCGTTTTTTGCCCGGTTCGAAGCGTTGGAAAGCTTATTCAATGCTCTATACAACAATGGCAAAATCCCACTGCTTGAATACCTACAAAAATGAGATAAAATCAATTAAACTCAATGATATTTACACGAAACACATATATACACTAAAATATAAACTATACGCATTTATAAACAAAACAGGGTTTATTCGTATGATATTTAACAAAAAGCAACGATAAGTGCAACAAAACATATATACACAAATAGCTACAATTTGCACTTATCATCTTTTAAGACATTAATAAAGGCAAAACCATTAAAACACTTGATTACTTCCTTGGACTATTAATTATTATCCCATGCTTGGATGTTGGACTTATTGACTTAGAATTAGTTTTTTGATCCTTTACTTTGGAGTTTTGACTTGAGACCTTGGAATTCATCTGATACTTTGACCTTGGGTTGACCTCTTTGAAGACTTGGTTTGTGCTTTGATTATTTGGATGCTTGTTTCTAAATCCAAAGGATGGGAGTTTTGGCTTGACTTATGTCAGAAGCTTGCTATTTTGGTTAGATCTTTCCTTTCCTAGCTTTTACTTTATGTATTAGGGTAGTCTCTTCATCTCCCCCCTTCTTAAATTTTCAAAATCTTCACCCTTTTTCAAAAACTTCTTATTTTCAAACTTGAACCACTTTCTTAATAAACCTTGACTTTGTCAAGTGATTCTCAAACTTTCTTTATTAAATAAATGCTAATTCATCTTAAGCATATCAAGACCATTTTCATACGACATAAAAAATACACAACTCATTCAAACCATTTTGTGCCTTTTGTGCACTTTTATTTTAAAGCCTTTTCTCAAGGTTTATGAAATTCTGGTACCAGATGTGCGATGTTACGTGCGATGTCACAACAACACACTCTGCAATAAACAGTGCAATAACAAGCAATAACACAATGAATTGTTCACCCAGTTCGGTCTAACTACCTACGTCTGGGGGCTACCAAGGCAGGGATGAATTTCACTACTTGTAGAATTAAATTACAGACTCAACAACCCAGTTGACAATCTCCTAATCTTAATTCCTACTAGTGACTTTCTACCTAAGAAACCACTTAGATATGAGAACACTACTCAATCCCTCAAACCTCTCAAAGAACAACCTCTTTGAGAAACCTTGATCCTGCTTCACAGCTTTGATCAAGTTACACAACTCTCTTTGCTTCACAGCTTCTAAGAGAGGACAGAAAATAACTCACCAATTCAACCTAGAATGGTGTATACAAAACTCGTACAAAATACTCAAGACACTCAGCCTATGCTCTTGATCTTCTCTCTGTATTTCTGTACCTTCTTCCTTTGATCTATGCGCTTTATATAGCCACCTGAATTGGGCTTGGACTCCTTGCAATATTTGATCTGATTTGTTATTTAAAACTGAATCTTCAAAACAGATTTTATCCCCCAAAATCTTTTTAAATCTTCACCTTTTAAATCTCCTACAAACCTGCATCAAATCTCTATGCAACAGAGAATATCTAACCCAAGATATTCGCATCCAATGAGACTACCTGCTCTCCACAATTCCAGCTAAAACGCAAACCCTAACAACATCACAAACCTGATGTTATTAATTCTGCAGATCTAATGTCACAACATCGCTTGTGACATCAGACATCTAACTTAACTCTTAACACAACCCAGTGTTAAGACTCAATATTGTGACATCACCCATATGACATCAAACATTGAACAACCTTTGTTTTACCAAAATTCCAGCCAATCCAAGAAACTAACAATCTCCCCCTTTGGCTAATTTTGGCTAAAACAATCTCTGCACCTTCAGAGACTTCAGCAGCGGAATAAACTTCAATATTTTTGAAACTCCAAACAACAGCAGCAACAACAACTTCAATACATAAAGACTTCACTTTACACAAAACTCTGCTGCAGCACCATCTTCAACAACTACAATTTTCAACAATGGTGCTCCCCCTCAAAACAAGAACCAGCATAACAGCTGTTCAGCAGATCAGTAATTACTCCCCATTAATTTATGCACTTCTGCATCACATCACTTTAGCAGCATTTGTACTCTTTGATACTCTTGGTCTTTGATACTCTTGGTTCACTTGGCTACTTCTCCCCCTTTTTAGCCACAATTTGACAGCCTTCAACCAGAAGCCCTACTAACTACAGTTAGTACTACCCTAGCTCTCATCGTTAGCCTTACAGTTAGCAACCCGACATAACAAATCACAGAACAAAAAAAAACATAAGGGGTGCATATACAACACAATATTCAAGTTACAAACCAAGCACAACAGTTCAGAATCAAAAACAGCAGAAATAAAACTAAAACTACTTAGAAGCAACTAAACTAGTCTTCACTTGATCCATCTCCATGATCAACGTCCTCATCATCTTCTTCTGAGCAATCAGCATTGTCCTTATCAGATTCATCATTCTTGTCAGTAACTTCTTTCTTACTTTCCTTCTCTGTCATCTTCAGTAATTTTTCAAACTTTTTCTTTCTTTCAGTGCTTACTCTGATGACTTCATCTAACTCTTTACACGCCTCCTCTAGTTCAGAAACTATATCAGTCTTGACATGAGTATGATGAGTAGATGTTGAGGCAGATGTCTTGACACGATCAACAACATGTTTCCCTTCAAACAACTTGTGATGAAAGGACAATTCAGACTTCCTTCTACAAACGCTATCATACTGGTGAAGAATCCCAGGATGCTGAGACAAAATTAAGCCACAAATGAGGGATGGAAATGCAATAGGCAATTTCACTGCTCTTGTTACAGCATGATTGATAGTCTGATTATAAACGTAAGAGCCATAATCAATTAGTTTCTTTGTTCCAATGGCATAAACTAATTTTCCCAAACCAGCAGAAACAGAGGTCTTGTGGTTTGTAGGAACCCAGTTAACAGTACCTATTCTATGAAGAATAGCATATTTCACACTTAATAAACTTGCTAACAACTTTCCATTTGAGGGCCAAACTTCTACCTGACCAGCTGTGATTTCTTTGCAAATAACATTATTAGAAACTTCTACTTCTCCATAATCTTCCTCACTTCTTCCTAAGTAGGCATTAATCACCTTAGGAGAGAACCAGACACACTTACCCCTAACAGTAACTCTTCTGAAAGTTAGGCTTTTGCTGTCATTAATAGACTCAGGGATATTCACTATAAATTCTCTGACCAGTCTATCATAGCAACTAGTCAATCCTGATACAGTCCTCATGAGACCAGCAAACTTAATTAGATCTACAATTTCAGTAGACTCTAAATCATCTGTAACTAGCTCTCTTTCCAGAGCTATCCTTCTCTGGCTCACACAATTCCACATGGATGCACTTCTGGCACAGTGAAATGAGATGTCATCAGGAACTTGATCAGCAGCTCTGTTCCTCACAGGGTTGATGTCTTGAACATCACACTCTGAATCTGATTCTTCCCTGATTCTCCTCTTTTTGCCAGAAATGGCAACTTTGCTCCATGACTTGGGAGAGCCTACAACTGAAATCCTTTTCTTATCCTTAACCATATTTTCATTAGGAAGTGACTCCACTCCTTTCCCTTTCCTATCCTCCCTCCTTCTTGCTATCGCATTACCAATGATATCACTATCAGATGAGTCCTCAACATCTATAACCTCAACTTGATCCTTCCCTTTATAACTGTGACTTTCAACCATAGGGGAAGATGTTCTGACATCAGGGATGGCATCAGTATCTTTAAGACCTTCTTCTTTACTACCACCTTCAGCGTCTTGAATTACAGACAATGCCAGTCTATGAAGATTGGTGTCCTCACTTTGAGAGCCCACCTGTTCAGCAGGCATTTGCCTTAAAGGGACAGAAATCCATTTCACACGTATTCCCTTCTACAGAATTTTGGTGGCAATCTGCTCCAAATGCATGTCCACATCATACTTCTCCTCAACAGCTTGAGAGGATGATGCCCTAGTTTCAGTTTTATTCAACTTGGTTGAAGGTTTAGAGTTACCTGAATCTGGGAGTGCCATAGGAATGTGTTCTTTGTCAACATATTCTTTTTCCGATGAAACCCTAGTTCGTTCATGCGCAGGTCTTTGAGAGTCAGAGTTCTTGGAATAAAAGGACATCTGCTTTGACATGGTTCCTTTGAAACAGATGAGATTCAGATAAGGATTACTCGTTCTGTTGAGAACAAAGAAGATGAACCGTTGAGATATGAGGAACTTGATGAATCGAGAAATGTTCACAATAGGTAATGATGGTCTAATCTAATGAGCTTGATTCTGAGAATAACTTAAAGACCAATCAATGAATTTCTCCCTCCATAAAAACTTTCCTTTTAAATTTTTAAAAGGATTCACATCAGAACTCATTAACTCTGATTGACCTTTCAACATCTCTTTACACTTGATGTCACAGTCTAATGTTAAAACATCAGTCTTAACATTAATAGTTGGGCTGACTTTTATAGGTATCCATAGATAACAATTATCTCTGGATCTAACTCCTTTCATGACCATTACATCCTTCTCATTTGTCACCAGACACTCATCCTTGGAATAGCTGACTTTGTACCCTTCATCACATAGCTGACTTATGCTAATCAGATTAGCATTCAAACCTTGGACAAGGATCACACTATCAAGAGTAAGACCATCATGATTCTTCACTCTTCCAACTCCTTATACTACTCCTTTTTCTCCATTGCCAAACACAACCTTATTTGCATGGTAAGGATTGAACTCCACCAAATGCTCCTTGGATCCAGTCATGTGCTTTGAACATCCACTGTCAAAGTACCATGCATCCATGGAAAAATGTCCATCTGAGGTATGAGCCAATAGACATGTGACCTGAGCTTTAGGAACCCATTGTTTCACCACCTTGGGCCTGACCTCCTTCCGTCTGGGTTGAGGAGCAGAATTTGGATAACCATGAAGCTTGAAGCAAGAGGACTGCATATGTCCAAACCTGCCATAATAGAAGCATCTGACTCTGTCATCTCTGAAGCGGTTATTTCTTCTGCCACTTGGATGATGATACTGTTGGTGCTGCCACCCATAATGATGTCTCCTTCTACCATAGTTGGCCTGTCTTCTATGATGCGGTTGTCTTCTCCTGTACTGAGGATGCTGTCTCCTAGGGTGATGAGGCTTCCTTCTTCCATAGTAATGAGGCATAACATTGTTGTATCCATATCCATATTCATACCAGTTTCCCTGATGTTGAGACATCTGATGATACATGTTCTGTTAGAACCTGGCAGCTTGCATGCTCTTGTGATATTGGGGAGGCATATACTGACTAGCTCCTTGGGGCTGCATCTTCCTCTGATGAGGACCATTCTTCTTCTCAACATTCTGAGGCTGTGAATGAGCACCCTTCTCAGGTGTAGGATCCTGTCTCTTTGTTTGATGTTGAGACATTGGTTAGGACACCTCCTTCTTGGTTCCTGAAGTGCTAGCTTCACCAGATACCTTCTTCTCAACCACAAATCCTATGCATGACTTATCTCCAGCAACCTTTTATATCTGAAGGATCTTATCAAGTGTATCAGTACCACAGTTCAGCATCCTAATAGATTTGGTCATATGATCAAGATGAGCTTTGACTAATAAGACTTCATTTTCCAAATCAGCTTTAGCAGTCTCAAGCTGAGCAATCTGTTTCTTTTGACTCTTGTTTTCTTGACAGATTTCAGCACTCTTCAGACAAAGCTCTTGATAAGTAGAAGCTAACTCCTCAAAAGTTATTTCCCCATCACTAGAATCATCATCAGAAACAACAGTTCCTGTCAAAGCTCTGACATGCTTTGCTGACTCACTTTCACTTTCACTATTAGAGTCAGACAAGGAAACTGTCATGCCCTTCTTTTGCTTCTTCAAGAATATGGGACACTCTTTCTTGACATGTCCATACCCTTCACATTCAAAGCATTGAACTCCTTTATCTTGGGCAGTTTTCTCTTCATCCTTCTCTTTTGACTTGCTGATGTCAGAAGAGATGTTCTTGACATTAGGCTTGGAGTTATTGTTCATCCTCTTGAACACCTTGTTGAACTGCCTTCCCAACATAGCTATGGCCTGAGATAAATCCTCCTGGGATTCAGTACTCTTCCCTTTCTCTTCTTGAGCATTTGAAGTCAATGCTATACTTTTTGGCTTCTTTTCAGGTTCTTCTTCATTTAACCCAAGCTCAAATGTTTGAAGAGATCCAATGAGCTCATCAACCCTCATCTGGCTGATGTCTTATGCTTCTTCAATGGCAGTCACCTTCATCTTGTACCTCTTAGGAAGGGACCTAACGAATTTCCTTACAAGCTTTCTTCTGAGATCTTTTCTCCAAGAGCACTGGATGCATTGGACAGCTCAAGAATACTCATGTGGAAGTCATGGATAGTCTCATCTTCCTTCATCTTCAGACTTTCAAACTTCGATGTTAGAAGCTGAAGTCTTGACATCTTAACTCTAGATGTTCCTTCATGTGTAGCCTTCAAAATATCCCTAGCTTCCTTAGCAACTTCACAGGTATTGATCAACCTGAATATGTTCTTATCCACTCCATTGAAAATTGCATTTAAAGCTTTGGAATTACCAAGGGCAAGCTCATCTTCTTCCTTGGTCCATTCTTCTTCAGGCTTCGGCTTTGAGGTGCCCTCTTTATCTTTTCCAGCATCATCTTTTTCAAACACAACAGGTGCTTTCCATTCTTTAATGATAGCCTTCCAAGCCCTGCTGTCCAAGGATTTCAAAAAGGTGATCATCCTTGGCTTCCAATAGTCATAATTGGATCCATCCAAAATAAGGGGTCTGTTGACAAATCCTCCAACTTCTTTGTCCATCTTTACACCAGAAAGTAACTTCCCTAGATCTCACCCAGAGACAGACAAGATGCCTGCTCTGATACCAATTGAAATTCTGGTACCAGATGTGTGATGTTACGTGCGATGTCACAACAACACACTCTGCAATGGACATTGCAATAACAAGCAATAACACAATGAATTGTTCACCCAGTTCGGTCTAACTACCTACGTCTGGGGGCTACCAAGCCTTGGATGAATTTCACTACTTGTAGAATTAAATTACAGACTCAACAACCCAGTTGACAATCTCCTAATCTTAATTCCTACTAGTGACTTTCTACCTAAGAAACCACTTAGATATGAGAACACTACTCAATCCCTCAAACCTCTCAAAGAACAACCTCTTGAGAAACCTTGATCCTGCTTCACAGCTTTGATCAAGTTACACAACTCTCTTTGCTTCACAGCTTCTAAGAGAGGATATAAAATAACTCACCAATTCAACCTAGAATGGTGTATACAAAACTCGTACAAAATACTCAAGACACTCAGCCTATGCTCTTGATCTTCTCTCTGTATTTTTGTACCTTCTTCCTTTGATCTATGCGCTTTATATAGCCACCTGAATTGGGCTTGGACTCCTTGCAATATTTGATCTGATTTATTATTTAAAACTGAATCTTCAAAACAGATTTTATCCCCCAAAATCTTTTTAAATCTTCACCTTTTAAATCTCCTACAAACCTGCATCAAATCTCTATGCAACAGAGAATATCTAACCCAAGATATTCACATCCAATGAGACTACCTACTCTCCACAATTCCAGCTAAAACGCAAACACTAACAACATCACAAACATGATGTTATTAATTCTGCAGATCTAATGTCACAACATCGCTTGTGACATCTGACATCCAACTTAACTCTTAACACAACCCAGTGTTAAGACTCAATGTTGTGACATCATCCATATGACATCAAACATTGAACAACCTTTGTTTTACCAAAATTCCAGCCAATCCAAGAAACTAACAATTTAGACATGAGTAATTTTCATAGTTTAGATGTAGTTCTCCTATCCCCATAGTGATGTTTGATGTTGATTATTTTCCATTTGAGAGACTTAGTGACATACTTGTTGATTTCTATCCAAGTTGGAGCCTTTCTCAATAGTGATGCAAATGTCTATTTTCATACACTTGTGGGTGACTAGTTGAATTTTCTCCTTAAAATGACAACTTGTCTTTCCATTTAAAATCAATCACAACAAATCTCTTTTGTTATTTTTACCACGAACTATGAGGTTTTGATCCTCCACTGCACTTTATGGGTACGTAAGCACGAGGCTCAGGAAGTCTTGTCAAACACAAAAATCCTAAAAAATATTTCTCTTCTCATCTCCCCAATCTTTTGCAAACAACATCTTTTAAGCCAAACATAGATTTTTAAGAGGTTCCTATAGAGTACTATAGATGTTTTGGGTGCTAACACCTTCCCATTGAATAACCAACCTTTTGTCTCTCTGTTTTATTAGTTTTGTTTTAAAACTTCTATGGGGTTTGTTTGTTCTTTTCCCCATTCTTTTGGAAAAATAAAAGTGTGGTGGCGACTCTTGCTTTATAAGTTAAGTTAATCAATAACTTAATCTCAAATTTTCCTACTACAATTAGAAATATTGCACTAACAAAACCTTAGAGGAAAATGTGGCATTTCCCCGTGTCATATATAAGCCTTTTCATGAGAAAACCTTCTTCAATTCTTTATATGTTGCTTTCAAAGTCATCTGGATCAACACATTGATAGATTATAAAGAGAGCTTTATAATCTTTCTTCTTCAATTCTTTATATGTTGCTTTCTCTTGATCTGTCGCAGTTTCTGCAAGCGTTGATAATCCCTCCTTCACAAGATCCCAAAGATCTTGGTAACAAAAAACCACCTTAATCTGCTTGCACCAATTCTCATAATTATCTTTCTTGAGAATTGGAAGATTTGCTGGAAAGTAACCTTTCAGGTGATTCATCGCCATGACAATTGTTCTTCCCTTGAATCAAAACCAGAGCTGTAGATACCAGATGTTGGAATTCAACCACGATCTATGGTGAATTATTCTCAATCTTGATCTCAAGATTGTTATGTAATGACAATAAAAAAAACAAGAACACATTTAAAGAAGATGAGTATGAACTGCAGAATAACTCTCTGCCCACAACTGTGGAATTTTATTATCACTTTGCAACTGTAAAACCGTGATTATCAAACTTGATGATTACAATGATAAGGGTTCCTCCCTATTTATAGATTTATGTTAACTTGCATCTCAAGCTAAAGGTCAAACTATAAAAGCCCAAAAATATCTAATCTAATCCTTTTAAATCAAATATGATCTAAATCAAATCTAATCTTTGTAAAACAATGAATTACATATTTAACAATGAAGTGAATGTGAATGTTTTAATTTTAGAGAAGATCACCGATATTGCTAAATAATTTCAAACAATTAATCTATTACAACAAAAAAACATGACCATAAAAGAAAAATAAAAGTTTAATGGTGATACACTGACAGTGTAAAAAAGTTTTACATATAATTAATTTAAATTTTCAGTTTGACTTGGTAAGATGTATGATCGTCATTGCTAGACAACGTAAAAGAAATTTACATTGTCAATGCATCATCCATTTTTTCAAAATAAAATAGAAAAAAAAACACATATTCTAAAAAAAGTGCAAATTAAAAGAATTGATTACATATAGTGAATAATTCCTTAGTAAACATATCAAAACAAACCACTTCAAAAAGTCACCCATTTTAGCTAGGGGTGTTCGCGGTGCGGTTTGGGCGGTTTTGACGCTAAAAATCATCCGAACCGCAAGAGAAAAAAGCATGCGGTTTGGTTTGGTTCGGTTGGCTTTTAAAAAAAATCCGAACCAAACCAAACCAATGCGGTTTGGATTGGTTCGGTTGGTTCGGTTTTTTACAAGATTTTTATTGAGTGATATTTACATATATAGAGAACAACATAACTTTGTGTTTAGTCATTCACACATTTTCAAATAACAACAAAACTCATCATATTTAGACAAAAAGTTCTCATTCAATATACAAAAATCAATTTAAACAAAAGTGAAAAAAAATAGTAGCATAAAACAATATAAAAAATATTATAATAAAACAGAAAATTGAGGAGAAGGGAGATTAGAGAAGATGAAAAAGAAAGAACATAAGAGATGTGAGATTAGAGAAGAAATGTGCGGTAAAAATATAATTAGAAGAGAAAATAGTAACATAAAAATGAGAAAATGAAAAAAAAAACATGTGAGATGAGAGATTAGTGTAGAAGAGGTGAGACGTACATGACAAAGAAGATGAGAAGAATGCGCAATACTATTAGGAGAGATTTGAGAAGATTAAAACTGAAAAGTTAAGTGTGAGTAAGAGAAAATATTTCGTTATTGTAAGGTTAAGACATAATGGATTTAAGTTTTGGGTTAGATGTGGGATAAGTGAAGTTTGAGTTGTAACATAATGCGGTTTGGTTTGGTTTAGTTCGGTTTGCAAAATATAAACCACAAACCAAACCGAACCGTGCGGTTTTGTTAAAAGATGGCCCGAACAAATCCGAACCAAATGCGGTTTTTTGCGGTTTCGATTTGGTTTGGTTTGGTTTGCGGTTTTCTATTGGGTTGGTTCGGTTTTGAACACCCCTAATTTTAGCTAAAGCAAATGGCTCATGAGTAATTATAACACAATTTATTTTCCTACCATAAGATACCAAGGATATGGAAAATTGCAAATTCAAAATAATTGAAGAAATATAAAGAAAAAATATTAGATGAAATTTTGAATTAGAACTTACATGATTTATATGAGATAAAAATAAAAAATCTTAATTAATAAAAATAAAGAAATCAACTAAGTTATAAGAACAAAATAAATACATTAACTTGAAAAAGAAAAAGTAACAGTTACCCTACAATAATTTTAGAGATAGCATCAAAATTTTCTAATAAAACCGTGTTAGTCCTCTCTCTCTCTTTGATTAGTTTCTTCATCCTATATTATAGATTTATAGTGTGTTTGAAATGTATCATTTTTAAAATTTTAAATTTGAACAATTGCTCTGTTTTTTATTTAATAACGGTTGTTTTCACTGGAATTATGGGTAGTTATTGCATCATCAATCATATCAGTTCCATTTATATATTTGTAACTTTTAAATGTATGTGACTTGTTGGTAATTATAAAAGTTATTAAAGGGTGATTTTGGTAAAAAAAATAGGTCACTCTAAAATTCTCTATCTCCTTTATATATAGTAATAGATGAATTAATATTTTTAAAATTTTTAATGTATACCAATTAAAAAAAAAAGGTGTTTTTTTGGCTTGCAAGAGCAGTCCATTACACATGATGCACCATGTGTGAATGATTATTATAAACACCCATTTTATTTATATAGAAAACGATGTGAGACTCATTTTATTTTATTCTCACTATTGTACCAACCTTCTAGAGTGCATAATGATATAGAACATAAATGTACAATGCAACCTTATGATCAAAATTAAATTTCATTAAATCTCAAGTTCAAAAGAAGGGTTACAAGTTAACAACATGCCACATAATCTGATGGATAATGAATATCAACACAAACCAAATTTTAAATAAATATACCAAATTTATGATTCAATTTAGTTTACAGTAATCTGTTCAATAAAAATATAAATAATTGTTAAAATAGTTTTAATTCAATTTAAAATTGATTTAGAACCCGTTTGTGTTTATAAATTAATTTATAATCAGTTTGCAATTATAAACTAATTTTATAATTTGAACTCTTTTAAAATCAATTTTTTCAATTTGAAAAAAATATAATATTTAAAAAATTTATTCAAAAAAATAATAATTTTTTACATTTTAAAAAAAAAAGAAAATAAATTCGGAATATATTCCAGAATAAAAAAGAAATATTTTTTTTAATTTTTCGAATTTTAAAAAAAAATTCAACTTTTTTTTTAATTTTTCGAATAAAAAAATTCCAGAATAATTTTTTTTTTATTTTTCGAAAAATAAAATTCATAATAAAAAAATTTAAAATTTTTATTTATTTTTCAAAAAAAATAAATTCCAGAATAAAAAACAAATATTATAAATTATTTTTATTTTTGGAATTTAAAAATTTTCAGAAGAAAAAAAAAATATTTTTTAATTTTCAAAAAAAAATTTCTAGATAAAATGTTTTGGAAAAAAAAATTAATTTTTTTTTTATTTTTCAAAAAAATAAATTCCAGAATAAAAAACACAAATTTAAAAAAGGATATTAATTGTTTTCCGCAAGGTAATTAAGTTGTGTCACAAAATATATATTATAAAAGGAAATTATTCTGGTTTTGTTTCAACTATTTCATTAAGTCCAATATTAAACTTTGATTGCTAGTGATATAGCCGACTAGGGGTGTCTATAGAATGAGTTTGAATCAGATTTGTTTTAAATTGTTATCAAATCCTTTTATATTTTATCGAGTTGAGTTTATTTTCTAACATATAATTTTGTCTAAATCGAATTGAACAAACCTGATTATTTATAATTGTGTTGAATCCAAAAAAATCAAAGATTATTTTTAATTTCTTTTTGAAAAAAAAATTAGAATACAAAAAGTTAAAAAAAAAAAAATTTAATTTTAGGATTTTTTTTTTAAAATTATTTCCAATTTTTTTTCACTCTCCATGGTTTTTCTTCTTTTTGTATGAAAAACTTATTTATATAATTAAAACAGTTTATAAAAGAAAACTGGTTATGAACCGATTTTAAATTGAATTAGAATTGTTTTATTTAAATGGTTCAGTTCATTAACCATTTAAGTGGTTCAGTTTTTTTATGATGCAATACAATTCAGTTTAATAATATAATTTGGTTAATCATGTCTTTGCACACCCTTAATCTGAACTATACATTTAATTGAAAAAGCATGACCTCCAATTGAATTCTCTGATCCAATATTGAAAATCCAATGAGAATCTGTTTCTTACTAATAATACTTTGTCAGACACGCACATTAAATAAAACTCCGTTGCTAATGATGAATATATAGCATCTAATCAAACTAGGTACATACAAAGCCTTGTTTATTTCTCCTCCAATGTAGTCTTCGCAATTGAAGGAAATATGAGAGTTACCTTAAGATTATCATATCACTCTTCAAGTATGTCATTGTATAAGATGAAATCAAATATTCCTCATGATTTCCCTTGCTCAATCTCAGCCTGAGCATTTCATAATTGTTTTAAGACATGTTCTTCTGTCTCCGTTCCCGTGCACAAAACATTTACGATTTTGAATCATTTGAGAGGTAACAAGCTTAAGTAAGAAGTTTTTACTCGCCTTTCACGAAGATGTTTCTCCAGCTCTTTCATTGTTGGGAGACAGATAAAGATGAATATGTCTTCAAGAGAACTAGCCCTCACATATCTTTCCCCATGAACATCAATATCAAGAATACACGTCTGAACATGATTCATAAATTAAAAATGTTTCACTACCTTAGATGGGAAAGAATGAAATTTAATATCCGAAGGTAATGCTCACAAATTGATTTGATATGAATGCACCCACAATAATCAAACATAAAATTTAATTTCATTAGTATCACATTACACTGCTTTGACTAAACGTAATCACGATTTTAGAAATGAAAATGGAAGCAATAAAAGCAAGGCCTCTAATAATAAAGCTTCATTTGCACAATTGAGAATTATAGGCATGCTTAGAGTTCAACATTTTAAATAGTTTTCCTACATTGGATACTGTTCTGGACTGGGCCAACGGCCATGCGCGACTCAATCCATGATTGCTACAGTAACGGCCCAAACGCTTGGATCCAGTCCATTAAGGGGACAAAAGTACCCTTTTTCCCCTATAACCGGTCACGGACTGCTCAGTCCTGCCCGGAGTTATTGCCCGTCACGCACGGACTATAACCACCTGCCTGCCCGGTGTAACGGCTAGTTTGGGCATCCTGCCCGTCATAACGGCTAGTTTGGGCAGTTACCTATTCTTCAGGAAAACAATTATTTCGCCCTGAAAATAGGACCGTTGGCCACGCGTTGGGGAACATTATATAAACCCTCTCATTCGAGAGGGCCAGGTATCAAATATTGACCCTAAGAATACACTTTGTACTTGCCCCTTTTCTCTGACCCTTTCTTACTTGAGCGTCGGAGTGCCTTGCAGGTACACCCCCTCCTCTCCTCATCAACATTCCGAGCACCTTGCCCATCTGACGACCAGCATACGTGGACCTGTTCGAATACTCCGGATCAGTGGCGCCGTCTGTGGGAACTCCTTGTTATCCCCTTCTTTCTTTCCTCCTCGGAAACTGAAAGGTCAAAACATACTTTCCTTGATCCGCCCACATATGGCCGCTCAGAACTCCGCAAAAGGTGCTGACGTTACGGTTCTCGTCCTCGTCAACAAGATGGACGTTGACAGCAGTTCTTTGTTACTCTCTGATCCCCGTTTCCTTCGAGACGGAGCTACCGCGTCTCCGACTCCTCCTCCCACCGAGCAAGGAGGCAAACAGATATCGTCGGGTGAACGACCAATTCCTGGCCCCCCCAGCGCCGACTTGGCCGTCGCAGCTCTTCTAGAAGCTGTCAACCACACAAACCTCCTTATCTTGCAGCAAGGAGAGAGAATAGGAGCTCTCGAGGAAGCATCTCTTCCAAGATCCTCTCCTCCAAAGAGTAAGCATCCAAAATCAAGAAGCCCGCCACCTAGGCGTGGGGAAGACCACATATCGAGGCATGAGCCCGAATCATAACACATTCGCAAGCGCGACCAGATCTCCCCGCGAGATCGATCATCACCAAGACACAAGAGAACGAGGCAGGATAGGCATTCTCCACCGGTCAGACCTCGTGACCGGCTACCCTCACCTCGCAGAGACCGCCGCCGCGAACACAGACAACGGTCACCATCAACTCCAAGCTCAGACAGCGACGACGAGCTTCACGGCCCGTTGTCCCGCAGGATCTTGGCCACCCGTCTCCCTAAAGGACTAGAGAAGCCTCTGTCCCTAGGGACTTACGATGGAACCACTGACCCGGACGAGCAGATAGAAAACATAGATGCTCTTTTGGACTACAGAGGGGTACGAGGAGCCATCAAATGCCGCCTGTTCCCGACCACGCTCCGGAAGGGAGCAATGACATGGTACAAGCAACTGCCAGAGGAATCCATTACGTCCTGGAGGCAGCTGGGGAGGATTTTCTCCCGTCACTTTACTGCATCGCGACGCCATCCAAAGACCGAGGCGTCCCTCGGAGCTGTCGTACAGGGAAGGGATAAGCCTCTCCGGGCTTATATTGAACGGTTCAACAAGGAGGCCGTCCAAGTGCCAACAACCGATGACATGAAGAAATTCCTGCTCGAGCAGGGACTACGTCCTGGCTCAGACTTCGCGAAAGCCATTGGCCTCGATCCACCGAGGAACCTTAACGCCCTTCTCCTCCAAGCCCAGTCGCACATACAGTACAAGGAGAAGGTTGCTGCACACTCTATCCAGACCTCTCGACACCGTGAAGGTGCCCGCTCGTCCAGAGATGAAGAAACCTCGACGTCCCGTCGAGGAGATAAAAGACGCGATGATCGGCCTCATGATGCACGCGAACAGAAGGGACCTTCTGGGCGGTTCCATGACTATACCCCCTCACTGCCTCGAGGGAGAAAATCTTGTCCGAGTGTGCCAACTCGGAATTCAAACAAGCGGGAGTCCGTTTCCCCAAATAGCTGCCGGCCAGACCGGGTGTAGACAAATCCAAGTATTGTCGCTTCCACAAGAGTCACGGTCATACGATGGAAGAATGCATCCACCTCAGAGATGCCATAGAGATCCTCATTCGCGACGGCCACCTGAAGCAGTTCGCAAAAAAGAAAGATGCTCCCCGGCAGGAAACCCAGGAGAGCAAAAAGGTTGCAGAAGAGACTCCACCCTCTGATGACACCAACGTGCAGGTCGCTATGTCCATAACTCAGCCAGAGGACTTCCGCATACCTGATAGTCTGTCCGTCCCCACGTACCTCGCTGCTCACAGCCCATGGGAGGCCTTCCCGTCTGCCATGGTCATTTCTGGTGGGGGATTCAACAAAATCACGGTCGGTTCCGTCAAGAGGAGGTTCGATAAACTAATCAGCAAAAGCTCCAATGAAGTCACTACGCTGGACACCACTCACAAAGGATTCGTTCCTATTTCCTTCTACAAGGAAGAGCTCCTCGACGGCGCACCGAACTCAAGCATTCCGCTGCTTATCCGAGCAAAGATGGCGAACTTCGACGTACGCCGAATACTCGTGGACCAGGGCAGCTCGGTTGATATTATGTACAACCACCTGTTCGAAACGCTGCAGTTGAATGACTCTCACCTTACTCCATACGTTGGATCTGACCTGCAAGGATTCAATAGAGCAGTGACAAAGCCCCGGGGTTACGTAGAGCTCATCGTAACCTTTAGTTCAGGAGAGACAACTCGAGCAATTAAAGCACAGTTTCTGGTAATGAATGCCCGTCACTATACCAGTGCATTTTTGGAAGGCCAACCCTGACAGAGTTGATTGCTGTTCCTTCCACCGTACATCTCAAGATGAAGTACTACACTTCTAAAGGGATGGTCGCCACCCTCCACGGCGACATCGAAGCTGCCCGTCGGTGCTTTGAAGCAGCATCAAAAGGACTAAGCACCATCTCAGCAAGACCGAGGACTTCTGGCCATTCCCCGCTGCCCAGCAGCTCCGAGCAGCCAAAACCGCTCCCCCAGGTCGAATCTGTCGACTTGGACAGCCGTTTCAACAAAGAAGATCATGCCAAGGACCCAGCGACTTCAGGCAGCCAGCCCAACAATAGCGGCCATCTCCTACGCCCCGTCCCAGATGGCGACTTCGAGATCGTTCCATTCGGAGAAGACCCCCAACGGGGAGTAAAGATCGGAGCAGACCTCCTCGACCTGACCAGGAGACAACTAAAAGCATGCCTCCGGGAGAACGCATACTTGTTCGCATGGAGCACCGCTGAAATTCCAGGATTGGACCCATCCGTCGCTTGCCACCAGGTTATAATTGATCCGGCCGTCAAGGCCGTTGCCCAGTGCAGAAGGAAACAATCCCCAGAAAAGATGGAAGCCGTGGAGAAAGCTGTCAAAGACCTTCTAGAAGCTAGGTTTATTTCCGAGGCCAAATACACTACATGGCTCTCAAATGTTGTACTTGTAAGAAAAAACAATGGCAAATGGAGGATGTGTGTTGATTATACCGATGTTAATAGGGCCTGTTCGAAGGACGCCTACCCCCTCCCCAACATCGATAAGCTCATAGATAACTCAACAGGTTTTAAGCTTTTATCGTTCCTCGACGCCTACTCAGGCTACAATCAAATCCCAATGGCCGTGAGCGATAAAACTTACACGGCCTTCATGACCGAATCGGGCAACTATTACTACAACGTAATGCCCTTCGGGCTAAAGAACGCCGACGCTACGTACCAACGAATGATGAACAGAGTCTTCCAAGGACAAATAGGCGACATGCTCGAAGTATACATGGACGATATGATCGTCAAGTCCCACGAGGAACTAGATCATGTCGCCCATCTTCGCAAAATCTTCAAGCAAGCAAGAAAGTATCGAATGCGTTTTAACCCAGAGAAGTGCATGTTTGGCGTACGGGTGGGTAAGTTCCTTGGCTTCTACCTAACAGAACGAGGAATCGAAGCTAACCCCAACAAGTGTCGGGCATTCTCTGAGTTCCCAACGCCCACGTCTAAGAAGAACATCCAATGCCTCAACGGGGTGCTTACTTCGTTGTCCCGCTTCGTGGCAAAATCTACCCAACACGCCCTTCCTTTCTTCAAGCTCTTGCGGAAGGAAGCAACGTTCGAATGGACCGAGGAATGTCAAACATCCCTCCTCCACTTGAAGCAAGCTTTGTCGAAACCACCCATATTATCATGACCAGATACCGGGGAAGTCTTGTTCTTATACCTCGCCGTCACTGCCGAAGCCGTTAGCGCCGTTCTCATTCGCGAGAATCCTGGCGGACAAAAGCCAATATACTTCATGAGCAAAGCATTGCAGGACGCAGAGTTGCGATATCAACAGATAGAGAAGGTAGCATTGGCCCTCGTCAACGCTGCCAGACGACTGAGACACTATTTCTTGGCTCACACGATCATGGTAAGAACGGATCAGCCCATAAAGCAATTACTGGGACGACCAGACATGACAGACAGAATGCTCAAGTGGTCATTGGAACTGTCCGAGTTCGACATCCAGTACGAAAGCAGGAAAGCTCTTAAGGCCCAAGCCCTGGCCGATTTCATCGCGGAAATGACGTTCCCAGACTCCCCGGTCCACATAGCAAACAGATGGACCATCTATGTAGACGGAGCATCCAGCTCGACAGGCAGCGGGGCAGGGGTAATTTTGGAGAACGACGAAGGGACCTTAGTCGAGGCTTCTCTCACATTGTCCTTTCCCACGTCGAACAACCAGGCCGAGTATGAGGCCTTCCTCACCGGTTTACGCATAGCCGAAGACCTAGGGGCTGAAGAAGTCATCATCTGCATGGACTCTCAGCTCGTAGCCCTCCAGATATCAGGAGAATATCAGACCAAAAATGATAGTCTCTCTGAATACCTAACCCTGGTCAAGGGAAAAATGGCGAGGTTCAGAACTGTAGAAGTGAGACATGTTCCATGCGAACATAACGTGCGAGCAGACATCTTGTCCAAACTAGCAAGCACTAAGAGAAAAGGCGGAAACAGGTCAGTCATCCAAGAGATACTTCCCCGGTCCAGCATCGATAAGGGATCCTCGACCCTACACGTACACACGATCGGGGACAGCGATTGCTGGATGACACCTGTGTATAACTACCTCACTAGGGACGAGCTTCCGGATGACCCCAAGGAAGCCAGCACCATCAGACAAAGAGCTTGCTCGTACGTCATCCATGAAAACAAACTCTATCGACAAGGCTTCTCCATCCCACTGCTCAAATGCATAGAAGAGGAAGTTGTCCCTCACGTATTACGAGAAATCCATGAAGGCATTAACGCCCAGCGCCTAGGAGGAAGGTCCCTTGCCCGCAAGGCCCTTCGAGCAGGGTATTATTGGCCAACCATGCAGCACGACGCCAAGGAGCATGTGAAGAGATGCGACAAATGCCAACGGCACGGGGATATGCACCTAGCTCCACCTAACGAACTGAAAAGCATGACCTCCCCGTGGCCATTCGCCTGGTGGGGCCTAGACATCCTAGGACCCTTCGTGACGGGGTCCAGCCAAAACAAATACCTGATAGTGGGCGTAGACTATTTCACAAAATGGATAGAAGCAGAAGCCTTAGCAAAGATAACAACACTTAACATTCTGCGCTTCTACAAGCGGAATATCCTTGCCCGGTTTGGGATTCCCCAAGCAATCGTCACGGATAATGGAACGCAGTTCACGGCAAGAAGTTCCAAGACTTTGTCGCCCATCTCAGAACAAAGCAACATTTGGCATCTGTAGAGCATCCCCAGACCAACAAGCAGGCAGAAGCAGCCAACCGTGTGATTCTTCGTGGCCTCAAGCGAAGACTGAATGAAACAAAGAAAGCCTGGGTCGAAGAGCTCCACAATGTCTTGTGGGCGTATCGCACCACTCCTCAGTCTACAACCGGGGAAACACCTTTCCGCTTAGCATATGGTATGGAGGCGGTCATACCCATTGAAATTCACGTACCGTCCAGAAGAACTGAGTCACCTCTAGACGAGGAAATGAACGACGAAGCAATAAGAGAGGAGCTCGACCTTGTCGAGGAAATTGGAACAGGAGTAGCCCTCCGCGAAGCATCTCTCAAGCAAAAAATAGCAATCAGGCACAACGCTAAAGTCTTACGACAAGAGTTCGATGTGGGCAGCCTTGTCTTGCGAAGAAACCACAAGCAGCAAACTAGGAAGGGACGTACAGAGTCCGCGCCAAAATGGAGAATGGTGCCTACTTCCTCGAGACCCTCAACGGGGATGAAATCCCTCGACCATGGAACGCTAAAAAACTTAAGCAGTACTACAGCTAAAGTCACAATAGGCCTCCTCGCGTCAAAGAACCACCTAACGGTCAGCATGCTCGTTCAGGTATAAACGATGCATACGCACATAGTAGAAACCCGCTCAAGTAAATGAGTCGGAGCTCTGCTCGTCGGCGCTCCTCAATCGAGCATCGCCTTCGCCCAAGTACCACGATTAGCAGAACCCCAGCTCGCGATGGGACGTTCACGCCGCGACCTCAGGCCTCAATCGCGATCTGAGATCCGCAGCCTCGCCAGGACCTTCCCCGGCTGTTCGACCAGTTCTCCACACTGGCGAATTCACACACAAAGAATAATCTTTCAAAAGAAAGCTCTGTTAACAGACACACCCTCCGACGGGCAGTCATATATGCACCTCTAATGTAAAGCACAACAATATAAACAAAAATCATATAAGTAACAAAACCGGTCAACATAAACCGGACATAAAGCAAAAACGGCCACAAGGGCCAAAGATTGTACGAGTTACATAAAAAGGGGAGGCCACGCCCCCCAAATCAAATAAGATTACAACAAACTACACGGCACGCAGGCCGGCAAAACGTCAACACATGCTAGCATCATTCCTCGGTGTCTTTGACTCGTTCATCATTGGGCGCAGAAGTATGGGTTCTAGCTTGGTCGGAAAGGAGAGACTCTGGCATCACAATTTGCCCGTCTTTAATGTACGCCAGGAAATTGGTGCCTTCGGTCACCAAACCAACACCAGGATTCACCACCTGAAGCTGAGACACTGCGTTCTGGAAGGATTCCTCGCCAAGCACTAAGTTGTCATCCTCGGCCACCACCAGTCGGGCAACTAACTCTGACCTGGTCATTACCTTCACGTCCTCGGGCTCCTCCTCGCCAGGGGCATTGGCCGCCCGCAATTACGCGACCAAATCCTCAGCGGCCTTCTTCTCAGCCTCGAGAGTAGCCATCTCCCCCTTTAACCGGGCAACCTCCTCGCCCTCCTTTTCCCTCGCCTCATTGGCAGCCTTAACTTCCTCCCTGGCCTTCCTCAAGCTCTCCTCAAGAGCGGTCACCTTACCGCGGGCAATAGTCAGCTCACTTTCAGTGGCCGTGTCCCCCTCGGCATAGGTGGCCGCCATCTCCAGCAGTCTGACCACCGCTGAGGCATCCTGGGCCACCAACGCTCTCTTGCTCGGACGGTCCAGGCTTTGCATATGCAGAGAATCAGCATGAGGAATCACCAAAGAGGTTCCCTCAAAGAACCTCTTATCCAATACACAAGGAGGCAGCTCGAATTTCACTTTCTCTGGCGCCTTGCCCAGATCCACCGCCTCGTTCCTTGGACGCTTAGACCTGGTCGCCAGGGGCATTAGAGACCGTTGAACATTGGCCGGAGAAGCATTCCCCTGAGGAGACTGGGAAGGACCAACCGTACGGGCAGGGGGAGGACGAACCTTAGTAGTAGCAGCTGCTGCAGCTTGTTTCCGCGTGGCCACGTTCCTCACCATCCTTTCATGAGCTGAAGGCATAGTAGCTGCAAAAGACAAAAACAGACGTCAGATAATAGAAAATAACGAGCAATGTAAAGCAATATGTTAAGGTTAAATACCGAGCAGATCCATGGTATCTCTGTAAGTTTTGCACCCCAGCAGTGCCCTAACGTTAATGAAACGAGGCTCCACCCGCTGGCTACCATCGGCCTCGAGGATCGCCTCCTTCTTCTTCGTAATACACTCGACCATCCGGAACGAGGTCACGTACTGCAACAACCTTTCATATGAAACAGCATCCCCCTCGTCCAAATCCGCTGGCTCAAAGACATAGTCTTTGGGGGGCTTCGTAAAATGCTCCCCGGTCCATTGGAAGAGATATTTCAACAACCTCCGCCCGATGTATTTCCCCTCCTCATTAATCTTATCCTCGCCGTTCTCGTCCACTTCAAGCTCCCAACAGAACGTCCTATCCTGGGCAGCCTCTGACGCGAGCTCCACAATGAAATACCTCGTCTTAAATGTCCGTATGGACTCAGAGAAAGGTTTGAACAACTTGCGCGGCTGCTTCAGGGAGACCCAACCGTAGCTCATCCCAGAAGTCTGTCGTTGGAGGTGAAAGGCGGTGAAGAAGAAGGGGATGGTCGCCCCTATGTGCAGGTGCTCGCACACCAACTCAAACGCTCGCAGGAAGGCTAACGAGTTGGGATGGAGCTGAGTGGGGGCCAAGCGGAGATGTAAGAAGACAGACTGTTAGAAATCCGTGAATGGAAGCCTCAAGCCCATCTCTTTTAAAACATACTCGCACATTGTGAAGCGCTCCCCATAGTTCGTGCAGACGCGCTCGTCAGCGGTGGGGAAATGGACTCTCCAGTCCCCGTCACCTCCCACCGTTTGGAAACAATCCCCTGTGTAAGTCGCAAATTCAGACGCGTGCTCAGAGGGTTCCGCCACCTCCCATTCCTCGGCCTTATTCTCCGCTGCGTCTTCCTCGGATACCTCCTTCTCTGGCACCTCTTCCTGATCATTATCCCGCAGTTCATCGTCTTGCTCATAGTCCGTATCCTGCTCGGTGGACCCACTCGAGGACTGAGTGCTACTACTCCGCGAGGAACTAGATTCCTCCTCGGACGAATCTAATAAAATTTCTCCACGGGGCCCTGTCGCCATCACCTGAAAAGTAGAGAAAGACAGTGAATTCGACAGCTAATCAAATCCACCCTTCCACCACTAAACAAGTGAAAGGGCGCGCTAAGGGCTGAGGACGACGTCCCCGGCCTAAGCCCTGACAACACTACGAAAAAGTCTCCCCGCGGGATAACGCCCGAAACTCTCCTATCACACGAGGAACTTCTCCGAAGCAAGATCACAAGGTTTTCATCCAACTCGCAACTCCATGAAACGCAACGCTAGAACGGTCACGTGCACGTCACCATCGCGACGACGTCACGGACAAACTCTTCACACACAGCGTAACAACAGGCTAACGGTGGTGGAGACGGCGGAGCCATCATCCACCACCAGCGGCTACCACATATACTACCCTAAGTCTCCTAAAATCTAACCTAACCGCATGCAATGTCTAAGTAAACATCAATAAGAAGCAAAAGTAAGAAAATAGACGACTTACTTATAAATAGAAGACTGGGAAAAGTTGCTCGGAGCTCGAACGACGAAGAATGCAATGGGCAAATTTCGCGAGCAAGAAATTTGCTGAAGATTGAAGGAAAAATTTCAGAGTGAAAATTTTCCCTCCTATTTATACAGGGGGTCACGTGCAGCCCCACGCGCGCATAGGTCATAATGACTACCCGCTAGCCATCATTGCCTAAACGGCGGCGGCACAAGTTCCAACACGTACGTGGCGACCCCCGTATCGTTTCATATTCCACTAGACTGTTGGTATCCATCTATAATGGGCAACGCTTAATGACCGCGACCAACAGCCACAGCGGGCAATAGAAACCACGGGCATCCGCAGACAGCGAGCAAAACACTCCACTTCCCCGAGACTATACACTATCCTTAAGTCATCACCTCCGCGCTCGGAAGTAATGACTTGGGGGGCTACTGTTCTGGACTGGGCCAACGGCCATGCGCGGCCCAATCCATGATTGCTACAGTAACGACCCAGATGCTTGGATCCAGTCTATTAAGGGGACAAAAGTACCCTTTTGCCCCTACAACTGGTCACAGACTGCTCAGTCCTGCCCGGAGTTATTGCCCGTCACGCACGGACTATAACCACCTGCCTGCCCGGTGTAACGGCTAGTTTGGGCATCCTGCCCGTCATAACGGCTAGTTTGGGCAGTTACCTATTCTTCAGGAAAACAATTATTTCGCCCTGAAAATAGGACCGTTGGCCACGCGTTGGGGAACATTATATAAACCCTCTCATTCGAGAGGGCCAGGTATCAAATATTGACCCTAAGAATACACGTTGTACTTGCCCATTTTCTCTGACCCTTTCTTACTTGAGCGTCGGAGTGCCTTGCAGGTACACCCCCTCCTTTCCTCGTCAACATTCCGAGCACCTTGCCTATCTGACGACCAACATACGTGGACCTGTTCGAATACTCCGGATCAGATACAATTTCAACAGCCTCGACACTAGGCCTATATAACCTACCATGCACATAAGAAAACTCATAAAACTTTCCATCTTTGATCTCTTTCTCCATAATAATCTTATCTGTAACAATGATAATGGACTCCATCTTTCTCCATACCTATTGCGGCACGGGTTGTGTGGCTCGCAAAGAAACAAAACATGGATGGAAATTCCTTCATGTGTTAGAATTTTGGGTCACAAATGTAACATTTAAGGTGTTAGTGCCATTATTTTAATTATTCAAAGATTTAAAGGGGTCTAATCAATATAATATTAAGTTTGTGACTAAAAACATAACAGTCATGAAAGTTCAGATTATTGTGTAGATACCATAAGTCAATATCTAATTTGATGAGGAGTCAAATTAGAATGTTGAAAATTAAGAAATAACCTAGGTTATTTAAATGGATTATGGTCCCCATTTGTAGAATAAGATAAAAATAAGGTTTATGAGGTTTTCTCTCTTCATCCTCATCAGAGGAGATTCAAGGAACCCTAAGAAACTCTACAAATCAGAAGATCACATACCCGCAACCTTTAACGATTTCAATGGCAAATTCAGGCATGCTTCCGCTTTTATTCTCTGATTGAATTCTGATATGGGTTTAAGGGATACAAGTTGATGGTATATCGACTCATAGAGATTATTTTAGAGTTCTGTTCTTGATTTCTATATCAATAGAAATTATAAGGTTATGAACAAATCTAACAAGTGGTATCAGAGCTACTCATATCTGATTCAATTTGAATTCGAGGTTTTTTTTAATATTTTTTATATATTAGGGTTCCAAAATTAGGATTCTTTGATCTTTCACACTACTACAAAATGCGCAAACAACAACGTCAGGTTTACAACTGCATCATATACACCGTTGTAATAGTGCAAACTGGATGTGCGCATTTTTTAAAATCTTATTAAAATGATTTTAATGACGGTTAAAATTCCAACCGTGGTGAAATGTTATGTCTTTCACCACGGGTGTAGCGAGCGATTTTGGACGCGGTTCTTAAGCGTTGGTCGCTCTCTGCGGTTGAGCTTAAAACTACAGGTTGATTCATTTTTTATCCTATTAAAGCTGATGAAGGAAGGGAAATAGATGTCTCCAATTAACCCTGCTTTGTATACTGAGTTTAAACAGCGGTCTGTTAGTTTACGGATGCTATCAATGTGGGGGGGCCTTTGTACTGGTTATTTGTATTTTCGCCAATACTGGTTTTTTATCTAGACAGAAGGTTTCTGGCGGGGAACAAGGATTAGGATGTTAGGGTTGATGCTTTTGAATTACTGCTTTTGATTGATGGAGATATGGGATTTGGGTTTTTTGTTGATTTGTGCTCGCTAAGATCTTTTCTTTCGATCTTATGCCTATGTATTCCCGTTTACCGAAACAGGGAAATCAGAGCGTTCGTAGTTCCTCATATTCTATGGGAGGAAATGGGTGTTTTTGGTGTCTTGTTCAAAGCCCAAGACGTGAAGCGAAAAGGTGGTTTGTATCTTGTTCAAAGCCCAAGATGTGAAGCTGAAAGGGTGTTGACTTTAGAGAGAATTTGTCATCTCTAAAGAGGGGGTTGTATGTCATAACTGTTTTATAAAGGAGAATTACTTTAACTAGGATTTGTGAATTCGGTAATGCCATAATTTCCTTTATAGGGGGTTTTAACCTGAAGGAGAAGACTTTAACTCAGTGCAGAGCAATGCTATCTTTCCTCAGGAATTTCTCATACTAAAAGAGGGACAGTGGCATGGATGTAGATGATCCAGAGGCTTGCCGCTTACAGCAATTAGATGAAGAGGAAGGAGTTGTTGATGTTTGCGTACTGTGAACGAGGTACAACTTTGATGCTAAAAGGTTGATTGGATTAACCAGTGATTTTCTTATACAAAGCCTAAGAGGAGGCTATTATGTGTCTCGTACAAAGCCCGAGAGAGAGGCTAAAAGGTTTTGACTCAAGGAGGGAATCTTTTGGTATCTCGTATAAAGCCCGAGATGGAGGTTAAATGTTGCTTGACTCCACTGGGAAGGATCATTGCACAAAGCCCAAGAGGAGGCTATGGTTACTGTTTCAGTTAAGTGACAGGTCCAGTATGCTGATTTTGAAAGAGAAAATCAGTTCTTATATGAGCAATACTGTACTCGAGGATTTGATTCAAAGGTCCAGGTTATTCCTGTTCTTTAAGGAAGCGGGAAGTTCGAAGGGTATTGAGACTGTCCAAGTCTACGGGTTTCCTTCCTATTCTTGAAGGGGACACTTGAGAATGTCTTGCAGACTCAAGGAGATTAGACTGTCCAAGTCTAGAGTTTCATCTTTTGTACTATGATTTGAGAAACAGTAGTAGACTCTTTGAAATGACTGTTCTATGAGGATGACCAGGTTATGTTCCTATGCCTCTAGGAGGTCGTCGAAACAATTTGTACGAAGCCCAAGAGGAGGCTGGAAACTTTTAAGAAGCCGACGGGTCCTTGTACTAAGCCCAAGAGGAGGCTATCATTCTCGGAGGAAGAGATCATTATACGAAGCCTAAGAGGAGGCTGTGAATACTTCTAAGAAGCCGTAGGGTCATTGTACTAAGCCCAAGAGGAGGCGGGGTTGCTTTTAGGAAGCCTGTGGGTCCTTGTACGATGCCCAAGAGGAGGCCGATGCTTTTAAGAAGCCGATGGGTCCCCAAACCCCGAGAAATTCAAGGCAATGCTATTCACTGAGAATAGATCAAAGTCAGGAAAGTTTGAGAATTTGGAAGAAACTCAAAGATGCCATTCACGGAGAATACATTCATCTCTGGGAGTAGAGTTTCTTGACAATTCCTAATGAGGACAGCCGAAGAGAAGACTGTATCTGGTGATCTTATTGGGGGATCTAGTTGTCTATTTCTATGAATAAACGAAACGGCGTCACCTAGTTCTAGACGTAGTTGCCGGGGAAACTCGAAATATCTATACTATTATTACACAGTTGATATGAGTTTATGAAAGAAGACTTACAGCGAAACAGCCCCACAATACAGTTTACATGTATAGGAAAGCGGTAAATGAAAGCGATAACCACTTACTCGGTTGTGGAGCTTCCATGCTGTTTGGTTAGTTGTTCAAAAAAGAAAGATTGAAAACGACAATATATTCAAAATCAAAGGAGAAAGTGCTTTGAAAAAGAAAAATCTTTGGGACTTACAGCTCAAGGAGAAGCCCAGGGTTTTATCAGTGAGCGCACTGTTTGAATTTGTACAGAGGGACTTATACAAGTGACTGAGGCCCAAAAAGGTTTTCTGTACAAAGGGATGGGTCTTACACTCTCTCAAGAGACCCAAAAGGTTTTAAGAAAAAGAGTGGGGCTTATAACACGAGGGTAGGCCCAATTGATTTTTTAAAATGGCGATCGCGCCGAGGTTTTGTTTTAACGCAGAGGGACTTATACAGTAAGTGAGGCCCAAAAGGTTTTGGTTAAAAGGGGGTTGGGTCTTACACTCTAATAGAGGCCCAAAGTGTTTTTGAATGGGTCTTATAGCTCAAGGAAAGGCCCAAGGTTATTTTTCAAAAGGCGATGATTGTGCCGTTTATTTGAAAATGTACAGTGGGACTTATACAACGAATGAGGCCCAAAATATTTCTGTACAAGTGGGTTGGGTCTTACACTCTCTCAAGAGGCCCAAAGTGATTTGAAAATGATTTATGAGGGTTGAATTAATCCAAAAACCCTAATTTGTTTTCAAAAATGTATTTAATTGAATAAAAATTCAATTAAAATGATCAAAATTGTTTATCATATGAAAAACAAATTATGATTTTGGGTTAATGCTTCAAAAATTAAGTATTGACCTACAAAATAATTAGAAAGCATTAAAAGTTGCAAAATCAATGTAGAAAAAATATTTAAAATGTCAAAAAACAATTAAAACATTAATTCTTTGTAAAAATATCAATTATATTAAATAAATAATATTTTTGGGATTTTTTGATAAAATAAAATATTTTAACATTTTTGTGAATTATTAAAAAAAGAATCAACTCAAAATCATTAAAACTCATAGAGAAATTAATTTTTGAATCAATTAAACAAAATCACAAATTTCAAATATTTGAATTTGTGAAAAAGGCGCCAAGAACACAAGCAAGAACACACGCTTTTTCTGGGTTTGGTGATTTGCGTTTTCCATCCAATCTCATTGAATACGTAATCATATCATGCAATCCACATATCATTATGCTCGTCTCAATCTCACGATCATGTCTATAACACTTAATTTCATTTAAATTAAACATAAAACATGAAATCACGAAGAAACCTCAAGAACCCTAATTTCTGCATGAAGGCTAGGATTTTTGATACACGATTCAAACAATGCAATTAATTGAGGGAAAACATTCCATGCATGATTATGAACATATGGCCAAATTATTGTGCGAGGAAATATGCATATATTGAGAGATGACCAAGTATATGCTTACCTTTAAGCCGTGACAGCAAGTGCAATGTGATTTTTGATTTGGAGGTGTTACAGATGAGTGGTGATGATCTGAACAACTTCCCTACACCCTATGGAGTGTGTTTGAATGCTTGGACTTGATTGAAATTGGCTGGATCAATTCATGGCATCTCAGCTGCAACTTGATTGAAAATTTGAGCAACCAGCTGGTGATTTTGAAAAATTGGTGTTTCAGAAGTGATCTAAGTGTTTGATCAGCTCATATGTGATGTATGTGAGGTGTGTGAGTGATTGGTTTGATTGGAAAAGCTCTCAAACTCAAAACCCGATAGCTACCTTGCTAAGAAAGGCATTTTTGCCAAGAGAAAGAGATTTTGAGGAAAGCATCTGTTAGATGGCTTTGGTGTACTCAAACTGATCACAATTGAGCTCTATTTATAGTAGAGCAAGTTTGTTTTGCAAGGAATAGTGAATGGCAACTGGTAAGTAGGTTTGGTCAATGTTGTCCAATGGAAATGCAAGTCTCCTCTAGCCATTGACTAGAGGTTAGGGCACAGAGCTTTGGTTCCCTTGGTCTTGGATAAGTCTTGACTGATTTTAGATGAGAATGGCTCAGTCCATGCCACCTTGATGCTTCCATTGAATGCTTCAATCCAAATTTGGAGTCTTGTCCCTATTTTGGCCATTCTAGGTTCAACATGTTATTTCTTGTTCCATGGACTTTGGAGGCTTGGCTCAGTGATTGTCCCCTTTAGATTCAATCCTCAGATGTGTCCAAGTGGATAGGAGCATTTGAATTTGGCTGATTTTGGCAAATCGAGCCAAAATGCAAAATCTGCCTTGCCTTTGACAGATTTCAGCAAGGCAACTTGACAATGTCATATCTCATGGTGTAAGTTGAATTTGGCAATGTTCTTGGCCATTTTGGAAAGCCCTTACATGATACAACAACTATTTGAAGATGTTTGATTTTGATCTCTTTTGAATCCAAGTGAAAAATCCCTCTACATTTGGCAAAAAGTGAAGCAAAATCTGACTTAGTGAAATTTTCACTAAGTGTTGGAACAAAGTGTGATTTCTTGATTTTGATCACTCCATAACTCAAAATCCTTAATGAATTGGACTTAGGTCTAGTTGAAGTTTTTGTAGAGGGTAATGAGGGCTACAAATCCATCTTTGGATGAAAAAAATTGGCCTTGTGGTTTAGGAGTTATGGTCCTCCAAAGTTGGTGCATTAGTGGTACTTTTTCCATAACTTAGAAAAATTTCTAAGTTTTATGGTTACCCCTTTTACAAGTTATCCCACTTTCTTTGATTTTTCTTGATGAATGATGATTCAAATCATACATTAACATCATTTTAGGGTTAAAAATCCATTTTGGTGAAAAATCTCAAAAAGTCAAGTTGACTTTTGTGCACAGTTGACTTTTTATCAGATGAATTCCAAACTGTGCAATTCTTCATGGAATCATGTCCTTGACCTAAATCAAACTTCATGGACATGTTCCAAGGGTGTCATAGGGTATATTGGGGCATGTCCTAGGGCTTGGGAGCATGTCCTGGTCAAAAGTCAAAGTTACAGTTGACTTTTCTCGCGAAACCCTAACTGTGGTGCAGATGAAATTGAGACTTATTGTTCAAGCTTCTTGGATTAATCCATTGTTACAAATGGATCAATATAGCTCATTAGAGACCCTCAAACCCTCTCTTGAGGTCTTGGCTCTTGATTTTCCCTAAAAGTCAACTTAGGGGTGAATTAGGTCAAGAAACCCTAATTCCTAATTTTTTATGAATGCATCCCCTGAGGCAAAATTGACTTGATGAATGGGTCCATGAGGTTCCATGGAGTACATTAGGTTGTGTTTTGGATCTTTGGCTTGTGCCCAGATGAAACTTTCCATCTGGAGGCCCTGGTCGACCAAAACCCTAATTTGGTGATACTGGCGATCTTGAGACTTGATCCACCTAGAAGGGAGCAACCTTGTGCTTAATCCTTAAAGTGGGAGTCCTTTGGATCTATTGTGGATGTTTGAGAGGTTAGACAAGTTGAAGATCATGTCATTCCTTGATTGATCCTTTGTCTAAGCACTCAGAGAGGGCTTGAAACCCTAATTTTGATTGTAGTGGATGCTCACCCATCTTTGGGGAGACTGATGAAGTATGATGGTTCCCCCATATTGTGATGATGATTTACACAATGATGGGAAACTTTAGTGGTCAAAATTTTGGGTATTACAGATGCCCCTATTTAATCTTCTTGGACCCAAAGGTGTGAATGACGAAGGTATTCGGGCATTCGGGGTGCAAAAGGATTAAATATCGGAATACCCGAAATTTTGATGGTGGTTATGAATGGTAACTTGCGCATTCATCTTCTTTTGCTAAGAAATGATGCTTAGAAAAGGTAAACTTCCCCTCGATCCTGGTTTCCTACCAAGGAACTGGTCTCAGTTGCGGAAACAAACTTCCCCTCGATCCTGGTTTCCTACCAAGTAACTGGTCTCAGTTTCAGAAATAAACTTCCCTTCGATCCTGGTTTCCTACCAAGGAACTGGTCTTAGTTTCTTTTGTCAATAAACTTTATTGACAAAGGACGCTATGCGAAGCGGCTTTCCCTTAAACTTCTCACTGAATTTTCCTGGGGAGATGCCATTTGACGGAAAAAAGGTCTGATGTTAGACCTGCTGGGGGAACCCAGCCGTCTAAGTTGTAGAGGTACACAAACTTCTCTGTTGGAGACGCCATTTATCGATTCTACCGGGGAAAGCGAGTCTCTTGAGAGACTGCTTCTGCTTGGGGTCTTTACATCATACTTTTCTCGGAGATCTTCTCGGAGAAATGCCATATGATGTGATCCAATTTTGAGGTGCCGATGACCTTTTCATCAGCGGATTTTCAGAGAAATACTGATGTACTGCCGAACCTTTGCTTAAGAGGCTTTCTCTGGGGATTTTCCTCAATCCGAGAAAGCAAGGAAATCATCTTCAATGGCGAAAAGTGACATCTATTAAAGGTTCTCTGGCTTTTCAGAGGTTCAAGTTATCAAAGTGGTCGAGTTTCGACTCTGATCTAAAGATACACTGGTGGCGAGATTGTTCAGACACGACGTTTCCTGACGAGGAAAGAATTGACAACTCGATTGAGAGAACTTTTATCACTTAGGGGATAAGACCGACTAGAGTGATAGTGATGCAATATGAAATGTGAATGCAAATCAATAATGCATGATGTATGTATGTATATGCGGACAAAACTGACGTGACACACAAACTAAAAGATGAACATGACAGGATACTCGGTCCTCGCAGGGCTTGTAGAGATATCGCTGGTTCGAGATAGCAATTCCACCTTGCTTAGGAGAGATAGTCCCTGCTGGGAGCTACTGTTGATCGGGCTTAGGAGATAAGAACTCTGCCGTGGCATGTCAGACGAAACAAGGTCTCTGACACAGTTGATCCCTTCATTCAGGCGTACTGGTTGAGAAGGAGTACTTTGATTCTGCACTTTGAAGTTTTCTTACTTCTGGAGAAGCGACCGATGTTCTTCTGATGTTCAACAGTCAAAAGAAATTGCCGACTTTAAAAGCAGAAAAAGTTTTAACAAGTAAATTCATTTTTGTTTTATTTCAAGAATCGTTAATCATGTTAAAATGTCGTTATGTAAAGCTAAAACAAACAAGAATTACAAACAAACGCACAAGGGCTCAAATTTTATTGATAAGATGGAGATCAGCCGAACGCGTGATTCCAAAGAGTAATTACAAAGTTAGAAAATGGTAATTTACAGGGAAAAGGGCTACGTTGAAACATAACGACCACTATCCTTCTACCAACTTTGAATTCGGGGGCATCCTAAGCTTCTGTCGAAGATGACCTTGACTGGAGTTTTCCTCTGATGGATGATGTAACTGCTGCTGCTGAGGGATTCGCCTCTGTTGAACATAGTTACTTGCCATTATCCCTAATTTTTGCCTGGATTGTACTATGATGTTTCCAATCCAACGGGATGATTTTTTTTATATGTCTCTAACTTTTGCCTGGACCGCCCTTTCGGGTTTTCAATCCACCGAGACGTTTTTTTTTTTAGTTTAGGTGAAGTATTTCTTGACTACATCAACATTCGTGGGGTAGGCAAATTCCTCTCCGTCCATGGTTGTAAATCTCAAGGCGCCGCCTGAGAAAGCTTTCGTGACCACATAGGGGCCATCATAATTCGGAGTCCACTTGCCCCGAGAGTCAGTGAGAAATGATTGTATCTTCTTGAGCACAAGGTCTCCTTTCCTGAAAACACGAGGTCAGACCTTTTTGTCGAACACCTTCTTCATTCTCTGTTGATACAACTGACCATGGCATAATACCGTTATTCTCTTTTATTCGATCAGATTCAGTTCATCGTGTCGATTTTGACACCATTCAGCTTCGGTGAGCTTAGCTTCCATCAATACCCTGATTGATGGGATCTCTACTTCCATAGGGAGCACTGCTTCCATGCCATATACTAGAGAGAAAGGGGTAGCCCCTGTGGAAGTGCGGAGAGATGTGCGATACCCGTGAAGAGCAAAAGGTAACATTTCGTGCCAATCTTTGTAGGTTACAACCATCTTTTGAACGATCTTCTTGATGTTCTTATTAGCCGCTTCTACCGCTCCGTTCATCTTGGGTCGGTAGGGAGATGAGTTATGATGTTCAATCTTGAACTCTGCGCACAACTCCTTCATCATCTTGTTGTTCAAGTTAGATCCATTATCAGTAATGATCTCACTTGGAACACCATAACGGTAGATGATATTGTTTTTGATAAATCGGACCACCACTTGTCGGGTTACATTGGCGAATGACGTTGCTTCGACCCACTTGGTGAAATAGTCAATGGCTACTAGAATGAACCGATGTCCGTTCGAAGCTTTGGGTTCAATCATGCCAATCATGTCGATTCCCCATATGGAAAAAGGCCACGGGGAAGAGAGAACTTTGAGATGTGATGGAGGTACATGAATTTTGTCGGAGTATATCTGACATTTGTGACACCTCCTCATGTACTTGTGGCAGTCAGATTCCATAGTCAACCAATAGTACCTTGCTCTCAGAATTTTTCTCGCCATTGTGTGTCCGTTGGCATGAGTGCCAAAGGATCCTTCGTGAATTTCTTTTATCAGCATGTTTGCTTCTGGTCTGTCTACGCATCGGAGCAAGACCATGTCAAAGTTTCTCTTATAGAGAGTGTCACCGCTCAGGAAGAAGTTTCCAGCCAGTCTTCTGAGGGTTTTCCTGTCTTTTCGGAGTGCCCCAGATGGGTACTCGTGTTTCTGAAGAAAGCGTTTGATATCGTGATACCAAGGTTTGTCGTCTATGACTGCTTCGATCGTGAAGACGTAAGCGGGCTGTTCAAGGCACATTATGTCGATCTTAGGTATGCCATTCCATTGACCTTCGCTAATCATGGAAGAGATAGTGGCTAAAGCTTCAGCCATGTGATTCTCATCACGAGGGATGTGATGAAACTCAACTCTGTTGAAGAAGGGTAGCAACCTTCTCGCGTAATCTTTGTAAGGAATCAATCCTGATTGGTATGTGTTCCAATCTCCTTTTATCTGATTGATAACCAGAGTTGAGTCGCCGTATACGTCCAAGTTTTTGATCCTTAAATCAATTGCTTCTTCGAGACCCATAATACAAGATTCGTATTCGGCCTCGTTGTTCGTACATTTGAACGTAAGTCTAGCGGTGAAAGGAATGTGGGTACCCTGAGGGGTAACAATGATTGCCCCAATTCCGTTTCCATAATGATTAACTGCTCCGTCAAAGATAAGTCCCCATTGGGAACCTGGTTCTGGCCCTTCACTGGGTAGCGGTTCATCGCAATCTTTCATTTTTAGATACATGACATCTTCGTCTGGGAAGTCAAAACCGATTGATTCTTGATCGTCAATTGGTTGATGAGCCAAATGATCGGCTAAAATACTTCCCTTAACGGCTTTTTGAGCGTGGTACTCTATGTCATATTCCGATAACAACATCTGCCAACAGGCAATTCTTCCCGTAAGAGCAGGTTTTTCGAAGACGTACTTGATTGGATCCATTTCTGAGATCAACCAAGTAGTGTGACTAATCATGTACTGGCAAAGGCGTTTGGCTGCCCAAGCCAAAGCACAACAAGTTTTCTCGAGCAACGTGTACCGAGTCTCACAGTCAGTGAACTTCTTGCTTAGATAGTAGATGGCAGACTCCTTCCTTTTAGTTTCGTCTTGTTGGCCAAGTACACATCCCATCGAGTCCTCTAGGACTGTGAGGTAAATGATCAGTGGTCTTCCTTCCACTGGAGGTGATAGAATCGGTGGATTCAACAGATATTCCTTAATACTGTTGAAGGCGGTTTGGCAATCTTCTGACCAAACGCAATCCTGGATTTTTTCAGTAATTTGAAAATCGGCGCACATGTCGCGGTCATAAGGAATATGAATCTGGAGATGTAGTTCAAACGTCCCAAGAATCCTCTGACTTGTTTTTCAGTTTTCGGCAAAGGCATTTCTTGAATGGCCTTGACCTTGTCAGGATCAACTTCAATTCCTTTCTGGCTGACGATGAACCCTAAGAGTTTCCCTGAACGGACACTGAAGGTGCATTTGTTGGGATTCAAGCGGAGTTTGTACTTTCTCAACCGCTCGAATAGTTTTGACAGGTGGGTCACATGCTCCTCTTCTGTTCTAGATTTAGCAATCATATCATCGACATATACCTCGATTTCTTTGTGTATCATGTCATGAAATAGAGTAGTCATGGCCCTTTGATAGGTTGCCCCGGCGGTATTCTTCAAACCGAACGGCATTACCTTGTAACAAAAGGTACCCCATGGGGTAATGAACGAAGTTTTCTCCATGTCTTTCGGCGCCATTTTAATTTGATTATAGCCCGAGAATCCATCCATGAAGGAGAAAACTTTGAACTTTGTTGTACTGTCAACCAGCATGTAAATGTGTGGTAAAGGAAAGTCGTCCTTTGGACTAGCCTGGTTCAGATCTCGGTAGTCGACACACATCCTGACCTTTCCGTCCTTTTTCGGAACAGGTACGATGTTGGCTAACCATTGAGGATATTCAGATGTAGCGAGGAAACCCGCGCCAATCTGTTTCTGTACCTCCTCTTTGATTTTGATGGCCATGTCCGGGTGAGTGCGTCTCAACCTTTGCTTTACTGGCGGACATTCCGATCTTAATGGTAGATGATGTTCCACGATGCTGGTATCCAACCCTGGCATATCCTGATAGGAACAAGCGAATACATCGAGGAATTCTTTTAGAAGCTGTATCAAACCCTCTCTGGCAGTTGGATTGAGCAGTGCCCCAATCCTGATTTCTTTTCTCTCTTGCTCTGAACCCAAGTTTACCGTTTCCAACGGTTCTTTGTGAGGTTCAATGGACCTTTCCTCTTGTCTGAGTAGTCGGGAGATCTCTTCTGGAATTTTGTCATCATTTTCTTCTTCAGCCTCGAATACCGGGAACTCAAAGTTGGGAGAAGGCATCGGATCGTATGTTTTAACTGGGTTTAAAACAAGCAATCTGCATGACGTGATGATTCGTGTTTAGAAGAGATAGAGAAAAATGCAAGTGTGTGCAGTGTATTTGTTTTACTGCTTGTTTTTATGACTGAATTGTTTTTTAGGATTACCATTTTCTGAAAAAGCAAAAAGAGAAAATAGCAATAAATGCGGAAATTACAGAACAACGTTATTTTATTAATGAACAAGTTGAATCTTGAAACTACGGCCCTATAAAACAAAACTTTGTCGCTTTGGGCGAAGCGAAGAGGGAAATTTTACAGAAAGTGAGCCCTATCAAAACATCTGTTTCACCTGGGCAGGGTGAAAGGTTAAAGATGGCAATTACTTTGACTGATGAACGATCTTCGGAACCTCGACGGCAACCCATTGGCGGCGAACTCCTCGGTGAATCACAAAGTTTGGCACCTTCCTTGATTTGTCTTCAGAAATGACGCTGATTTCTGGTGGAGCAGGATCATTGGAATCTGTTTCCCAGGCAGAATTGTCGTAGGAGGATTCCTCTGTTGCATTTTGCATAACATTTGTGCTCTCAGCTGTATCTCCCCATCCAGTTGGCTGGATGTCTTCGAGCCTGATACGAGAGCTTTCGGGAGCAGTGTACTTGACCATATAGTCGAATTTTCCACTCGGTTGTCCCAGGGTGTCCCATATTTCTTTCGAACTGGAGGAGTAATTTCTCTCGATGACGTTGACCTCGGGAAAAGAATAGTTGATGAATTCAAGTCCTGCAAACGTTGCAAATTCATCTTCATGTTGAGTAGTTTCCGAATGACCTGAGTGTTGATCCCATGACATGGTGGGGACACAGGTATTCTGTTCAACGATGCTCAGCTGAGTTTCATTACTCGACTGACTTTCTTGCCCCAAGTTTCCTGGGTAAGGTTGCCACATTGGCAGACCATCCATTGGGCCATAATAGTTGTAGTCAAAATTGTCTTTCATCAGAGTGTCTTCCTCTAATGAATTGGGCGGAGCACGACATCCTTCCGGATCACAATCCCCGTAGATCATTTCGACATCTGATCTTGGTATAAATCTCGGACTTTCTGTAGGAAAGTAAAAAGGCATAGGCACCTCTTCCTGAGACATATAACCGTCCTCATTAAGGTAGGACTTCCATTCTTCATCTGTGTCAGAGGGATCTTCCTCATTGATAGCATTTACTGCCTGAGACACTGGGTGAAGGAAACCTCCACTGTGGAAGAAATTTTGAAGGGGATGAAGACTTTCGCCGTTGGCAGCTGTCTGGGTACAGGTTGCAGAAAAACCAAGACCCTTCTTTGTTTTATTGTCAGTGGGAATGACAAGCTGTCCCCATCCTTTCGTATCGGTACTCTCAACCGCTTTGATAGCATCTTTGTATGAGGAAATCGAGGTTCCTCCTCCGAACTGATTGTTCTTGCTCACCGACAGTGCTTGGAACTGAGTTCCAATAACCTCCTCGGGTTCAATGTCAGTAGATGATGATAAGTTGCTTACAAGCAAGGCTTGTTCCCCACAAACTGTGACAAGTTGATCGTTCTTGACGAATTTTAGCTTTTGGTGGAGGGTCGAAGTGACCGCTCCAGCCTGATGTATCCAAGGTCTTCCTAATAAACAACTGTACGTTGCCCGGATGTCCATGACCTGGAAAGTAACTTGGAAAGTGTGAGGACCAATAGTTATGGGAAGATCAACTTCGTCGATAACCGTTTTTCTAGATCCGTCGAACGCTTTGACGACGACCTCGTTGGTTCTCATCGGAGGGCCCTTGAATGATAATTGCATCAAAGTGGACTTCGGCATAACATTCAGGACTGACCCTGTGTCTACCAGTACGCTGGCTAAAGCATCGTCCTGGCAGTTAACTGTGATATTGAGCGCCATCTTATGACGACGACCCTCTTCAGGTAATTCCTCATCACTAAATCCCAAGTTATTGCAGGAAGTGATGTTAGAGACAATACTATCAAACTGTCTGATTGTTAGATCCTGTTCCACAAAGGCCTGCTCCAAGACTTTCTGTAGAGCCTCCTTATGTGCTTCTGAACTGAGTAACAGTGATAATACCGAAAGGTCGGGATTACTGGATTGACCGACTGGTGGATCAGGAGCTTCCGTCTGAAGTTCCTTTTCCTTGTTAACTTCCCCAACCCCTTGGTTGAAGATTCTACCACTCCGTGTTACTCGACTGATGTCTGCAATGTTCACAACGGAGGGTAATGGAATTTCCTTTCCATTTTCAATTATTGTTGCACCGTATTTGTAAGGGATCGCCTTAGCTGATTCATACGGTAGCGGTCCTGGTAGATAGATGACTACAAGAGCCTTCTGATTTTTCTGACTGTCGTAAGCAATCTGAATTCGTTCCCGGTTGGGAACCTTAGACTCGTCAAGTAGAGGGATGATGGCAAAAACATCCCTGGTCTTGTGATGACTAGAGATTGGGACAACATCCTCAACTTGATCGACAAGGTAATTCGGCGACCAGTTGATGGGTCCGGAACCCGAATATGGACGAATTTCTCCACGATCGACCTGACCCTGAAGAGCTGTTCTCACAAGGTAACACCCTTGGTTACCTTCCGAACAGCCACTACAACGGTCGTAATTGTGTAGTGGCACCTGGCCACGCCCACTTTGAATACAATGTAACCTCACTAGGTTAGCTTCCACTGATCGGACATCCTGACTTTGACGTCGAGTAGGATTCCTGTTATTGATACTAATTTGCTGAGTATCTTCATCCATGTAGATTGGCATCCACCAATGATTTAACAAGTGCTGAAGTGCCTCCTGGACAAGGGTACAACCCTGATCGTTTTCGCAACCCGCTTTACAGCTTTGATAGACATGTGATATTAAGAATCCGAGTCGAACCTGCTCAGCATGTAACTCTACCAGGTTGGTATTCATCATGCGAATATCGAAGATCTGAACCATGTTGATCTAATAAGGGTTCCTATCATGGTAGTCTTGGATCCATCCAAGATCCATCTGACGCTGGAGGGCCTCCTGTATGAAAGAGCATCCCTGTTTGTTTACCGAGCAAATCAGACAAGAACTATAATCGTGCCGCGACAGATTATGATACTGGCTTTGCCTTGAGTGCATCGCCACCAAGTTGGCGTTCATCGCACGAATGTCGTAGTTTTGAATGACGTTAGAATTCGTGTAAACCATGTTAACTCCCCGAACTCGGTGCTCTTGGATCCATCCGAGATCCATCTGTTCCTGTAGAGCTGCTTGCACTACAGAACATCCTTAGTTATCTTTAGAGCAGATATCACACTGGTGATAGTTATGAGGTGGCACATGGCCATATCCACTCTGTCTACAATGCATCTTGACCAGATTGGTTTTTAACAAGAGTACATCGTGAATTTGATAGACATTGTTAGTCTCTTTCTCAGTCAGATTGACGGCAGCTTTCTCGTGTTAAGGCAGCGGGTTCGTAAGAACATTAGGATTCGTATCCTTGAAGGATAAGACCCCGCTCCTAACAAGTTTTTGTACGTCAGACTTGAAATTGAGACAAGTCTCGATGTTATGCCCTGAACCTCCTTGATGATAAGGACATGTTTGATCCACCTTAAACCAAAAAGGCAGATTTTCTGGTACTGTAAGAGGATATTTAGTCTGAATGTGCCCCTTAGCCAGTAGTAATGGAAACAGTTCTTCGTACGTCATGGGTATAAGATCAAATCCTGGTGGCCGTGTTGTACGGTTGTTGTTATATGGAGGACGAGCCTGCTGAAGAGGCTGTTATGTCCTTTGCTGGTCAGGTTGGCTCTGCGCAACTTGAGGTTGATATGTAGGAATAGACGCAGGGTGGATAGCAGGAGTCACAGTTGCTACCAGTTGATAACGTCATCTTTGCTTTCCGAGAGAGATATTCCCAATATCTTGCTCTTTTTTCTTAGGGAGAGCACTACCGTATTTTTTAGTACCGCTCGTCGATCCAGTGTCTTTTACCAAACGTCCTTCTCGGACGGCTTCCTCAAGACGTACACCCATGCCGACTGTCACTCCCAGGATTTTCATCCAGGTACAAACGCGAGAGTGGCGCGGAAAAACAGAGTCGCCAGCCGTGTAAATTTATCCCAAGAGAGGGAAAGGGAACACCGCATAAACCTGAGGAAGAGGGAAAGGAATGGTCATCGCAACCATAGCCTGGGTTCGGGAGTCGGTTACGCGAGGGGAAGGTGTTAACACCCCACGCGTCCATCGTACTCGATGGGATCCACGCTTGTTGTCTATTCTAAGGGTGAGTTATCCTATCATCTATGGCTGTACTGACACGAGGAAGGGAAAGACAAAGACAGACTCGGTAGGACGTCGACGTCCTAGGCCTATGTACCCCCTTTGTGCAATGGGGAATTCAGAGTCAACGTAGTTCGGACCAAGTTCTTTTTGTGTTTTTTATGAGCGACGTTAAGTTCACGTCCGGCAGTTAGGGTCGATGCCTGTTTGCGACTCAGACGGAAAGTAACGTGCCCTTTCTGAAAATATCCTTTAGTTTGACGATCCCGAAGGACAAAAAGGTTTGAAGTTAGTTTGTATTTTTTAGGACAGAAGTGGCTTAAGTTAGTTCCTAGGTTGCATTGCACCAAAGTCTAGGGCACAGGGGCGAATACTTAACGCATCGTCCCAAGACAGGACGCTCGCTAAGCACTCTAGAAAGATGAGAGGAAGCCCCTCATTTCTCATTCCCCACGCTTAAGGCCCGTGCGCAATACAATTTATCCTTATTAAGTATTTTCAAGAAGTTTGAGATGAGAAGAGAGAAGACACAAATGAAACTCTAAAGGGAAACTAAGAGTCCTAATGTTATCATGCATGGGTGACCTACGGTTTGTGAGGTTTGACGACAACCTAACCCTAAAGAAAAGAAAAAAATGAGAGAAGGAAAGAGTAAGGGTGAATATGGATGATTATCCACACCCTCAAAGAACTTACCTCAGCCCCTGCACGAAAGGTTAGTACGAAACAGACATAAGTAACAGAAATGAGATAAATGAAACCCAAGCAATGACATATGATAGTGATTAAATGACCTATAACAATCCAAACATGAATTAAGAAGTCAAGGAAGCAATCCTAAACAATGGCACAAGTGCCTTTTCAAACAAAGACTCAGGCATGACCAGAAATATGCATACAAGAAAGCCTCAAACAAAGAGCAATCACATAATTAGAGAAACAACTCCTAAAATTGCCAAAATAATCATCAACATGGCTCAATCAAAGACAAACAACATATCAAAAACTCCTGCAAAAATTCAAGATGTTAGCCACTTAAACAATTATGTAAAGCTCAGATGAGAAGTGCGGTTCAATGCGCCAAAAAGGAAGATTAAAATGCAATATGAAATAGTTTTAAAAATGATGGAAAAATATTTTAATGCATCTCAGAATGTTATCTAACAAATGCAAAAAGAATGGATTGAAAATGTTTTATGGATGCAGAGAAATAAAATAAACAAATTTAGTTATGCATGATATGAGTAATGCAAAAAGCAAATAAACAAATATTTAATTTAGATGATAAAAATAAAATAAAATAATAAAATAAAATTAAAACGCGTGGCAGCATATGGGCCACACGATCAAAGTCACGGACGGTGGGGATTTCATCTTCCTCACCCAAACCCTAATCTCGCCGGAACCCTCACCAGTCGTCGGAGTTAGGGCTCCGGTCACCACTTCCGGCCACCTGCAACAAAAAATTCACCAGAACACGCACACGAATACACCATTCTGACCAGAATTCCACGAGGATTAATAATATGTCATCAAAAGTCACAAATAACCAACACATAAGGCAACACGAATGAAAAAAGGTTAGGTCCAAAACTTTGAAACTCACGATACAACCATGCCATGCGTCCAAACTCAAAGCAAAACACATCAGAATCATCAGTACACACCACAGATCATCATGCATGTCAAAAAATAGAGTTTTAGGATCATGGAAAGTGTTACCAACCTGAGATCACGCAACATTTGCCCTTGCTATTAGCCTCTAATGATGGTTGCTTCGTGCTCTGTGGACTCCAAGGATCAAGACTGTGAAGAAATTTTGTGAAAAGCTCTAAGGGATTGTGAGATTCGAATGATTGAAGCTTTTAGGGTTCAAACTTTGTTCTCCTCAAAATCACATGTCCTCCAATGAGTGTATGAGTTTTTGGTTTTTTGATCTTGTGAGAGTTGAGAGAAAAATTTGAGAGAGTTTTGAATATATAGTGAAGTCTAAAATGAAGGGCAAAAGGTAGAATTTTGGCTTAAGTGAAAATAACACCATCTTCGGTAAGGAATTTCGACTCTGAGCCTTCTACAACATCGTCCGCCTCTGAATCACGGTCGCAACGCAAAAAGAACAGATGTCATACGATCAAAATCGAGTGCGATCGATATGTTTAAGCTGCAAGGCGTCATTGAATAAGTTGTTTTTTCAACTTATTTGGTGTCCGCTACTCGAAAACGTGACGAGGTCAACCTCTTAGGAGCATAATTTCGACTCGACTTTGTCAGAAAAGTTGTAGATCTATGAGTCAGTGACCTCTTGTCAAAATATGAGCACGATCGGACAAAAACCGAGTGAGATATGAATTTTCCCGTGAAACAACTTTCAGCCTTTTTCTTCGGTTCAGCACTTCCGTTTTGCGAAATAAATCAAAACGATGATCTTCGGAGCATCGTTCGAACTCGAGCTTGTCTTGGAACTTGAAGATGATAAAATTTGTGAACCAACGCTTTGAGAACGGACGCAATCCGATGAAAATTGGCCGAGTTATGAATTTTACAAAATCTGACAGACAGTGCACTGCATCAAAGAACCCCACTGGTAAATCACATTTTTGGGGTCGTTTCGCTCGGACCTGACCCAAACTGAATTCACGGCACGAAGATAACATCTAAACGGAATTTTAGGCACTGGAACGGCATCAATCTGACGAACGAGCTGAGAGTTATGAATTTTTTAGTGTCCGAAATACACCGGTTCAGCACTATTTTCAGTTGTTCTTCTGCTGTATCGACTCAGAAAATTCGCGTATTCGGAGATCTTCCTCAAAGAATTAGCTTTTGGCCAAAACATGTAAGTTGGAGAGGATATCCAGACGGAACTTTTGGCATAAGAATCGCTTAAAAATGATGATCCAATCAGAAGCTAAGCCCTTTTGAATGCCACTGACGCAATTATCCAGCGAAACCGAAATTCCAGAAACAAATAATTCCCACCACTTTCCTTGATGAATTGACTTCCGAGCCGAACATAAAGGTTGTAGAGAATACCAAGACGGTTCTAACTGTTGAATATCCAGCCAAAACGAGTTCCAGAGCAAGAGCTATGAATTTTGGAAATTTGCACAGCAAACTGATTTTCTGCTCAAACTGTTCTGAATCGGCTGAAAACTTCAACTTCCTCTGAGATTCTTGACATGAAAAATTATGTTTGATAAGAGCTTTGCTGACCCGTTGATTACGTAACCCGGAGAAATACTTTACGCCTATGTCGAGTGACGAAATAAACGTCTGTTGCAATCTGACGATGCTTGAACAGAGAACCTTGATCCCATAACCACATAGTCAAATGATATGCATGTATGATAATGCAAAATGAAATGAAACATAAGCCAGTTAGTACTAAAGTAAGGAGGGCAAATTTTGGGGTGCTACAGCTGCCCCTATTCAATCTTCTTGGACCTGAAAGGATGATAGCAACGGCTTTCAGACATTCACGGTAGAAGGTGATTGAATACAAAAAGAACCACGAAATTTGTAAACTGTGGGGAGAAAAGATGATTGGAGCCCAGCCACACCTCGTCAATAAGATTTGACGGAAAGACAACATACCCAAGAAAGAAAAGTGAACCCCAAAGAATTGACGGAGAGAAAACATGAAACCCATGAAACACCTCGTCAAAGGGTTGACGGGAAGAAAAGATACCTAACGGACCACATCATCAAAGAATTGACGGAAAGAAAATCTGAACGAAGATAACACATTGTCATAGGGATGACAGAAAGAAGATGAACCCCAAGGAACATCTCGTCAAAGGGTTGACGGTAAGACAATCTGACCGAAGAGAACACATCGTCATAGGGATGACCGAAAGAAAATTCCACCATAGGAACACATCGTCATAGGGATGACAGAAAGAAGACCTGAACGAATGAGACACATTGTCATAGGGATGACAGAAAGAAAATTTGAATTAAGATAACACATTGTCATAGGGATGACAAAAAGAAAATTCTATCGTAGAAAGCACATTGTCATGGGGATGACAGAAAGGAAACCTGCACAAAGGAATCACATTGTCATGGGGATGACAGAAAAGAGACTCGACCGAAGAAAGCACATTGTCATGGGGATGACAGAAAGAAAATCTGAACGAAGAAAACACATTGTCATGGGGATGACAAAAAGGAGACTCGACCGAAGAAAGCACGTTGTCATGGGGATGACAGAAAGATGACTGAGGGTAACACATTGTCATGGGGATAACAGAAAGAAAACCTGGCTAAGGAAACACATCGTTAAAGGGGTTTGACGGAAAGAAAGCTGAAAAGGGAACACGTCGTTAATAGGGTTTGACGGAAAGAAAACCTGACCAAAATGTCATCATCAAGGGGTTGATGGACAAAGACTGGTTGAGGGTAAGATCGACGTATGACCTACGACCCAAAAGAAAGGTAAAAAGAGGGGTTAATTGTAATGTCTGCTGGGGATACGTCACCGTCTTGATTGGAATTTGATTCGGGCTTTCGCGCAAGGTACCAAATCTGGCTTATGCTTCGCATGCATATGTTTGAATTTCTTTCTATGGCGTAATGCTCCATACGAAATGGAAATGCTACGCGTTTTGAGGATGCAATGTAAACATGCCTACTATATGCAAAAGGACCACTCCAGCAAAATAAATGCCGAAGAAAAGAGGCCAACTCCGTTGGGGATGACAAACTGAACTGTCTCCGATGTCACAAACCCTGCTGAGGAAGTCACACTGAACGGCCTTCCTGATATAACTACTGCTGAAGATGAGCCCGAAGAGAACTGCTACAGAAAAGGCGCCAATAACCATTGGACTTGGAATCTGCCGTGGATGTCAACCACTGTTGATCAAACCGTTGAGATGACTAGCACCAAACACTGTTTGGGGAATGAATTCAATAACACCGAACCTGCCAGAGAATATCATTGAACTTAGCCTGTAGTCGGGGAAACACCCTTAACCTACTGGGGAATACCAGCCATCACCAACAACTCTGCTCGGGGAACGACGGTTGATGATATCCACTCTGCTAGGGGCCAACATTGAGCTTAATCCTCTGCTTACTTTCTACCCTTACTCTGCTGGGGAGAGAAACTCTACTGGGGACGTCACGTGTCGACCATCAACATGAACCCTGCAGATGTGATATGACCAAAAGATGCCCTGATACAACATAGCCCATAAAGGAACCTGTCTTCGAGAGGCCTCATGAAGATCTTATATATCTTGCCCCATGATCTTGATTAACTGCTCTCCTGAGAAAAACCCTTTTGCTTTTGGGGTGACCTGCCCCAGCCTTGAAGTGATTTTGCCCTTGACTGGCTGATCTGTGAAGGAGTACCTCTGACTGACTGGCCTTTGAGAGATTTGTCGATTCTCGACCTGATTGCCCCAGATTGGCTGAATCTTGGAATGAATCGCCCATTTGATATGACTATTTGATGGCTTGCCCCTGCTCAACGAAGTACTTAGGCACTCTGCACTTATATCGATCAATCTTTTCATTGCAGAAACTTCCCTGATCAAGCACTTACTCGCAAGTAAAACAATTTGTTTTGAAAATGACAATTTTAATGCAATGCATATGACAGTTTTGAAATCCAAGTCTGTTCACTGGAAAAAGTTGTGAGATATAGTGAATGAATCACTAATCAAAGTGTCGCTGATACCAACATGAATGGTAAGAAGATCCTTTTAGGAGTCAGGTTCGACGTGATCTTTACCGAAGTATGCTTTCGAAACAACCTTGCTTCAATTAGGTCTTTTAAAGGTTGTAACGTGGCTTGGTTCACGGTTTGAGAAAGAAAGGATATAAGGCTCAAAGTTTTATTTTAACCCCCCATTCTCCTTGATGTTCTCAAGTCCTACGTTCAGCTAACTTGACATAAGCGCTCACCTTTCAACAAGGTTAATGAATAGTATGAAGATAGGAAGAACCCACACAGTCTTCAGAGTGACAGCCACCCCTTTTGCCTTTGGTGTCTGTAAACATACGACTTGTTCTTTATTTGAGGATTTTTCTTTTTTCGCTTTTTATTCTTTTGCTTTTCCCTGATTTTGCCTAGACTAACTCTTTTGAATTTTTCGATTTCGAAGTCCAGCGGGATGCCCTAACTTTTGCCTAAGCCATTTGTTTTCAAGTTTCGACTTAGCGGGCTTTCTTTTTCTTTTGATTCTTTTTCTCTTTTTTTTTTTGAACAAATCGTGTGACACTGGCTTATCTGACTTGTTTGAAAGGGATGTGACTGCCTCACTCTTCGGTTGGTGAGGGATATCCATAGATTTGATCTCGACTTGAACGCTCGGTCAAATTAATTGACACCTACCCTGCCCCAGGTTAAGATTGAGGGTTTTTTCGTTTTCAGAAAGAAACTCCTACTTCTAGGCTCAAAGGGGTTGACAAGGGATTATCTTCCTTATATCTCCGGTGTTTAGGGATTTAAAGCAATGCATGTACATCATCAGCAAGGTTTTGTCCTAAAAGCATACCATCAGAAGTTCTGCACCTTTGAATTTCATCATCCTCCCTCGGATCCTGCTTAAACAAGTGTTAGATACCAATAAAGAAAATATGAGTGAACACAGATGGATTTAATCAAAACATGCATATTCATTTCGTTATCATTATCAACTGAAAACAGACGAGTTTTACAAATGAGTTTGCACATTAACAGAAAAGAAACTACAAATGACATGATCTAAAAGATAGTCAGCTCCGGGGAACTGGGCTTTCCAATCTTGACTTGCTAGCCATCTTCAGAATTGCTAGTCGAAGTCAGTCTAATAATCATTTGCACCACTGCTCTCGGTGACTTCTTCCATAACCTGAACTGATGAACCCACATGACTGGATGAAGGAGAATTATTGATCTGAATACCCTGAGGCGTAAATGAGAACATATTGGAGTCAAGCAGAGTCTGAATCTTGCTCCTAAGCACCTTACAGTCTTCAGTTGAATGCCCCTGTGCCCCAGCATGGTAATCACAATGGGCGTTGACATCAAAACCTGGTGGATACGGAAAAGGCACTGGCTTCAATTCCTTCGGCACTATAAGTCCACCTCTGATTAAATCTGGCAACATCTGACTGAACGACATTGGCAACTGAGTGAAATGCCTCTCTGGCTTCCTAGGTCTTTGTCGGGTGTGCTGACGCGGCTGACGGCGGTATGACCGTTGATTCTTAGGGGATCCCTGATACGAAAACCCAGAAGATTGTTGACTCTGACCCGTTGAAACACCTGAATACTGAGGATGAGGTGGGGGATACTCTTGGACGGAATTACCTTTTTCCACCCATTCTTCTTGAGAACTGACAACTGATCCACTTTCACTAGCCGGGAAGTTCGAGGCGCTTTGGATTTTTCCCCTCTTGATATCGAACTCAACGTGTTCTCCAAGTATTACCAAGTCAGAGAATTTTAATACAGTAATCAACTTATCAAAGTACGGTCCTTGCAAAGTATCCTTGAACATATTAACCAATTCTCTTTCCAAAAGTGGTGGTTGAACGCGAGCAGCTAACTCTCTCAATCTCTGAGCATACTCTCTGAATGATTCGTTATCCGCTTTAGATAAACCTTGCAACTGCAGGCGGCTAGGAGCCATGTCAAGATTATAACTGTACTGCTTTACAAAGGCATTAGCTAGATCTGACCATGATCGGATGCTACCACTTTCCAACTGCATATACCAACTCAAAGATGCCCCACTCAGACTGTCCTGGAAACAGTGAATCATAAGCTCGTCATTATAGACATGTGAGGTCATTCTTCGGCTAAACATCACCAAATGTAGCTTCGGACAGCTATCCCCTTTGTATTTCTCAAAATTCGGCATCTCAATTTTCGGAGGTAACACAAGGTCGGGCACCAAAAACATGCTCGCAGCATTCAGATCAAGAGTATCACGCTTCACTAGGGCATCCAGCTTCTCTTCCAACACACGACATCTTTCATCAAACTGAACAGTCCGTGGGTCCTTAGGCTTCGCCTTTGGAATTACCCCTTGGAAATTTGGCACAGAGAAGGCAAAGTACTGATAGTCTGTGGCATCAAGAGAAGAAGAATGTCCATCTCGGGCGATGGTACGCTCGTGTATAATATGATTCTCAACAGGGACTTGCACAGGCTGAGCTTGAGTAACATTGTTCACTGGAGGTGGAATGCCATTCCCAGTAACTGAAGTCCTCTGAACATTGGCTTCTCCCCTATTCATGGCTGTCATAGCTTCCACAAGTTGATCCAACTGACTCTTCATCAATTCAACATCGGCCCTAGTTACAAACTGATTTTGTTCCCCTGAATTCATGATGATCTCCCCCAAAGCTGATTCAAGTCCGATGAGAAAGTCTAGAAATCAACTGCGGTTTAGACAAAGGATTGATGAGCTCTCTGATTTGGCCGGAGACAGATATGCAAAAATGATGCAAGATACAAATGCAATGCAAAATGATTATGAATATGCAAATGCAAACAAACATGTTTAAAAATTTGCAGGGTGATCCACCCCTTGATTCCAGTTTAACAATAAGATAGAACGGGACTTCTGCTCATATATTAAGAAAACCAGATGTCAACGATCACAACTCGAGATAATAAGTCTGAACACAATAATCGTAGATCCCAACCAACACCCTGGCGGTGGTCCAAATACAATAGAGAGAAAGAGAACTACGGCATGTCATCACAGTCCACAAGTGCCGATTCCCCAGGTTTTGCCATAGAAACAATCTTGTGAACAGGATCCAGAATAAGTGACGGGAACTTGTATCCGATGATATTCTTTTTCTTCTCAGTACTCATCCTTGATAGTCTTCGGAAACCAGAATCAAGGTTAAGATACAACCCTGCAAATGAATAAACATGTTAGGATACAAAATGATGATGCAAATGCATACATGGGATCAAGGCAACACTGCTGGATGTGCTGTGCTGTTAGCTGAGCGAGAACCACAACCCAGAAAACCAGAATTCCAAAATACCGAACCACTGAGATAACCAGGAACCCAGATAATCAAACACTGACGATAAATCCAGAAAACCGGGTAGGTTGAAAGTTTCGGTTACCTGCAAACCTGCAAACACCCATCCCCTCTCATGTGTGGGTACTAGGATGTTCAGTATCCCGGGCTCTCAGGTCGAGAAATGATGATACGTTCACCATTTCTGGTTTGACATCATCATCAATCGAGGAGGCCTCAACTGATTCTCCAAAGCGGAAGGTCCTCAGCTTTGGCACTGAGGTCGAGAAACAATAGTACATTCATCCCTCGGGGTACAGTACTATCATCAATCGAGGAGTGCCTCCATTGATTCTCTTCAAAAGATAGGGGCCATCCTATGCGAGTTCCAAAGTGGGCCCTCGGATGCGAATGGGTTTGCCACAGGATGTGGTCTGCCACTGTCACCACTAAAGAGGGATGTTTCCACTAAGGTCCTCGATGATCGGTCACCAGAGTCGACAGCTCTCTAGATCAACACCCCAACATGCGCAAGACACACACGTTAGAATGCGTCCCAAGATAGCCTCGCCTGATTGTGAATTTCGTGAACACACAAACGTACCAAGCGGGCACGTAGGTCCCACTACTTTCCACTCTAGTCCTAGGGTGTACTCAAGCCTGGGTATTGGGCTTATCTCTCAGAACAACCCAACCTGCAAAACAGAAACAGCCAGCACAACACAACAATATCTAGTATGACAGTAATAACAATGAAATGCAATGCAGAAAATGCGGTAAAAATAAAATACAACAAATAAAGCAAATAAAAACAAAAACCCTCAAAGAGAAAAAAGACAAGCAAGCGCTAGGATTGACTCGCTTAGGGATGGACCAGCATAGGTCAACCAGGTCCCCAGCAGGGTCGCCAGCTGTCGCTCCCAGGATTTTCATCCAGGTACAAACGCGAGAGTGGCGCGGAAAAACAGAGTCGTCAGCCGTGTAAATTTATCCCAAGAGAGGGAAAGGGAACACCGCATAAACCTGAGGAAGAGGGAAAGGAATGGTCATCGCAACCATAGCCTGGGTTCGGGAGTCGGTTACGCGAGGGGAAGGTGTTAGCACCCCACGCGTCCATCGTACTCGATGGGATCCACGCTTGTTGTCTATTCCAAGGGTGAGTTATCCTATCATCTATGGCTGTACTGACACGAGGAAGGGAAAGACAAAGACATACTCGGTAGGACGTCGACGTCCTAGGCCTACGTACCCCCTTTGTTCAATGGGGAATTCAGAGTCAACGTAGTTCGGACCAAGTTCTTTTTGTGTTTTTTATGAGCGACGTTAAGTTCGCGTCCGGCAGTTAGGGTCGATGCCTGTTTGCGACTCAGACGGAAAGTAACGTGCCCTTTTTGAAAATATCCTTTAGTTTGATGATCCCGAAGGACAAAAAGGTTTGAAGTTAGTTTGTATTTTTTAGGACAAAAGTGGCTTAAGTTAGTTCCTAGGTTGCATTGCACCAAAGTCTAGGGCATAGGGGCGAATACTTAACGCATCGTCCCAAGACAGGACGCTCGCTAAGCACTCTAGAAAGATGAGAGGAAGCCCCTCATTTCTCATTCCCCACGCTTAAGGCCCGTGCGCAATACAATTTATCCTTATTAAGTATTTTCAAGAAGTTTGAGATGAGAAGAGAGAAGACACAAAGGAAACTCTAAAGGGAAACTAAGAGTCCTAATGTTATCATGCATGGGTGACCTACGGTTTGTGAGGTTTGACGACAACCTAAGCCTAAAGAAAAGAAAAAAATGAGAGAAGGAAAGAGTAAGGGTGAATATGGATGATTATCCACACCCTAAAAAAACTTACCTCAGCCCCTGCACGAAAGGTTAGTACGAAACAGACATAAGTAACAGAAATGAGATAAATGAAACCCAAGCAATGACATATGATAGTGATTAAATGACCTATAACAATCCAAACATGAATTAAGAAGTCAAGGAAGCAATCACAAACAATGGCACAAGTGCCTTTTCAAACAAAGACTCAGGCATGATCAGAAATATGCATACAAGAAAACCTCAAACAAAGAGCAATCACATAATTAGAGAAACAACTCCTAAAATTGCCAAAATAATCATCAACATGGCTCAATCAAAGACAAACAACATATCAAAAACTGCTGCAAAAATTCAAGATGTTAGCCACTTAAACAATTATGCAAAGCTCAGATGAGAAGTGCGGTTCAATGGGCCAAAAAGGAAGATTAAAATGCAATATGAAATAGTTTTAAAAATGATGGAAAAATATTTTAATGCATCTTAGAATGTTATCTAACAAATGCAAAAAGAATGGATTGAAAATGTTTTATGGATGCAGAGAAATAAAATAAACAAATTTAGTTATGCATGATATGAGTAATGCAAAAAGCAAATAAACAAATATTTAATTTAGATGATAAAAATAAAATAAAATAATAAAATTAAATTAAAACGCGTGGCAGCATATGGGCCACACGATCAAAGTCACAGACGGTGGGGATTTCATCTTCCTCACCCAAACCCTAATCTCACCGGAACCCTCACCAGCCGCCGGAGCTAGGGCTCCGGTCACCACTTCCGGCCACCTGCAACAAAAAATTCACCAGAACACGCACACGAATACACCATTCTGACCAGAATTCCACGAGGATTAATAATATGTCATCAAAAGTCACAAATAACTAACACATAAGGCAACACGAATGAAAAAAGGTTAGGTCCAAAACTTTGAAACTCACGATACAACCATGCCATGCGTCCAAACTCAAAGCAAAACACATCAGAATCATCAGTACACACCACAGATCATCATGCATGTCAAAAAATAGAGTTTTAGGATCATGGAAAGTGTTACCAACCTGAGATCACGCAACCTTTGCCCTTGCTATTAGCCTCTAATGATGGTTGCTTCGTGCTCTATGGACTCCAAGGATCAAGACTGTGAAGAAATTTTGTGAAAAGCTCTAAGGGATTGTGAGATTCGAATGATTGAAGCTTTTAGGGTTCAAACTTTGTTCTCCTCAAAATCACGTGTCCTCCAATGAGTGTATGAGTTTTTCGTTTTTTGATCTTGTGAGAGTTGAGAGAAAAATTTGAGAGAGTTTTGAATATATAGTGGAGTCTAAAATGAAGGGCAAAAGGTAGAATTTTGGCTTAAGTGAAAATAACACCGTCTTCGGTAAGGAATTTTGACTCTGAGCCTTCCACAACATCGTCCGCCTCTGAATCATGGTCGCAACGCAAAAGTAACGGACGTCATACGATAAAAATCGAGTGCGATCGATATGTTTAAGCTGCAAGGCGTCATTGAATAAGTTGTTTTTTCAGCTTATTCGGTGTCCGCTACTCGAAAATGTGACGAGGTCAACCTCTTCGGAGTATAATTTTGACTCGACTTTGTTAGAAAATTTGTAGATCTATGAGTCAGTGACCTCGTGTCAAAAAATGAGCGCGATCGGACAAAAAACGAGTGAGATATGAATTTTCCCGTGAAACAACTTTCAGCCTTTTTCTTCGGTTCAGCACTTCCGTTTTGCGAAATAAACCAAAACGATGATCTTCGGAGCATCGTTCGAACTCGAGCTTGTCTTAGAACTTGAAGATGATAAAATTTGTGAACCAACGCTTTGAGAATGGACGCAATCCGATGAAAATTGGCCGAGTTATGAATTTTACAAAATCTGACAGACAGTGCACTGCATCAAAGAACCCCACTGGTAAATCACATTTTCGGGGTCCTTCCGCTCGGACCTGACCCAAACTGAATTCACGGCACGAAGATAACATCTAAACGGAATTTTAGGCAATGGAACGGCATCAATCTGACGAACGAGCTGTGAGTTATGAATTTTTTAGTGTCCGAAATACACCGGTTCAACACTATTTTCAGTTGTTCTTCTGCTGTATCGACTCAGAGAATTTGTGTATTCGGAGATCTTTCTCAAAGAATTAGCTTTTGGCCAAAACACAAAAGTTGGAGAGGATATCCAGACGGAACTTTTGGCATAAGAATCGCTCAAAAATGATGATCCAATCAGAAGCTAAGCCCTTTTGAATGCCACTGACGCAATTATCCAGCGAAACCGAAATTCCAAAAACAAATAATTCCCACCACTTTCCTTGATGAATTGACTTCCGAGCCGAACATAAAGGTTGTAGAGAATACCAAGACAGTTCTAACTGTTGAATATCCAGCCAAAACGAGTTCCAGAGCAAGAGCTATGAATTTTGCAAATTTGCACAGCAAACTGATTTTCTGCTCAAACTGTTCTGAATCGGCTGAAAACTTCAACTTCCTCTGAGATTATTGACATGAAAAATTATGTTTGATAAGAGTTTTACTGACCCGTTGATTACGTAACCCGGAGAAATACTTTACGCCTATGTCGAGTGACGAAATAAACGTCTGTTGCAACCTGACGATGCTTGAACAGAGAACCTTGATCCCATAACCACACAGCCAAATGATATACATGTATGATAATGCAAAATGAAATGAAACATAAGCCAGTTAGTACTAAAGTAAGGAGGGAAAATTTTGGGGTGCTACACCGACCATTTCGGTGAAATCACTGGGCGCACTGGCAACCATTCGGTCATAGTAAAATGAGCTTAAGGTCTTTAAGAAGATCTTTGTCATCTCTTTTTCCTCAAGAGGTGGACAAATTTGAGCGGCAATTTCACGCCACCTTTGAGCATACTTTTTAAAGGTTTCCTTGTCCTTTTGCGACATCGATCTGAGTTGATCCCTGTCGGGTGCCATGTCCAAATTGTATTTGTATTGTTGGACGAAGGCAGTACCAAGATCTCTGAATGTGCTAATCGTAGTACGGTTTAAACCCATGTACCATTTTAATGCGGCACCGGTTAAACTATCCTGAAAGTAATGAATCAGTAGGTCCTGATTCTCCGTCTGGGCTGACATCCGCCGAGCGTACATCACCAGATGGCTCTGAGGGCAAGAGTTACCCTTGAATTTTTCAAAGTCGGGCACTTGAAACTTGTGTGGAACTTTCACATTTGGGACCAAGCAGAGGCCTGCGACGTCCTTTCCAAATAGATCCTGACCACGGATGGCTTGCAGTTCTTTCTGCATTTCCAAGAACTGCTCCTGGAATTCCTCCATTCTGTCAAACATAGTTTCCTTCTTACCAGAAGGTGTCTGTGGAATCTGTCCTTCCGGGACAGTGTACACCACAAGGGGTGGTACCGTGACTACGGCAGTGAGTCTTGGCGCTTCCCGAAGTTTGTAACCTTCAGGAGTCTTCAGCATGCCCCTGGCATCTTCGCTTTCCCGAAGTTTGTAACCTTCAGGCCCAGCGGCTTCTGTTGTGATTCCCTGATCTTCAGTGATCGGCGGAACATATCCTTCCGGGATATAGTTGACAGGCATGCCCCAAAGACGATCTTTCGATATCTGATACCTAGGATCATACCTCTCCACTATGGGCATTGAGGTGATCTCTGAGATCACAGTTCGTTGTAGCTGAGCTTCTGCCATGGCTTGCATGTCGTTACGAAGCTTTCTCGTATCCTCTCTCAGAGCGTCGATCTCTTCTTTCAACTCTCTATTTTCTTCCTCAAGATCATCCATCCTTTTCTGACGATTGGCCCGAGTATTATACGAATGAGACAGTTTGACTCTAGAACCGAGACACAAACGTGAGATTCGTAGGTAAGAAGAATACGCGATGTGAGAATGATGAATGCAATGATTATATTAATTGTTTTTTTGGTTTAATCAAAATAAACTTCGACAATTAGATTGCAAATATCAAACGGTGGGGAAACCCCTTTTTATTGAATTCAAAGGATTACAGAAATGGAAATATAGTAGATTACAAAGTGCAGAAACATAAACCTAAGCTAATGGGTCCTGAGTTCTCTCTGAAGAGAAATCAGGTGTTGATTCTGGTATCTTCCTTTTCTTTAACCGGGGCTCTTGGGCCGTTGTCGGGTTGTCATTCCTTTGCCAGGTGAAAGGAGTGAGCAAATTCCTTTGGTCATCCTGATTCTCTACAGCATGTTGCTCCAAAATTTCAATCAGAGCGTCTTTCTCTTTCAGTAATTGCTGTATTTTGATGCACTCTACGTCGAGGGTGCGATACTTGTTCTTCCAAGACCTTCTCTCCTTTTGAACTTTGTTGAGAGTAACCTGAAGCTTTTCAGTTTCCGTCATGAAGTACATGACAGATTCCCTCGGCGGAAGAATTCCGTAACGAGGATAAGGCATCTTTAACCTGAGAGCTCTAGTTTGTACCCAATGGAGATAAGGTTCCACCGAGACACAGTCCGGTTTTCCTAGAGACTCTCATCCTTTCTTATGAACATGCTTCCAAGCGTGCACTATTTCCATCTTTAGTGCTCTGTCATTTTCTCCTTCCTTGAAGAAAAGACCTTCCAGATGAACACCTAGTGGGATGTGTCTCATCGGGTATCCAAATTGACGGCGAACCAATACCGGATGGTAGTTGATTCCTCCTCTAGTTCCTATGAGGGGTATGTTGGGGAAGTTTCCACAACGGTCAATGATCCTAATTCCCTCATAAATCCTATTACACCAATCTATATCAGAGTTGGTAAGAGACATGATCTTCTGCGACCAACGTAAGGCACTCTTACAATCCCAAAAAGCAGCAGACTTGGGCAAGTGAGAGATAAACCATTTGTAAAGCAAAGGTACACAGCATGTGATCTCCCCTCCGCTGTACAAATTCCCCAAGTGTACAGAATGAAACGCATATGCGAGCAAGGTCGGCACAGGGTTTCCAATGAGAAAAACCTTAATAGAATTGATATCGACGGAGTTATTGATGTTGGGAAACAAAAATAACCCGTAGGTGAGCAAGACAAAGATGCTTTCAAATGCAGTCATGTCCCATATACTAGCAAAGTACAGGGCCTTCTTTGTCAAGAACTGGGCTGGCAAACCTTGGATGCCACCCTTAGCGGTCATGTGAGTCCTGACCTCAGACTCGTCCAAATGAATTGCTCTTGCAATTGTCTGATTCTTTGGAATTTCTTCCAGTCCAGAAAATGGAGCTCGATCCGTAATGTGTAGATCGATCAGATGAGAATACTCCTCCAGCGTTGGTGCGAGCTGGTAATCCGGGAATGTGAAACAGTGATAAACCGGATCATAAAACTGAATGAGCGCATCCATGATTCCCTCAATCACATGGACTCTTAACAGTGGTAGCAAACCTCCGTGCTTGGCTCTGAAAGCCTCTTGGTTAGTGATCATCCTCGCTAACCTTCTCAAATCCTCTAGCTTTGGAACCTTGAAGGTATACTGGTGAGTTCTCCTTCTACTGAAATCCATTAGCGTAATCCTCTTCTCTGATATTTGCAATCACAGTCTTAGTTTAATTTGAAAAACAGAGAGACTAGAAGAGAAGTTTTTTGAGTGTTTTAATGTTTTATTAAATGAATGCATGAATGCAACACACAAAAACATAGAAAAAACATGGGGTCAAAGGGTCGTTGTCATGAAGTCAAGGCTCTACCCATCCCCAAAGGTTTATACTAGGGTGATTTTTGTACCTGTACTCATTATCATCAGCTCCTCCCAGGAAAGCAAAACAACAAACGGATCTCCAGCGAGTTGTAAAGCAATCTTAGAGTAAGTGCCATTCACCGAGAATAGATCACCAGCCTCAAATGAGGGTAGTATCGCGTAACAACTATTTCCGATAGTTTCCGCACTACGAAAGGGTTTGGCTCCTCAGCTTCTCAGACTTAACAACCGGCCCATTGTCTAGGTGAGAGAATGGGTTGCGTTGGTCAGCCTCCACTGAGGTTGATGGTCGACCTCGTCGCCATCACTTATCTTAAGTGTATACTCGATCTTTCCACATACGGCATCACCCGCATTCCCATTAGCAGAAAAATAAACACGTATAGAAATTAGGAAAAGCAGTATATATATTTGTCCTAAACATCCTAGACCTTTAAAGCTATGATTCCTAAGTTCCTGACAGAAATTGGGTTCCCCGGCGGAAGCCCCAATCTGTGGTAGTCACACAAGAGGTAAAAAGGGAAACCGTGCCTAGATCTAACTTTGATAGGCCCCACGGTGGGCGCCATTTTTCTGTAGCGAGCGATTTTGGATGCGGTTCTTAAGCGCTGGTCGCTCTCTGCGGTTGAGCTTAAAACTACAGGTCGATTCATTTTTTATCCTATTAAAGCTGATGAAGGAAGGGAAATAGATGTCTCCAATTAACCATGCTTTGCATACTGAGTTAAAACAGCGGTCTGTTAGTTTACGGATGCTATCAATGTGGGGGGGCCTTTGTACTGGTTATTTGTATTTTCGCCAATACTGGTTTTTTATCTAGACAGAAGGTTTCTGGCGGGGAACAAGGATTAGGATATTAGGACTGATGCTTTTGAATTACTGCTTTTGATTGATGGAGATATGTGATTTGGGTTTTTTGTTGATTTGTGCTCACTAAGATCTTTTCTTTCGATCTTATGCCTACGTATTCCCGTTTACCGAAACAGGGAAATCAGAGCGTTCGTAGTTCCTCCTATTCTATGGGAGGAAATGGGTGTTTTGGTGTCTTGTTCAAAGCCCAAGATGTGGAGCGAAAAGGTGGTTTGTATCTTGTTCAAAGCCCAAGATGTGAAGCTGAAAGGGTGTTGACTTTAGAGAGAATTTGTCATCTCTAAAGAGGGGGTTGTATGTCACAACTGTTTTATAAAGGAGAGTTACTTTAACCAGGATTTGTGAATCTGGTAATGCCATAATTTCCTTTATAGGGGGTTTTAACCTGAAGGAGAAGACTTTAACTCAGTGTAGAGCAATGCTATCTTTCCTCAGGAATTTCTTATACTAAAAGAGGGACAGTGGCATGGATGTAGATGATCCAGAGGCTTGCCGCTTATAGCAATTAGATGAAGAGGAAGGAGTTGTTGATGTTTGCGTACTGTGAACGAGGTACAACTTTGATGCTAAAAGGTTGATTGGATTAACCAGTGATTTTCTTATACAAAGCCTAAGAGGAGGCTATTATGTGTCTCGTACAAAGCCCGAGAGAAAGGCTAAAAGGTTTTGACTCAACGAGGGAATCTTTTGGTATCTCGTATAAAGCCCGAGATGGAGGCTAAACATTGCTTGACTCCGCTGGGGAGGATCATTGCACAAAGCCCAAGAGGAGGCTATGGTTACTGTTTCAGTTAAGTGACAGGTCCAGTATGCTGATTTTGAAAGAGAAAATCAGTTCTTATATGAGCAATACTGTACTCGAGGATTTGATTCAAGGGTCTAGGTTATTCCTGTTCTTTAAGGAAACGGGAAGTTCGAAGGGTATTGAGACTGTCCAAGTCTACAGGTTTCCTTCCTATTCTTGAAGGGGTCACTTGAGAATGTCTTGAAGACTCAAAGAGATTAGACTGTCCAAGTCTAGAGTTTCATCTTTTGTACTATGCTTTGAGAAACAATAGTAGACTCTTTGAAAGGACTGTTCTATGAGGATGGCTAGGTTCTGTTCCTATACCTCTAGGAGGTCGTCGGGACAATTTGTACGAAGCCCAAGAGGAGGCTGGAAACTTTTAAGAAGCCGACAGGTCCTTGTACTAAGCCCAAGAGGAGGCTATCATTCTCGGAGGAAGAGATCATTATACGAAGCCTAAGAGGAGGCTGTGAATACTTCTAAGAAGCCGTAGGGTCCTTGTACTAAGCCCAAGAGGAGGCGGGGTTGCTTTTAGGAAGCCTGTGGGTCCTTGTACGATGCCCAAGAGGAGGCCGATGCTTTTAAGAAGCCGATGGGTCCCCAAACCCCGAGAAATTCAAGGCAATGCTATTCACCGAGAATAGATCAAAGTCAGGAAAGTTCGAGAATTTGGAAGAAACTCAAAGATACCATTCATGGAGAATACATTCATCTCTGGCAGTAGAGTTTCTTGACAATTCCTAATGAGGACATCCGAAGAGAAGACTGTATCTGGTGATCTTATTGGGGGATCTAGTTGTCTATTTATATGAATAAACGAAACGGCGTCACCTAGTTCTAGACGTAGTTGCCGGGGAAACTCAAAATATCTATACTATTATTACACAGTTGATATGAGTTTATGAAAGAAGACTTACATCGAAACAGCCCCACAATACAGTTTATATGTATATGAAAGCGGTAAATGAAAGCGATAACCACTTACTCGGTTGTAGAGCTTCCATGCTGTTTGGTTAGTTGTTCAAAAAAGAAAGATTGAAAACGACAGTATATTCAAAATCAAAGGAGAAAGTGCTTTGAAAAAGAAAAATCTTTGGGACTTACAGCTCAAGGAGAAGCCCAGGGTTTTATCAGTGAACGCACTGTTTGAATTTGTACAGAGGGACTTATACAAGTGACTGAGGCCCAAAAAGGTTTTCTGTACAAAGGGATGGGTCTTACACTCTCTCAAGAGGCTCAAAAGGTTTAAAGAAAAAGAGTGGGGCTTATAACACGAGGGTAGGCCCAATTGATTTTTTAAAATGGCGATCGCGCCGAGGTTTTCTTTTAACGCAGAGGGACTTATACAATAAGTGAGGCCCAAAAGGTTTTGGTTAAAAGGGGGTTGGGTCTTACACTCTAATAGAGGCCCAAAGTGTTTTTGAATGGGTCTTATAGTTCAAGGAAAGACCCAAGGTTATTTTTCAAAAGGCGATGATCGTGCCGTTTATTTGAAAATGTACAGAGGGACTTATACAACGAATGAGGCCCAAAATATTTTTGTACAAGTGGGTTGGGTCTTACACTCTCTCAAGAGGCCCAAAGTGATTTGAAAATGATTTATGAGGGTTGAATTAATCCAAAAACCCTAATTTGTTTTCAAAAATGCATTTAATTGAATAAAAATTCAATTAAAATGATCAAAATTGTTTATCATATGAAAAACAAATTGTGATTTTGGATTAATGCTTCAAAAATTAAGTATTGACCTACAAAATAATTAGAAAGCATTAAAAGTTGCAAAATCAATGTAGAAAAAATATTTAAAATGTCAAAAAACAATTAAAACATTAATTCTTTGCAAAAATATCAATTATATGAAATAAATAATATTTTTGGGATTTTTTGATAAAATAAAATATTTTAACATTTTTGTGAATTATTAAAAAAAGAATCAACTCAAAATCATTAAAACTCAGAGAGAAACTAATTTTTGAATCAATTAAACAAAATCACAAAATTCAAATATTTGAATTTGTGAAAAAGGCGCCAAGAACACAAGCAAGAACACGCGCGTTTTTCTGGGTTTGGTGATTTGCGTTTTCCATCCAATCTCACTGAATACGTAATCATATCATGCAATCCACATATCATTATGCTCGTCTCAACCGTACGATCATGTCTATAACACTTAATTTCATTTAAATTAAACATAAAACATGAAATCACGAAGAAACCTCAAGAACCCTAATTTCTGCATGAAGGCTAGGATTTTTGATACACGATTCAAACAATGCAATTAATTGAGGGAAAACATTCCATGCATGATTATGAACATATGGCCAAATTATTGTGCGAGGAAATATGCATAGATTGAGAGATGACCAAGTATATGCTTACCTCTAAGCCGTGACAGCAAGTGCAATGTGATTTTTTATTTGGAGGTGTTACAGATGAGTGGTGATGATCTGAACAGCTTCCCTACACCCTATGGAGTGTGTTTGAATGCTTGGACTTGATTGAAATTGGCTGGAACAATTCATGGCATCTCAGCTGCAACTTGATAGAAAATTTGAGCAACCAGCTGGTGATTTTGTGAAATTGGTGTTTCAGAAGTGATCTAAGTGTTTGATCAGCTCATATGTGATGTATATGAGGTGTGTGAGTGATTGGTTTGATTGGAAAAGCTCTCAAACTCAAAACCCGATAGCTACCTTGCTAAGAAAGGCATTTTTGCCAAGGGAAAGAGATTTTGAGGAAAGCATCTGTTAGATGGCTTTGGTGTACTCAAACTGATCATAATTGAGCTCTATTTATAGTAGAGCAAGTTTGTTTTGCAAGGAATAGTGAATGGCAACTGGTAAGTAGGTTTGGCCAATGTTGTCCAATGGAAATGCAAGTCTACTCTAGCCATTGACTAGAGGTTAGGGCACAGAGCTTTGGTTCCCTTGGTCTTGGATAAGTCTTGACTGATTTCAGATGAGAATGGCTCAGTCCATGCCACCTTGATGCTTCCATTGAATGCTTCAATCCAAATTTGGAGTCTTGTCCCTATTTTGGCCATTCTAGGTTCAACATGCTATTTCTTGTTCCATGGACTTTGGAGGCTTGGCTCAGTGATTGTCCCCTTTAGATTCAATCCTCAGATGTGTCTAAGTGGATAAAAGCATTTGAATTTGGCTGATTTTGGCAAATCGAGCCAAAATGCAAAATCTGCCTTGCCTTTGACAGATTTCAGCAAGGCAACTTGACAATGTCATATCTCATGGTGTAAGTTGAATTTGGCAATGTTCTTGGCCATTTTGGAAAGCCCTTACATGATACAACAACTGTTTGAACATGTTTGATTTTGATGTCTTTTGAATCCAAGTGAAAAATCCCTCTACATTTGGCAAAAAGTGAAGCAAAATCTGACTTAGTGAAATTTTCACTAAGTGTTGGAACAAAGTGTGATTTCTTGATTTTGATCACTCCATAACTCAAAATCCTTAATGAATTGGACTTAGGTCTAGTTGAAGTTTTTGTAGAGGGTAATGAGGGCTACAAATCCATCTTTGGATGAAAAAAATTGGCCTTGTGGTTTAGGAGTTATGGTCCTCCAAAGTTGGTGCATTAGTGGTACTTTTTCCATAACTTAGAAAAATTTCTAAGTTTTATGGTTACCCCTTTTACAAGTTATCCCACTTTCTTTGATTTTTCTTGATGAATGATGATTCAAATCATACATTAACATCATATTAGGGTTACAAATCCATTTTGGTGAAAAATCTCAAAAAGTCAAAGTTGACTTTTGTGCACAGTTGACTTTTTATCAGATGAATTCCAAACTGTGCAATTCTTCATGGAATCATGTCCTTGACCTAAATCAAACTTGATGGACATGTTTCAAGGGTGTCATAGGGTATATTGGGGCATGTCCTAGGGCTTGGGAGCATGTCCTGGTCAAAAGTCAAAGTTACAGTTGACTTTTCTCGCGAAACACTAACTGTGGTGCAGATGAAATTGAGACTTGTTGCTCAAGCTTCTTGGATTAATCCATTGTTACAAATGGATCAATATAGCTCATTAGAGACCCTCAAACCCTCTCTTGAGGTCTTGGCTCTTGATTTGCCCTAAAAGTCAACTTAGGGGTGAATTAGGTCAAGAAACCCTAATTCCTAATTTTTGATGAATGCATCCCCTGAGGCAAAATTGACTTGATGAATGGGTCCATGAGGTTCCATGGAGTACATTAGGTTGTGTTTTGGATATTTGGCTTGTGCCCAGATGAAACTTTCCATCTGGAGGCCCTGGTCGACCAAAACCCTAATTTGGTGATACTGGCGATCTTGAGACTTGATCCACCTAGAAGGGAGCAGCCTTGTGCTTAATCCTTAAAGTGGGAGTCCTTTGGATCCATTGTGGATGTTTGAGAGGTTAGACAAGTTAAAGATCATGTCATTCCTTGATTGATCCTTTGTCTAAGCACTCAGAGAGGGCTTGAAACCCTAATTTTGATTGTAGTGGATGCTCACCCATCTTTGGGGAGACTGATGAAGTATGATGGTTCCCCCATATTGTGATGATGATTTGCACAATGATGGGAAACTTTAGTGGTCAAAATTTGGGGTATTACAACGGGTATTTAAAAAACTGTCATTATAGGTAGTGTCTGGTCATGGGTTCAAGTCCCAACACCAACATTTATGGTTTTTTACATATTTTTTCAAAATTCTGACAACATTTCACCACGGTAATTTAAGAACACGTCATTATAGCCTATAGTTTAGTTTTAGGTCTTGCTCTTCCAAAAATCGGTTTTAGAAAAAATCGTCTCCTTTTTTATATCTGTTTCGTGCATTTGAAGTAGAAAAATCGTGCGGTCATTAGTCCCGTACTCCGGAAGAGTTACGGGACTTCACCCTCAAAACCCCAAATTCATCTTTTTTCTATTTTTAATGATTTTTTTTACTGTTTTCATAGTTTCAAAAAATTCCAAAAAAATTCTCAAAATTCTTATTTTACTAATTAGATTAAATTTCGTGTTTTTAGATTTTTCTAAATTTATTTTAATCATGTTACTTCTTTCCTATTTTTACAAAATGCTGACAGACCTTTCACCACTGGTATTTAAACCAACCATCATTATAGGTAGCGTTTTTACTTATTTTTTCAAAATGTTGACAGACCTTTCACCACGGGTATTTAAACTAACCGTCATTATAGGTAGCGTCTTGTCATGGGTTCAAGTCCCAACACTAGCATTTTTAGTTTTTTACTTATTTTTTCAAGTCCTATTACCAACATTATAGGTGGCGCGCATATTGAGTTTATTCACTATCCTTAAACAAATCTTTGTCGACCATTTAGTGATTATCAACGGCCAAGACACTACTATTAGTGATCCGCGTGAAACCTACATCTTCTACCTCCAAACATCACCTTTTATTTATGATACTCTATTTCTCCACTAAACCAAATTTCAGAACTTGAGTTAGCAATGTTAGTTGGTGTTCTCTTTTAATTATTGTTGTTCTTATTGTTCTTTTTTATTATTGTTGTTCTTTTTTATTAATGTTGTTGTTGTTGTTGTTGTTGTTGTTGTTGTTGTTTTTCTCCTTCTTGTTCTTCTTGTTCTTCTTCTTCTTCTTCTTCTTCTTCTTCTTCTTCTTATTATTATTATTATTATTATTATTATTGTTGTTGTTGTTATTGCTGTTGTTGTTCTTGATGTTCTTGTTGTTCTTGATGTTCTTGTTGTAATGTTACATTTTTTTTCTTTTTCTAAAAGACATACAACAACGAATATTTAAAATAACCGTCATTATAGGTAGTATACAACAACAGTTTTTTAAAATAACCATCATTATAGGTAGTTTTTTAAAAGACATACAACAACGAGTATTTAAAATAACCGTCATTATAGGTAGTGCGCTTTCCATTTTATTTCAACGCTTACTGGACCGTGATTGTAAGTATCATATATACAACGACACTCTACATAACACCGTCTGTTCCTGCGTCATTATATATTTTTCCCAACCGTTGTTAAATGAGTTTTCCGTAGTAGTGCCAATTGTATAAATCAATATTTTTCATGTTGTTGATCATGTATTTTTAAGTTTATGTTTGATGGTTTTTTATTTTGGATGCCGAAACCAATATTTGGAGAAAAAAAACTTAATTTTGGCACTGTTACGCAAACCCTTTTTATATGCATTACTTACCGGTTACCAATATATTGTATACTATAAACAATTATTTTTATTTTCTTATTTTTAATATAGTGAAATTGTTTTAAAAATAAAACGTGGATTTCTTATCACGAAATCCTACCGTCATCGTGTTGCTATTTATCAATCAACAAGATCATTTAGGTTGGAACAATTGTGTTATACTACATGGTGCAACCTAACATGTTATATTGTCGGCTGTTATATTGTTTTTTTTTTCTTTTCAATATTACATGTTATATTACATGTTTATTAAGCAATTTATGTATTATACATTATATATGCAATCATGGATTTAACAACTTTGGGATATTTTTGTGTACTAATTTTTTCAATTCAGTTTGAATCATCACTTTTATCTTCTATTGAGTCAAGAAAATAAAGTAATGTCTTTAGTATATATCTAATTTAATTAATTGTTTTATTCTAATTTATTTTGCTTTAATATTATATGAAATTGGTTTTTTTTTTGTGGATCCTATAGATATGCAGTAAGGAAAAAAAATATATTTCTTTTCCTATACAATTAGCTGTAACAGTTACGCAAATGTGTTACACAATAAAGTTTGTGCCTCATTTTTTTTATGCTTGGAAATGTTTTAAAATTGATACCAATTTGAATTACTCAATTAAAAAATAAGGTTGTTACATTTTTGTAATAGTTTTTCAATAATATATGATAATCATATTATTTAATATTATAATTATTGATATATGGATTTAATTTTAATTTTTTCTTTAAATTTTGTTCGAATTTTGGCTATGGTTTCTAATTTAACCTTTTTTGTGAGTAGTTGAAATGAAAAAGTCGCTAAAGTGACCTCTTTTATGTAAACTGCTTATGAGAAAAATGTTGAATAATTTTCTGGTTGTGTGTATGTTTGTCCATGCGAGTATCAATTGCCCCAAAGGACAATTGGTGGTTGGTCGATTTTCATATGCGTCTGTGATTGTAAACATGTGATAATTATAAAGTCTCGCATGTGAATAATAAATCAATTCAAAGAGAGATTTATTATTCGACATGTTTTTTATTATCAATGTTTGATCGTTACAATAAGAGTACCACTAGCAGTTAATATTAGTGTCTAAATACTCAATATTGATGGTGCACTTGGTATCTTGAGATGGGTTATGTCTTTATTTGAACAAATTGATAATTCATTGTTTTCTATGTGAGTACATTTAAATATTTAATTTTTTGTTCTTTTTAAGCTACAATTGCTTCAATATCTGCTAATCTGAATTCGGTTCTGGTCCTTAACGGAGCAAATTTCAAGGACTAGAAAGCGAACATAGAAATTGTTCTCGGTTGCATGGATCTTGACCTTGCTTTAAGAAAGGAGCAACCTGCTTCTCCTACAGAATCTACTACCTCTGAACAGAGGAAAAATTATGAGAAGTGGGATCGCTCCAATCGCATGAGTCATGGTTTGGTATGATCTAAGGTCAATTTAGTTTTAGTGCCTGGAAACACTTGGTGGTTGGACTCTGATGCAACTACTAATATCAGTGTTTCAATGAAGGGTTGTCTGAACTACCAAAAGCCAAATGATGTTAAAAGATACATCTATGTGGGAGTTGGCAAGTCGGTGGAGGTGGAAGCTATAGGGCATTTTATATTATTAACGTGTACCAGATTTTTTATATTTAAAAGAAACTTTTGTGGTTCCGTCATTTAGACGAACTTTGATTTCAGTTTCTTATTTGGACAAATCAGGTTATTTTTGTTCATTTGGAAATAATATGTTCAATTTGTCTTTCAATTCAGATATTGTTGGAACTGGTTCACTTATGGATCATGATAATCTATATTTGCTTGACACAATAGCTACCTATGGTGAATTCTTGAATGTGGAATCACGTGGTACTAAGCGTAAAATTGATGATAACAATTCAGGAGCATTATGGCACAAACGCCTAGGTCACATCTCTAAAAATAGAGTTGAGCGACTAGTGTAAGATGAAATTTTGGATTCCATTGACTTCACAAACTTTGATGTTTATGTTGAATGCGTTAAAGGCAAACATGCCAAAACAAAGAAATTTGGTACATATAGAGCTACAAATGTCTTAAAATTGATACATACAGATATTTGTGGACCATTTCCGACACCTTCTTAGAATGGTCGACAATATTTTATATCATTCATATACGATTATTCTAGATATGCATACATATTTCTTATACATGAAAAGTCTCATTCATTGGATGTGTTCAAATCTTTTAAGGATGAAGTTGAGAATCAACTTGACAAAAGAATTAAGAAAGTCAAATCTGACCGTGGTGGTGAATATTACGGTAGATATGACGGTTCAGGTGAACAACGTCCAAGTCATTTTGCCAAATATCTGGAGGAATGTGAAATCGTCCCACAGTACACCATGCCAGGATCTCCTAGCATGAACGGTGTTGCTGAAAGACAAAATCAGACTCTTAAGGACATGGTCAGGAGTATGATTTGTCATTCTACCTTGCCAAAGTCATTCTTGGGAGAGACACTAAAGATTGAAGCTTATATTCTAAATAGAGTACCAATGTTGTACCCCAAATTTTACTCTCCGATATTCTGATCGTTTGCATATCCTTTTCATTGGTCTCTGTTTTCGCATTTTAGTAAACATATCAATAATCATGCATTTTTTGTTAGAATTTAATTTGTTTTATTTCTTTTTTTCATTAACTATTTTCAATTATCTTTTTTATTATTTTTAGTTTTATTATTATTATTTCTTTATTATTATTATTATTATTAATTTTATTATTATTAATTTTATTATTATTAGTTTTATTATCATTATTAGTTTTATTATTATTAGTTTTATTATTACTAAGCTTTATTATTATTATTATTACTTTTATTTTTGTTTATCTTCATGGTAAGTGGGGACCACTACAATACAAACACTTCACATTGATTGCCAACTTGGATTTATCAATGGCCAAAAAGCATTCTTACACTTCACTTATCAATGACCAAGAATCATTCTCATAAAGTCACATGGATTGCCAACTTGGATTTATCAATGGCCAAAAAGCATTCTTACACTTTAATTATCAATGGCCAAGAATCATTCTCATAAAGTAACATGGATTGCCACATCAATACTCCCACTTTATTCACACTATAAATAAGATCTCTCATTCTCTCATTTTGGACACCAGATTCACCCCACACAAAGGCTGAATACTCTTTTAATTTTCTCCCTCAATTATTCTTGCAAATTTTATGGAGAGAAGACTCGTCTTCATTTTTCCATAACTCGAGTCATTGAAGAGGCAGTGGACCGTCTCCACTAGGTAACATTCACCTCTTTTATTTCTCCATTTTCAAAGTACCATGATCATTTATCTATGTTGTTATCAAGTTCATTAGCATGTTAATATTTTTCTGGAAAAAGTATTGTAATATCCTATAATTTTTGTTTGGTTTTATTATGAATGATGTTTAAAAGATAAGATAAAAATTCAAAAAGACAAAAAACATGCTTCATCACCACCCTTTTATTATTTCATACTATTTTTATTTTATTTTCCATTTATTTCTTAATTTTGTTTCTCTAGTTTTTATTTTAGGAGCACTTTGAATTTTTAGTTTCAATTTATGATGTTATTTCTTGAATTCATAACTTTTTCTTTCGAATTTTGTTTTGATTTTTATTTTTCGCTTACGATCTTTATTTCGATTTTTAGGGCCAATGATATTACAAAATCATGACTTAGTTGATTTATGCAAAATGACTAAAAAGTCTTGATATGTATGAGGCTCATTTCTTTATTTTTGTTGGTCAATGAAAGTCGAATATCAAAAGATTATCGATCCTCCGATTAAATCTTGATCAAGACGAGACTAACTTTATTCTTCATTTCGAGTCCATTTTCTTTACTTTAGGCCGATGACATTGCACAAATCTTGACTTTGATTATTTCAAATCAATAAAGTCTTGATAAATATGAGGCCACTTTTTACATATTTTTATTGGTCGATGAAAGTCAAAAATCTAAGATTATCGATTTATCGATTTAAATCTTGATTAAGACGAGACCAACCTTATTTTTTTCATTCCAGTTTCATTATCTTTATTTTGGTCGATGACATAACAAACTTCATGGTTTGGTTGACTTCATTGAATCAACAAAACTTTGACCAATATGAGACCGCTTTCTCTTTATTTTAGTTTCATTCACTTTTTAGTCGATGAAAGTCAAGAATCATTGATTATCAATTCCTCGATTAAATCATGATTAAGACGAGATTAATTCTATTTCGTGTTCTTAGCAAGCAAACATAACATAACACAAACTTAGCAAGAGGTTCCTGTAGAGTACTACAGATACTTAGGGTGCTAATACCTTCCCTTTGTATAACCAACCCCCGAACCTTAGATCTCCCCCCTTTAGGTTTTTTAACGATCTTGAACCTTTCCTTTGGGATAAATCAAAGTCGGTTGTAAAAGAAAATTATGCAAGTTAAGTAATAGCTTGTTATCCAATTTTCACCGCAACAGAAATGGCGACTTCACTGGGGAATCAGTTAGACCTATTGTTGGTCATTTCCTAAGAGGGTTAAGCCAATCTTGTTTTTATGTTAGTCATGTTTGCTTATTTACTTGTATATGCTTATGTATGTCATATTTGCTTATATACTTGTATCTTTGTTCTTGCTTTATTATCCTGTTTATTTTGGGTTATCATGGTATCTATGAGTGAGATAAGTCCTAACCCGGACTTGAGAGAACACATATGTTTAGGAACCGTGGACATAGTCAAGGGAACTTCGAGGGAGAAATCCCAAAGGAGGGAACTTGAAGTCCACACTCAGTTGAGGCCCTCTTGGAGGTGGTAAATGTTGAACGAGCAATCGTGAATGCGTTACTACTTTCGACCTAGGAGCCAGAGATACTGATGACCTTTAGTTATCCCTTTTCCCCACCTGGCCTATTTAGGATGTAGTGCGATGATTATGAGGGAGTAATCCTAAATGATTGCTACGCGATACTACGCTCAGACAAGACTCTCTTGAGGATTTTATTAATCACCGAGCAATTGGGAAGTTGATAAAATCCGAAAGATGGGTTGTTAACTCTGGGAACTCTTTAGAACCTTGCTCTGCAGATACAAGAACCCTAGTACACACCCTGTGGTTGGTTCTTTACCCATGCTTCATGTTGTGATCTCGAACCCTTGATCCTGTTGCATGTGTTTTGACATCCTGTTTGCATTGCATTGTATTTGATTTGCATCTTTGCATGTCTCATTGCATACGTCTGTCTGCCCAGCTACTCATTTCCAGTGGTCTCTATCTTCCAGTGTCATCTGTGAGTCGTCAAGCTGATTCCTCGACATCGATACTGGACTAGAGCTAATTACAGACGCAAGATGTCAGAGCAAGAGGCGCACAATGCTGAGGTTCGAATGGAGATCGATGACCTTAAGTCGAGCATGACTAAACTCACTGAGATGCTCCAAGTTTTGATTGCTAGGGGAGAGCAACCCCAAAGGACTGTCATCCAGGAAGTTTCAAGCGCTGATCCTCCACCAGTTCAGATGCCACCTTCAACTTAGCCAGAGTTTGGTTTGCCACGCAACTACTCTCCACCGATTGCATTTACTGCTATGGTTAGTCAGACTGCTATGCCTATCTTTCAAGCTCCTGTTTTCGCCGAGCCCAGACCCGTGGTTCATGCTGTTCCACAGACTGTTCGAGCTTCTTTCGAGAATCCCCTCTATGAGTACAATGCTGCCAGTGCTCAAGGTGAAGACCGTGAAGACTTTGTTGAACATGAAGTTGTTCGAGAGCAGTTTTAGAGCATAGAGAAGAGACTCAAAGCCGTTGAGGGTACTGATTTCTTTAATGTGGATGCAGACAACATGTGCTTAGTATCAGACCTTGTTATACCTGCTAAGTTCGTAACTCTAGATTTTGTGAAGTACAAGGGTCACTCTTGCCCAAGAGCTCATTTGGTCATGTATCTTCGCAGGATGACTGCTCATGCCAAGAATCAGAAGTTGCTTATCCACTGTTTTCAAGACAGCTTGAGTGGAGCATCACTCAAATGGTACATGGGTCTCGAGCAAAACTCTATCCATAGCTTCCAAGACCTCACAAATGCCTTCATGAAGCAGTATAAGTATAACCTCGACATGGCTCCTGATCGCCGTCAACTGCAAAACATGTCTCAGAATGATAAAGAGTCTTTCAAGGAGTATGCTCAACGCTGGAGAGAGTTGGCTTCCCAGGTTGAACCTCCTTTGGCTGAGAAAGAGTTAATCGGAATGTTCATGGATGCCCTGTCCCCAGGTTAAGGTCTTAAGAAAGGAAAAGTATCCAAGGCTGTTGAATTTTCTAATGCTGTGAAGAAATCCTACGGGAACTTTCAGAAGAAGAAGGAAGATCAGACTAATGCTGTCATGGTTGAAGCAAGAAGGCCTCGTCCCCGACCTCAGTATGTTGTTCACCCTGTTGTTGCTGCTGTTACTCCTGTGGTTGCTGCACCACGACCAACTCAAGCTTTCCAACGTCCGGCTGCAGGACAGAGCCAGTATCGCAATAGGGGTCAATTTGATCCCATTCCCATGACTTACACTGAACTTTATCCTGGTTTGGTTCAACAAGGTTTGATTACCACAAGGCCTCTGCCTCCTCCTCCAAACCCTCTTCCAGACGGCTATAGGGCTGATCTTCATTGTGAATACCATCAAGGTGGTGCAGGCCATAACTTGGAAAGTTGCTTTGCATTGAAGGCTAGAGTACAAGAGCTGATGAGGAACAAAATCCTCTCCTTTAAGGACAATCCCAATGTTCAGAGGAATCCTCTGCCAGGGCACGCCAAGTGAAGCCTCAGTCGACTTCGGCTCAGCTACTTCTTAAAGATAGGACAACTCATCCTTGTGTTTGATTAGTCACTACGCCTTGTTTCTTGTTGTTTGCATTTCCCTCATTTTGTAATAGCTGTTTGTTTTCAAATTATGTTTGTACTTTCACAATTAATGAAATGAGCACTGCAACTTTTGATTCAATTCATTTATGTTTGCTATTTACTTCTTATTGCTTCCTTTTTCATGAAAAATAAAATAAAAAATTCTCTTGTCCACTTTCTTCTGATTATGCAAAGAATGGAGGGAGGATGATGAAAACGTTATACCCATAATTGCTGTTGGTATGATTTTAAATCAAAACTTTGCTGACAATGTAAGGCATTGTTTCAGTTCCCCAAAACTCGAGAAATAAGGAAGTTAACCCCTCTTTAACCCCTTCGAGCCTAGAAGTATGAGTTTCTTTCTTTACAAATAAAAACCCGCAATTTTAACCTGGGGCAGGGTAGTTCTCAGTTAACTGGGTTGTGCATTCAATTACAAGAGCAGCATTCAAGACGCCTCTCAACAAAGTTCACAAATGTTCCTTCGCACACAACAAGCAAGTGTCGAAGATGTCTTTCAAGTCAAACGCCAATGATGATTCACTGTAATCCTTAAGCCAGGCAGTCACTAAAAAAAAGACAAAAAAAAGAAAAGAAAAGAAGAAAGAACAAGCTTGTATGACAACCAAAAGTTGTAAGGAAGCAGTGATCGCCATCTCAAGTCCATTGAATTTTGAACCATCATCGCTATCATCAGTGCAATTCCTAACTCATGGGAATTTGAGTGCATAGTTTGCGTTAACTGAGCATAGGACGGAAGTTCATCACGTAGATTGGGTGGGTACAAATAAACTTTGAGCCTTTATCCTTTGTTTCTTAAACCATGAACCAGGCCATGTTACAACCCTCGAAAGGCCTAATTGAAGCAAGGTCATTTTGGAAGCATACTACAGCAAGGTTGCGTAACCTGACTCCTAAAGATTTTTGTAGATCACTTGTTTTGGTATCACACCTTTTGCTTTACTTTTCACTCCTAAATGTCTTGAACCGCCGTGTTCAGACCAGTGATTCATTTATTTAGCAATTTGATTTTTATTTCAAAAGTTGCATGAACTTTGCATCTACCATGTTTGTACAAATACTTTTGTTTACAAACTAGCTTTCTTCTTAAGGAATTTTCAAACAATTGAGAAACTTGGTCAGTGATGCAATCAGGGGCAAGTTTCTTCCATATCCTGTTGAGAATCAGTTCAAGATTTGAGGTTTAATGGCGACTTCTCAAAATCGGTTTATACATAAGATTTTTCAAGACTCATACTGGGGCAAGCTTTCCCAATGTACAGTAAAACAATTATTTTCAAGACTCATACCGGGGAAAACTTTCCCAGTGTATAGTAGGACAATCATCTTTCAAGACTCAGACTGGGGCAAGCTCTCTAAGAGCACCATGAAACGGTCATTTTCAGAATCAGACAAGCTGAAGCAATGATCAGCTCATCTATAATAATCAGCTAGTATGGGGAAATTTACCTGAAGAATCCCCAAGCAACGCTTTATCCTTCCTACAAGGGTCATCAATTTGGATACAGTTTACCAGTGTGGCAGATAATGTGTTCAGCATCAGCATCTCTAGTCTCAAGCAGAACGACAGTGATCTCCGTGTAGAGGAATCAGTCATCCAATCTTGTCTTCCCAGAGAGTCGAACCATGTCGTCGACATCTGCATTTGCATTTGATCATATATCATCTGCATAACTCATATACATATGCATACCATGAGTGTTTTATCCTCATTTGCATTTCTCCCGAGGTTGTGTCGTTATCCACGTCTTGCCTTACCAAAACATTACCTGTCCTTTTCATTCAGTGCCATTCCTGAATGTTGTCATTCTCTTATGCATCTAATCTTGTTGATAGATGTTGGTCTTCTCTCATTCCAGTGTTATTCCTGGATCTTTATATTCTTTTACTCCAGTGCCATTCCTGGATGTCCGTCTCTTGTGATCTTCAGTGCCATTCCTGGATGACTGGTGTTTTTTTACATTCAATGCCATTCTTGAATGTAGTCTTTGTTCACACTCATCTAAAGCCATTATTAGATATTGTGAGTTATACCTTTCATTCAAAGCCGTTATTAGATGTCTGGTTTCTTTACCATCCGATGCCTTTCCGGATGTGTCTCTCTTTCTGATTTTTTTTCCAGGTCGGGTCTTTGTTCACTTTATCTAAAGCCGTTATTAGATATTGTGATCTATACCTTTCATTCAAAGCCAGTATTGGATGTCCGGTTTCTCTACCATCTGATGCCTATACAGATGTGTCTCTCTTTCTGATGTTTTTCAGATCGAGTCTTTGTTCACTTTATCTAAAGTCGTTATTAGATATTGTGATCTATACCTTTCATTCAAAGCCAGTATTGGATGTCCGATTTCTCTACCATCTGATGCCTATCCGGATGTGTCTCTCCTTCTGATGGTTTTTCAGATAGAGTCTCTGTTCACATTCATCTAAAGCCATTATTAGATATTGTGATTTATACCTTTCATTCAAAGCCATTCTTGAATGTAGTCTCTGTTCACATTTATCTAAAGCCGTTATTAGATATTGTGATTTATACCTTTCATTCAAAGCCAGTATTGGATGTCCGGTTTCTCTACCATCTGACGCCTATCCAGATGTGTCTCTCTTTCTGATGTTTTTCAGATCGAGTCTTTGTTCACTTTATCTAAAGCCGTTATTAAATGTTGTGATTTGTACCTTTTGTTCAAAGCCATTATTGGATGACTGGTTTCTTCTGCCATCTGATGTTTTTCCGGATGTTTCTTTCTCTGTCTTCTCTGGTTTTTCTTGAAGATCCCGTTTGAACTCTTCAGTATAAGAAAATCCCAGAAAATCTTTTGTTGGTGTCTATCCTTTTATTCCAAATTGATCCCCAGGGGAGATCATGTCTTCTTTCTGGTTTCATGCCTAGTAAAGAGTGTACTTTCATTTCCCCAGTGTCGTCCGGTCACCTATAAACCTGTCGTCCATCTCCTTGGACTTTTCCCTAGTGGAGAGCCCCTCTCTAGCTCCCATCCCCAGTGAGGGCCTGCAGGATTTCCTCTTTATTTTTCTATCCCCGGTGCATCCTTAGAGTCTCCCCAGTGAGTCTATCGTTGGACAGTCTGTATCCCCAGTGAGTCTTTCTCGTGAATGCTAACCTTATCCTTCCCCAGTAACCTCACCTGTGGTGGATTGCCCTTCATCCTTGGTGTTTTGTTTGTCTGCCCCTTTGCATTTAACATTCCATCATTTTCATCATATTAGAGTTCATTGCATGTCAGCATTTTTGTCCATAGCATTGCATGTCAGTGCGTCTGAGGGCAAAATTTTCGGTTATCTATATTTAAATACCTTCCACCATGATTTCATGAAGACTATCATCACTCATGTCATCCGGTGAAGATATTTAAATAGGGGCAACTGTTGTACCCCAAATTTTACCCTCCGATATTCTGATCGTTTGCATATCCTTTTCATTGGTCTCTGTTTTCGTATTTTAGTAAACATATCAATAATAATGCATTTTTTGTTAGAATTTAATTTGTTTTATTTCTTTTTTTCATTAACTATTTTCAATTATCTTTTTTATTATTTTTAGTTTTATTATTATTATTTCGTTTTTATTATTATTATTATTAGTTTTATTATCATTATTAGTTTTATTATTATTAGTTTTATTATTACTAAGCTTTATTATTATTATTATTATTATTATTACTTTTATTTTTGTTTATCTTCATGGTAAGTGGGGACCACTACAATACAAACATTTCACATGGATTGCCAACTTGAATTTATCAATGGCCAAAAAGCATTCTTACACTTCACTTATCAATGACCAAGAATCATTCTCATAAAGTCACATGGATTGCCAACTTGGATTTATCAATGGCCAAAAAGCATTCTTACACTTCAATTATCAATGGCCAAAAATCATTCTCATAAAGTCACATGGATTGCCACATCAACACTCCCACTTTATTCACACTATAAATAAGATCTCTCATTCTCTCATTTTGGACACCAGATTCACCCCACACAAAGGCTGAATACTCTCTTAATTTTCTCCCTCAATTATTCTTGCAAATTTTCTGGAGAGAAGGCTCGTCTTCATTTTTTCATAACTCGAGTCATTGAAGAGGCAGTGGATCGTCTCCACTAGGTAACATTCACCTCTTTTATTTCTCCATTTTCAAAGTACCATGATCATTTATCTATGCTGTTATCAAGTTCATTAGCATGTTAATATTTTTTTGGAAAAAGTATTATAATATCCTATAATTTTTGTTTGGTTTTATTATGAATGATGTTTAAAAGATAAGACAAAAATTCAAAAAGACAAAAAACATGCTTCATCGCCACCCTTTTATTATTTCATACTATTTTTATTTTATTTTCCATTTATTTCTTAATTTTGTTTCTCTAGTTTTTATTTTAGGAGCAATTTGAATTTTTAGTTTCAATTTATCATGTTATTTCTTGAATTCATAACTTTTTCTTTCGATTTTTATTTTTATTTTTATTTTTCACTTACGATCTTTATTTCGATTTTTAGGGCCAATGATATTACAAAATCATGACTTAGTTGATTTATGCAAAATGACTAAAAAGTCTTGATATGTATGAGGCTCATTTCTTTATTTTTGTTGGTCAATGAAAGTCGAATATCAAAAGATTATCGATCCTCCGATTAAATCTTGATCAAGACGAGACTAACTTTATTCTTCATTTTGAGTCCATTTTCTTTACTTTAGGCAGATGACATTGCACAAATCTTGACTTTGATTATTTCAAATCAATAAAGTCTTGATAAATATGAGGCCACTTTTTACTTATTTTTATTGGTTGATGAAAGTAAAAAATCTAAGATTATCGATTTATCGATTAAATCTTGATTAAGACAAGACCAACCTTATTTTTTTCATTCCGGTTTCATTATCTTTATTTTGGTCGATGACATAACAAACTTCATGGTTTGGTTGACTTCATTGAATCAACAAAACTTTGACCAATATGAGACTGCTTTCTCTTTATTTCAGTTTCATTCACTTTTTAGTCGATGAAAGTCAAGAATCATTGATTATCGATTCCTCGATTAAATCATGATTAGGACGAGATTAATTCTATTTCGTGTTCTTAGCAAGAAAACATAACATAACACAAACTTAGCAAGAGGTTCCTGTAGAGTACTACAGATACTTAGGGTGCTAATACCTTCCCTTTGTATAACCAACCCCCGAACCTTAGATCTTCCCCCTTTAGGTTTTTTAACGATCTTGAACCTTTCCTTTGGGATAAATCAAAGTCGGTTGTAAAAGAAAATGATGCAAGTTAAGTAATAGCTTGTTATCTGATGTTCACCGCAACAACCAACAAAAGCAGTTGCCAAAACACTTTATGAGCTTTGGACTGGGGGAAATCCTAGTCTCAAACATTTTCATGTGTGGGGATGTTCAGCTGAGGCAAGGCCTTATAGGCTTAATGAAAAGAAATTGGACTCTCGAACAGTGAGCAATTACTTTTTTTGCTATTCTGGAAGATATAGGGGATACAAATTTTATGATCCCAAATTCAATTCAATTTTTGAGACGGGAATGTCGTAACCCGAAATTTGACCTCCTTTTTTCCTTTTTGCATAAGCATGTGCATTCGCATCGCCGGCATACGTATTAGCACATTTTTTCTCTTTGATTTTGTTGCAGGAATATTCAGGTTTTCGAAGCCCGATTAATCGCATCCTCACAAGGTCATCACATCCTCAAAATAAGCACAAAATAATGGATTCCATGGTTATTCATTGAAGCAAGAGGTGGAAAATCGAAACCGGGGATTCAACACTTGTTCTTCAATCATTTTTCAAGAACCTTTAACCATTTCAGACATTTCTCACACTTCACTCTAAATTCTCTCACATTTTCTTCTTCATCATCACACCCCTTCTTAAGAAAAAACGTTTAAGATAAAAATGGCTCCAAAAGTTCAAACACGTCCTCCTTTTGTTGTTGTCATTGAAGAACCAATTTACATCCATGATCGCACCTACATTCCTAAACCTTCCATGGAGGATAAAAGAAGAAACTGCTGGTACATCAATGCTCTGATTCCCTACTCCATTGCAGGTACCACCTCTGTTTTCATGGGTCCACTCCCTAGACGTATTAAGAAGCCCCAAGTGCTGAAAGATTTATTTCCTTACTTTCCTGATTATGAACCCTTGGTGTTCGTGGATGCCCCCTTTGACTTCAGCTTCTTCAAGAATATGGTCTTTTATTCTTCTCCTCCGACTGAGGAAGCTTCTTACATCCAATGGTTAGATAGGGTTCAAGAAATGAAGAAATGTTTTTGGCAAGGATTTGAGCATATTTGACCTAATCTAGCTGTCACGAGTTAGTCCCAAATACAACTCTCACATGCTCATTGCAACCATGTGCTTTTAGGATAGCGCAACCAACATATTTCACCTTCCTTGTGGGATGATAACCCCCACACTTTTCGAAATTGCTACTATTGTTGGCCTTCGACCAGTTGGAGAGGCCTTTGATCCTTCAACCAAAACAAGAACAAATCTTGGGTTTAGCTTCACCAGAACTGCTTACAGCTATTTCATCAAAGATCACCAGGCTTCAATAGATCGAGTATATGTCCATGAACACATTTCTTTCCTAAACTACTAGCTTTCTTGATATGTTTTTATGCTCTATTTTTTCAGGTGCCTAAGAAGTATGTCCCTTTGGCCACTCAAATCCATGAAAGAAGGAAAATCTTCCTCAACAGATTGATTCTATGTGGCTTGTATGAATCTTTGGGCTTAGCCTCCCAAGACCTGAAAAAAAAAAGAACAAATCCTAAGAGCCTTCAGGTAGTTGGCCCTATTTGGCTTCTGCAATTATGGCTTAATGCCACTTTCGAGCCTTCCCTAAAAACCAGGATTCCTCTTAACTCAGACGTAGAGGCCGAAGGTTTAAGGGTCGCCCAACTTATTCCCAGTGGTGGCAAAGTTGTGTCTAGGGAGGTATTTAAGACTTACTTCAAAATGTGTTATAGGTATAAGAGATTTACTTTAACTTAGCACCATTTTCCATTCGATAGTGTAGACATGAATGGTTCAGGAAACCATTTCCTAATCCTTCTCGCCAAGAAGAAAAAAATACATGTTATTTTGCTTGCATGCTTCCAACCCAACATTCTATGAATAAAGCTTACCTCCTCAAAGTCAATACTAAGAGTAGCTTCTTACCATCCAAACTTGGCATCCATGCAATTTGATTTGAGCCAACTGCTGCCTAAAAGCTTTGTTCCTCAAGCGAAAGCCTCTTTCTTTTCTACCGACACACCCAACGAGGGGTGGCTGGAAAAATTGCCACAAATTTTTTAAAAGGAAAGAGGTTTTACTCTGCTTCTTTGAATTTTCGCTCTCTTACCACTGCACCCAAGAGTTTGAGGAATAGTTGGCGCTCCATTACGCCAATGTGCCAGATCATACACTCATGGCCTAACGCTTGGTCGATGCTTTCTTTTTCTTGAGGGAAACATGTAATCTTTGGCCGAGTAGCTCTAAAGTGATACTCACCTTAATTTCTTCTCGGATTCTACTGCATTCGTTGTCTACCTATTATAGGTGTTCCTTGCAATCCAAAGGCATCGATTATTGGCTCTCAATGCACCAACTCTGCCGGAATTTCACAAGTAAAAAGGGTATTTTTTATTATTTTCTTATTGGCATCCTAATTTGTTTTGTTCCTTCAAGATCGAAAGAAAACATAGACCTATTCTACTGAAGGCCCTTCAAGGACAAAGCAACTAAACAAGGATGGCGATTCCTCCACCAAAGAAACTCTGGTTTGTACCTTCTCTTCTCCTATTCTTATTTGAATTCATATGTTAACCTATTTAACATTGTTGAACCATGTTACTCTCCTCAGAAAGTAAGTGAGTTTGACACTAGGGACGAGAGTCTGCAATCTCCTCCCCTTATCCCTCCAAAACATCAGACGGCCACGACTATCAAAATTGTTGATGCCAACTTTGTAGAACGAATGGAAGGGATCACCCCTTATGAATGGTTTAGTCTTTGATAGAAAAAGAAGAAAAAAAGGGCCAGGTAAAAACATGTTACAGTTTTTGATGATGTGGGGACTGAGGAAAACAAAATTCCTCTAATGAAAAAGAATAAGAAAGATAGCATCACTCCTCGACAACTAGTTCAAAATCATAGGAGTACACCTTCAATCCATTACTTAGCCTCTAATAAGGTAACTTATTACCTTGTTCCCTTTTATACTTTTGTTTTTGAACTATATGCTAATTCAAAATCTTCATTTGGGAAGTCTGTCAATGTTGATCCTGCAAAACCTAATACACAACCAGATACATCATGTAATCATGTTGATCTTTCAAGCATCAAACACACAACGCCTTCGATGACCACTTCATCGTCTGTCAATATACATAGTGATGCTGTGAATGGCAGAGTCGTCGATCAAACAGGACAACCTACTAAAGGGACTTTATAGCCAATTGCAGAAACTGCTGAAAGTCTAGCTAATGAGTATCCAACTAAAAGATAGGGTCGACCTACATGAAGTTTCTGAATTAGAGGCAAAAGCCAATGTCAAAAAAAAGATGGCAAATTTGGAGGCTAACATCTTATCCTGGACTCAAAAAATAAATCGGTTGTAGTTGAAGATTGATACATCGGAGAAAAAGAAGGCAGAGATAGATGCTTCTGAGTTATCTTTTTCGAAGAGAAAATAGTCGAAACAGCCAACATTGGCATAAAGAATGCAAGGAACGCTCTTCTACTAGAAGCAGAGATGAGCAAGATGAGAGTTGTTGACATCTTGGTCGACAAGAAGCTCGAGCACATAGGACTACACTTTGAAGAGTTGAGGAGCAAGCTGAAGTCTTCAGGATGATGTTGTTTGTTTTCTTTATTAATGTACTTCAATTATTATAAAGACTGACATTTTTTTGGCATATTTAATATACTTATTTGGCAACTTTTGCACCTTATCTTGATATTTTAACTTCCTATAACATAGACTTATACTTCTTTAAGTATTTCCAATTTACTCGTATTATTCGACTGTCAGAACTTAATTCCTCAATCTAAGAAGTGTTATTTGAAAACACTTGGTTAATTTTAAATGGGCCCTCCCAGTTTGGTGACCATTTCCCTAAGGCTTTATCCCTTCGATCCATAGGTAATATTACCTTCCATACATAGTCACCGACTGAAAAGACGTTCGACTTAACCTTTTTATTATACACTTTACCTTTTTATTAACTGTTGACCAATTCGTCCATCATTATGCTCCAATAATGATCAGAAAGGGTCTATCTTTTCCTTTGAGTTCTTACTAATTGTAAGTGTATCTCAACATGCAACACTGCATCATGTCTAAAAGTTAGTTGAAAAAGCATAGAGTTAGTTGCTTCCTTAGGGGATGTTCGACAGGCCCAAAGCGCTTGATTCAACGTCTTATGCCAATTCTTTGACTTCTGGCCTACAAGTTTTTTGATCAAGCCAATTATGATTTTGTTTGAAGCCTCGACTTGACCGTTTGCTTGGGCATAGTAGGGTGTAGAGGTCAGAAGCTTGATTCTTGATTCTGAGGCAAACTCAACCATTTTTCGACCAGTGAAAACTGATCCTTGGTCTATGGTTATGGTATTAGGAATCCCAAATCTACATATGATGTGACTTTGTATAAAACTAATTATAGCATCTTGGTCGACATTCACCAAAGGCACAACTTCAACCCATTTGGTAAAATAGTCAATGACTAAAAAAAATATAATTATGATTCTTAGATGATGTCAGCCTAATCTCACCTATCAATTCTAAATCCCGGCCTCTAAATGATCATGGTTTGGCTATTGTGTGTAGCTCACTAGCTGGGACATATTGGATCCTTACATGCTTTTGGCATTCCTGACACCCTTTGGTGAATTATATACAGTCTTTCAACATTGTGGACCAATATACTCCTTGTAAAAACAACAACCACTTCATCTTGTAAAATTGGAGGCTGACCAAAAAAATTCTAAGAAAAGTAAAATTAAGAGACTAAAAAGCTTAATTTTAAAATAGGGGATCAAAAAGTTAAAAACATTTAAATAGTAGGATCAAAAGTGTATTAAGTTTTATAAATATTATTTAAAGATAATAAAATGTATAGACTCGACTTATCCATGTCAACTCATAAAATAAAAATGATTTAAAATATTAATCTCGGCTAGGTCATGTCTAATAAAACAGTTAAATTAATTTATGAAAACAAAACAATTAGTATTGGCTTAGCCTAGTCTAACTCATTAAATAAAAATAATTAAAAAATAATTAAAATTTTATTGGGGGCTTAGTCGTGTCTAATGATCAAATAAAAATAATTTTAAAATTACAATAAAAATGGTTGTTAGCGAGGGTTAAGCACAATGACAATTACAAGTGTGAGTTGTGGATATACTCACATTTGAGGGGATGTTGAAAAAAACAAGTGTAAGTTGAAACTGTTGAGAAACAAATGTGATAAAGTCTCACATTGATTAGAAAAATAGAGACTTGATCGTTTATATGTGAGAGAACCCACACATCTACCACCTTAAGTTTTTGAGTGAATATGTGGTGTGTCTCTCACAAAATATGTTATTCATAACCAAACGTTAGTTTGTCCAGTGGTGATTGACGTTAGGCTTGGTAGAAAGGATTACGGTTCAACCTCTTCAATTGTGATTGGAAGGGGGTTGAAACCACTTGATGCCAAAACTCATCTCAAAACCGAATTAGTGGAACTAGTAGGTCGGATTCTAATTATAAAATAAATAAAAAAAGTAAAAAAAACACGTTATTTATAAAGAAATACATCAATATAAATGCTCTATCGTATTTAGCACAAACCAAATTGATGACCCAACCACATCTACTAGAAGGACACACATAATTTTATCTATCAGATGAAGATGATATGAACCTTTAGAGTGTGTTCAGATGAAACATTTTAATGAGGAAAAGTAAATTTTTGAGAGAATTTAAAATGACTTGATCAAAATCTATTATTTGGATAAAAAAAATATAAAGAATTGTTAAAATGATGTAAATTTATGAAGTATTTTATTCAAATTAAACTTAAGGAATTTCAAATGACACCAAAAAATAAAGAATTTGAAATTACTCCTTCACTCTATATCATGCAATTGTTAAATTGTTTATTATTAATTTTTCAATATTTGCAAGATGATCCTCATATTTTAAGAAAATTTCAAAATTCACCCCTAAAATTTTTTAAAAGTTGCAAATAAATCCCTAAATTTTTTAAAATTTTATGAATTAGTTTTTTTAAATGTTCAAAAATTGCAAATTGATCTCTATTTTTCATATTTTAAATTTAACTCAAAAGTTGTAAAATTTAAGAAAATGATTTTAAAAATTTAACAATGAATCATTTTAATACTTCATCCAAACAAAAAAAAATTTAAAAACGAATAAATTTCAATTGAATAATTTAAATTGCTTAGCGTTTTAAATTCCTTAAAAAATTTCAATTATCTCGTTCAAACACACTCTTAAAGATTTCAAGTAAACGAATCATATACGTGGAGTTCAGATCCTAAGTGAAACATTTTCCCATCTATTTAGCTGCCTTTTCACAACTTTCTTAATTGTGTTGTGTTTGTTGTGCCCTTGCTAACTACCCCTCCCTCCAAAACAATGATACCAATCATGTGATTCAATGGAGGCTTTCACATGCATTACCGTTATCTTACCTCCCTTTTCCTTTTTATTATTACTAATTTCATTATTATGGGACCATGAATATGATTTGGTTGGGGTTCACATCAATCGTTGTGTCTGTCGCACGTGATCAAACACAACAATATGGTTTTTTATTTGACCAATCCAGGGTAACTTTTTCAAAACTATAGACCATCCTCACAATAAACCTACAATATTAATATTAATTACCATGCATGGTTAAGATACACACATTGATCACAACAACATGTGGTTTACTGGCTTCTATGCAAATGGATGGAATTTATTATTAAGGTAGTAACATAATTGATGAGTGAATGTAAGTTTAGGCATAAACATAACAAAAACCGATCATAGAATAGAAATGGTTGAGAATGCGGATAAGTTGCGTACACGTAACGGTGATACACTATTACTATTAGTAGCAGCTTCGGAGGCTGGAAAAAGCTATTGTAGTCGCTTACTATATATAATACACTAAACAAAGAAAAAGCTATCTTAAAAATTTGTGAAGAATTGAAAAATAGACTATTTGATAGTAGAATGTTAGAAGATTATATCAATATTTTAATATGGAGAGATAAATTTGAAAATGTTCCTTAAATTTCACGTTGCATGTTAATTGAAAAAAATGTAGTAGTCTCATATTACTTAGGTAAGATATCTTAACTAACTCTTTCATTATATAAAAGAAAATTACTTGTTTCATTCCAAAACACATTAAAAAAAAAAATTGTTGAATTTTTTCTTCACTATCATAATTTTGCATCTTTTGAAATATCGAAACGCTAACTTCTCCTCCTTTATTTTTACTCGTTGAATTTTTCGAGAATTTTTTTGAATTCTCTTTAAAAAATTATTTTAATTTTTCCTTATTTGAGTTGAGAAATTATAAAGTAGTGATTTTTGGATTCTCTTTTGAGAATTGATTGAATTTCTTATTTTGAGTGGTCAAATGACCATTATTGAATTCTCTTTGAAAATTATTTGAATTTCTCAACGTTTGAGAAACTATTATAACTGGACTATATACTAGATACTGCGAGTGGTACTTATATCATATTTGATCAATTTTGAATCATTAAAGGGTGTATTTCTAGACTGATTATCTACCGTGCAAATAGCAATCGTACAATATAAAACTAAGTTGTTTTATCCTAGAGGCGTTGTGGTAGTTAGACTGCTTTGAATATTTTTGGGCAATGTTGTGAAATGTCTTAAAGAGAGCGAACTGTTCCGCGACTCATTCCGATAATTTTTTCTGTGGCTATTTTCAAAATCCAAAACAACAATTTTAAGACTTTCGAAAAACTGTCATTGCTACCGAAGAAGTTATGGGTAATTCTATGATCGGTGTCTCTGACAAATCATTTAAGATTGAGGGTTATCACTTCAAACGTTGACAAGTTAAGATGAAAATTTTCTTAACCTTAAAGAAGGTTACCCACGTTTTGATTGAGGACATTCTTGTTGTTCCTTCTGGATCAACCGAACAAATTAATGGTAACAAAATATGAATTCAGACGAAATTGTTAACTTGTCTGAATTAGACTCTCTTGCAAAAACTAAAGCAAGTGATTTACATCTCAGAAAAAGAAATATCCATTTGGAAAGATAATGATTATCTTTGCAAAAACCACACTCTGAACGATCTCGCTGACGATCTGTAAGATTACTACAGTAATTGCGGGACTACTAAACAGGTATGAGATGCTATGCAAAAGAAATATGATATTGAAGAAGCTGGAACAAAGAAGTATGTCGTAAACCGCTACTTAAAGTATCAGATGGTATAAATGAGAGGTCCGCGGAGGCTCAGTATTACGAACATCAAAAGATTTCTTATAAGATCATCACAAAATGTATGTATTTAGATTAAAAAATTCAAATTACCTTTATTATTGACAAATTGACCCCTTGATTAAAAGTTTTTTAAAATTTTGTTTCACCACAAGACAAAAGAATTTTTAATTGAGAGTCAGATTATTTGCCTTCGAGTTGAAGAATAATCTCAGAGACAAAATCAAAAATAAAAGTCTTGGTTGTTTCAAACAACAAAAAGAAATTGAGTGAAGTTCTGAAGCCATTTGGAAAATGATTAAAGAATAAAAACTGCAATGTTGTGAACCAAATTAAGAGTGTGAACCCTTCAAGGGCCCTAATTACTCCAATTGATAGGCAACAACCACCACCATTTAGAAATGACACTGATGTTTTCTCTTGGTTCAATTGGAAAAGTAGGTTATATGATTAAGAAATGTAAGATCATAAGTAAATTATTGCTTTGATCACTGAAACCAACATGATTGGTGAATCTGGTAGTTGGTGGTTAGACATTTACTTATCTTGTCGTGTATGTTATGGTCGTGCAATGTTCAAAGCATACACAAATATAATAGTGTAATTGGAAGCTGCCCACACCACTAATATTGTCGATACTGAAGAAGTGGAGTAGAGTCCACCTCTAAAAAATACTTTAATCTTGAAGGATGTAATGCGTACTTCAAAGAATATAAAGAATTTGGTTTTTGGTTTTCTTCTAAATAAGGCGGGGTTTAGTCATTCTATTGGGGTAGATTTGTACATCATCACTAAAAATGATATTTTTGTGAATAAGATTAAAAATCAATTTAGTAAGAAAATTAAGAGGCTTCGTATTGATAGATGAACTAAGTATGAATGGTAAAGCAGAAAGAAAGAATAGAACTCTTACTGAGCTTGTTGTAGAAATCATGTTAAATTCTGGTGTTGCTCTTCATTTGTGGGGGAGAAATTTTGTTGATTGTTTGCTATGCCCTGAATAGAGCTCCCAAGTTTAAAAATTAGATATCTCGTCATTAGATGTTAAAGAAAAGACAACCAAACTTATCTTACTTTAGAACTTAGGGTTGTCTAGATTATGTTAGAATTTTGGATCTGAAGTGAGTTAAACTCGCTAGTAGAGCCTATGAATGTGTATTCAATAGGTATTGCGGCAAACAGTAGGGCATATAGGTGTTATGACCTAAATGCTAAAGTGATCATATAATCAAATGATGTTGAATTCTATGAAGACAATTTTACTTTCAAACTAAGAAATAGTGGGGGTTATAACACCCCGATTTTTGAGTTGTTGTTTTAATTGATTTATTTGTATTTTAATTTAATTATTATGTTGTTGTGGTTAATTAAATAGGAAGCTTAGGGTGTGTATGTCCTTGAGGTGGGAGTGTGGAGAGGGAGTTAGATGTTGATATAACTAATTTAAAATTATTTTAATAATTAAAATAATAGTAATTTATTTGATTTTTTTAATAAAATTGAGGAAATAGAGAATTTGGGTCAAAAGTGGAAAATAAGAAAAATAGAAGGGAGGAAAAAGGAAATAGAGGATTCGTATCATTTTTAATGGCGTCCCATATACCCTTGTCAACGATGTTGACATAAATACGCATACAAACTTTACAATAGCCATAGATTTTGCCAGTGAAAATTGGTGCTATATTGTACGCTTCCTTAGGTTCGATAGTCATTCAATTAAAAAGTAAATCTTAAGCATGGAATAAAACGGCGCTCTTGATACCACATGTTAGACGATAGGCTTCGATCTAGGGGGGGTGAATATATCACAAATTCAAAATCAATCTTTTAAAAAATGGTTTTCAAAAGTTTTATGGCAAACCGGAAACAACCCGAATCAAATCGTCTAACCGAACCTCTATCCAAAAGCTTGGATATGTGTAAAGGTACACAATTGAATGATAATGAACACAAATTGTTCAACAATGATTAATCAAAAAACAATTAAATGTTAAGTTATACGTAAAGTTTATTTCCAATTATCAAAAACACACAAAAACACAAATAGACAATTTATCAAACACTTTGTGTGTAATTGATATCTTTTGGAAATTTAGTTTGTTTTGTTGATTAATGTCATACCCCAAATTTGTCCTACCTGTATATAACTTATCATCTGTACATCCATCCACTAACCATATTCAGAAAATTCAAAAATATATTATTTCTGGTTGTTGTAGTGGTTGAGGTTTAATGGTCAAACAAGTTAGTTTTAGGATCAAGGTTTGGTTGTGATTGATTCAAATGATGTGCGTGAAAATCCAACCAGGGTTCGTATCAGGCAACTCACATATGTGTTGATCAAGTTATCAGGCAGTGTTGAATTCAATGGTTTCATAGTTTAGAGATTATGAAGGACCAGATCATTTCCAATTTAGGGCTTTGGTGCACTCTATGAATTTAATTCAAGCGTAGTGGTGGATTGAGAGCAGTTAAGGTCAAAAAATCAATTATCACAAAAGTTCATTCTCAATAAACCCATAGTTTTTGTTTTACAATTGAAAAAAGGGTAAGAAGCTTCTTTCCACACATGATTTTATGCGCATCATGGATACCAAGCAAGACAATGTTCACACATATTTCACACTATACAAGCATTACCAAGAGAGAAAGATACAAAAAAAAAACAATTATACTGTTAGCCACAAAAAGTCCAACGCATACTACCAAGGTGCATCACAATACATATACCTTCTAAGTAGTACATACATAAACCATGGCCCACATGAGCTGATTACAAGTTAATTTGTTATCTTTCCAAATAAATCCTCAGCGAGCCATTACACAAATTGTCATAATAAACCTACAGCCAGTGTTACAAATTAATTCAAAACCATATCCACATGAGGTCCCACATAACCAATTCACCATGAACCAGTACGGAAACTCACCACAAAACCGTCGATTCATGCAACGCATCCACACCCTCGGTTAAAACTCAACCTGCAAACTTTCAGCAAAGCAAACCTTGATCCCACACAATTGGTACCTCCCAAAACGTCATGAAATCGTCTCACAAAGAAGCGATAATTCACCCACCCAAAACGTCAAAAAAATCGCAAAAACGACATTCCAATTTCATCACAACAATTCTTTCTCATCATTCCACAATTACCCTCATCTCTTCCTATAAAACAGGACCCTCCTCTCCCTCATGGGACAAGCTCCACAACCACCAAAAACTCTGTCGAAATTCCTTCATAAACCTCCAAAACCGAGTCTTTATCAATCCCTTACCCGACAACCCTTCAACCGAAATCCCTCTATTTTTCGTTCAACTCAATCGACCTTCATTTTTTCAACCTGTTTCTCTTCATCCCCTTCAAAACCTTCACCAACATCAACACAGAACCCAACTCAACCCTAAAACCAGAAAAGATCTAGAAATTAAAACCCAGAACTAAGAAAGAGAAGAAGGAGAGTGAGAGCAGAATCGAAGCAGAGCGAAGAGAGACGAAGGAGAACAAGGTTGAGTTTCCGTCGCGACGTATTCTTCCTTTTGTGAGGCGATGTGTTTGAACGTTTCTTCACCTTACCCGTTTTTCATTTTGACTTTTCAAAATGAGGGTTCCTTGCTGTTAATTTAGTGTGCTTTTTTGTAGAATGGTGTTTTGTTTTTATGCTATTAATTAGTTTTAAAATAAAATATGATTGTTCTAAGGATAAGGCTGGTACTTCTTTTTGTTTTAAAATCATTTGGTTTTGTGCCTTGTTGTTGATGTTAAGATGCTGATGACCCTACGTGGGCTTGACAAGCTGCTTCCTTAATTGTTGCTTTTGCTGGTTTGTGGATGAATGGGCTTAAGAAGGCCCATAATGATTCCAATATTATGGATTCACCACACATCCATCACCCCTAATTTGTTCAGCGCACCTTTTCCTTGTTATTGTTGCCTTAATCTTCTTTAATTTGTTTTGAAACTTCTTTTTAATCTTGATTTACTTCATTTATTTTATTTCCTTTTCATCTTAATTTCCGTTTTTGACACTATTTCATTTTCTACTTTTTGGGCCAATGATATAACAAACATCTTGACTAGTTGATTTATTCAAATCGATCTACAATCTTGATCAATATGAGGCCATTTATTTTTTCTTTTTATTGGTCGATGAAAATCTAAAACCAAAGATCATCGATTTAAGATCTTGGTAAAGATGAGACCTTTTTTATTTTCGATCTCTTTTCAATTTCCATTTCATTTCTTATTATCTTATTTATTTATTTTTCTTTTTTATCGGTCAATGAAAATCTAAAACCAAAGATTATCGATTTATCGATTTATCGATTTAAGATCTTGGTAAAGATGAGACCTTTCTTATTTTCGATCTCTTTTCGATTTCCATTTCATTTCTTATTTTCAATTTTTGTTGGTCAATGAAAGTCAAATATCATAGAGTATCGATTTCTCGATTAAATCTTGATTAAGACGAGACCACTTCGATTTGTTTTCTATTTCCATTTCATTTTTATTTCGCATTTTCTTCTATCTTCTTTTTCATTTTCGATCGATGAAGTCTTTCTATTCACGAATGTTGATTATTGAAGCGATTAACCTTCATTATTTCAAATCTGTAGTGAGTGATCATCGAGATCTCTTTCTATACTTTGGGATGGTGATAGGTTACCTTCGATTAATCGACGAAAGTTTGTGATTAAGACGAGATCTTCACCTTTTCTTTTCGTGTGGTACAATTTAATTGGAGAATGATCCTCAATATCATTTCTCCATCGTGTTTTAGCACAAAGATAAAATTGTGCATCCTCCTATAGTGTGATCTTCGTCATAGATCGTGCTACGATGGTTTAACGATACATGTCCCGTATCATTTGCTCCTAACAACTAATCAACTAACAATTAACTTTACTTTCCGTCAATGTTACCTTGCTTTATATTCTTGTTCACATTATCTTGTTCATATTCATATTATTCATATCATATTCATATCTTGTTCATCTAACCATTTTCTTTGTTCATACCTTAATCAAAACACACTAAAAATATCAAAACAATAAAAGACTAATTGGTGGACTGTTGGTTACTATCCTTTGCTTGGAGCTTTTGTCCGACTCTTGCTCAAGGTTTAGTTTAGGACACCTCGCATACACACGGCTTCCTCTTGGGCTACCTTACAATGATACCTTTTATTTCATGTCATCCCATGTACTTTACATGTACCCCTCTCCCATTCCGATGTGCGCATTCGTGTTTTCTTTTTATTGTGGTTTGTTTACTAGGAGTAACCCTAGGGACTAGAATAGACAACCCATTTTCAAACTAATTCTCGATTCGTCATCGAGCCATTTTCAAAACAACCTCTTTTCAACCAAACCCTCGACTCGTCGTCCATCCATTTTCAAACTAACATCTTCGCATACAAATAAAACCTTGATCCAATGTCAAGCGGATTTTCACAAATAAACTTCAAAACAACTAACAACTATCGCAACTCTTTTCAAGGTGGAAAATGGGGGTTCAAGTCTTTGATCTCTCTTCGGTTGTTTAGGTGCGGGTTCTCTTACTCGTGTGTGAGCAATTGACGCCTTTAAAACAAACCAACTCTCCCTTTTGTTTCGTGGGCGTACCACGAACTACGGCTGCTCTGATTCTTTACTCTCGTCCGAGTAAAGATACGTTGGCACAAGATTGTGATGATCTTGGCGAGCACACTAGCATCTTTTTCCGTCAAACCCCGTAGTCGTACTATGATTGTTCTGATTACTCATTCTCGTCCGAATGAGCATACGTAGGCACAAGATTGCGATGATCTTGCCGAGCACTCTATCCTTAAGCCACCCACTTTTCTCCTAGCATCTTTTCCCCTTTATCTTACCTTTTCGCATTTATTTTTGAGAAGAAAACAAACAAACTTAGCAAACAAGTATCGCGATTTGAATCAAGTGGTTCCCGTTGAGTACAACGGACGTGAGGGGGTGCACGTACCTTCCCCTCACGTAACCGACTCCCGAACCCAGAATGTGGTTGCGATGACCACGTTCTTACCCCTCCTTAAAGGTTTTCTCGATATTTTCCTTTCCCTCTTTTGGGATAAATAAAGTTCGGTGGCGACTCTGTAGAACCTTTCCGCGCCTTTTGTGCAAGGGTCGTGTCTTCGATTAAGCGATTTTTTTGAGGTGCGACAGCTGGCGACTCTGCTGGGGACAATTTGCTCCATGCAAGAGAGAGTCAAGCCTATCTTGATTCGAATCGTGAGTTCGTTAGTTTTGTTTGTTTATTTTCTTCTCGTTTGCTTACTTACTTGCTTTCCTATTTCCTTATCTGTGTTACTTTTTGTGACATTGTTGGGTTGTTCTTATATTGGGAACTTTGTGAGATAGTGATCGGTGATTTTTATGCATTATTTTACCGTTAATTTTAGTTAGTTTTATTATATGTTTAATTGAATTTTATTCCCGTTTACCGCTTTTTATGCTTGTTTTGTATCTTTTCAATGTTTTGAGGTTCAGATAAGCATTCACGAGGAATCGGAGCAAAAACCAGGAAAAAGCGCAAGAATTCAGAGAAAGTTGCATGTCCGTGTCAGGATGCCTGGACCAAAAAAATTAGCAAACATAAAATATATTGGGCAACCAATTCTCTCATCTATACTATGTTATAGTTCTCTTCATTAGCTTTCCGACGCTTCAAACGGGGACAAAAATGGACTTACGAATCAAAAGTTATGATCGAAACAATTTCAGTTAAAAAATCCCGTAAGCTGACACGATCGCCCGTGTTGGCTGACACGGCCCGTGTTAGCAGGTGACGCTGATTTCATGATTTTTTTTCATATTTTCGTCATATGTTAAGCTGTGGGGGCGCTTTGGGTATTTCCAACCGATCTGAGTGATTTCTACTATTTAGATGAGTTTTGGCAAGGAAAAAAGGGGACTTTTTGGACGGGAGAAGAATTTCACGATCAAGATTGGAGAGATCAAGGTTTTCGAAAGGTGAAAGGTTTTCATGAGCGGAAGCAATTTAAGATCAAAAGTCATCCAAATTCTTGTAATGTTTAATCTTCATTTTGTAATAATCTGTTTGAATATTATGAGCGGCTAAACCCCCCAATGCTAGGGGGTGTCCCTGAATTGCTTTTGTATTGACTATGTTTCCTTTTATTCTATGAGATAAGTGTTTTTTATTAATCTATTTTATTTTGCAAAGTGCTTAATGCTTTTTTTATCTGACCAATGTAATTTGATTTACAGTTAAAGTTTAGGTCGGACAAACCAACTTAACACTTTTTGCAAAATAATATTACAGTAGATATTGCCTAGGAATAGGGATACCCTGTAGTAACCGTAATAATCTTGTTAAAAACACAAAGCTTGATATCCATCCTAAACTGCTAAGGAATTAAGGTATAGGATGAATACCAAAGGTTTTTCTGGCTAAGGAATTAGGGAAAAACATTCTTAGGATTCGGTAAAGGTTCGTTTAAAGCATTGTCTCCTCGAATAAGGATTTAGGTTAGTGCAAACCAATTCATACACCTTACCCTGGCATGCTCTCTTATATCTGTCCAAAGTCAATTTTATTTTTCTTCTCTATTTTCTCATTACCGTTATTATTTTCTTAACAAACCAACCACCAAGTGCTTTTGTTTAACTAAAATAAAACCAGAACTCTATATCGTCAAGCAGTCCTTGAGATCGACATTCGGGGAAATTCCCTTTTATTACTACATCGGTTAAAATAGTACACTTGCTATTTTTTCGATCAGATGGCTCCACACCCGAGTCGAGAAAAACCCTAGGATTAGGATGGTGGTTGTGTAGTGGAGGCTTCTGTGGTCTCTTCTGCGTGAGCCAAAGCGAAAACCCCGCTTGGAGTAGACTCCCTTGGAGATGTTATCGTTTCGATGTTCCTTCGTCGCGATGGTAATGTTTTCGAGCATGAGTCGTTGATCCCAAGGACCATTAACCCATTTATCCATGGTGGTTGGTAGTGTTAACTCCTTGTGGGTTAATGCGAACGCCCTAATTAGATGAGATCCCTCGAACGTATTACTTCCTGACAGTAATATTTTCGACCTCGATCTAGGATTCTGAGAACCCTACTTAGAACCCGTGTGTCGATGGTTGTGTAGTGGACGCCTCCGAAGAGTCTTTCTCGTGGGGAAAAAACGAAGACCTCACCTAGACGAGATTATTTCGAGGATATTATAATCAGATGTCTCTTCATCTTGGTTATAATGTGTCGAAATATATCCATAACTATAGGCACCTACCCGTCTTAGAAACCTACCCGTGGGCTTTCTTGATCCTAGTTGTGGTTCTTGACCCGTTCCTCCGGCCAACCTCAGAATCCGCTGAACCTGTGATCTGCAATCCTGGATCTTGCGTCTTACATTGCATCTCATGTCATTGCATTGCATCTGTTACGCATCTTGCATTACATTTTCAACCTCAGAATCTCACTTCAACTTCCTTCCTTCTCCAGTAAATCAAGCTGATTCTTCGACACCAGTACGCAACTCGAGCCAATACCAGACAAATGATGGAGCAGATTCAACAAGAGCAAGTCGTCTTTAGAGAAGAATTGGACTCTATCAAAGGAAAGATTGACCAGATTCTTGAAGCCATCATGATGGCCAGAAAAGAAGAAGAACTGCGTGAAGCCGCTGCTTCCAACAACAATGTGCTTGTGCAAGGGTCAACCTCAGGGCACTCAGTTCCTGTTCCCAACCCTATCAATTATGGGATACCAATGAACTTCACTCTTGCCGCTGAAGGAGCCACTCCTCAACCACTTCCAACATCTGGAGTTACTGTTGGAGCTATTCCGCAAGCCCAACCTGTTGTCACTCAGATTCCTATTCCTCATGCTGAAGAAAATCTGCTAGATCAGTATGATGAGGTACATAACTACCATGCTCTTATCCCAATTGTTAATCCTACTGCTGCTCAGGATTCTGAAGCCATCAAAATGTGTCGTGATCTAGCTGAAAAAATCCGAGTCATGGAGGGGCGCAACTCAACTTCTTTGAATGCTCTGGAAATGTGCTTGGTGCCAGATGTTGTCATTCCTCCCAAGTTTAAAGTTCAAGAATTCTCGAAGTACAAAGGTCTCAGTTGTCCTCACATCCATCTGAAGATGTACTGCTGCAAGATGGCTGCCTATGCCAAAGACAAAAAGCTGATGATCCGTTGCTTCCAAGACAGCTTGTCTAGGGCATCACTCGAATGGTATATGCTGGAGCGTACCAATGTGCGCACTTGGGCTGAGCTAGCTGATGCATTCGTCAAGCAATACAAATACAACACCGACCTTGCTCTGAATCGTACTCAACTTCAGAGTATGGCTCAAAAGGATAACGAATCCTTTAAGGAGTACGCACAATGCTCGAGAGAGCTAGCTGCAAGAGTGCATCCACCTCTGGTTGACCGTGAACTGATTGACATCTTCATGGGTACCTTGCAAGGCCAGTACTACGAGAAGCTAATTGGTAGTGTTTCTGCTGGATTCTCTGACTTGGTGATTGTCAGTGAGAGAATTGAAGAGGGTCTGAAGAGCGAAAAGATCCAAGGAGGTTCTAGCAGTCAGTCTTAAGCCAAGAAGCCTTTCAATGGATACAAAAACAAAGAGGGAGAAGCAAATACTGTCTCTTCTCAGAAAGGGCAAGCTCAACAACAAGCTCCTGCTCCAATGCCTTATCAAATCCCTTACTTCCAGTATCCGTATGTTGCTGCTGCGCAATACGCTCTAATGCCTTATCAGCCAACAGTTCAAGCTGTTCAAGCTCCAATGCCTCAACAACAGGCTCCTCAGCAACAATCCTACAATCAACAAGGGTATCAGTATCCTCCTCAATATCAATAATAGAGAGCTGCTCAACAATGTCAGCCTAATCAACAGAGGATAAGGAGGTCTGATAGAGACTTTGATCGTCTACCAACGTCATATGCTCAGATCTTTGCTCAATTGCTGGAAAAGAGGGTTGTTACTCCCAGAGACTTGGCTCCTCCAACTGTCATCCCTCCAGATTATGATGCTAATGCTCATTGCGAGTTTCATAAGGGTGCTCCAGGGCATACAATCGAGGACTGAAGAGCTTTCAAACACAAAGTTCAAGACCTGATTGATTCAAAGTTTCTCACATTCAATGGGAGGGCTCCTAATGTCATCAACAACCCTCTGCCGCCGCCAAACTAGTGTCAGCATCAAGTCAAGTCAAATCAAGTCAAGTTCATCTCCCCGAAGAAGGCAGTCATGTTGCCATCCCAACATTTGCATTCTTGTTATTTTGTCTTTATTTGTTTAAGTACTGTATGCTTTGAACATTGTCGTTCGTATGTGGTTTTCTTAATATATTGACTATGCATGTTTTGAATCAGTTATGTCGTATTCACTCATTTTTTCCATTTACTGCAAAACACCGACACATTTATCCACTTTACTCTCTATATCAAATTGTCGTTAGCAATGATTGGAGGGAGGATGATGACAATGAAATACCCATAATTTCAAAATGTATGCTTTTGGATAGAATCCCGCCGATGATGTACAGGCATTATTTCAACCCCCAAACATTGGAGAGACAAGGAGTTAATCCCTAGTAAACCACTTCGAGCCTAGAAGTAGTAGTTTCCTTCGGATATTCAAACCCTTACACTCAACCTGGGGCAGGGTAGTGTTCAGTTAATCCAACTACACACTTAAATCACAAAGCAAAAATCCAAAGACATGACGATTGTTCATCAATAACCATGACTTGGCAGTCACAATCATCCAACAAAACTAAAAACAAAAAATCAAAAGCCTGCTAAGTCGAGCACCTCAAAGGAGACTTAGGCAAAAAATCAAGGCTACCCTGATGGACTCGAAAAGCAAAATCAGTCCATGCAAAAGATAGGGATTAAGAAGCAAAAACAAAAGAGGCTCTCGGATCCTCAACAAAAATAAAATAAGATTCAGTGGCCACCATGTCAAAATCCAAAAGGTCACTGACATTCATCAAAAACAAAATAAAGGTGACTGCCATTTCAAGCATACCTTGAACCGTCAACCCTTTTGGGAATACAAACATGTGCAGATTTAATTGAACGTAGGACTAGAGATCATCGCGAAGAAGGGGTGGGTACAAACCAAGTCTTGAGCCTTATACCCTTTGTTTTATAAACTGTGAACCAGACCACGTTATAGCCCTCGAAAGACCTAATTGAGGCGAGGTTTATTCTAAAAGTATACTGTTGCAAGGTTGCGTAAACTGACTCCCCATATATTTGCTAATCTTCAGCATTGGTTTCACTTTCCTTGCTATATCTTTCACATACCACCAAAATCAGCACAGCATCTGGACTAACGGTCCATTTGTCTCACTATCACGACACTCCAATAAACGACTATTTTTCAAAACTTGCACGAGCATTGCATTAAGATTACCATTTGTAAATGAGCAATTTTAATTGCAAATCAGTGCTAAACATCCAAGAAATTCCAACAAGGGGCAATCAAAGAGGAACTTGAACTTTCAGTGGTGCCGAACTGAAACAAGACTCCCTCAAAACCCACAGTCCGGGGAAAACTCCTTCAACACCTCAATCAGGGGCAAGACATCTCAAAGCATATCAAAGATCAACTTCTGCAGATCAAATCTTTTCAGAACTGGTTAATCAGGGGCAGAACATTACCATGTTCAGACTGGGGCAAGCCTTGTTGCAGAAGGTTATCCTGACCGACAAGCACAAAAGCAAGTGATCAAATTCAAGGCTTCGAGAGCATTTTAGTCTACTTCAATCATGGCGTCTTCAATGAACTGAGTGTCGAGGACATCAAACCCTCCCACCACCCAAAGTCCAATCCACATTGGCAGCTACCCAAAAGTCCGTCATACTGGCACCTTCAAAACATATCCAATCACCCGTCTGCAATCATATGCATCATGTGCATCCCAAAAAAACCAAATCATACTTCCCCATCACTTGCATCTCCACGCGTCAGCATTTGCATTGCACATCATTACAAAATCAAGCATTCATGCATGCATGGTCAAGATCCAGGATCAATCTCAAGACTTCAAGACGATCTTCAGCCCAACCAGGGGCATCTTCAGCAAATCCGTGGGTGTTCCTCACGAAGTTTTCAACCTTTTGTTGAATAATCCCAAGCTCAAGACAATCTTCAGCCCAGTCAGGGACACCTTCTTCAAAGTTCATGGGCATTTCCTCATGGAATCTCTTCAACCTTTTGTTGATGAAGCTGTGATCTTCAAGCAAGTCAGTGGTCGTTCCTCATTGAGTTGTATTCCTTAAAATTTTGTTGATGATGTTGTCATCCCCAGTTCATCCAGGGGCATCTTTCTCCGATTCAGTGGGCATTCCTCATTGAGTCGTGTATCTTCAACCTTTTGTTGATGGAATGGTTAGCCTCATACCAATCATGGTTATCCTACAAACAAATTCAACCTCTCTTGGGCGTTCCCCAGTGATTTGGTCTTTTTCAACCTTTTGTTGATAAGGATGGTGTCCCTCAGCGACTTCTTTGCTTCAACCTTTTGTTGATGTCTTCAAATAAGCTTCACTCATCATATCCCCAGCAAACTTGACCTTTTGTCAATTGCTTTACTATCATCCTTTTGGTGATAGCCATTCTTGTCAAATCAACTTAACCTTAATCTTTTTGGTGTTGGTCCTCGAAAGTGGGAAGTTCCTATCATCCTTTTGGTGGTAGTAGCTTGTATTGATCCGTCATCCTTTTTGTGTCGCTGATCCATGAACCGTTGGTCTGTGAATCATCCTTTTGGTGAATAACAGCCTTTGTTGTCGTTTTGCTTGCTATTATCCTTTTGGTAGTAGTAAGTTGTGACCTCACTTTCATCCTTTTGGTGAAGGGTCACTGTGTGAGTCCTCTATCATCCTTTTGGTGGTAGGTCTGTCATCCTTTTGGTGTCAGATAGATGCGTGTGTGCCCTATTATCCTTTTGGTAATAACAGACTTTGACCTCATTTTCATCCTTTTGGTGGAAAGGTCTGTGTGTGTGCCCTATTATCTTTTTGGTAATAGCAGGCTTTAACCTCATTTTCATCCTTTTGGTGGAAGGGTATGTGTGTGTGTGCCCTATTATCCTTTTGGTAATAGCAAGCTTTGACCTTATTTTCATCCTTTTGGTGAAGGGTCATTGTGTGTGTGTTCACTATCATCCTTTTGGTGATATGTCTGTCATCCTTTTGGTGTCAGATAACTGTGTGTGTGCCCTATTATCATTTTGGTAATAGCAGGCTTTGACCTCATTTTCATCCTTTTGGTGAAAGGGTCTGTGTGTGTGCCCTATTATCCTTTTGGTAATAGCATACTTTGACCTCATTTTCATCCTTTTGGTGGAAGGGTCTGTGTGTGTGTGCCCTATTATCCTTATGGTAATAGCAAACTTTGACCTCATTTTCATCCTTTTGGTGGAAGGGTCTGTGTGCGTGTGTCACTATTATCTTTTTGGTGATAGGTCTGTCATCCTTTTGGTGTCAGATAGATGTGTGTGTGTGCCCTATTATCATTTTGTTAATAGCAGGTTGTGACCAAACTTTCATCCTTTTGGTGGAAAGGTCTGTATGTATATGTTACTATCATCCTTTTGGTGATAGGTCTGTCATCCTTTTGGTGTCAGATATCCGGTGTGTGCCATATTATCCTTTTGGTAATAGCAGACTTTGACCTCATTTTCATCCTTTTGGTGGAAAGGTCTGTGTGTGTGTGTGCCCTATTATCCTTTTGGTAATAGCAGGCTTTGACCTCATTATCATCCTTTTCGTGGAAGGGTATGTGTGTGTGTGCCCTATTATCCTTTTGGTAATAACAGGCTTTGACCTCATTTTCATCCTTTTGGTGGAAGGGTCTGTGTGTGTGGGCCCTATTATCCTTTTGGTAATAGCAGGCTTTGACCTCATTTTCATCCTTTTGGTGGAAGGGTCTGTGTGTGTGTGTGCCCTATTATCCTTTTGGTAATAGCAGGCTTTGACCTCATTTTCATCCTTTTGGTGGAAGGGTCTGTGTGTGTGTGTGTGTTTACTATCATCCTCTTGGTGATAGGTCTGTCATCCTTTTGGTGTCAGATTCTCTTGTTATCAACGACCTTTGCAAGCTATCTGTTATTTCACCTCCCAAACATTTTTCTTTTCTTTCGGACAAATTTGTGGTCTTCTTCATATCTAATCGTCTTCTACCTCGAAAGAATGAACGCCGCAGCAGTTCACCTTACTCGATTTAAGCCAATTAAATAAAGGCATCTGTCATACCCCAAATTTGTCATACCTGTATATAACTTATCATCTGTACATCCATCCACTAACCATATTCAGAAAATTCAAAAATATATTGTTTCTGGTTGTTGTAGTGGTTGAGGTTCAATGGTCAAACAAGTTAGTTTTAGGATCAAGGTTTGGTTGTGATTGATTCAAATGATGTGCGTGAAAATCCAATCAGGGTTCGTATCAGGCAACTCACATATGTGTTGATCAAGTTATCAGGCAGTGTTGAATTCAATGGTTTCATAGATTAGAGATTATCAAGGACCATATCATTTCCAATTTAGGGCTTTGGTGCACTCTATGAATTTAATTCAAGCGTAGTGGTGGATTGAGAGCAGTTAAGGTCAAAAAATCAATTATCACAAAAGTCCATTCCCAATAAACCCATAGTTTTCGTTTTACAATTGAAAAAAGGGTAAGAAGCTTCCTTCCACACATGATTTTATGCGCATCATGGATACCAAGCAAGACAATGTTCACACATATTTCACACTATACAAGCATTACCAAGAGAGAAAGATACAAAAAAAAAAGAATTATACTGTTATCCACAAAAAGTCCAACGCATACTACCAAGGTGCATCACAATACATAAACCTTATAAGCAGTACATACATAAACCATGGCCCACATGAGCTGATTACAAGTTAATTTATTATCTTTCCAAATAAATCCTCAGCGAGCCATTACACAAATTGTCATAATAAACCTACAGCTAATGTTACAAAATTAATTCAAAACCATATCCACATGAGGTCCCACATAACCAATTCACCATGAACCAGTACGGAAACTCACCACAAAACCGTTGATTCACGCAACGCATCCACACCCTCGGTTAAAACTCAACCTGCAAACTTTCAGCAAAGCAAACCTTGATCCCACACAATTGGTACCTCCCAAAACGTCATGAAATCGTCTCACAATGCAGCGACAATTCAACCACCCAAAACGTAAAAAAAATTGCAAAAACGACATTCCAATTTCATCACAATAATTCTTTCTCATCATTCCACAATTACCCTCATCTCTTCCTATAAAACAGGACCCTCCTCTCCCTCATGGGACAAGCTCCACAACCACCAAAAACTCTGTCGAAATTCCTTCATAAACCTCCAAAACCGAGTCTTCATCAATCCCTTACCCGACAACCCTTCAACCGAAATTCCTCCATTTTTCGTTCAACTCAATCGACCTTCATTTTTTCAACCTGTTTTTCTTCATCCCCTTCAAATCCTTCACCAACATCAACACAGAACCCAACTCAACCCCAAAACTAGAAAAGATCTAGAAATCAAAACCCAGAACTAAGAAAGAGAAGAAGGAGAGTGAGAGCAGAATCGAAGCAGAGCGAATAGAGACGAAGGAGAACAAGGTTGAGTTTCCGTCGCGACGTATTCTTCCTTTTGTGAGGCGACGCGTTTGAACGTTTCTTCACCTTACCCATTTTTTGTTTTGACTTTTTAAAATGAGGGTTCCTTGCTGTTAATTTAGTGTGCCTTTTTGTAGAATGGTGTTTTGCTTTTATGCTATTAATTAGTTTTAAAGTAAAATCTGATTGTTCTAAGGATAAGGCTGGTACTTCTTTTTGTTTTAAAATCATTTGGTTTTGTGCCTTGTTGTTGATGTTAAGATGCTAATGACCCTACGTGGGCTTGACAAGCTGCTTCCTTAATTGTTGTTTTTGCTGGTTTGTGGATGAATGGGCTTAAGAAGGCCCATGATGATTCCAAGATTATGGATTCACCACACATCCATCACCCCTAATCTGTTCAGCGCACCTTTTCCTTGTTATTGTTGCCTTAATCTTCTTTAATTTGTTTTGAAACTTCTTTTTAATCTTGATTTATTTCATTTATTTTATTTCCTTTTCATCTTAATTTCCGTTTTTGACACTATTTCATTTTCTACTTTTTGGGCTAATGATTTAACAAACATCTTGACTAGTTGATTTATTCAAATCGATCTACAATATTGATCAATATGAGGCCATTTATTTTTTCTTTTTATCGGTCGATGAAAATCTAAAACCAAAGATTATCGATTTATCGATTTAAGATCTTGGTAAAGATGAGACCTTTTTTTATTTCCGATCTCTTTTCAATTTCCATTTCATTTCTTATTATCTTTTATATTTATTTTTCTTTTTTATCGGTCAATGAAAATCTAAAACCAAAGATTATCGATTTATCGATTTAAGATCTTAGTAAAGATGAGATCTTTCTTATTTTCGATCTCTTTTCGATTTCCATTTCATTTCTTATTTTCTATTTTTGTTGGTCAATGAAAGTCAAATATCATAGATTATCGATTTCTCGATTAAATCTTGATTAAGACGAGACCACTTCAATTTATTTTCTATTTACATTTCATTTTTATTTCGCATTTTCTTCTATCTTCTTTTTCATTTTCGATCGATGAAGTCTTTCTATTCACGAATGTTGATTATTGAAGCGATTTACCTTCATTATTTCAAATCTGTAGTGAGTGATCATCGAGATCTCTTTCTATACTTTGGGATCGTGATAGGTTACCTTCGATTAATCGACGAAAGTTTGTGATTAAGACGAGATCTTCACCTTTTCTTTTCGTGTGGCACGATTTAATTGGAGAATGATCCTTAATATCATTTCTCCATCATGTTTTAGCACAAAGATCAAATTGCGCATCCTCCTATAGTGTGATCTTCGTCATAGATCGTGCTACGATGGTTTAGCGCTACATGTCCCGTATCATTTGCTCCTAACAACTAATCAACTAACAATTAACTTTACTTTCCGTCAATATTACCTTGCTTTATATTCTTGTTCACATTATCTTGTTCATATTCATATTATTCATATCATATTCATATCTTGTTCATCTAACCATTTTCTTTGTTCATACCTTAATCAAAACACACTAAAAATATCGAAACAATAAAAGACTAATTGGTGGACTGTTGGTTATTATCCTTTGCTTGGAGCTTTTGTCTGACTCTTGCTCAAGGTTTAGTTTAGGACACCTCGCACACACACGGCTTCCTCTTGGGCTACCTTACAATGAGACCTTTTATTTCATGTCATCCCATGTACTTTACATGTACCCCTCTCCCATTCCGATGTGCACATTCGTGTTTTCTTTTGATTGTGGTTTGTTTACTAGGAGCACCCCTAGGGACTAGCATAGACAACCCATTTTCAAACTAATTCTCGATTCGTCATCGAGCCATTTTCAAAACAACCTCTTTTCAACCAAACCCTCGACTCGTCGTCGAGCCATTTTCAAACTAACCTCTAACCAAACTCTTTTCAAACTAACCTCTTCGCATACAAATAAACCCTTGATCCAACGTCAAGCGGATTTTCACAAATAAACTTCAAAACAACTAACAACTATAGAAACTCTTTTCAAGGTGAAAATTAGGGGTTCGTCTTTGATCTTTCTTCGCTTGTTTAGGTGCGGGTTCTCTTACTCGTGTGTGAGCAATTGACGCCTTTAAAACAAACGAACTCTCCCTTTTGTTTCGTGGGTGTACCACGAACTACGACTGCTCTGATTCTTTACTCTCGTCCGAGTAAAGATACGTAGGCACAAGATTGCGATGATCTTGGCGAGCACACTACCATATTTTTTCGTCAAACCCCGTAGTCGAACTACGATTGCTCTGATTACTCATTCTCGTCCAAATGAGCATACGTAGGCACAAGATTGCGATGATCTTGCCGAGCACTCTATCCTTAAACCACCCCATTTTCCGCTAGCATATTTTACCTTTTATCTTACCTTTTCGCATTTATTTTTGAGAAGAAAACAAACAAACTTAGCTAAAGAGTATCGCGATTCAAATCAAGAGGTTCCCGTTGAGTACAACGGATGTGAGGGGGTGCGCGTACCTTCCCCTCACGTAACCGACTCCCAAACCCAGAATGTGGTTGCGACGACCACATTCTTACCCCTCCTTAAATGTTTTCTCAATATTTTCCTTTCCCTCTTTTGGGATAAATAAAGTTCGGTGGCGACTCTGTCGAACCGTTCCGCTCCTTTCGCGCAAGGGTCGTGTCTTCGATTAAGCGATTTTTTTGAGGTGCGACAATTAAAAACAATCATAATCAACCAGATTAAGATTCTATCAACAAAATCTTATTCAAAAGTATGATCAAAAATAATTTCCAGTTGAATTGATCAAACAACAATAGATTCAATAATTTGCTAATATAAAAATTAAGAGAGAGAGAGAGAGAGAGAGAGAGAGAGAGATGGATTTGTTTAGGCAGTTCCCCAATCGGTCTCGCTATGGGTACGTCTGTACTCAATTAGAATAGGAAGTGGGATACTTGTAATTAACCTTACTTTGGAAAAAGTGTGTATACAAGAGATGAAGAGCCCTAACCCTATAAACCCTACGGTTTGTTGTTGATTCTACCACCTCCAAAACCCTTGACCAAAGATTGATCAAGTCACCAACAATGCCGCTTTAATTCACTAATTCTTTCTACTTCCTTGCAAGGAACCACCTTGTACCAAGGCTTTCACACGGTCTAATTAATCCCAAGCCCACACTTGTTGAAACCCAAGAATTTACCAACACGATCCACCGTCTTACACTACTCCCTTGCAAGGAACCACCTTGTCCCAATGCTTTCACTCAATCAGATCCAAATTGCGTAATCTTGTCCAAAACCTTCAAATCCTTAATGATCTTGAAGGAAAACCCCAGCTCGGTTTTCTTATTTGAAACCCTCAAAGAACTCATCCCAATATTCTCGGTACACTAACCTAATTGGACGTTATAAACCCTAATCAAGATGGTCACCCAATCAAAAAATGATTGTGTGTAGTTTGATTGTGTGTATGCATAGAAGAGAGGTTGAAGATGATGAGTGTGCTTTGAAATTTCGGTTTCGTATTGGTTTTACACTAAAAACTTACTAGAAATGATGCATGTATCAAGTATATATATATATATATATATATATATATATATATATATATATATATATATATATATATATATATATATATATATATATATATACACACACATACACACATACACACACACACACACACACACACACACACACACATATATATATATATATATATATATATATATATAAGTTTGGAGAAATGGGCATGCAAAAGAAAATGAAAAGAATGTCAAAAATTCAATTTTTCAGGTCAATAGGTCGACCTATCAAAGCAATGTGTCGACCTATAAAGGTATTAGGTTGACCTAAACCAGTCAACACATGGACACAACCTACAGGCCTCAATATTGAAGCATGTGTGTCGACCTATAGTCGTATGTGTTAACCTATAGTCGTATGTGGCGACCTATAGTCGTATGTGTCGACCTATAGTCGTATGTGCTGACACATGACTCGTATATGCTGACACATAACTTGTATGTGTTGACACATAACATGGATGTGTTGAGACATACTGTAAGTGCATTTTTTATGTGTCGACCTATGCTGTAGTGCATTTTCTATGTGTCGAACTATGTTACAGTGAACTTCAAAAAAATTGTTTTTAATGCAATTTTTTATGTATGAACTTTTCAAAAACACTTTAATGTTTCCTAATGCTAAGATGCACATATAGAATTAGAGGATATTGTCCAATATACATTAACGCAAAAATATCCTAACTTTGTCATCATTGAAAATATATCTAACGGAAAGTTGCACTCACAAATACCCTAACTATGTAAGGTTAAGCATAATCCAAGTTTAGAGACGCCTAATTCTGGTCAGTACGTAGAAACCAAAGTTGAGGCAAATGAATACAAGTGGGAGGCTAAAGGTTGAAGGGAAAACACATTCAAAACAGTTCAGACTCAGATGTCTCACTAAGAATTAAGGTAAGGGGGAAAAGTTTCTTCATAAATGTGTATAATGCCTGAAGGGTAGAATGAGGAGCCATTAACCTCCGATAGGATTGTTGGGTTTTTGATTGAATTTTGTAATTTAGTGATGGATTGGTGTTATGTGACGATGTTGGTGATGAAATGGTTACATATAGTCTTATGGTTTAAAGTCTAGAAATTGGTGCATAAACTTCATTAAAATAAATTCCAGGTTGTTGAAGAAAGCCTTTTGCCACCAATCTTGCCTTATACTTGGAAATTTCACCATTTGTCTTCGACTTCAGCTTGTAAATCCACCTAACTTTCTTACCTGAATAATAACCTGCTCCTAGGTATTTTTCTTTTCAATATCCATGATATCTTCATTCATTTAATTTTTTTCAAATCTCATATTTCATGGCTTGAACATGATTTATTATCTTTGCTTCAACCATCACGCCTTCTTCAATTATGTCGCCATTTCTTCTTATAGCTTGATCTGGAAACCTTTGATAATTATTCAGTCTAAGTGGTTGAGTTCTGGGTCTTGATGAGCTTCAAACTTCCCAAGGTTGTGCATGTTTAATCTCATGCTCGACTACTTCTTCATCATCTTGAAAAGTGTTTCTAATGTGACTTGAACCTTCACCCTCCTGAATTGAGTCATGCCAATTCTATCCTCTACTTTCATCAAAGTCCATATGCCTACTAATCACCACCTCTTTCTAAATTGGTGAGAACAACATGTAGGCACTTGTGCACTAGTAGCCAACTAAAATCATGGCTTGGACTCTACCGTTGAGCTTCCTTTTTAGTTGCTCAGGTACATGTATGTAACACAATGAGTCAACATTCTTAAAGTTTCCAACACTGGTTTTATGCCATACCAAGCTTTATAAGAATTCTTGTTGTGAAACTTCTTTGTTGGACATCTATTAATGATGGAGACACTAGTTGAGGTAGCCTCACTCCAAAAATGGGTTGACATTTGATTTTTCTTAAGCATGCTTCTTACCATGGTCAAGATACTTCTGTTCTTTCTCTCTGCAGTTCCATTATGATGAGGTGTGTATAGTGTTATAACTTCATGTTAAATACGTTCCTTTTCACAAAAAAAAAGCAAATTCAGTTGAGGTGTACTCACCATCATTAATAGTTTTCAACCTTTTAATTGTGAATTCAGCCTACTTCTCAACTAGCAACTTAAATCTCTTAAAATTGGTGAACACCTCACTTTTCTTCTCCAACGAATAAATCCAAATATATCTAGTGATTTCATCTATGAAGGTTAAGAACTAGCAATTTCCTCCTAGTGACTTGACTTCAAAGGGATAACGCATATCTGGGTGCACTATTTCCAATTTTTGTTGTGACTTCATTGGCAACTCCTGTTTGAATGACCTTCTAGTTTGTTTGACAATGAAATTGTACTAACATAAATGCTTTGGCATTGTGATCTTGGGAAGACCATACACCATCTTTATTATGTGCATTAAGTTGAGACTCCTACAATTGAGATGGCCAAACCTTTTATGCCAAGTCCAATTTTGATCTCAACGTGTAGTTGATATAAGACATTGATGGTCTAGCAAGTTAATCATAGTTTTGAATGTCCTTTTGGTTGACATGTGCCTTCAGTATTTGCTTGCAACTTCCATCAAACTCCTTGAGCTCTTGATTTGCTAGCCTCATTGTGTATTCCTTATCAAGCAATTGATCCAAGCTGATCAAGTTGCTTGCCATAGAAGGAACATACAACAAATCACATATAATGTTTATTTTCCATCCTTCTTTTTCACAAGAATGTTCCTCATTTCCCATTATGTGACCATGTTATTGTATGCAAACCTATTGGACCTCATCATTAATCCATCAAGCTTGATGAACCATTTTTTATTTCCAATCATATGATTGTTGCACCTTATGTCAAGGTACCAAACATTTGTTTTGTTTTGAGCCAACTGTATATCACCCATCAAAATGACTTATTCTAATTCATTACTTCTAGCGTGAGAAAATTGTGCCACACCTTTGTCATTTTCCTTCGATTCTTTGTTGATGTAACAGTCCATAAAATATTGTCCAAAATTTTGAAAACAAAAGCATTGAACTTCCTTTATTTCCACCTTCCTTTTGAATTTCTAATTATGAGAATCACCTTTCTTGCTTGTCTCACTCTGACTTCTTAAAATCTTGTTTGCACCATCACCTTCATTCCACTTCTTCTTCTCCCATTTTTCTTTAACTATGTTGTTCTTTGAGGAATCTTCTTTCATTTTATTGAAGATTTTGGCCTGTAAAGCTTAATCAGATACCTTTTATGAGTTTTTTTAGCCTCAACTCATGAGATTCAAGAGATGCTTGTAGTTCTTCAAGCTTTATCTCTGACAAATCTTTGGACCATAAATATCTACAATACTGTGATCGAATTTGGAAAAAATATATCTTATAACTTCTCTCCACACGAATTTATTCGGTTTGCTAAAACCATCATCTTTGAGGAGAGCTCAATAATGAAGATTCTCATATTGTTTCCTCAAAGATTGTAGCCTGAATTTCTTTAATTTCACATCCTCACCATACAACTTTTTAAGAGTAACCTGCAAATCTTTGTCTGTTTCTTTCTCAACGATCTTCTCAAAGACATTTGAGTCCACAAATTTTTGCTCATTTCACGATGAGCAGGTCTTTGCGCCTCAGTAGCATTTACCTATAATACCAAGAAATCATCATTTATGATTTCAAGCACATCTTCAAATCTGAATATCACTTTTATCTGTGTACACCATCTATCATAGTTTTCTCCCTTGAAAACTGGTATATTGGATGGAAACTGATTGGAGGTTGTACTCACATTTGCCATGGATGAAGATTGAAGATTGAATGTTGATCCATAATGGCTAAAAAACACAAGCTATTAACGAACGAATCCACAAACCAAATAACCAAATCCGATATCTTTGAACCACTAAACAACGACATGGACCAGACTAACATCGATGGAGTTTGTCACGACCATCACAGGACTTCAACTGCCTACTACCACTGGTTACTGCTTCATCTGTAGTTCCAGCGCCATTGTTCACCGCCACCCTCACGACTTCGTTGTCGCCACTGTCCACCGCCCTGCTGAACCGCCACTATATGACTCAGACTCAGTCCTAGGGGTAAGCAAACAAGATCTTTGCCTAGAGCCTCTATGTTTTTTTACCAATACGTGTGACAATGTGTTATTTTAATGGGATTTTTTTTTGCATTCATTCTTAATTGTCTAGACACAGAATCATTACTACTACTTCTTTTTCTTTACCTATGTGATGCAATTATCCATGTGCAATGCAATTATTAATGTGCAATAATTATTTAGCTTTATGCCTTTGAAATACATCGAAATAACAATTTACTAATATTATTAATGATCATGTAATCACTTGAATTTAAATTTTTATAAACAAATAGCTAAATTTTTTAAATATTTTATTTCAAACAAAAAACTAAATGTTTGAAATATTTTATATATCATTTTTGTTTAAAATTTTAATTATATTAATTCATCAACAATTTCATATTTGTGAGAGTGGTTTTATATGAAATAATATCTTGACAATCTATTTTATTTTATTTTTACGTTTAATATTAATATATAATCTTTTTATTTATTTATTTTTATACTTGATCTATTGTAAAATATTTTTTATTTTAATTTAAAATAATGTCAATTAAAATATTTAAATAAATTAATCTAAAACTTAAAAAGCTATTTAAAAGTTAAAATTTATTATATCTCAAAAAATTAAATAAATTTATTTTAAAATAAATTAATAAATAATTTTTACTTAAGAAATAAATTTTAAAAAAATAATCACAATTTTATAAAAATATTATTTTTTTACACAAATAAAAATATTATTTAAAAGTCTCATTTTTTAAATCTACCTTAGGCCTTAGCATTATTTGGGCCAGTCCTGATATGACTCCTGTGTTCTTGGTCGATTTTCCAATTATTTTTCTTATGTATTGGTTTTTAACAATTTCAAAATATATCTTCCTTCTCTTTATCATTTAAAATTTTAAGATATATTTCTACTCTCTCCTATTAATATAAGCTTTATTTTTCAATAAATGTGAAGTTAGTTTGTTGTGTGTGCTTATAATCAATATCAAAATAGATTGAAGTAAATAAATGAAATAAAAGCAAGCAAAGAATGAGCGGTGACAATGAAAGATCAATATTGTTTTTTCTACTCAAATATTAAGAAAATTTAGAACGATGAAAAGTGGTTGACAATATAACAAATGATACGAATCACCGTTTTGTCTCGTGTTATAAGAGTCACTTTCAGAATTGGTTGTTATTTTGTTTGTTACGAAACAAAATAAAATGCACACAAACCAAACACTCTCATGACCCCAATAATACTCATCTACTATAATTCTTATGAGATAAATACCCTTTTTTTTTTTTTTTAATATAATTGATAAAAACTCTTAAAACATTTGGTGCTGTAAAGTTTGGAAGATTCCAAACTTGTAGTAGTAAAAGTTTAAAGAGGCCCGCTCGGCAAAGTTTGTTTTCTGTAGAGAAGAGATTCTTCCACCGCTTTTCCCTTCTTTTCTTTGCTTTCCTTTCTTCATCGGTGAGAAGTATTATTTCTTTCTCCCAAAACAATAGCAGAAGAAATGACGAAACTTTTCTGTGTGGTCATTACAATAGGACTTGTTTTCACCAACTGTGTTTATGCCATATATCCCTTTAACCAAACTCAAAAACTCTCTTTAATGGACTTGGACTTGGAGGAGCAGGGTCATGAACGTGAAAATCTTCTCCTTGTAGGACTCACCTTTATCCACAATGCAGCTGCTAAAGGAGCAGGTAATATACTACTTCTTCTACCTTTCAGTTCCTCTGTAGCACCACCACCTCTGAAAAAATGTGTGTGTGTCTGTGTCCTTGTTCGAAACTGACACCAACACTTATGTTTCAAAATATTACTGGTGTCGACGTTGCAGTGTGCTTGGATGGAACATTACCAGGTTACCATTTGCATCGTGGATATGGTTCAGGAGCAAACAGTTGGCTTGTTAATTTAGAGGTATCATAATCACTTTCTTATCTTTCTGCAACTCTCTTCATGTGCTGATGAAGCTACTTTCCTTCTTTGTCAGGGAGGTGGATGGTGTAACAATGTTAGAACATGCGTTTATCGCAAGAAAACGCGGCGAGGATCGTCATTATTCATGGAAAAAGAGATACCATTCACAGGAATACTTAGTAATAAACCTGAAGAAAATCCAGGTTTTTATTCAATTCATCTGTTCATTTTCTGGTTTTTTGACTTAGTCTTTGCAAGCTCTGATTATGTTATTGTGTTCATGTATTTTTTTAGATTTCTTCAATTGGAATCGAGTAAAGCTTCGTTATTGTGATGGTGGCTCATTCGCCGGAGATGGCGAAGATCAGGTACTGGTGTTCTTGTAATGATGGAAATGACATTTATATGATGAAATGATGATTTACTACCTTACTTGCATTTGATATGATGTTTGGTGAGATAGGCTGCACAGCTGCAATTCAGAGGACAGCGTATTTGGGCAGCGGCGATGGAAGATTTGATGACAAAGGGAATGCGTTTAGCCGACCAAGCTCTTCTTTCCGGATGTTCTGCTGGCGGCCTAGCGACTATCATACACTGTGATGAATTTCGAGGTCTCTTTCCGAGGACTACTAAAGTGAAGTGTCTAAGCGATGCAGGGTTGTTTCTTGACTCGTAAGCAACAAAAAAATTACATATACCATTTCTATCATCATGATTAGAACTTTTGTTAATTGTTGTTTGCTTTGAAATTTATAGGATTGATATATCGGGCGAGCGTACCCTGAGGAATATGTACAACGGTGTTGTGGGGATGCAGGGTGCGCGGAAGAATCTACCGCGAATTTGTACTAATCATCTTGATCCAACCTCGGTAATTGTAATCATTGTTTTCGATTTGTAACAAATTTTCAGTTTGCTATAAACTAGAACTTTTAATGAGGTTTCTTTTACTCCATTTCAGTGCTTCTTCCCTCAGAATTTGATTGCGAGTGTTAGAACGCCACTTTTTCTTCTTAATACTGCTTATGATTCTTGGCAGGTGAATTGCCTAAACTTTATCAATTGGTTTAGTCTTTACTTGTGATGATACATAATTCATATTATATGATGTGTGGCAGTAACACTACGACAGACAAACACCACACAAGACACTGACACTAGTCTTGAGTAATGAAGTGATTAAATGTAACAATATGTGTGTCAGTGTCGTGTCCGTGCTACATAGTAGTGATCATTAAATTATTTTTTGAACTGTTATTAGATACAATCAAGTTTAGCTCCACCATCCGCAGATCCTCATGGCTATTGGCATGATTGTAGATTAAACCAAGCTAAATGCACTAGGCCACAAATTAAATTTCTTCAAGGTAATCTATGACAAATATAATATCATTCATTGCAAATAAATACTCCCTCCAGTTCTATATATAAGAGAAAGTTTATTTTTTAAACTCATTGAATAATCAATGTATCTGTTATTTATAAATAGAACTAGAGGGAGTAAAATTATTCGGTTGGTTGATACATTTCACTGCTTCTTGAATATAGGATTCAGGAACCACATGCTGAATTCTATTAAAGATTTCTCGAGATCGAACAAAAATGGATTGTTTATCAATTCGTGTTTCGCTCACTGTCAAACCGAGAGACAGGATACATGGTTTTCAGACAATTCTCCGGTTATTGAGAATAAGGTGAGCATTGAACTTATACTCATAAAACGTACACATTATTTATACTACAAATTTTCGATAATATGCATATACATTGACGATGTGTAGGTGATCGCTTTAGCGGTTGGAGACTGGTTTTTCGACCGGGCATGTGTTAAGGTCATCGACTGTCCTTACCCTTGTGATAATTCATGTCACAATCTGGTTTTCAGTTGAGTTAAAGTTCAGACATCATCATCAGTGGAGGGTTATGTTATTCAGTTAAGTTACAGAACAAAAAATGAAAAAATGTTGCTAAAAATTAACTTAATAGGTCATTGGGGAAATTGAAAGTGGTTTTAAAAATTTGGGAATGCTGAGGAAAATCCTCTTTACATGTTAACAGCACATGTAATATGTATAATGTATTCAGCTATAGGATTGATCTAATATCAAAAATTAGATCGTTACTATTATTTATAGTAACTCCCTTTTATTCCATGGGGTATCCGGTCCACTTAATCAATTAATTTAGTTCGGGATCAGTTTGACATGAAATGATTTCAATTTTCTTTAAATTATACTTACAGATGAGTTTTGACATTTATTTATCAGGTTTATAAAAAACACAATCTCAAAAAATGTAAAAAAAAATTCACAAATTTTCTATCTATTTTCCTTCCTCAAAGTTCCTTCTATACTTTCCCCTCCAAAAAATGGTAAGTTTTTTTTTCTCTCTTTTATATGTTAAAAGGTGAATTTAAATTTGTTTATGGCCGGTTTTGATTTGTCTTCTTTTTTCTTTATATAATTTTATCTTTTTAATATATTTTTTGTTTCATAAAATAAGCACATTTTCGGCTTTGAAAACAAAATTGCTTCAAAAATAACTATATTGGTAAGAAAATTGAAAGACATGATTCAACCAAAAATTAGTTAATGAACATGGGTTAATTTAGTCATTGCGCATAGGATGGGAACTAATTGATTTAATTTCGTTGGATTCCATTTTGGGCTTTAAAGACCAAGTTATAGGGCCAACTGTATAATGACCAAATGGGTTCATATGTTATTGAGATTTTATACTGTCAATCCCGTATGACACCCCCACACACTATATACATTGATCATATTAATCCTGAACAATATTAAAATTTATTTTGCAAAATCATTGAGATTTTGAGTTTTTTAAAAAGCTGTTGTAATTATCGGATTTTTTAAAGAGATTAATTGCATTAATAACCGATAAGTATGCTTTTTTATTAAAAAAAAAATTGTTTGTACCGGATTTTTTAGTTAAAAACATGTATTTTTACCGTATTTTTGAAAATATTCGGTAAAAAACACATGTTTTGCATACACTTTTACCATATTTTTGAAAAAATAGGTAAAAATACATATATTTTTCCTAATATTTTAGAAAATATGATAAAAATTGCATACATTATACAAGATTTTCTTAAATTACCAGTAAAAATGAATGCATTTTAATCGGATTAAAAAAAAAGATAAAATGTATGCATTTTTACCGATTTTTTCTTTAAAAAATGAGAAATAGTCATGGTTTTTATCAGATTTTTCAATCAAATCGTGTACGTTAAATATTTTTGTTTTATTTTTTCAGTGAGTGTAACGCTTCCGACTACTTTCAGTATTACCGACTGATACCACAAACCAACACGGGTCTTTTTCAGCGTGCTTTGTCCTCACTCACATGCTTTCTTGGAAACTTTCCAAAATGTCACCCATCGAAATATTACTTCAAGTCAAACACGCTTAATTATAGAGTTCTTATTTGTTACGCTACCGAAAAGAAGATGTATCTTGTTAGTATAGGTAGTATCAATCAATCCATATAAGTCTTCCTTTAATTATGCAACCTCATACCTAAACAACCTCAATATCCCTCTCATTCTGATGTGAATTCAATTTTTCCTAGAAGCTGCCAGGACCGCTCATTGTCATGCCTTGTGCACATGCGACCACTCCCTGCCCTCGTCGGCCTCATGTGTTATAGTGAAGACTAGGGGTGGCAAACGGGCATGCCCGCCCCGTTTAGGCCCGCCCCGCAAAAGCCCGCAAAAAAACGGGGCGGGGCGGGGCGGGCAAAGGTGGAGATGCTGGCTCATTTTCTAGGCCCGCCCCATTTAATGATGGGCCCGCGGGCATGCCCGCCATTCTCTTTATTTTTTTTTAATAATAATATATTAATTAAAATAATTTATATTAATAATAATAGTATAATGATGAAAATAAATAAAAAGAAAATAGATGTAGATGTAATGTATATTTAAATTTAATTAATAATAATATCAATAATCTTAATTTAATTATTTTTATTTTATTGAAATTATTTTATGGATAATTGAATTTAATTATTGAAACTATATTAATTAATTATTCAATTATTAATTATGTATGTTAGAATAAGTTTTAGTGGGAAGCCTACAAGAATTTAATTATAATTTTCAAACCAAAGCATTTTTCTAGTGGAGCTGAGGAAATAGTCAGTATGAATTTGCTAAGGTGCTAAACAGGGTTGTTAGAATAAGTTTGCTAATTTGCTAAGGTGCTAAACAGCGAATAAATAAATAATTAATGAAAGTGAATAGATAATTTATGGTAGCAAATGAGTAGAATAATAATGAAATGAAACTAATAATTTCCTAGTACATGTGAATTGTAGCGCACAACATTTATGGTCCATACTGTTCAAGCTATAATAATAATATAAGATATAATAATAATAATAATAATATAAGATAAAATGGGTTGTTTTTACCCGCGGGCATACCCGCCCCGTTTAGGCCCGCCCCGCAAAAGCCCGCAAAAAAACGGGGCGGGCAAAGGTGGAGATGCGGGCTCAAAATTCAGGCCCGCCCCGCAAAAAATGACGGTAAAACGGGCTTTCCCCGCGGGCTGGGCCCGTTTTGCCACCCCTAGTGAAGACCAGAGGATCATATGGCATGAGCAAAGAGAAGATACAAGAATAGCGTGTAGGAAGAACGATTAGGTTACTATGTAATAATTTTCTTTGATAAGCGTGCCCTATTTGTGGGAAAAATAAGGCAACATGATTAACTTTCCCACACGACATTAACTGTTACAAATCTTCAGACAAGAAAATCCCAAGTTTACCCCTTAATAATTCAAATTGATTAGCATCCAAGGCCTTAGTGAAAATATCAGCTAGTTGCATCTCAGTAGTTACATGTTCTAAAGCAACAATCTTGTCCTCAACAAGTTCTCTTATGAAATGATGACGGATATCAATATGTTTAGTTCTGCTATGCTGAATAGGAATTTTGGAGATGATTATAGCACTCAGATTGTCACAATACAATGTCATGACATCTTGCTTGACATTGTATTCAGTCAACATTTGCTTTATCCAAACAAGCTGTGAACAACTGCTTCCAGTTGCTATGTATTCAGCCTCAGCAGTAGACAGAGTCTGAGATACACAATTCTGTTTCTTACTAAACCATGATATAAGATTGTTCCCCTAAAAAAAGCATCCTCCTGATGTACTTTTTCTATCATCAGCACTTCCTACCCAGTCAGCATCATAATATCCAATTAACATAGAGCCTGATCCATGGGAGTATAGCATACCATAATCACATGTCCCATTCACATACTTCAGTATTCTTTTCACTTGACTGGTGTGGCTTACTTTGGGTTCTGCTTAATATCTAGCACATACACCTACAACAAAAGCAATGTCAGGCCTGCTTGTTGTAAGATATAACAAGCTACCTATCATACTTCTGTAGAGACTTTGATCCATGTTCACACCTTTTTCATCTTTAGAAAGCTTCAAGTGAATGGGAGCAGGAGTTCTCTTGTGACTGGCATTCTCCATCCCAAACTTCTTTACTATATTCCTTGCATACTTACTCTGAGATATGAATATAGAGTCTTCCATATGTTTGACTTGCAAACCAAGAAAGAATGTCAATTCACCAACAAGGCTCATCTCAAATTTTGACTGCATTTGCTTGATAAAGTGTTGAACCATCTCATCAGACATTCCACCAAACACTATGTTGTCAAAATAAATATGAGCAATCGTGAGCTTTCCTCCTTCTTCTTTTACAAATAAGGTCTTGTCTATCCCCCCTTCTTGTAGCCATTCTCAAACAGGAACTCTGTCAACCTTTCATACCATGCCCTTGGAGCTTGCTTCAACCCATAAAGAGCTTTCTTCAGCTTGCACACATGGTCATGAAAAGTTGGATCAATAAATCCCTTAAGTTGTTTAACATGGACCTCCTCATTTTGGTAACCATTTAAGAAGTCACTTTTGACATCCATTTGAAACAATTTAAACTTCAGGATACAAGTCACTCCTAAAAGTAATCTGGTGGTCTCAAGACGAGCCATATGTGCAAAATTATCATCAAAGTCTACCCCCTCAATTTGAGTATATACTTGAGCAACACGTCTTGCTTTATTTTTGGTGACAACACCTTTTTCATCATACTTATTCTTGTACACCCATCTGGTTCCAATCACATTGATTCCCTCAGCCCTATGGACCAGATCCCGCACTTCATTTCTCTTAAATTGACCTAGCTCATCTTGCATATCATTAATCCAGAATTCATCAGTCAAGGCCTCTTTAACATTCTTGGGCTCAACTTTTGACACAAAACATGAATTTGACAAAACTTCTCTTGATCTAATTGTTACACCTTTGTTTAGATCTCCTATGATAAGCTCTTTAGGATGATCTTTCTGAATTCTGATAGATGGCCCCTTGTTGATTTGACCAGGTTCAGACTCAGCATCAGTAGATTCCACCCATATACTTAGTCTGTAGCTTCATCTAGAGCATCATTCACATATGTTCCAACATCTTCTAGATCATCAGCTTCCTTACTCATTCCCGTGTCATCAACCACAACATTTATGGACTCCATCATTACTTTAAATCTGGAGTTAAACACCCTATAAGCTCTGCTGGTGGTAGAGTACCCCAAAAATATTCCCTCATCACTTTTTGGATCCATCTTTCTCCTCTATTCACGATCTTCCAAGATATAACACTTACTTCCAAATACATGAAAGTATTTGACAGTAGCCTTTCTTCCTTTCCATATTTCATATAGGGTAGCTGAGGTACCTTTCCTTAAGGTCACTCTGTTATGAATATAACAGGTTGTGTTCATGGCTTCAGCCCAAAAGTGGTAGGGTAATTGTTTGGCATGAATCATAACTCTAGCAGACTTTTGGAGAGTTCTATTCTTACGTTCCACAACTCCATTTTGCTGAGGAGTGATGGGAGAAGAGAATTCATGACAAATTCCCTTAGATGAACAGAATTCAACAAATTTTTTGTTTTCAAATTCGTTCCCATGGTCACTTCTGATTTTAATAATATTACTTTCTTTTTCTCTTTGAAGTTTCTGACAAAGATCTTTAAAAACTTCAAACACTTCTGATTTTTCCCTAATAAAATTCACCCAAGTGTATCTTGAATAATCATCTACAACCATATAAGCATACTTCTTTCCACCAAGGCTTTCTACCTGCATAGGTCCCATTAAGTCCATATGAAGGAGTTCCAACACTTTTGAAGTAGTCAAATGTTGAATCTTCTGATGTGACATCTTAGTCTGCTTCCTAATTTGGCACTCACCACAGATTTTTCCTTCTTCAATCTTGAGCTTTGGAATCCCTCTGATAGCTTCCACAGAAATGATCCTCTTCATGCCTTTTAAATGCAGATGACCAAGTTTTTGATACCACGGTTTAGCTTCATCTTCTTTAGCAAGTAAGCATGTTGAAGAATAACTTGAGTTTTGAAGAACCCATAAGTAACAATTGTCCTTATATATAACTCCCTTCATAAGCACTTCACTCTTTTCATTGGTCACCAAACATTCAGATTTAGTGAAGTTGACATTGAGTCCTTGATCACATAGTTAACTGATGCTAATTAGATTGGTTGTCAACCCTTTAACAAGCAGAACACCATCAAGATTTGGAAGTCCTGAGCAATTCAGCTTTCCAACTCCCCTGATTTCACCTTTAGCCCCATCACCAAATGTTACATAGCTAGTTGCGTGAAGTTTGACATCTACTAATAAGTTTTTGACCCTTGTCATGTGTCTTGAGCAACCACTGTCAAAGTACCAATCGTCTTTGGCTGAGACTCTGAGAGAGGTGTGAGCTATAAGACTAGTAGAAGTAGCCTTGGAAACCCTGATAACGTGAAATATACCATTTATTTCAACTCGATTCGCATATCATTTAATTTCAAAATACTTATTTTTCATATTTTTATGTCGTGTTATGTTTGTGTTTCAGGTATTTGTCAAATAAGAGCATCCGTGCAAGAAAACCGGGAAAAGAGCAAGAAAATGAAGAAAAAGTACAAATTCTGCAATGTTACTGATACGGTGTTCGTCGTGGGCAAACGGTGTTCGCCGTGAGCAAATGGCGTTCGCCGTCCCTAGATGGCGTTCGCCATTGGCACGACCTTCGCCATTATGTCGCAGACAACAGTTTTTCAACAGCAACAATTTTTGGCAGTTTTAGGAAGTTTTAGTAACTCATTTTCCCTCCTTTCTCTGATTTTGAAACCAAGGGGAGTTAAGAGCCATATCTCTCTATAAATAGGGCCCTGGAAGCAGTTCCATAGCATCCAAGTTGCGCGGAAGCAGTGTCATTTCCGCTTTCTAGTTTTAGGCATTAAAAGCACTTGTAAAAGTGACAATCACTCACATCGAGGGATTGTCACAATTCTGTATTTTATTTTATTATGTACAACTTAGATCGTCAACAATCTTGCCATCATTTTATTGAAGTCATTTCCAGTTTTGTTTAATTCAAGTCTCTAGTTAATTTCCCACATTTACAGGTTCTTTATCTTATCGTTTATTATTTTTGATATCGCATTCTATAATTTTTTAAGCATGATGTCCTTGATTATATTTACCACGTTTAAGTCATTTTCATTTAATTCCATGTCTAGTTAAATTCTCCTGAGTCCGGCGTATGAGGACCGTCGTTACCGACGAGACTCGGTAGAAATTATAGGCGCGAAATTGTGAATGTATGTCATTTTGTTTTTAATTTCCAAGTTTAATTTAAGTAGCTTTGTCACGAGAGTGAGAGGTTATTTAACATGGTTTTGTCACAAGAGTGAGAAGCAAATTAAGGTTTAAGCCGAGATCCGCGAGAGCGTGAGGAGTGAACCGGGTAGTGGGAATTAGGCATCATATCTAAATACAGCGAGAGTGCTTTAGATATTGTTTAGGATATTATTGGCTTTCAAAGTGTATTTCTTTGTTACCGGGCTAGCGAGAGCAAAATCTTGGGATTAGTGTTGTACCCCATATTTTACCCTATTTTTTCTGCTAGTTGATGTTTTTTCTCTATATTTTAATTTAGTATTTATTTTAGTGTTTTATTTGTTTTTGTTTTAATCTAATTTCAATATGGCTCATTTTTATTTTATTTATATTTTTATTTGTCCTATTTTTATTAATTTATAATTAATCTCAATTTAATTTAATTTTGCATTAGTTTAATTATGTAGATTAATTGTCAATTTGGTTTATTATTTTTAGTTTATTTAATCAACATTTTAATTAATAGTTATTATTATTATTTAGCTTATTAACTCATTTTAAAAAAAATGAAGTTTTTATTCATTTTCCATTGCCAATTTACTACCGGCCCACCATTACATGAAAACACGTTTGGCCCATCAAGCATCAGCCAAAATGCAACTTGTAATCACGTTATCCTACACAACGCCAAATTATGATATATCCCTACATCCAACAACAAGCAACAACGACATGAACACGCTGCACCAACACGTCTGCTACAAGCCAGCCTGCTCACCGTACGCTCCTCCTGCAGCCTGAAAATGACAAGGCAATAACGATCAAAAATTCAAAATAAAGTTGAAGAAACAAATCTGTTGGAGGGAGTTAAATAGGAGGAACAAGAGGCTTTAAAAGGAGCGGGAACAACCTTCAACCTTCGGAAAAAAAAACGGAACCTTTATCTCCAACTTCCTCCGCCTTTGCTTCAACACAACCTCAGCTCCTAAATCTTCAATCAAGCCACAACCTCCATTTTCGAAAAGCTTTTCAACAAATTTTCACAGCTTCAGAACAAAATCCAGCAACACATTTCACAGCAACCTCTCGCCTCTATTAAACACCAACAACAACAACTAAAACAAACTCAACCTTTTTCTTCTCCTTCGCTCAACCCAACCGAACCATCACCACCTTTCACAAAACCTTCTTTCCACCGGCTTCACTAGAATTTCCAACACAATCTCAGAAAAAAATTTTGAAAACCCAAAACAGGACCCTTTTTTTTAACCTAACCAACAAAGTTCCACAACTTACATCAACACTTTCATCGCACCATATCACGACAACCACAATACTAAACCAACAAGGAGAACCACATCGAAACACCTCTATTCTTCTAAAACCTCTCACTCCTCTTCCACATCAGTCCTTCAATTTGAAGGAAATCCCAGAAATCCCTTCACTACAAACTCAACCTCCAACAGCCCACAACCGCCGCTTCTGATTCCATTCTCCACCGTGAAAACCTCGCTGCCATCCCTAAATCACCTCTTCAAATTATCTTCTTCAATAAACCCACTTCTCATCCGAATCAAATCCACCTCCGAAATCACAGAACCAGAACCCGACATCCTTTTCATAACCGAACCAAGAATAGCCGAATCAGAAGGGGTAGAAGAGAATAGAACGAAATTAAACACAAATCACGAACCCGAAAATATTGTGGAGTCGAGAGAAGGAGATCCGAGTTGCAAAATAGATTGACACGGATAAGAGGGTGTTGCAAGGTTGGAGATGAAGTCGTGATCTTTGTTGACTCGTTTTACTTTATTCTTCCTCTTTGATCTTGTTTCTCCGTTGATTTACTTTTTCTTCTTCTTAATTCCATTTGTTTGTTTTTGCTTTAAATAAAAAGAATAATGGAAGAAAAGCTGCTAGTTGTTTTGTTTTAAAAAACCTGATGATGATGTGGCTTTGACCGTGCCATGTGTTCATTAATTTTCTTATGAGCTCTTATCTTGGCTAAAGGATGAACCGTGCTTTTGTTGGACCTTCATTTTCCTTTTTTTTTTTAAAAACTGGGTTTTTGGATCATGAGGGGAGGCTAGGCTTTTCAGCCCGTATCCATCTGTGCACCTTTATGTTCCAGTCCAGCGCCCCCCCTCCTTTTCTTTTTAAAAAAAAAAAATCATTTTCATTTTATTAACCCTTTTTTTTAACAACTTTTTGAGTTTTTAATCTCTAGCCTTTCTATTGTTTTTACTAATGTTAATCCACTTAACCTAGTGGTTCATTTTATTTTTAATCTTTTTGGCCAATGACATATTAAAAAATCATGACTTTTTTGATTATTTCAAAATCACTAAAATCTAGATTTGTAGGAGGCCACTTTCTTCTTTCTTTATTTTGGTCGATGAAAGTTAAAAATCTAAGGTTATCGATTTGTTGATTAAATCTTGATTTAAACGAGACCAACTTGTTTTTTATTTCGATTCTATTTTGGTCGATGAAAGTCAAACGACAAGATTATCGATTTACCGATTTAAATCTTGATTAAGACGAGATCAACCTCTTTTTTTATTTCATAATCTTTATTTAGGCCGATGACGTTACACAAATCTTGACTCTGATCATTTCAAATCAATGAAGTCTTGATAAATGGGAGGCCACTTTTTATTTATCTTTGCTGGTCAATGATAGCAAATATTAAGATTGTCGATTTCTCGATTAAATCTTGATTTAGACGAGGCCGATTTTATTTTTCTTTTCGATTCCACCTTTCTTTATTTTGGTCGATGACATAACAAACCTCGTGGTTTGGTTGATTTCATTGAGTTGACAAAACTTTGATCAACATGAGACCTCTTTCTTTTTATTTCATTTTCTTTACTATTTAGTCGATGAAAGTCAAGAATCATTGATTATCGATTTCTCGATTAAATCATGATTAAGACGAGACTATTTCTATTTTATTGCATCTCATATCCTATTCATGTCTTTTACATCATCATATGTGCATTATTATCTTTTAGGATCTTTATTAACTATTATCTTTCCCCCCATTCCAAAGGAAGGTGCATTAATATTGACTCTTAAAGTCATAGCCCCCATCTTACCTTAGTAGCCTCATAAGAGCTTGCCCTCATTTCTTGGCCTCATGAGAGCCATGGAATTATAACTAGCCTTAGGAGAGAGTTCTTACACTCTTGGTGATATTCATCCTAATGAATACTCACTTTCCCTATTGACTAAAACTTCAACATAGGACCATTATAACTTAGATTTAGAGAGTTCTTGAACTCTAGAATGAGCTTGTACTCATTCTCCCCTGTGAACTTTGACCATAGTCAAAAGTTCATTACTTAGTATAACTACGTATACTCTGATTCTATCCCCGAGGATACGTAGGCGCAAGGTGCGATGCCTTGTCGAGTATACTTAGATACTAACCCCTAGGGTTTTCAACCGTTAGCATAGTACCCTTAGCAAGCGAGTGAGATATAACAAGTAAAACAAGAGGCTCCCGTAGAGTACTACGGATGTTTAGGGTGCTAATACCTTCCCTAGGCGTAACCAACCCCCGAACCTTAGATCTCCCCCCTTAGGTTTTTTTAACGATCTTGAACCTTTCCTTTGGATAAATCAAAGTCGGTTGTAAAAGAAATATGATGCAAGTTAATTAATAGCGTGTTATCTGATTTTCACCGCAACAGAAATGGCGACTTCACTGGGGAATTTCTTATTTTTGAGGGTTAAGCCCATCTTGTTTCTGCTTTGCTTATACTTGTTTGCTATATTTGTGTATATCTGTTTGATTGTCTGTATATATGCTGTGCTTGATTATCTTTTGTTGGCTTGGTTCTTGAGTGGTGAGATAAATCCTATACCCGGATTTGAGTGCAATTATGATAGGACGATGGTATTCAAGGAGGCTTTGAGGGAGTCGAATCCTGAAAAGTTGAATTGAGAACACCATCACTCAGTTGAGGCCCTCTTGAGAGTCTAGTTATGTTGAATGAATCCGTTCGTGAAAGCGTGCTACTCTCGACCTAGGAGCCCATGATATTGAGAACCGTAGTTACCAAACCCCACTTGGCCTTTTAGGATGTAGTGCGGTGACCATGATGGAGTCTATTTCTGAATTGGTTGCCATACGATACTACACTCAGACGATATTCTCTTGAGAATTTTATTGATTACCAAGTCATTTGGGAAATTGTTAAAATTTGAAAGATGGGTTGTCGACTCTGGGAACTTCTTAGAACCCTGTTCAGCAGATGAAAACCCATAGTACACACCTTTTGGGATGGGTAGACCATGGCTCCATTCATGAGACCTATAAACCTAGGATTTGTATGTTTTGTTGTGTGTACATATGTTTGTGCTCGTGTGCTTTATGCATCCGTACATTCAAGCATTCTTAGCCCTTCGGTTTCGAGAAACTCAAATGTTTGTTTCCTTTTCAAAAGATCAATAGAGCTTGGATTTTTAAAACAAAAACTTCTTCAGTTTTTTCCAAAGAATTTCTCGCGACTTGCCTTTGAGTTCCTTGAAACCATTTGGCTTGCATTAGCATCTCATTTGAATCATGTCATAACATGTGCATTTCCTCTCTGTCTCTGTCTTATGTCGCCGTTTTCCCTTCAGAATCGTCTTTGAATTCCCGACAACTGCGACACTCGAGCCAAACTCGGCAAAGGATGTCTGAACAATACTGTGAAATGGACAGAGTCAACAATGAATTGAGTGAGCTCCGAGGAGGAATGGGGCAGATTCTGGAAGCAATTCAAGTTATGAGAGCAAGGATGGATACACAAGCGACGGTGGTCTCCGAGATTATCACTACAACTGTAGAACCTCCAGTTACTACTGTGAACCCCACTTTGGGCATGCCTTTTAACTTTATACGTGCTCCGGTCGTCACTTCTACTCAACAAGTTGTTCCTCTGGTTAATGAGGCTTTTCAAGCTATTCCTACCTTCACTCCAGTAGCAGTGCAAGCTCAGGTGCGCCCAGTTTTTCAGAACCCACATCCGGTTTATGATTATGTCAATATGTCCGAAGAAGGAGACAATCGACATGAAAGGCTGAAAGAAAGTGTAGAGACAATTCAGAGGAAATTGAAAGCAATGGAAAGGAGCAATGCATTTAATACTAATGCTAAAGACATGTGCTTAGTCTCAGGCTTGGTAATTCCACCCAAGTTCAAACTACCCAATTTCGACCTCTACTCAGGTGCGACATGTCCTAAGTCGCATTTAGTCATGTATTACTGACGAATGGCTGCATTTATGGATAATGATAAGTTGATGATCCACTGTTTCCAAGATAGTTTGAAAGGGGCTGTTGCGAAGTGGTATTTAACCTTGGACCAATCTAGGATCCAATGCTTTCAAGATGTATCAGATGCTTTTGTAAAGCATTACAAATATAACATGGACCTGGCGCCAGATCGTAGACAGCTACTGAGTATGTCACAGAGCGATACCGAGTCTTTTAGAGAGTATGCACAGAGATGGAGAGAGTTGGCTTCACAGGTAGAGCCACCTTTATCTGAAAAAGAGTTAACTGATTGGTTTGTCGACACGGTGAGACCATAATTCTATGAAAGGATGATCAGTAGCGTGTCTGCTAATTTTTCTGATATCGTGGCTGTGGGGGTTAAAGTAGAGCTTGGTCTGAAGAGTGGGAAAATGACCAAGAGAGCTGGCAGTTCGAGCGACGACGCCAAGATATCCTTCAAAAGGGAAGGAGACACCAGTGTGGTGATGACAAACAAAAAGAAGAAAAATCAGTTCTGGAAACGTCAGCAGCAACAACAGCGTTATTCTGTTCAGCAACCTTATGTGGCCGCCATCGCGCCAACATTCAACCACCAAGCTTCTGTTTATTAGCCGGTTCCTCAACCACCAGTATATCAACGAGCGCCCAATGTTCCTGCTTATCTCCAACGGACTCAAGTTTCTCTTCGGAACATTCCAGGAAAAAGAAAGGGTGGAAGGCCTCCGATTCCTCCCATTCCTATGACGTATACAGCATTGTATCCTGTTTTGTTGCAACAAGGATTAATAACTACAAGGTCGTCAGGCCCACCTCCTGATCCGCTTCCACCTTCTTACAATCCCAATGCTCATTGTGCATTCCATGAAGGCGCACCAGGCCACAATTTAGAAGGTTGTTTTTCTCTGAAGCATATTGTGAAGGACTTAGTGGAGAGAAACATTTTGTCTTTCGATGGCTCCCAGCCTAATATCAAGAACAATCCTTACCCGCTCATGAGATAAGTAATGATATGGAGGATGTATCAAGACAAAGAGGGATTAGGTGTCTCCTCTTCGATTTTCTGTATTGTGATTCCCTAAAGCTGGCAATCTTTTGGCTGTTTCAGCAATTTTATTGTATTTCCTTTGCACTCTGAATTTGTATTTGCTTATAAGCTTTGTTGTACTTTCAAATTGGCAAGGTTAATGAAATGTTTGTGCATCTTTTGGATTAAGTCCATTCGTTTCACTCATATACTTTTTATCGCCATGCAAAAATATATATCTCCATCTTGTTTCTTTCCCTTTATCAAACTGTTTGTTTAAACAAAGATTGGGGAGGATGATGAAAACCTCATGTTCATAATGGCTGTGGTATGCTGCCGATTAAACCTTACCGATGATATAAGGCATTGTTTCAATTCCTAAACACTGGAGAAATAAGGAAGATAATCCCTTGATTACCCTTCGAGCCTAGAAGTAGTAGTTTTCTTTCTTTACACAAAAAACCTTAAAACTCAACCTTGGGGCAGGGTAGTACTCAGTTTAACTTGGTTATGCAATCGAATGCAAATGCTTCGTGTAAGGCGCCAATCAACTCTATCATCAATTCATTCCTAGTTTATAGGAACATAAACGTGTAGCTTAAGCCAACTGAGCATAGGATTGGAGTTCATCACGAAGATTGGGTGGGACAAATAAACTTTGAGCCTTTATCTTTTGTTTCATAAACCATGAACCAGACCATGTTACAACCCTTAAAAGACCTAATTGAGGTAAGGTTGTTTTGAAAGCATACTACAACAAGGTTGATTAACCTGACTCCTAATAATCTTTGTTATTTGCGTGTGTTGATCACTTCATCTGTCATTCCGTAAATGGCTAGATCCACCTTTGCTTTTGATTTAATCGTTCCACCGTGTGTGTTTTCATCAATAAATTTTGTTTTCAAAAAGCTTGCATGAACTTTGCATTGAAAGTGCCAATTTTTTATGAACAATACTTGTTTGTAAAAACAAATCAATATCAAAGAAACCCCAGCAAATGCAGCCAGCTTGGGGATTCGACCTGATAAAGGAAGCTCAGTCAGGGGCAACCAAGCGGAAGGATTTTCCAATCTACCGAATCAGGGGCAGAACTCGTCAAGGTCCAAAATACTGGAACAAGTCTTCTCCAGGACATCTTATGACAAGTATGGACTCCAGTGACTCATCAGCAGGGGCAAGTTTTGTTCCCCAGTCGTTTCTACTACAGTTTGAGTATGACGAATACAGTTGAACAGGGGCAATCATGCCTAAGTTCATTTCTTTTCAAAAGTTTGGAGACATTGAAGCATCTGGTGCGTCAATTTTTCTGTTAAATCCTTTTGATGACTTACCCTCACAAACTAGTTAATCAGAGGCAGTTAAGTCAAGATTCGGTAAATCTCTAAAAGGCCAAATCAGTCTGGGGCATCTCTTCCCCAATCGTCAAACAACCAGTCTGAAGCAAGTTCAAGGACCTTGTTGTGTGAATGCAGTTAATCTAGGGCAGTTACGCCGAGATCTCTCCAAGAGTTTGAAGATATTGAAGCACCTGGTATGCCAATTCTTCTATAAAATCCTCTTGTTATTGTCTTCCGACAGACCATATAGCATGGGGTAGATAAGATTTGAAGATGATCATTATGCCAGTATGATGCATAATTATTGTGTTCTTGTGATATCCTTTGCAAGTTCCCCAATAGGCTGTTACTTCAGCTAATCTTGACAATTCTCCATGGATTCTCTTCCAACAAAGAAATCCAACTCATGATGGCAATCCTCATGATGTTATACTTCAGGTGGAATACTCTTTTCACCAGTGAAGTTGTTGATCCTTCTTCATCCCCAGTATTGGTCCAATCTGATGAGTTTGGCTGGGTATCCTTGTCGAGATGTTTATTTCATCTCCAGTTTTGCTTTCTGTCTGTTTTGTCAGCATAAGCATAAGCATGGCATAAGCACTCATATGCATAGCATTTTAGCATTTCTGCTTCCTTTTCTGGTGTTTACCTGTTTTTGTTCACTTTGGCGTTTATCTCCCCAAGTGACTGGGTTTGCCTTTTCTCTCCAATAGAGTTGTCAGCCCTAGGCATAAAGTGCCCATCTTTTCTATATTCCCCACAGAGTTTTATCCTCGTGGATAATGGTTGGTTCAGTTATCTTTTCCACATGTGGATAAGATAAGTCCCCATTTGAGTTCATCCCTCAATTGGAGTCCTGTTTGATCGTTTCTTTCTAGCTTGTTCCTAGATTGAACTTTGGTCCCTGGCAAGCGTGGTTTTTTTAACCTATCTTTGAATGTGCATTTATTTTGCATTGTTTCTCGCAAGAAGCATCTTTTACAGATCCACCTTGAAGACAGAATTATTTTTCCAACAGTGTTGCGATATCAACATATCTTTGAAGCAGCAATCTCTTGAAGAAGCTTGGAAGTCTCTTATAAGCAGCTTATCTATCTCTGGTACTATTTAGTCTTTTTGCAACCATAATGGGTATTCCCCAGGAAGTCTTATCTTCAGTGATGCAACCCGGTACTAACCTATCAGATTCTATACCTTTATTGGAGCCCATTTTTTGGTTCTATCTCCAATAAGGTTGTTTTTCTTTCTAAAGTGCCAACCGGTCATACTTGAACCTGTTGTTCCATCACTTTAGATGTTTTTTCCCAGTGAAGACCGTTTTTTCGGTTTAACCTTCATTGCGGATCCTTTCTAGAATGTCATCTAGCCTTGATGATCAATCATTTTAGATACCTTTATTGGAGCCCATTTTTTTGGTTCTATCTCCAAAAAGTATGTTTTCTTATAAAGTACCCACCGGTCATGCTTGAACCTGTTGTTCCATCACTTTGGATGTTTTCCCAATGAAGACCGTTTTTCGGTTCAACCTTCATTGCAGATCCTTCTTTTCTGGAATGTCATCTAGCCTTGATGATCAATCATTCTAGATACCTTTATTGGGGCCCATTTTTTGGTTCTATCTCTAATAAGGGTGTTTCTCCTTCTAAAGTGCCAACCGGTCATACTTGAACCTGTTGTTTCATCACTTTGGACGTGCTTTCCTAGTGAAGACCGTTTTTCAGTTCAACCTTCATTGCGGATCCTTTCTTTCTAGAATGTCATCTTGTCACGTTTAGACTTGATGATCAATCATTCTAGATACCTTTATTGGGGCCCATTTTTTGGTTCTATCTCCAATAAGGGTGTTTCTCCTTCTAAAGTGCCAACCGGTCATACTTGAACCTGTTGTTCTATCACTTTGGACGTGCTTTCCCAGTGAAGACCGTTTTTCGATTCAACCTTCATTGCGGATCCTTTCTTTCTAGAATGTCATCTTGTCATGGTTAGACTTGATGATCAATCATTCTAGATACCTTTATTGGAGCCCATTTCTTGGTTCTACTTCCAATAAGGTTACCTTTCTGGCTCATACTGGTTTTCCTCATGAAGCAGATTATTTGTTATCTCAACTAACTCTTATGAGTACCAGAGTCTATTCTTGGCTCATTAACCTTGTTCCCATTTGAACTCCAGTTGTTTATCTTCGGTTATCGTGAACCGTTTGCTTATATCAGGTTATCTTGAACCTGTATTGCTCATCTCAGGCGTTTTTATCTGGCACGCAGAGTTCGTCTCTGTCTTTTCTGGTTTTTCTTGAAGATCCCGTTTGAACTCTTCAGCAAGAGATCCCCATAAAATCTTCTTCGGGTGTCTATCCTTTTATTTCAAACTGGTCTCCAGTGGAGATCAGGCCTTCTTTCTGGTTTCTTGCCCAGTAAGAGTGTGCCTTTTCCCCAGTGTCGTCCGGTCATGCTTTAACCTGTCGTCCACTCCCTGGATCCTTTCCACAGTAGGGATTTCCTTTTGTTTTCTATCCCCAGTGTTTCTTTGGAGTCTCCCCGGTGAGTCTCTTGCGTTGGTTAGCCTGTATCCCCAGTGAGCATTTCTCATGGATGTTAACCTTCCTTCTTCCCCAGTGAAGCTCATCTTGTGTTTGCTTCCTGTCTGTCCTTTGGCGCCTTGTTGTGTCTGCATCTTTGCATCTTCTTTGGCATTTTGGCATTATGTTTGTTGCATTGCATGTGTGTGCATCTGAGGAAAAAATTTTCGGTTATCTGTATTTAAATATCTTTCACTTTTGATTCCATGAAGATCTTCATCTCTCATGTCGTCCGGTGAAGATATTTAAATAGGGGCAACTGTTGTACCCCAAATTTTACCCTCATTTTTTCTGCTAGTTGATGTTTTTTCTCTATATTTTAATTTAGTATTTATTTTAGTGTTTTATTTGTTTTTGTTTTAATCTAATTTCAATATGGCTCATTTTTATTTTATTTATATTTTTATTTGTCCTATTTTTATTAATTTATAATTAATCTCAATTTAATTTAATTTTGCATTAGTTTAATTATGTAGATTAATTATCAATTTGGTTTATTATTTTTAGTTTATTTAATCAACATTTTAATTAATAGTTATTATTATTATTTAGCTTATTAACTCATTTAAAAAAAAAAAGAAGTTTTTATTCATTTTCCATTGCCAATTTACTACCGGCCCACCATTACATGAAAACACGTTTGGCCCATCAAGCATCAGCCAAAATGCAACTTGTAATTACGTTATCCTACACAACGCCAAATTCTGATATATCCCTGCATCCAACAACAAGCAACAGCGACATGAACACGCTGCACCAACACGTTTGCTACAAGCCAGCCTGCTCACCGTACGCTCCTCCTGCGGCCTGAAAATGACAAGGCAATAACGATCAAAAATTCAAAATAAAGTCGAAGAAACAAATCTGTTGGAGGGAGTTAAATAGGAGGAACAAGAGGCTTTAAAAGGAGGGGGAACAACCTTCAACCTTCGAAAAAAAAACGGAACCTTTATCTCCAACTTCCTCCGCCTTTGCTTCAACACAACCTTAGCTCCTAAATCTTCAATCAAGCCACAACCTCCATTTTCGAAAAGCTTTTCAACAAATTTTCACAGCTTCAGAACAAAATCCAACAACACATTTCACAGCAACCTCTCGCCTCCATCAAACACCAACAACAACAACTAAAACAAACTCAACCTTTTTCTTCTCCTTCGCTCAACCCAACCGAAACATCACCACCTTTGACAAAACCTTCTTTCCACCGGCTTCACTAGAATTTCCAACACAATCTCAGAACAAAATTTTGAAAACCCAAAACAGGACCCTTTTTTTTTAACCTAACCAACAAAGTTCCACAACTTGCATCGACACTTTCATCGCACCATATCACGACAACCACAATACTAAACCAACAAGGAGAACTACATCGAAACACCTCTGTTCTTCTAAAACCTCTCACTCCTCTTCCACATCAGTCCTTCAATTTGAAGGAAATCCCAGAAATCCCTTCACTACAAACTCAACCTCCAACAGCCCACAACCACCGCTTCCGATTCCATTCTCCACCGTGAAAACCTTGCTGCCATCCCTAAATCACCTCTTCAAATTATCTTCTTCAATAAACCCACTTCTCATCTGAATCAAATCCACCTTCGAAATCACAGAACCAGAAGCCGACATCCTTTTCAAAACCGAACCAAGAATAGCGGAATCAGAAGGGGTAGAAGAGAATAGAACGAAATTAAACACAAATTACGAACCCGGAAACAGTGTGGAGTCGAGAGAAGGAGACCCGAGTTGCAAAACAGATTGACACGGATGAGAGGGTGTTGCAAGGTTGGAGATGAAGTCGTGATCTTTGTTGACTCGTTTTACTTCGTTCTTCCTCTTTGATCTTGTTTCTCCGTTGATTTACTTTTTCTTCTTCTTAATTCCATTTGTTTGTTTTTGCTTTAAATAAAAAGAATAATGGAAGAAAAGCTGCTAGTTGTTTTGTTTTAAAAAACCAGATGATGATGTGGCTTTGACCGTGCCATGTGTTCATTAATTTTCTTATGAGCTCTTATCTTGGCTAAAGGATGAACCGTGCTTTTGTTGGACCTTCATTTTCCTTTTTTTTTTAAAACTGGGTTTTTGGATCATGAGGGGAGGCTGGGCTTTTCAGCCCGTATCCATCCATGCACCTTTATGTTCCAGTCCAGCGCCCCCCTCCTTTTCTTTTTTTAAAAAAAATCATTTTCATTTTATTAACCCTTTTTTTAACAACTTTTTGAGTTTCTAATCTCTATCCTTTCTATTGTTTTTACTAATGTTAATCCACTTAACCTAGTGGTTCATTTTATTTTTAATCTTTTTGGCCAATGACATATTACAAAATCATGACTTTTTTTATTATTTCGAAATCACTAAAATCTAGATTTGTAGGAGGCCACTTTCTTCTTTCTTTATTTTGGTCGATGAAAGTTAAAAATCTATGGTTATCGATTTGTCGATTAAATCTTGATTTAAACGAGACCAACTTGTTTTTTATTTCGATTCTATTTTGGTCGATGAAAGTCAAACGACAAGATTATCGATTTACCGATTTAAATCTTGATTAAGACGAGATCAACCTCTTTTTTTATTTCATAATCTTTATTTAGGCCGATGACGTTACACAAATCTTGACTCTGATAATTTCAAATCAATGAAGTCTTGATAAATGGGAGGCCACTTTTTATTTATCTTTGCTGGTCAATGAAAGTCAAATATTAAGATTATCGATTTCTCGATTAAATCTTGATTTAGACGAGGCCGATTTTATTTTTCTTTTCGATTCCACCTTTCTTTATTTTGGTCGATGACATAACAAACCTCGTGGTTTGGTTGATTTCATTGAGTTGACAAAACTTTGATCAACATGAGACCACTTTCTTTTTATTTCAGTTTCTTTACTATTTAGCCGATGAAAGTCAAGAATCATTGATTATCGATTTCTCGATTAAATCTTGATTAAGACGAGACTATTTCTATTTTATTGCATCTCATATCCTATTCATGTCTTTTACATCATCATATGTGCATTATTATCTTTTAGGATCTTTATTAACTATTATCTTTCCCCCCATTCCAAAGGAAGGTGAATTAATATTGACTCTTAAAGTCATAGCCCCCATCTTACCTTAGTAGCCTCATAAGAGCTTGCCCTTATTTCTTGGCCTCATGAGAGCCATGGAATTATAACTAGCCTTAGGAGAGAGTTCTTACACTCTTGGTGATATTCATCCTAATGAATACTCACTTTCCCTATTGACTAAAACTTCAACATAGGACCATTATAACTTAGATTTAGAGAGTTCTTGAACTCTAGAATAAGCTTGTACTCATTCTCCCCTGTGAACTTTGACCATAGTCAAAAGTTCATTACTTAGTATAACTACGCATACTCTGATTCTATCCCCGAGGATACGTAGGTGCAAGGTGCGATGCCTTGTCGAGTATACTAAGATACTAACCCCTAGGGTTTTCAACCGTTAGCATAGTACCCTTAGCAAGCGAGTGAGATATAACAAGTAAAACAAGAGGCTCCCGTAGAGTACTACGGACGTTTAGAGTGCTAATACCTTCCCTAGGCATAACCAACCCCCGAACCTTAGATCTCCCCCCCTTAGGTTTTTTTAATGATCTTGAACCTTTCCTTTGGATAAATCAAAGTCGGTTGTAAAAGAAATATGATGCAAGTTAATTAATAGCTTGTTATCTTATTTTCACCGCAACAATTAGGAAGTATGGCTTTTGTTAAGACCGCGAGAGCATGAGGCAGAGCCTTTAAGTTGGTATATTCTACGGAATTAAGGTATAGTCGTAATTAGCACCCGTATTCTACAAATCCTTTAGGTGCGCGAAATTCATATTTCAGACTCGTTTTAGTACTATTTTCATACTTTTAGTAATTAGCGTTTATATTTCCGTTTAAACCGTGTAATCATAACCTTAGCTTTACAAAGAAACGATAGATTTTAGTAGGTTGATATTGGTCTGTGTGGGTTCGACAATCTTTTATATTACTTCGATACTTCCGTGCACTTGCGGATGCATCAAGTTTTTGGCGCCGTTGCCGGGGACTAACAGTCAATATTGTGATTCTGTTGTTGCGCCGTATAGACTAAGGCACTCTTGTCTCTATAGCTATGTATCACCCAAATTTTATCTATGATTACCACTCCCAATATCTCAAGGAACCGCACCCAAATTTCCTCTACGATTACCATTCCCAAAATTTTGAGGAACCGCAAGAATCCCATAATTCCAACCTCAAAACATTAATGGAGGATTTCATTGAAACAATAACTAATTCTAGGCTAGAGTCTATGATGGAGCGCTTTGTGGAGACACAAACTCTCCAAAATGAAGAGTTTAGAAAACAACATCTCGATACTTATGAAACCTTTAGGCAGATGAACACAGTGGTCGAGTCCCTCACGACTCGCACTGAGGCATTGGAGACTCAAATCTCTCTGCTTGCATAGACACCTATAGGACCCTCCCCTAAGAGGCATATGAATGTTGTAACAATCAGTAGTGAAAAACAAATTGAAAATCCTAAGGAGATTGATTATGAGGTAGATGAGATTTCTGGTGAGAAAAAAGTAGAAATTGAGAAAAATCCACCAGCCCCATCCGAAAGGGAGGTTGTCGAAGAGGTAGAGAAGGAAGCATCTATTATTGTTCCTCCTCCCTATACCCCACCAATTCCTTTCCTGCAAAGGTCTGTAGAAGTTAAGATAGACTCCCAATCCAAAACGTATGTGGAGGTATTGGAAAATATCCACACCAATGAACCTTTGTCTGAGGTCCTGCGTAAAAAGAGAAAATTTGAGGACCATGAAACTAGGGATATCATTATTGTTAAGAGGGTAAGGTTAGACTTTGAGGTAGTGGATGAATTAACTAGGACCAAACTTGAAAGGCTAATACTTAGAATAGACCCAAAACCACCACCGCAAGTTCAAAAGAATGAACCACCCCACAGAAGGAAGAAAAGAAAAGGTGAGGGATATGTGAGATGGCTTGATAAGTGGCCATGGAAACCGAAGATTATTAGCCGCCGTGCTATCCACGTTAAATAAAGCACTGCGCAGGAGGCAACCCATGAGATTTTAATTTAATGTTTTCCTCTTATTGTTTGTGTTTACAGAAAATAAAGAAATGTATCGCTTGTCATAATCTTGGAGACGAGTTGGTGCCCACGGACATTCCTGCGAATGTCGCTGCTGGTGGTGACACCGAAGATGAGTATGATAGGAGAGAGCATGTCTCTCCTGTCAGTAACTCACCTCTTCCTCGTTCTTTGTATGGTCAGGGTCCACCTGCACACACCGCGCCATATTTTTCTAACACTTTTGCAGGTACTTCCTCCGAAAGCGGGCGAATATGATGAGCTAGTTCAAGAATTGCATAATCGAAGGTATCTCAAAATGCCCGCCACCGAAGCAGAAGTGGTCAACGAAGAGATGGACAACAAAAATAGGATCAGAGAAGATTTGGCACGCAGTAGCATTCACACAGGTTCTATCTTTCCTTTTTCCACCTTTTATCAAAATATTGAGGACAATGTTTGGTTTAAGTGTAGGGGAGGAACTTTACCGCTTTGATTTTACTGATTTCTAGTTAGGTTTATCATTTTCTAGTTTATTTCATGCTTTTGGAATTCTATCTGTTTTTAATGTTTTGTCGAGTCTTTGCATGTGTTGTCGAGTCTTTATGCCTGGTTTTTACTTGTTATTCAATTTCCCCGAAATTTTAAAATATTTTAACCTCCAACTATTTTTTATTTCGATTCATGGCACGACACTCTGAAAGTATATAGGTTGTTTAGGCTGTGTTAGATAGACTTAGGAAAGTTTTGTAAATATCGATACCGTTCCTACACCTTAGATTCCCTAAGTATGTGATATTGATTTAAATAGACATTATGCCAAGACCTTATGCCTAGTTTCTTTGAAGTAGCCTCTTAATTAGTTTATACTAGCAATCAACACCATCCTTGTGTACAAACTAAGTAACGAACCGATGCAAATATGTGTTGATCTCAAAAATTTGAATAATGTGATTTTTATAGAAAAAACGAATGAAAGACATATTCCCGCTAAGTTAGGTGGTCCTCACCCGACCATTTAGCCTAAAGGTTCGGACTCTTGAAATTCATAAGCAAAAGAAAACATAATGTGCGAAAAAGAAAAAAAATTGAATAACGAGATCATATAACACAAATAGGTTTGCTTACCATGTAAGTACAAAGGATAACGGGCTTAATGTGATTGCGTGAGAATGAAAAAGAGGTGAAATGGGATAAAGGATGTAGGTTGAGGAATAATGTCATGATTTGAATTGGATTTGCATAGGAAGGGAGTCTTTGTCCGCAAATGTGGATATGTGTCGTTACGATATCCTTGTTCACACTATTTAGTACCTATCGATCAAACATTAGCCTAGCAGCCACGTATGATTAGAGTCTCATTATACCTATGTTTCGAAGCGTTCTAATTTTCTTTTTACCGTGTTGGTTGATTGCTTGAGGACAAGCAATGGTTTAAGTGTGGGGGTGTTGATAACGTGAAATATACCATTTATTTCAACTCGATTCGCATACAATTTAATTTCGAAATACTTGTTTTTCGTATTTTTATGTCGTGTTATGTTTGTGTTTCAGGTATTTGTCGAATAAGAGCATTCGTGCAAGAAAACCGGGAAAAGAGCAAGAAAATGAAGAAAAAGTACAAATTCTACAATTTTGCTGATACGGTGATCGCCGTGGGCAAATGGTGTTCCCCGTGAGCAACTGGCATTCGCTGTCCCTAGATGGCGTTCGCTATTGGTATGGCGTTTGCCATTACCCCATGGTGTTCGCCATTATGTCGCAGGCAGCAGTTTTTCAACAGCAGCAGTTTTTGGCAGGTTTAGGGAGTTTTAATAACTCCTTTTCCCTCCTTTCTCTGATTTTGAAACCAAGGGGAGTTAAGAGCCATATCTCTCTATAAATAGGGTCATGGAAACAGTGCCATAACATCCAAGTTGCGCGGAAGCGCTGTCATTTTCGCTTTCTAGTTTTAGGCATTAAAAGCACTTGTAAAAGTGACAATCGCTCACATCGAGGGATTGTCACAATTTTGTATTTTATTTTATTCTGTACAACTTGGATCATCAACAATCTTGCCATCATTTTATTGAAGTTATTTCCAGTTTCGTTTAATTCAAGTCTCCATTTATTTTCCTGCATTTACAGGTTCTTTATCTTATCGCTTTATTATTTTTGATATCGCATTCTATAATTGTTTAAGCGTGATGTCCTTGATTATATTTACCACATTTATGTCATTTTCATTTAATTCTAGTTCTAGTTAAATTGTCTTGAGTCTGGCGTATGAGGATCGTCGTTACCGACGGGACTCGGTAGAAATTATAGGCGCGAAATTGTGAATGTATGTCAATTTGGTTTTAATTTCCAAGTTTAATTTAAGTAGCTTTGACACGAGAGTGAGAGGTTATTTAACATTGTTTTGTAGGCATGGCAAAAAAACCGAGACCAGCCCGGACCCGCCCCGAAATTAGCGGGGAAAACCCGGTTTAACTGGGTGCGGGTGCGGGTGCGGGTAAAACCCGATTTTTTATTACGGGTGCGGGTGCGGGGGCGGGGGATGTTACTACTCGCCCCGCACCCGGCCCCGGCCCCGCCCCGGTCTACCTTAATTTACTTTTATATCTCATTTTAATTATTTTATTATATATTTATTAAAATTATTTTAATTTTTAAAAATAGTTTTACTAGAAAAACATGTTTATTAATTGTTTTACTCTTTAAAAACATGTTTATTATTAAAATAATTAATTATTTAATTAAATTATTAATTTTTATTATTATGAAAAATATTTATTTAAAAAAAAATAGTTTTGCGGGTGGGGGTGGGGAACCCGTTCCCCATTGGGGGCGGGTCTAGGTGGTAGTATTTTACCCCCGACTGGGTGCGGGTGCGGGGGCGGGTCTGTTTCAGGGTGGCGGGTGCGGGTGCGGGGCTGCTCAAACCCGCCTCCGACCCGCCCCGTTGCCATGTCTATTGTTTTGTCACGAGAGTGAGAAGCAAATTAAGGTTTAAGCTGAGATCCGCGAGAGCATGAGGAGTGAACCGGATAGTGGGAATTAGGCATCATATCTAAATACAGCGAGAGCGCTTTAGATATTGTTTAGGATATTATTGGCTTTCAAAGTGTATTTCTTAGTTATCGGGCGAGCGAGAGCAAAATCTTGGTATTAGGAAGTATGGCTTTTGTTAAGACCGCGAGAGTGTGAGGCGGAGCCTTTAAGTCGGTATATTCTACGGAATTAAGGTATAGTCATAATTAGCACCTGTATTCTACAAATCCTTTAGGTGCGCGGAATTCATATTTCGGGCTCGTTTTAGTGTTATTTATAAAACCTTTAGTAATTAGAGTTTATATTTCTGTTTAAACCATGTAATCATAGCCTTAGCTTTACAAAGCAACGATAGATTATAGTAAGTTGATATTGGTCTCTGTGGGTTCGACAATCTTTTATGTTGAGTCCTTGCTTTTGAGGTTGGCATTAATTTTGGTAAAACTAACTTAGCAGAAAGATGTTAGACAAGATGTCCCAACATGTTATACTAACTGCAGGATGAGATGTTAGACAAGATGTCATATCAGGAGGATTCGACATCTTTGTCTGTTACTGTTTTGGATTAACTGTCTTTGTTAACAGGTGTGATTGGAATATGACTAGGATTCCATGTGGCACCTGAGATTGGGGAATCAGAGATTCTGATTCTAATTGTATTTGCGGTTTCCTTGTGAAGGAGATATTTTTGGTAACTTGGGATAGAAGAAAGAATTAGGTCGCTAATTCTGAGGAAGTTATCTGCTGCGCTTTTGAACCCAAGTCCAGCTGTGGTTTACAATATAAATAGGTCAGAGTTAACCTAGTTGTGGTTGGTTGTTGCAGCTGTTTAGAAGTACCAGGGTTTGTACTTGTGAGCCTCTCGTGTATTGTGTGAATACTTGAGAAAGACGTTCTTATTGAGTTGTAATATTTTCAGTCACTGCTGTGATTGAAAGGGAATTGAGAAGGGTCTCATACCTAGGAGTGTCTTAGGTAGAAATCTAGGAAGGGTAGTTTTTAGGTACTAAGTTGTAAACGTTTGAGTTTAGCTTAGAACCAATTCTACTTAGTGATTTCATTCCTGGCCTGATAGCCCCCAGACGTAGGTGTTGTTGTTCACCGAACTGGGTTAACAATCTCTGGTGTTATTTACTTTCTACTATTTACATTTGTTCTTCCTTAGATCCTTGTGAGAAGCAGAGATCAAGTGTTACGACATCCTGTCTGACATCTTCGTGATCTGCATTACCAGAATTTCAATTGGTATCAGAGTAGGCATCCTGCTCTGTATCTGGGTGAGATTTAGGGACGATATTTTCTGGTACGATGGATAAAGAAGGAGGAATACTAAATAGACCACCAATACTTGATGGTTCCAATTATGATTATTGGAAAGTTCGCATGGTGGCGTTTATCAAGTCTATGGATGGAAAGGCTTGGACGTCTGTGTTCAAGGGGTGGGATCCACCAAATATCAAAGACGAAGATGGGAAGCTCACTGAGGAGCTAATACCTGAAGAAGATTAGGACGATGAAGATAATAAGCTTGCTCAAGGAAACTCTAAAGCCTTGAATTCCTTGTTCAATGGGGTAGACAAGAACATCTTTAGACTCATAAAGAATTATACTATTGCAAAGGATGCGTGGGAAATCCTGAAGACTGCGCATGAAGGGGCCTCTCGTGTCAAATCCTCAAGGCTTTAGCTTCTCACTACTAAATTTGAGAACCTGAGGATGAGAGAAGATGAAAGTATACATGACTTTCATATGAATATTGTTGATATTGCCAACACATCTAGTGATCTTGGAGAGAAAATTCCTGAAGCCAAGTTAGTCAGGAAGATTCCGAGGTCTCTCCCCAAGAGGTTTGATATGAAAGTGACGGCTATTGAAGAAGCTCAGGACATTAATACCATGAAGGTAGATGAGCTTATGGGATCACTCCAAACCTTTGATATGGCAATTAGTGAAAAGGAAGAAAAGAAGAAAAGTCTTGCTTTGGTGACCAACCAAGAAGAGGGAGACACCAAAGAGGATTTGTCCAAAGTTGTAGGGTTCTTGGAAAAACAGTATCATCAACTGGCAAAGCAATTGGATGAGAAGTCTAAGATAAATGTCAAGGCTCAGACTTCTGACATCTACATATCAAGAAACTTTGGGAGAAGACCTAGTTATGACAAGAAACTCAACGGAGGGAAGGGAGTTCAGTGCTTTGAGTGTGGGGGTTTTGGACACACAAGAGGTAAATGTCCCACATACCACAAGAAGGAAAAGAAAGGTTTGTCCACTTCATGGTCAGAGGATGACTCCTTAATCGATGGAGAGACTACTAAGAAGGTGTCTGCAATGACTAGAGTATATAATTCTGACAAGGAGTCAGATAATGTATCGCTCAATTCTAATGGCTTGACTGAACTGTTTTAACTAGGACAAGATCAACAGAATCTTATCTCACAGCTGTGTGATGAAAGACGGAACCATCTGGAAACGATCTCAGAATTGGAGGATAAAGTGGAGTGGTTAAACTCCAAACTCAACAACCTGACCAAGTATATAAGGATGATGAACAATAGTTCAGACATGCTAGATGAAATCCTTATATCAGGAAGAAATGCCGGAAGTGGAAAGGGTCTGGGCTATAATGATCAAGTTGAGATCAAAGGACACATGACTAAAGAGAACTCAGCCCAAGTGATGTCAAGAAGGATGTCTCAACATCATCAAAGGCCTCAGAACAACTCTCTAGGAAAACAAAAATAGGACAAACAGTGTTACTACTGCGGGAAGGTTGGTTATATACAGGCTCACTGCTACAAGTTGAATAGATATCCTAAATCTTCAAAACAATCCAGAAGAAGAAGAAGGAAGACTCCCAAAGGGAAGAAGAAATGGGTACCTAAGGGTCAAGCTGTTGCCTTCATTGCCCATACCTCTCTTAGAGCCTCAGCCAAAGAAGACTAGTACTTTGACAATGGTTACTCCAGACAAATGACTGGTGTGAAGAAGTTCTTGGCTAACATTAAACCTCATCCCACTGGTCATGTCACCTTTGGAGATGGCTCAAAAGGAGAAATCAAAGGTGTTGGATAACTGAAGTATGAAGGTCAACCCTGTCTTGATAAAGTTTTGTATGTTAAGGGATTGACTGCAAATCTAATAAGCATTAGCCAACTGTGTGACCAAGGTCTTAAGGTAAACTTCTCTGAATCTGAGTGCCTGGTTACAAATGAGAAAGAAGAACTCATTATGAAAGGTGCCAGATCCAAGGATAACTGCAATCTGTGGGCTCCTCACGAAACTCAGGGTCCCACCACTTGTTTAGTGTCTAGGGAGGATGAAGTAAAGTTGTGGCATCAGAAACTGGGGAATTTGCACTTAAAAGGAATAAAAGAAGTCATATCCAAGGAAGCTGTCAGAGGAATTCCAAATCTTAAGATAGATGAGGGAAAGATATGTGGAGAATGCCAGATTGGGAAACAAACTAGAATGTCACACAAAAGTCTTCAACAACAAACCACATCAAGGAACTTAGAACTTCTTATATGGATTTAATGGGACCTATGCAAGTTAAAAGTCTTGGAGGAAAAAGGTATGCATATGTAGTTGTTGATGATTTTTTTAGATATACTTGGGTGCACTTTATCAAGGAGAAATCAGAGGTGTTTGAAGTTTTTAAGGGATTGTGCCAGAGACTTCAAAGAGAGAATGACTGTGGTATAATCAGAATCAGAAGTGATCATGGGAGGGAATTTGAAAACAGTAAGTTTGATGAGTTCTGCTCCTCAGAAGGAATTAGTCAAGAGTTCTCTTCACCCATCACTCCTCAACAGAATGGTGTGGTTGAAAGAAAAAATAGGACTATTCAAGAGTGTGAAAGGGTCATGCTCCATGCAAAGAAACTTCCGTATCATTTTTGGGCTGAAGCAATGAACATAGCTTGTTACATTCTAAACAGAGTAACCATCAGGTCAGGAACTTCTGCTACCTTGTATGAATTATGGAAGGGTAGAAAACCAATGGTGAAATACTTCCATGTCTTCATAAGCAAATGCTACATTCCGGCAGACCGTGAGCAGAGGAGAAAGATGGATCCCAAGAGTGAGGAAGGAATCCTCCTAGGTTACTCCACAAACAGCAGAGCATATCGAGTCTACAATCCAAGAACTCAAGTTGTATTGGAATCTATAAATGTTGTGGTTGATGACTCTCCTATGGAGGTTGAAGCTACAAATGACATTAGAGCATTCTTCCCAATGGAGGAGGAAGATGTCACAGAAGATGTTGAAGCACCTCAATGTCGCTCCCGAAAGATTCGCATCCAACGGTATAAACGCGAGAGTGGCGCAGAAAACACAGAGTTGCCAGCAATGTGTATTTATCCCGAGAGAGGGAAAGGAAGCACTGCATAAACCTGAAGAGAAAGGGGGGAAAGACATGTTCATCGCAACCATAGTCCGGGTTCGGGAGTCGGTTATGCGAGGGGAAGGTGTTAGCACCCTACGCATCCATCGTACTCGATGGGATCCACGCTTGTTGTCTAAACGGAGGGTGAGCTGTCCTACTATCTATGGCTGAACAAAAGAAAATGGGGATGGGGGGACTAAGACGGACTCGGTAGGACATATTCGATGCCCTAGGCCTACGTACTCCCTCAGTGCAATGGGAAAGTCAGAGTCAACGTAGTTCGAACGGGAACTGTGGGGGAAGGTTGCTCGCCAAGATAATCGCTGTCTTGTGCCTACATATCCTCAATCGGACGAGAGAGAGGAATCAGAGCTAATGTAGTTCGTGGGTACGACCACGGATGGGTAAGTGTTTTTTATGAGCGACGTTAGATTCGCGTCCGGTAGTTAGGGTCGATGCCTGTTTGCGACTTAGACGGAAGGTAATGTGCTCTTTTCTGAAAATGGAGTTGAAACCCAACAATCCCGAAGGCTAAAAAGATTTGAATTTGTTTTTGTGTTTTTTAGACAGAAGTGTTTTTTAAGTTCGTTCATAACTTGCATTGCACCAAAGTCTAGGGCACTGGGACGAATACTTAACGAATCGTCCCAAGACAGGACGCCCGCTAAGCACTCTAGAAAGATGAGAGGAAGCCCCTCATTTCTCATTCCCCACGCTTAAGGCTCGTGCGCAATACACTTTATCTTTATTAAGTGTTTTCAAGAAGTTTTGAGATGAGAAGAGAGAAGACACAAAGGAAACTCTAGAGGGAAACTGAGAGTCCTAATGTTATCATGCATGGATGACCTATGGTTAGTGAGGCTTAGGAGAGAAAACTACCTAAAACCTAATTCTAATCCTACTCCAAGCTTAATCAAAAATTAAGTTGCACTAGGTAGCTCTAAAGGGAGAGAATACAAGACTTAAACAAGTCTTGAGATCCATGGGAGGAAGAGAGTGAAAGAGAAGAAAATGAGAAAGAGAAGGAGAAAATGAGATACAATAAGTGGCAGCAAGCACATCACATCATAAATGTCTAACTCAAATCATCAAAAATGTTTCAAAGATCAATGCAAAACAATCCAAGTAAGCATGCAAAGATGAACATGAAAAAAAAGCAAGCATACTTGTATGGAATACACAATTAAGCACCAATGAACTTCATATCAAAATGAAATGAGAAAAAAAAGATGAAGATGAAAACAAATCAGAACCAAGCTCATATTATCATCAATAATTCTCATGTGCAAAAGTGATTCATATCATGAAGCATTATGATCCAAAGAAGTTACAAAGCAAAGGGTAATGATGTTTATCATACAATTCAAACCAAATGCATTCAACTATGCTCAAGTGAAATGAAAACCAAGTAAGGAGCTCAAGAGGCAGTAGCATATGCATCAATGTCATACCAAACCAAACTTAAGTCATACAAGGTTAATTATCAAGCAACACCTTCAAGACATGCACCAAAGTAACCCACAAATGGAAATTCAAAGTCCAAACACTTAGCACATGCCAAACATGATCCACAAATTGCAAAAATAAGTCTCAAAGAACCTCAACCATGGGTTAACATCATATCAAATGCACATGCAAATAATCAAGAAGAAACTCAAGCAAATAGGCATGGCAAATCAACTTGTGTAAAGAGGTGTCAAGATATAATCATGCATAAGTCATTTAAGCACAAATAAACAAACATAAATCAAATGACACTAAAAAATTGTGAGATTAAACTCAAATGACCTAAGTCAGAAGCCAATCACATGTCAAAAGATCTCACAAAAATTCACAAGTTAAGCACCTCAAACTAATGAGCAAAGATCACATAAGAACCATAAACCAATATGCAAAGGAGAGGGACTAAAATGCAATATGAAAAGAGTTTAAAAATATGAGATAAATGTTTTTAGGAACTTCAACATGTTCTCTAACAAATGCAAAAAGAATGAGATGCAAATCATGTATAGATGATGAGAACAAAAATCAACAAGGCAGGGTGTGCATAAGTGAAGCAATCCAAAAAGAAATTAATTAAACAATTAATTCAAAGGAACAAAATAAAATAAAAATGGAAAATAAAATTTTCCAAAATTTTATAAAATGCCAAAGATGATCCAGGATTTTTTTGGTGATTTTTAGATGCATAAAACTATTTTTAAAAAAAATAAAAATGAAACTATGCAAAAAGAATAAAATAAAATGAAATAAAAACCAAAGGGGGTGCAAATAGCAGGATAATCACGTTGAAAGAATGAAAATGGGCTCAGGGGGGGTGTGAAAAGCATAATAGACTAGGTCCAGCCCATCAGCGCGTTCAAACAATAAAAAAGAAATCCAGTCAACCAGATTGACTCACATGAGCCCTTGGATTGATCCAACGCATGATATCAAGTCAACAAATCAATCAAGTAATCATGACAAGGGGTTCAGATCCACACGCACACCATAACAATGACGCATGTACCCACACACAATTGATCAGAAATTAAACAAAAGAGCACGTGATAAGCAAGTGAGTTTTTAATGCGCTGGCAACATCAGGATCATTGGATTAATCTAACACACACAAATGAGTAAACAAATCAACAGGTATACACAATGAATGGCTCAGATATGCGTGTGCAAGATAGTAAACATGGAAAGACACACATGTATATTAAAAATAAAACAAGAAAAAAAAGAGGATCTGGCTCATCCTGGACCATCAGATCTGGACCACCAACGGTCCAGATTGCATCTTCTTCCCAAAAACCCTGGCCGGACTGAATCAAAACCAAACGCCAGAGCTAGAGCTCCGGTCGTCTTCTCCGGTGAAGACCAATATAAACTTTTCCAGAAATCACACATGAGTACATCATCTTAACCAGAATTCAATAAGGATCTCAAATATCATGTCCATTTCACCAAAAGATCAACATACAAGTCTAATCGAAAGAAATAAGTTTGGATCTAAAACTTTCAATCTCAAAATTCAAGCAATTCACACGTCCAAAATCAAAACCAAACATATCAGCATCATCAGTGAACATCATAAATTATCATGCAAGCTTAAAATTCGAGTTATATGATCATGAAAAGTGAGCTAACCTGAAGATTGCAGAGCTCGAAATACACCAAGAAACCCTTCCAAAAGCTGCAGATCTTCCTCTTTTGAGCTCTATTTGCAAAATAAATGCAAATAGAGACTTGAAACTGGCTAGATCTAGGACTTTGAACTTGATCCCTCTTGAAATCAACTTGATGCAAACCTTGCTCAGAGCTTCAAATGATGGATGATTCTTGCTCTATGGAGTGTGCAGATCACAAATGTGAAGAGAAATCTCAATGAAACCCTAGGAGAAAGGAGTTTCGAAGGAGAGAAAGTTTGGAGTGAAAAATGAATTCTGAGCAGAAATGAGTGCATGACCTAGCTTTGTGCGTGTGAGTTAGGTTATATACACCTCATTAGACCTCTAATCATGATTAAAATTTGATTAAACCCCTGATTAGTGAGCTTTGGAGTGTTTTGCAAAAATGCAATTTGTGATGTATCCCCTTAATCCACACGTGAAAAGGCCATGAGATAAGCATGGATCACTCACATTTCCCTTGCTGATCACCAATGGATTGGAATTGGGCCTTGTGGTGGCTTGGTTTGTAAGGTTTAATCCATCTTGCCAATTTACACTTTGTGAAATAAGTGAGGTACATGGAGCGAAATCTCTTGGTTCAAAGGCCAAAAATGGTCCTTATGATGTGTACTTGAATGTGGAAATGTGAATTGAATGATTAGAGGTCATCATGCTTCAATTTGAACCAATTTTCAAAAGGTGGAAAAATGGTACCATGAGAAAACCCTAAAAACACTTTGCCTTCTTTTGATCATATCTAGAGAACCACAAATGGTATGGGAATGATCTAGTACTTGTTGGAAAGGGGAGAAAATGATCTTCAACTTTCATGTTTGAGTAGAATTCATTTGAAACTTCTTTGATGATGAAAAGTCAAGTTGAATGTAGTGTAAAAACTTGCCAAAAATGGAAACTTCTCATTATAGGTCATTTTCCAAATTTAGTAACTTTTGTACAAACCCTTGATTCTTGATAAATGGTATGAAATTTGACCCTTGAAGACCATATGAGAATGTGAGACCTTGAAAACCATGAAAAGCACCTCAAAATTCCACAGTTGACTTCCCCTCTCACTGTTGACTTTTCTTGGTCTACAAGCAATTGATCCACTGAACATCTTTCACAATGAAACACTAGCCAAGTCTTTCCTCCATGAACACTTGTGAGCATATAGAACCTCATGAGAATGTATTTGAACAAGAAAAACCCCTCAAGAAGCCTTTTGGAACCAAAGCCCTAATTTGGACCATCTGATTAGGAGAGTGTGGTTCACTTGAAATCTCTTGCCAATCTTGATCTTATGAGGATATGATGAACCCCCCAAACCATCTTGAGGCTTGAGACTCCTTTGAGATGAACCAAGTACCTTGATCCCATGCTAAGAACCAATGCCATGCACAAATGCTAATGCAAGGAATGCAAAGAAACATAAGCCAGTTAGCTAAAAGCAAGAAGGCAAATTTTGGGGTGTTACACTCAAGACGACTCTGAAGATATTGCAGTACCCAACGATGACTATCATGAGTCTACTGTGTCCGAGAGATTTGATAAAGGACCTTCCATCAGAATACAGAAGGATCATCCCAAGGAACTCATAATATGGGATCCAAATGGAGGTAGGATGACTAGATCACGTGATGTGGTGGCAAGCGCCTGCTTTGTGTCAAAGATGGAGCCAAAAAATGTTAAGGAAGCCTTGACAGATGAATTCTGGATTAATGCAATGCAAGAAGAGCTTGAGCAGTTCAAGAGACATGATGTTTGGGATCTGGTACCCAGGCCCGAAGGATCAAATGTGATCGACACTAAGTGGGTCTTTAAGAACAAGTCTGTTGAACCCGGAAATTTGCAACCTGGGGGAATGAAAATGAAAACGAGCACGACCGAAAGCGGACTCGAAAAGGAATAAACGAGTACGACCGAAAGCGGACTCGAAAAGGAATAAACGAGTACGACCGAAAGCGAACTCGAAAAGAAAGACCAGGCGAAAACGCTCTTCCAACAACAAACGAGTACGACTGAAAGCGGACTCAAAAAGAAAGACCGGCCGAAAATGCTCTTCCAACAACAAACGAGTACGACCGAAGGCGGACTCGAAAAGGATAAACGAGTACGACCGAAAACGGACTCGAAAAGGATAAACGAGTACGACCGAAAGCGAACTCGAAAAGAAAGACCGACCGAAAACGGAATTTCAACAACCAAATGAGTACGACCGACAGCGGACTCAGTGGGGATACAAAGGCAAACGAGTACGACCAAAAGCGGACTCGAAAAGAAAGACCGACCGAAAGCGGAATTTCAAACAGCAAGCGAGTACGACCGAAAGGGGACTCGAAGAGAAAGACTGACCGAAAGCGGAATTTCAAACAGCAAACGAGTACGACCGAAAGCGAACTCGAAAAGAAAGACCGACCGAAAACGCTCTTTCAATCAACAAACGAGTACGACCCAAAGCGAACTCGAAAAGAAAGACCGACCGAAAGCGGAATTTCAAATAGAGGATAAACCACATGGGATACTTCTAGTGGGGATGATGAAATAACAAAGAGTGCGAGGACGGCCGAAGACGAACTCGAAAAGAAAGACCGGCCGAAAACGGACTTTCAATCAACAAACGAGTACGACCGAAAGCGGACTCGAAAGGAAAGAACGAGTACGACCAAAAGCGAACTCGAAAAGAAAGACCCAGCCGAAGATGGACTTTCCAACCCAAGATAAGCAGAATCAACGGATCTACAAAGATAACTCCGCTGGGGAATAGAGAAATCTAAACAGATACTCTGCAGGGGAGTGTAGGAAGGACCGACAAGAAGGACGAATTCACTGGTTGCGGTGTAGTGTTAACCAACATCTTCTGAATCATGTCACTTTCTGCTAGGGAAAGGAGCTGGTAAGGAAATCAAACCTGGCTTATGCTTCGAATGCATATGTTTGAATTTTGTCGTAATGCTCCACACGAAGTGGAAATGCTACGCATTTAGGAGGATGCCATGCAAGAATGCTTATGCAATGCAAAAGAGGCGCCTCAGTAACATAAATGCTGAAGGCGAAGGCAAACTCCACCGGGGACGACAAAATAAATTGTCCTCGAAATAAGAGACCCTGCTGAGAAAGTCTTCACTCTGCTGAGAAAGACTTCACTCTGCTGAGGAAGACATCACTCTGCTGAGGAAGACATTGATCACAAATTCTGCTGGAGATGAAAGCTCCGAGGGAAAACCCACTCTGTTGGGGATGGCTAGGAATGAATATTGAAGATGGAAACTCTTCCACTGGGGATCACCAAATACTCCAGAACTTGGATCTGACGCCTGCCAAAATGATTGGACTTAAGACCTACTGGGGATACCAATCACCTCCAGAATCTGCTTGGGGATATGAGTACCTTTATCCTGCTGAAGAGTACTGATCATCATCGGCACATCTGCTTGGAAAATAGTAGTTGTCATCATCCACCCTGCTAGGGGATGAACACATTATTTCCTGACTAGCTGAGGAAAAATGACTGCCCCATATCCTGTGGGGAAACACCATCTTTGATCAAAGAAGATACTCTAACAATCTCTTGCTGGAGAGGCTGCAGAAATGACAATTTCTGGCTACCTGCCGAGGAAAGGTGAGCCAAATCACAACTCTGGCTGGGGTGAACCTCTTATGTCCTACTGAGGGGGACGATCCTCAATGACTCCGCTTGGGGAATTACCTCTTTGTACTCTGTTGAGGAAGACGAACCTCGACACTCTGACGGGGAAGAGTAATAAACTACTGAGGACGATCAGACTTCAAAGTTGAAGAGAGCAACTCTACTGGGGAGAGCAGCAAACTGCTGAGGATGATCAGACTTCAAAGTTGGAGAGAGCAACTCTACTGGGGAGGTACACCTGTCATCCTGCAAAACCAACAGAAAGGTCTACGTGCAAAAATGATTACTTCGATTATCATCACAGTGACTAACGCCTAAGCAATTGCCACTATTTTCCAACTTGTTTCATAAAGCTCAACATTTTAGCATGTAATGTTTATAAAAAATATCGTACATTTTCACAAACAAAACAGGTAAAACAAAAAAACAAAAGCTCTTTGACTGAAATGCAAACTTTATTGAATGGATTGGCCTGTAAATAGGCATTTACATATGGAAACAATTCCTGGAAAGAGGTAATTGCGCAAAAAGTAAAAGAAAATACAAATGTCGACAATGTGGGGAACAGACATCCACCATGACTCGACTCAGCTATAACCCATATGACTTGTTTATCCGCAGATGCTTTGGCCTTTGAAGATGACTGACTGGACTGATTCCTTTCCTTCGAATTTTCCAAGTGTGAATAGTGATCACAGATCGAACGCGAATCGTAGTCTTTGCTTTTAAATCCCTAACTTTTGCCTGGATCGCCCTTTTCGGGTTTTCAATCCACCGGGATACCCATTTTTGCCAAAGTTGCCTTTTCAGGTTTTCAACCTTGCGGGTTTTTTTTTTTCATTTTTTTTTCTAATTTTTTCCCGAACCTTTTCTTTTTATGGTTCGCCATGATGCCCCATTTTTGCATGAACCTTCTTTTTATGTTCAGCGGGTCTCTTTTATGCAAAGTATTTTTTTGACTACATCCGCGTTCACAGAGGACGTAAAATCTTCGCCATCCATAGTTGAGAGTAATAAGGCTCCACCAGAGAAAACCTGTCTTACTATATATGGCCCTTCGTAATTCAGAGTCCACTTGCCCCTGTGATCTGTTTGAGGAGGAGTGACCCTTTTTAGAACTAATTCACCAGTTTGGAAACACCGAGGACGCACTTTCTGATCAAATGATTTTTTCATCCTGCTCTGATACAACCGGCCATGCGCAATGGCTTTCAATCTCTTCTCTTCAATGAGGTTCAGTTTATTCAGCCGGGAACGCACCCACTCAGCTTCATCAAGCTTCACGTCTGTCAGAATTCTCAAAGAAGGAATCTCAACTTCTAATGGCAGAACTGCTTCCATACCATATACCAGTGAGAAAGGAGTTGCCCCAGTTGATGTGTGTACCGAAGTACGATATCCGTGCAAAGCGTAAGGCAACATCTCATGCCAGTCCTTGTATGTCACTACCATTTTCTGCACAATCTTCTTTATGTTCTTATTTGCCGCCTCAACAGCCCCATTCATCTTTGGACGATAGGGAGAAGAATTGTGATGTTCAATCTTAAAGCTCTGGCATAGCTCCTTCATCATCTTATTGTTCAAATTCGAACCATTATCAGTAATGATTCTCTCCGGGACTCCATACCGGCAGATGATGTCCTTCTTAATAAACCGGGCTACCACTTGTCTGGTGACGTTGGCATACGATGCTGCTTCCACCCACTTCGTGAAATAATCAATAGCCACCAGGATAAAACGATGTCCATTCGAAGCAGTTGGCTCGATCTTCCCAATCATGTCAATGCCCACATGGCAAAAGGCCAAGGTGACGACAAAACATTCAGAGGAGTAGGCGGTATGTGCACCTTATCAGCATAAATCTGGCATTTATGACATTTTCGGGCGTATTTAAAACAATCAAACTCCATAGTCATCCAATAATACCCCGCTATCAATAATTTTCTTGCCATAGCATGCCCATTGGCATGAGTACCAAAGGAACCTTCGTGAACTTCTTCCATTAACAGGCATGCCTCGTGTTCGTCCACACATCGTAGCAAGACCATGTCAAAGTTTCTCTTGTACAATACACCGTCTTTGTTCAAAAAGAAGTTTCCTGATAACCTCCTCAATGTCGTTTTATCCTTGGAAGGTGCCCCAGCTGGGTATTCCTGACTCTTCAAGAAGACTTTGATGTCATGATACCAAGGCTTACCATCTGATACCCCTTCAACTGCAAATACAAAAGCAGGCCTGTCCAAGCGCATGATTCTGATTGAAGGAGTTTCATTCCAATGATTCACTTGATACATTGATGACAACGTTGCCAATGCATCAGCCATTTGATTCTCAACCCTGGGAATGTGATGGAAGTCAACTCTATCAAAGAAAGGTAACAACCTTCTGGCATAGTTGTTATACGGAACAAGATTTTCTTGACGAGTCTCCCATTCACCTGTAATTTGATTAACCACCAACGCAGAATTACCATAAACATCGAGGTTCTTGATTCTCAAATCAATCGCTTCTTCTAACCCCATGATGCATGCTTCATACTCTGCCTCATTGTTGGTGCATATGAACGCCAATCGGGCAGTGAACGGTATATGAGAACCCTATGGAGTCGTAATGATTGCCCCGATTCCGTTACCATATGAATTAACAGCTCCATCAAATACCATTTTCCACTGAGATCCAATCTCAGGTCCTTCATCAGGCAAAGGCTCTTCACATTCCTTCATCTTCAGATACATGATATGCTCATCTGGAAATTCAAACTTCATCGGTTGATAATCCTCAATTGGCTGTTCGGCAAGATATTCTGACAAAACACTTCCCTTAATGGCTTTTTGGGAAACATACTGAATATCGTATTCTGTCAAAACCATCTGCCAATGGGCTATTCTCCCAGAAAGTGCTTGCTTCTCAAACACATACTTGATCGGATCCATCTTCGAAATCAAGAGGGTTGTGTGGTTTAACATATACTGCCTCAAACGCTTAGCTGCCCAAGCGAGTGCACAACATGTTTTCTCCAGCATCGAGTACCTCGACTCACAATTAGTAAACTTTTTACTCAGGTAGTAGATGGCGTGCCCTTTTCTACCTGACTCGTCGTGTTGACCGAGCACACACCCCATTGAATTCTCAAGAACCGTAAGATACATAATCAAAGGCTGTCCTGGCACTGGTGGCATAAGGACCGGAGGTTCCTGTAAGTATTCTTTTATTCTCTCGAACGCCTTTTGACAATTTTCATTCCACCTGACCGCTTGATCTTTTCTTAACAACTTGAAGATTGGTTCGCATGTGGCTGTGAGATGCGAGATGAACCTAGCAATGTAGTTTAATCTCCCCAAGAAACCACAAACCTCTTTTTCTGTTTTCGGCACAGGCATTTCTTGTATGGCTTTTACCTTCGCAGGATCAACCTCGATACCTTTTTCACTAACAATAAACCCCATCAATTTTCCTGATCTCACCCTGAAGGTGCATTTGTTAGGATTCAACCTCAGTCTGAATTTTCTCAACCTTTCAAATAACTTCTGAAGATTCACCAGATGTTCTTCCTCCGTCTGTGACTTCGCAATCATATCATCAACATAGACCTCAATCCCTTTGTGAATCATATCATGAAAGAGAGTCACCATCGCCCGTTGGTAAGTTGCCCCTGCATTTTTCAATCCAAAGGGCATCACTTTGTAGAAAAACGTTCCCCACGGTGTTATGAATGTTGTTTTCTCCATGTCCTCTGGGGCCATCTTGATTTGGTTATACCCAGAGAAGCCATCCATGAAGGAAAACACAGAATACTGAGCAGTATTGTCAAGTAACACGTCAATGTGAGGGAGCGGGAAATCGTCCTTTGGGCTTGCTCTGTTCAAATCCCTGTAATCAACACACATCCTGACCTTCCCATCCTTCTTAGGTACAGGCACGATGTTAGCAACCCATGGAGGATAATTCGTCACGGCAAGAAATCTGGCATCCAACTGTTTCTGAACCTCTTCTTTGATTTTAACAGACATCTCCGGTTTAGTTCTTCTCAACTTTTGCTTGACCGGAGCACAACCTTCTTTAAGTGGTAGCTGGTGTACAACAACATCAGTATCGAGCCCAGGCATGTCTTGGTAAGACCAGGCGAAGATGTCCACATACTCTCAGAGTATTTCAATCAATCTTCCCTTGACACTGTCTTCCAATGCAGCCCCTATCCTTACTTTCTTTCTGGCGTCCTCAATTCCCAGATTCACAATCTCAATTTCCTCCTGATGAGGCAGGATGACTCTCTCCTCTTGCTTCAACAATCTGGCCAACTCATCGGGCAGTTCACAATCTTCGTCAGTCTCTTCTTCAGCCTGATAGATTGGATTGTCAAAGTCATACCAAGCTATAGCTGAGTCATGATCGGTGTCATCTGAACAAAAAGACCTGCATGATTGATGAGGTATGTTTTATTATGTATGCAACAAAAGAAACACATTGCCATTTTGATGTGGGTTTTTAATGCATAAAAATAAAACAGAAAGACAGAGATCAAAACATTTGAGTGTGAAAAGTCCTTTATTGATGATAAAGCAAAACATGCAACAATTAAAAGCCCTACAAATAAAATCACTACGTCTTGGGCAGAACGCAGGATTAACATAATAGGAAAACAAAGCAATTACTCGAAGCCAGTCACTTGAATGACTTTCTCAGAAGACCAGTTGCACAGACTTTCTCCCAGGACGCAAGGCCGGATCCAGCTATCCATGTCACAATCATTGTCCCCTTCTTTCTCAATGGCATTAACCATGTCGAAGAAAACACCGGCACTGGTGAAACAGACTGGGCCATAGAATTTGGGAGAATCCCCAGCTTTCTTGGGTGGCTTGTATCCCAATCCATAAGTATCCCTCTTCTCCTGAACTTCAACCACTTGGCCCCACCTCTGTGAGCTACCAACTTCAACCACAGCTTTGGCGTCTTTAAAGGAAGACATATAAACTTCAGGCTGATTTGCCCCTGCAGGCTGCTCTGTAGTCTCAGACTAGACAACCTCTTCAGAAACCTTCACCTTCTCAAACCCCTGACACAACGTCTCATGGATTTCACCATCCATTTCCATGTATTTGAAGGTTGACAGCTGACTAATCATTATGTCTTCTTCTCCGCACACTGTCACTACGTGACCATCTACCATGTATTTCAGCTTTTGATGCAAAGTGGAGGTTACAGCGCCTGCACCATGGATCCAAGGACGACCCAACAAATAGTTGTATGCTGGCTGAATATCTATTATATAAAATGTTGCATCAAATATTTCCGGCCCAACCTTGATCGGAAGCACAATCTCACCAAAGACAGATCTCTTTGAGCCATCAAAAGCTCGCACCACCAAGTCACTTGGTGTGCAAATTAATCCCCTGGTATCTAACTTCATTAATGCTTTCTTTGGCAATACATTCAACGATGATCCAGTATCAACCAATACATGTGACATCAATGAACCACGACACTCAATGAAATATGCAGGGCATTGTTATGATTCCTCCCTGCGGGAGTCAAATCAAGATCTGTAAAGCCTAAGCCATTACCTGCATTCACGTGCGCTACAACTCCTTCCAGCTGGTTAACAGAAATCTCTTGAGGAACATAGGGTGCATTCAAAACTTTCAGAAGAGCATTCCTATGGGCTTCAGAACACAATAGTAAAGACAGAATAGAGATCTTGGACGGGGTCTGATGTAACTGGTCCACGATCTTGTAATCACTTTTCCGGATGAGTCTCATAAACTCCTCTACATTTTCAGAAAAAGCATCTTCAACCGGCTTTACTGTAGAATCCACAATCACTGGAGTCTGAACAGAACCATCCATTGCCTGTTTTCCCCTATCTTGCCTAGAAGTACCGGGCTGATCATTAACAGGAGTAAGCACTCTACCACTTCTCGTTATAGCATCAGCTTCAACCTTAACCTCTGAACTAGAACTTACTGACGAAGTAGTCAATAATTCCTGCTTTTGTCCATTGACAAACACCTCTGCGCCGTAATTCCAGGGAATAGCCTTAGTGCTTTCATACGGAATGGGTCCAACCCTTGTGATAATAACTGGAGGTGGCCTTGCCGGACCAAAAATAGTAATTGTTTTGAAAGGAATGGTAATAGTAGCAACCTTCTCACTAACAACCTCTTCTTGTTGATTACACCGATCAAACTGTAAACAGCCCTCATTAATCAGATTCTGGATACCCATCTTCAACGAATCACAACCATTATCCTTTGTCAAACAATCTGAGTAGTTCTCATCACAACCCGGATAAACGCCACCCTTCAATAACCTGTTTTTAACCACAGCCAACAGAGTCTTCAGCTCCTCAACATCCATGATCAAATTCAAAGCTTCACATTCCTCGATTATCGCATTCACCCTCGGCCCATTGTGATCAGGCATCGGGTTTTGCACAACATTAGGTCCATCATTAGCAAAGCTGATAGCCTTTGAATCTAGCAAGTCCTGGACTTTATGCTTAAAAGCTTTACAGTCCTCGAGATGATGCCCCGGTGCCCCGGAATGAAAATCACAATGGACGTTAGGATTGTATCCGGGAGGCGGATTACCAACAGGAGGAGCCAAAGTCCTCTTTTCAACTAACTTCAACTGAAGCAAATACTGAAACAATTATGAATATGGTAGAGGTGGAGTATCAAAGTGTCTGTTCTGCTTAGGTGTGAATTGTTGTTGGCACGGAGCGCGATTCTGTTGTTGAGGTGCTGCCGGAAGTGGGAGTGCTGCAGGAATAACCACTGAAGCCACCTGCTGGTTATGGTTTTGTTGCTGTTTCCCCTTTCCCCTATAGGATGATACAACATTGGCCTCTCCTTTCTTCTTATAACCATCAAATGGCTTCTTTCCATGCCCGGAAGATGATTCGTCACCACTAGAAACTTTTCCGGCCTTAATTCCAACCTCTATCTTCTGTCCGATCACAATCACATCTGCAAACTTGCCTAGTGAACAAGGCAATAGCTTTTCATAATAGTGCTTAGGCAGTGTGTCTATAAACATATCCAACATTTCCTTTTCCAGCATTGGTGGCTGCACCCTAGCCGCCAATTCACGCCACCTTTGCGCGTATTCTTTGAAACTTTCATCATTTTTATGGGACATGCTCAACAGCTGAGTTCTGTTGGGAGCCATGTCTGTGTTGTACTGGTAATGCTTGATAAAAGCTGCAGCTAGCTCTCTCCAAGTACGAACATCTCTACTTTCCAGTGCCATGTACCACTCCAAAGACGCGTCGGACAGGTTGTCTTGGAAAAAGTGCATCATTAGCTTTTTGTCCTTGGCATGGGCAGCCATCTTCCTGGTATACACCTTTACATGAGTTCTCGGGCAGGTAGAACCATTATACTTCTCCAGTGTAGGAATCTGAATCTTGTGTGGAATGACAATATTAGGGACCAACCCTAGGTCGTCCAAATCTATTCCCTGATCATCCTGCTTCACAACCCCTTTCAGTTGCGCCTCGATTAAATGGATCCTCTCATCACTGACCACAGGAAGACCAGTGTCCAAGCTTCTGAATGAAAAAACATCATCCTGTTGATCATCAAAACGATGGCCATGGATAGCTCGAATAGTGCTTCCTTCTCCAACCACTGAAGGAATCCCACCCTGTCCACCAGCGCCAGGAATAGGAATGTTGATACCAACACCACCTCTGCCTGGAGGAATAGCACGATTAAGAAGACCACCATGTAAGATACCATTCTCACCAACCTGCGACACCAAAGGCTGAACTAGAGTTTTGAATTCATTCTGACTCTGCACCACACCCTGCATCATCTCCATGAATTGATCGATGCGAGCTTGCATAGCTTCCATGTCTGCCTAAAGTTTGTCCATCACTCTGCTTTGATTAAGCCTGGTAGAATACCGATGAGTTGGTTGATCAATCCTGACTGTAAAAAAGAGAGAGCATAAGAAAACCAGAGAAACCAAGATAACCTGCAATGCAAAATGAGATAATTATGCAAATGCAAACATGTATGAACATTATCAAGGCGATCTATCCCATGATTCCAGTTTTAAACAACAGAAGAGAACTGAATTCCTGATCATATAAAGAGAATAAGCATCTGTTACAACACAAGTCTGAATGAGCATAAACAAAGATCCCGACCAACAAGCCTGGCGGTGATCCCGGAAATACAAAGAAAATAACAACAAGGAAACTAAAGCATATCATCAAGACTCAATCGTGCTAGGATTCCCCATTCGTCATTCTTTTTGCACCAATTCTGCACTTCCTTGAGAAGCTTCTTAGTATTAGGATGCTCTGGTCTCTGAATCAACTCCTGAATCAAAAGATCCCTCCTGTGCAAGATCCCTGTTAAATAACGACTATGAAATTCCTAATCAACTTTTCCAGAAGCTCCACCTGAACTTGGACCTTCGCTTCTGGCTCTTTTCACTTCGGCTTGGATCTTCAGCTGTTTCATATCTGCCATGGTTTCCTTGAGCTTTTCCTCAACTGCTCTCCTATAAAAGATCCCTGATAAAATCTCCTTATCCTTTTTCCGAAGCTCTGTCTTCAAACCTTCAATCTGCTCCAGATACTTGTCTTCTTTCAACTTGTTGGTAGTAATTGCTGTATTTCGACGGTCACTGAACCTGTGAATTCTTGACATAACATAAGCTAACTCTTTCTTTTTGGACGAAAGGACCTTGCTAACACTTTTCAACGCTTGAGCCACTTTCTCTCTGGATGTGGCTTCTTTAGACAATTCTTTCTCCTTCACAGCCAAAGGTTCTGATTTCAACCTGGCAGCATGGATAGCTTCACCTTTTTCGTGCTTCAACAGACCAACCTCTCTGCCCAGCTCACGATTCTCTTCTTGGAGTTTCTCCTTCTCCGCCCATAACTTGTCATACTTCTCTATATCAACAGTCGTGGGAGCCTCGATCATCAAAGGATACAAAGGTGGTTCCACCGGGAAAGCTCCTCTTCTGTTCTTTTCTTAATCCACTCTTCATAGGAAGGAAAGGCCCGGTTGTTACATTTCCCGAATGAAGTTTTCCCCTTCTTGGTCACCTGCTTCCAAGCATTCACAATCTTCCTTATCATCTCTTGATCCTTAGTACCATTGAAGAATAAAGACTCTCTGATATCTCGCTCTTCAGGTGGACCTCTCAAAGGATAACCAAACTGCCTGATAACAAGGGAAGGATTATAGTTAATTCCACCTCTTCTCCCTATCAAGGGTACATTAGGGAATTCTCCACACTTGCAAATAATCTCCATTCCTAGCAAGTCATGGTTGAACCAAACAATGTTGTCGGCAGTCAAGCCCATTAACCTCTTTGACCACTTCAGAGAATCTCTCGTATCAACGAAAGCGCCAGCTTCGGGGAGATGACTCATAAACCAAGTAGCTAAGAGTGGTGCATAGCAACTCACAGTTCTTCCACGCCTATTTTCATTCTTGTAGTGAACTGAGTGATACACATCACCTAGCAAGGTAGGTACAGGATTCTTTGAAATAAAGATTCTGACAGCATGCATATCCACCAGATCAGGAACATTGGGAAACAGGACAATCCCATAGATGCACATAGCTAGAATAGCATGGAAAGCAGTCCAATTCTTCTCTTTAACACATATGCAAGCTTGATCAAACAAGAACTTCAATAAGAAACCCTTAGCTCCTTGTTTCTCCACAATATTACTGCTTAGAACGGATTCACCAGTATGAAGAGCAATGACCATTTCTTTTATCCCAGGGCGTTCTTCAGAAAAGAAAACTATGTCATGCCTGATGGGGATTCCCAAAATAAATAAGAACTCCTCCAGCGTTGGAGCCAAGATGTAGTATGGAAAAGTGAAGCAACGCAAAGACGGATCATAGAACAGAAGAAGTGTATGAATGGCATCCTTCTCATACTTAGAGATACTGTAGACAAACTTCAGAAGTCTCCCATACTCTCCACCAAACTCTGTACGAACTCCGGGACCAGCCATACTAATCAGCTTGTGAATCAACGTCAAGGTCGGGTCTGGGAACGAATAAGCAACAGTCTTCTTTCTCTGGACATCCATGTTAAGGCAACCTCAGAAAACCGGAATCAAGAGTAAGATGCAAGCCCTGAAGAATGTCAAACATGTTAGAATGCAAGAAAAATGATATGCACATGCAAGCATGGGATCAAGGCAACACTGCTGGATGTGCTGTGCTGTTAACCGAACGAGAACCACAACCCAGAAAACCAGAATTCTAGAATACCGAACCACTGTGATAACTAGAAACCCAGATAATCAAACACTGATGAGAAATCCAGAAAACCGGGTAGGTTGAAGGTTTCGGTTTCCTGGAAACCTGCAAACACCCATCCCATCTCTCATGTGGGTTCTAGAAAGGCGAGGATCCTCAATATCCCGGGCTCTCAGGTTGAGAAATGATGATACGTTCACCATTTATGGTTTGGCATCATCATCAATCGAGGAGGCCTCAACTGATTCCCCTAAAAAATAAGGTCATCATATGCGAGTCCCTCAGCATTGGGTCCTCGGATTGACAAGTGTAATGGGTTTGCCATTTTTGGTCTGCCATTATCACGGGTCGGGAGGAGAGTCGCAACTGAGGTATCGGAGAAATGGTCACCAGAGCCGACAGCTCTCTAGATCAACATCCTGAAATGCGCAAGACACACACGTCAGAATGCGTCCCAAGATAGCCTCGTATGGTTGTGAATTTCGTGAACACACAAACGCACCAAGCTGGCACGTAGGTCCCACTACTCTCCACTCTAGTCCTAAGTGTATGATCAAGCCTGGGTATTGGGCTTATCTCTCAGAACAACCCAACCTGGCAAACAGAAACCAGCCAGCACAGCACAACAATATCCAGTATGACAGTAATAAAATGAAATGTAATGCAATAAAAACTGTAAAACAGTAATATACAACATAATAAAGCACAACAAAAAAAACACCCAACAAAAAAAAAACAAACAAGCGCTAGGATCGACTCTCTAAAGGGGATGGACCAGCAAGAGGTCAACCAGCATCCCCAGCAGAGTCGCCAGCTGTCGCTCCCGAAAGATTCGCATCCAACGGTACAAACGCGAGAGTGGCGCAGAAAACACAGAGTCGTCAGCAATGTGTATTTATCCCGAGAGAGGGAAAGGAAACACTGCATAAACCTGAAGATAAAGGGGGGAAAGACATGGTCATCGCAACCATAGTCCGGGTTCGGGAGTCGGTTATGCGAGGGGAAGGTGTTAGCACCCCACGCATCCATCATACTCGTGGGATCCACACTTGTTGTCTAAACGGAGGGTGAGCTATCCTACTATCTATGGCTGAACAAAAGAAAATGGGGATGGGGGGACTAAGACGGACTCGGTAGGACATATTCGATGCCCTAGGACTACGTACTCCCTCAGTGCAATGGGAAAGTCAGAGTCAGCGTAGTTCGGATGGGAACTGTGGAGGAAGGTTGCTCGCCAAGACAATCGCTGTCTTGTGCCTACATATCCTCAATCTGACGAGAGAGAGGAATCAGAGCTAATGTAGTTTGTGGGTACGACCACGGATGGGTTAGTGTTTTTTATGAGCGACGTTAGATTCGCGTCCGGCAGTTAGGGTCGATGCCTATTTGCGACTTAGACGGAAGGTAACGTGCTCTTTTCTGAAAATGGAGTTGAAACCCAACAATCCCGAAGGCTAAAAAGATTTGAATTTGTTTTTGTGTTTTTTAGACAGGAGTGTTTTTTAAGTTAGTTCATAACTTGCATTGCACCAAAGTCTAGGGCACAATACTTAACGAATCATCCCAAGACAGGACGCCCGCTAAGCACTCTAGAAAGATGAGAGGAAGCCCCTCATTTCTCATTCCCCACGCTTAAGGCTCGTGTGCAATACACTTTATCTTTATTAACTATTTTCAATAAGTTTTGAGATAAGAAGAGAGAAGACGCAAAGGAAACTCTAGAGGGAAACTGAGAGTCCTAATGTTATCATGCATGGATGACCTATGGTTAGTGAGGCTTAGGAGAGACAACTACCTAAAACCTAATGCTAATCCTACTCCAAGCTTAATCAAAAATTAAGTTGGACTAGGTAGCTCTAAAGGGAGAGAATCCAAGACTTAAACAAGTCTTGAGATCCATGGGAGGAAGAGAGTGAAAGAGAATAAATGAGAAAGAGAAGGAGAAGATGAGATACAATACGTGGTAGTAAGCACATCACATCTTAAATGTCCAACTCAAATCATCAAAAATGTTTCAAAGATCAATGCAAAACAATCCAAGTAAGCATGCAAAGATCAACATGAAATAAAAAGCAAGCATACTTGTATGGAATGCACAATTAAGTACCAATGAACTTCATATCAAAATGAAATGAGAAAAACAGGATGAAGATGAAAACAAATCAGAACCAAGCTCATATTATCATCAACAATTCTCATGTCCAAAAGTGATTCATATCATGAAGCATTATGATCCAAAGAAGTTACAAAGCAAATGGTAATGATGTTTATCATACAATTTAAACCAAATGCATTCAACTATGCTCAAGTGAAATGAAAACCAAGTAAGGAGCTCAAGAGGCAGTAGCATATGCATCAATGTCATACCAAACCAAACTTAAGTCATACAAGGTTAATTATCAAGCAACACCTTCAAGACATGCACCAAAGTAACCCACAAATGGAAATTCAAAGTCCAAACACTTAGCACATGCCAAACATGATCCACAAATTGAAAAAATAAGTCTCAAAGAACCTCAAACATGGGTAAACATCATATCAAATGCACATGCAAAGAATCAAGAAGAAACTCAAGCAAATAGGCATGGCAAATCAACTTGTGTAAAGAGGTGTCAAGATATAATCATGCATAAGTCATTTAAGTACAAATAAACAAACATAAATCAAATGACACTCAAAAATTGTGAGATTAAAACTCAAATGATCTAAGTCAGAATCCAATCACATGTCAAAAGATCTCACAAAAATTCACAAGTTAAGCACCTCAAACCAATGAGCAAAGATCACATAAGAACCATAAACCAATATGCAAAGGAGAGGGACTAAAATGCAATATGCAAAGAGTTTAAAAATATGAGAAAATTTTTTTTAGGAACCTCAACATATCCTCTAACAAATTCAAAAAGAATGAGATACTAATCATGTATAGATGATGAGAACAAAAATCAACATGGCAGGGTGTGCATAAGTGAAGCAATCCAAAAAGAAATTAATTAAACAATTAATTCAAAGGCAAAAAATAAAATAAAAATGGAAAATAAAATTTTCCAAAATTTTATAAAATGCCAAATATGATCCATGATTTTTTTGGTGATTTTTAGATGCATAAAACTATTTTTAAAAAAATAAAAATGAAACTATGCAAAAAGAATAAAATAAAATGAAATAAAAACCAAAGGGGGTGCAAATAGCAGGATAAGCACGTTGAAAGAATGAAAATGAGCTCAGGGGGTGTGAAAAGCAGAATAGACTAGGTCTAGCCCATCAGCGCGTTCAAACAAGAAAAAAGAAATCCAGTCAACCAGATTGACTCACATGAGCCCTTGGATTGATCCAACGCATGACATCAAGTCAACAAATCAATCAAGTAATCATGACAAGGGGTTCAGATCCACACGCACACCATAACAATGATGCATGCACCCACACACAATTGATCAGAAATTAAACAAAAGAGCACGTGATAAGCAAGTGAGTTTTTAATGCGCTGGCAACATCAGGATCATTGGATTAATCTAACACACACAAATGAGTCAACAAATTAACAGGTATACACAATGAATGGCTCAGATCTGCGTGTGCAAGATAGTAAACATGGAAAGACACACATGTATATTAAAAATAAAATAAGAAAAAAAGCGGATATGGCTCATCCTGGACCGTCAGATCTGGACCACCAACGGTCCAGATTGCATCTTCTTCCCAAAAACCCTGGCCGGACTGAATCAAAACCAGACGCCGGAGCTAGGGCTCCGGTCGTCTTCTCCGGTGAAGACCAACATAAACTTTTCCAGAAATCACACATGAGTACATCATCTTAACCAGAATTCAACAAGGATCTCAAATATCATGTCCATTTCACCAAAAGATCAACATACAAGTTAAATTGAAAGAAATAAGTTTGGATCTAAAACTTTTAATCTCAAAATTCAAGCAATTCACACGTCCAAAATCAAAACCAAACATATCAGCATCATCAGTGAACATCATAGATCATCATGCAAGCTTAAAATTTGAGTTATATGATCATGAAAAGTGAGCTAACCTGAAGATTGCATAGCTCGAAATACACCAAGAAACCCTTCCAAAAGCTGCAGATCTTCCTCTTTTGAGCTCTATTTGCAAAATAAATGCAAATAGAGACTTGAAACTGGCTAGATCTAGGATTTTGAACTTGATCCCTCTTGAAATCAACTTGATGCAAACCTTGCTCAGAGCTTCAAATGATGGATGATTCTTGCTCTATGGAGTGTGCAGATCACAAATGTGAAGAGAAATCTCAATGAAACCCTAGGAGAAAGGAGTTTCAGAGGAGAGAAAGTTTGGAGTGAAAAATGAATTCTGAGCAGAAATGAGTGCATGACCTAGCTTTGTGCGTGTGAGTTAGCTTATATACACCTCATTAGACCTCTGATCATGATTAAAATTTGATTAAACCCCTGATTAGCGAGCTTTGGAGTGTTTTGCAAAAATGCAATTTGTGATGTATCCCCTTAATCCACACGTGCAAAGGCCATGAGATAAGCATGGATCACTCACATTTCCCTTGCTGATCACCAATGGATTGGAATTGGGCCTTGTGGTGGCTTGGTTTGTAAGGTTTAATCCATCTTGCCAATTTACACTTTGTGAAATAAGTGAGGTACATGGAGCGAAATCTCTTGGTTCAAAGGCCAAAAATGGTCCTTATGATGTGTACTTAAATGTGGAAATGTGAATTGAATGATTAGAGGTCATCATGCTTCAATTTGAACCAATTTTCAAAAGGTGGAAAAATGGTACCATGAGAAAACCCTAAAAACACTTTGCCTTCTTTTGATCATATCTAGAGAACCACAAATGGTATGGGAATGATATAGTACTTGTTGGAAAGGGGAGAAAATGATCTTCAACTTTCATGTTTGAGTAAAATTCATTTGAAACTTCTTTGATGATGAAAAGTCAAGTTGAATGTAGTGTAAAAACTTGCCAAAAATGGAAACTTCTCATTATAGGTTATTTTCCAAATTTAGTAACTTTTGTACAAACCCTTGATTCTTGATAAATGGTATGAAACTTGACCCTTGAAGACCATATGAGGATGTGAGACCTTGAAAACCATGAAAATCACCTCAAAATTCCACAGTTGACTTCCCCTCTCACTGTTGACTTTTCTTGGTCTACAAGCAATTGATCCACTGAACATCTTTCACAATGAAACACTAGCCAAGTCTTTCCTCCATGAACACTTGTGAGCATATAGAACCTCATGAGAATGTATTTGAACAAGCAAAACCCCTCAAGAAGCCTTTTGGAACCAAAGCCGTAATTTGGACCATCTGATTAGGAGATTGTGGTTCACTTGAAATCTCTTGCCAATCTTGATCTTATGAGGATATGATGAACCCCCCAAACCATCTTGAGGCTTGAGACTCCTTTGAGATAAACCAAGTACCTTGATCCCATGCTAAGAACCAATGCCATGCACAAATGCTAATGCAAGGAATGCAAAGAAACATAAGCCAGTTAGCTAAAAGCAAGAAGGCAAATTTTGGGGTGTTACACTCAAGACGACTCTGAAGATATTGTAGTACCCAACGATGACTATTATGAGTCTACTGTGTCCGAGAGAGTTGACAAAGGACCTTCCATTAGAATACAGAAGGATCATCCCAAGGAACTCATAATATGGGATCCAAATGGAGGTAGGATGACTAGATCACGTGATGTGGTGGCAAGCACCTGCTTTGTGTCAAAGATGGAACCAAAAAATGTTAAGGAAGCCTTGACAGATGAATTCTGGATTAATGCAATGCAAGAAGAGCTTGAGCAGTTCAAGAGACATGATGTTTGGGATCTGGTACCTAGGCCCGAAGGATCAAATGTGATCGACACTAAGTGGGTCTTTAAGAACAAGTCTGGTGAACATGGAGTTGTCACAAGAAACAAGGCCAGACTCGTGGCACAGGGATATACCCAAATAGAGGGAGTGGACTTTGATGAGACTTTTGCTCCTATAGCTAGACTAGAATCTGTACGACCGCTCCTTGGAATAGCTTGTCATCTGAAGTTCAAACTCTTTCAAATGGATGTTAAAAGTGCCTTTTTGAACGAATGTCTCAGCAAAGAGGTCTATGTGGAACAACCCAAAGGCTTTGTTGATCCAACATTTCCAGATCATGTTTACAAGCTGAAGAAAGCCTTATACGGGTTGAAACAAGCACCAAGGGCCTGGTATGAAAGGCTGACTGAGTTCCTTGTTACAAATGGCTACAAAAAGGGAGGAATTGATAAAACTCTCTTCGTCGGAGAAAAGGAAGGTAACCTTATGATAGCTCAAATCTACGTTGATGACATTGTTTTTGGTGGAATGTTGGAAGAAATGGTCCAACATTTTGTTAAGCAAATGCAGTCAGAGTTTGAAATGAGTTTAGTCGGAGAATTAACCTAATTTCTTGGTCTCTAAGTCAAACAAATGGAAGACTCCATTTTTCTCTGTCAAGGGAAATATGCCAAGAATATTGTCAAGAAGTTTGGCTTGGAATATGCAAAACAAAAGAGGACTCCTGCCCCTACACACTTAAAATTGACAGGAGATAAGAATGGTGTAAGCATTGATCAGAGTCTCTATAGAAGCATGATTGGAAGTCTCTTATACCTTAGAACCAGTAGACCTGATATAACGCTCTCTGTAGGAGTCTGTGCAAGGTATCAGGCTGAACCCAAAGCAAGTCATATTAATCAAGTTAAGAGGATTCGGAAGTATGTGAATAGGACATATAACTATGGTTTACTCTACACACACAGCTCTGACTCTGTATTAATAGGATACTGTGATGCTGACTGGGCTGGGAATACAGATGATAGAAAAAGTACCTCAGGGGGATGCTTCTTCTTAGGAAACAATCTAATTTCCTAGTTCAACAAAAAGAAAAACTGTGTTTCCTTGTCCACTGCTGAAGCTGAGTACATTGGTGCGGGGAGTAGCTGCTCTCAAATGATGTGGATGAAACAAATGCTAACTGAATACATTGTCCCACAAGATGTTATGACACTCTTCTGTGACAACTTAAGTGCTATAAATATTTCTAAGAATCCCATCCAGCACAGCCGAACTAAACACATTGACATCAGGCATCACTTCATTCGAGATTTGGTGGAAGATAAAGTCATCACTCTGGAACATGTGGCCACAGAAAATCAATTAGCTGACATCTTCACGAAAGCTCTAGATGAAGATCAATTTGAGACATTGAGAGAAAAGCTTGGAGTTTGCCTTTCTGATGAGGCATAACCTTCTAATGGTTGGGGTGGGAATAATATTCAGGTCTCTGAATATGTATTCTCACCATAGTGAGAGGATTTTTCAGTATTCTCTCTTATTCTTGCTTTGTTTTTTGTTGTTGTTTTCTTTTGGTTGTGTAAGGGCTGAATGCCCAGGATATTTTTTTTTATGTTGGGTGTGTAAACTTCTACTTTGAACTGGTTTATTGGTTTTTGGGTTAGTCTTTCTACCTTTGTCATATTGTGGCTAAAAAGGGGGAGAATTACTAACATCACTAACCACTACTGACTGCTGATGATCTACTAACTACGGAGGGGGAGTAGATCTGATCTGATTGAGGGGGAGACTTATTTTGATTCCGCTACTGTTGCTCTGATAGTGGTCTCCCTGATATGTTTCTGCAGGTTAATGGAAGTTAGTTTTAGCCAAAATCTGCCAAAGGGGGAGTTTGTTGAGTCCCTGCTTTTGAGGTTGGCATTAATTTTGGTAAAACTAACTTAGCTGAAAGATGTTGGACAAGATGTCCCAACATGTTATAGTAACTGCAGGATGGGATGTTAGACAAGATGTCATATCAGGAGGATTCGACATCTTTGTCTGTTACTGTTTTGGATTAATTGTCTTTGTTAACAGGTGTGATTGGAATATGACTAGGATTCCAGGTGGCACCTGAGATTGGGGAATCAAAGATTCTGATTCTAATTGTATTTGCGGTTTCCTTGTGAAGGAGACATTTTTGGTAACTTGGGATAGAAGAAAGAATTAGGTCGCTAATTCTGAGGAAGTTATCTGCTGCGCTTTTGAAACCCAAGTCCAACTGTGGTTTACAATATAAATAGGTCAGAGTTAACCTAGTTTGTGTTAGTTGTTGCAGTTGTTTAGAAGTACTAGGGTTTGTACTTGTGAGCCTCTCGTGTATTGTGTGAATACTTGAGAAGGACGTTCTTATTGAGTTGTAATATTTTCAGTCACTGCTGTGATTGAAAGGGAATTGAGAAGGGTCTCATACCTAGGAGTGTCTTAGGTAAAAATCTAGGAAGGGTAGTTTTTAGGTACTAAGTTGTAAACGTTTGAGTTTAGCTTAGAACCAATTCTACTTAGTGATTTCATTCCTGGCTTGGTAGCCCCCGGACGTAGGTGTTGTTGTTCACCGAACTGGGTTAACAATCTCTGGTGTTATTTACTTTCTACTATTTACATTTGTTCTTCCTTAGATCCTTGTGAGAAGCAGAGATCAAGTGTCACGACATCCTGTCTGACATCTTCGTGAACTGCTTAACCAGAATTTCATTTTATATTACTTCGATATTTCCATGCACTTGCGGATGCATCAAACCCATTACTTCTTAATAGTAGTAGCAACCTGGTTAGGTCTACGCTGAAGTGCAGGCTTAGGATATCCATATAGCTTGAAGCAAAAGGGCTTTATGTGACCAAAGCAACCACAGTAATGACACCTCCAACAATTGAACTTTCCTCTATAGTGGTTGAATTGCCATGACGTTAAGACACTTGACTCAACATCTTTGGTTGAGTTCTAGGAGGAATAAAGCCTGTAACAGGTTCCTTCCCTTTGTTAAGTACAATTGGATCATTAAATCCAATTCCACCCTTATCTTCAGCCACTTTTCCAACCTGAATGATCTCATCTAGTGTATCCGACCCACTATTCAACATCCCAACTAACTTGGTCATTCTGTCAAGTTTGGAGTTCAGCAGAATCACTTCACTTTACAGCTTAGAGATAGTTGTCAGATTCTCTTTCTTTTCTACCTCTAGTTGGACAATAGTTCTCTTCTGTTTTTCTCCCAGTTGACAAACTTCTTCACTTTTGATACACAACTCTCTGTAGGAGGCAGCTAGTTCATCATAGTCACTTCTTCATCAGAGTCACATCTTCCAGTTAGAGCAGTTACATGCTTGACAGGCTCTTCTTCAAGCTCACTTCCAGAGTCCTCATCAGACTAAGACACAAATAGGCCCTTTTTTTTGTTTCTTGGGATATGTATGGCATTCAGCTCTAATGTGGCCAAATCCTTCACATCCATGACACTAAATCCCTTTACCCTGAGTGGATTTTTTCTCAGCTCTTGTTTTTCTTTCAGGATCATTAGACAGCTTGTTGATGTCAGATACGTTTTTCTTGATTTTAGGTCTTGACTTCTTGTCCATCCTTTTCATTATCTTGTTAAATTTCCCCCCAAGTGACACTATAGCATTTGATATTCCTTCATCAGTGTGCAGATTACATTCCTCCTCTCCATCTTCAGCATTTGACACAAAAACTATGCTTTTGCTTTTCTTTTTAGATATGTCATTAATGCCTAATTCAAATGTTTGGAGAGATCCAATAAGTTCATCCACTCTCATCTGGATGATGTCCTGAGCCTCTTATATGTCAGTAACCTTCATGTCAAATCTTTTGGGAAGAGACCTGAGGATCTTTCTTACCAGTTTTTCCTCTGACATCCTTTCTCCTAAAGCATTGGATGCATTGGCTATCTCAAAAATATGCATATGGAAGTCATGAATGCTTTTATCATATTTCATTCTCAAGTTCTCAAACTTTGTAGTGAGTAGCTGAAGTCTTGACATCTTCACCTTAGATGAACCTTCATGAGTAGTTTTCAGTATTTCCCAAGCACCTTTGACCACCACGCAAGTGTTAATCAATCTGAAAATGTTCTTATCCATTCCATTGAATAGTGCATTCAAGACTTTGGAATTTCCAGAGCCAGTTCATCCTCTTCTTTAGTCCATTCTTCTTCAGGATTTAACTCAGAAGTCTTCTTTCCATCTTTGTCCAGAATAACAGGATGTTCTCATCCTCTTATGACAGCTTTCCAAGACTTGTTGTCCATAGACTTCAGAAAGGCCACCATGTGTGCTTTCCAATAGTCATAATTAGTTCCATCTAGGATGTGTGGTCTATTAACAAATCCTCCCTCCTTGTCCATTGTACCATAAAGTATCTTCCCTAGATCTCACCCAGATACAGAGCGGGATGTCTGCTCTGATACCAATTGAAATTCTGGTATCAGATATGAGATGTCGAAGGAGATGTTACAACACTACTATCTGAACTATTATAAACTTATGAACAAGGTAATAAACACATTAAGAAAATAATAAATAACACAAGCAATTGTTAACCCAGTTCGGTGCAACGTCACCTATGTCTGAGGGCTACCAAGCCATGAAGGAAATTCACTAAAACAGAATTAGTTTGAAGATTCTCAGCAAACAACCTCTGGTTTACAATTTTCTCACCTAATCTCTACCCGTGCAATTTCTACCTTGGACTCTTCTAGATATGAGACACCTCTCACTTCCCTTCAATCACACAACAGTGATAAGACTTAACAATAAACAAAAGAAGACACACTTCCAAAGACACATAATACACTCTTTCTTAAAAGCTCATGAATGATTCACAATTACAACTCAATAAACGCAGTCCAGTTCAAGCATCTAGGTGATGAATGAATGACTCACAAATAACAAATGCACATAATACTAAAACCCTAATACTTAAGCAATTGAATGTCTCAACTCTAACTTCTCTAATCTTTAAATGGGTTTGTAAGGTCTTTATATAGAGAAGCGCTTCTCATGGGCTTGGGCATTAGAAAAGAACCAACTCAGATTTGATCAATCAAATCAAATAAAGCTTCAAATCTTTTCCTGATTTTCTGCATGACAATAGGACTAAAGATTCCAAAAATAACTCCACGAAATATGCAACAGAAACTCTTTTGATTCAAATAAAATCTTCACCCTGATTTGCGCCAGCATTGTATCTTACCAGAAACAACAAAAGATTACTAACAAATAGCAACAAATAAATCACAACGTTCTGAACTGAATGTTGTTCAATTATGTAATAACATGTTAGAACATCAGATATGACATCCTGTATTCTAACTATGCACAACCTGAATAAACAACCTGTAGATATGTTTGACCCACATGTCAAGACATCTTGCACAACATATAGTTGCAGCAAAATGTTTTAGCAAAATGCAGCCAACACAGAACTTTCAATATAAAAATGCATACAAGTTTAATAATGATTTATTTAATAAAATTGATAAATTAACTTGTGTACATAATAATAAAATTAAAAGCACATAAATATATATTGCACGGGTATGGGGCGGGGTGGGTTCTAAGGTACCCATACTCTCGCTCATACCTGTTTATTTTAATGGGTAATTACTCGTGTCCGTGCCTGTTCCTATTTTACAGATTTTTACCCTACCCATTATGAATAAATTTTGCGAGTACTCACTAGGCATGGATCCAATTTCCATTCCTATGCGAAAGTTTTAGAACATAATATTTTTTTTTTCTTTCAAAAAGATACTTTTGAAAGTTTTTTTTAATGTTTATTTACATAGGGTTCTAAAACTCCATTAAATAACCTCTCCTATTTAACATATTTTTTGTAGTTTACTTTTTAACATTTTTTTAAAGAATTGTCTCAATATGATATGAATTGCTTCTAGAATGACTCTTTAGTAGTTAATTTTTTTATGTATTAAAATTTTTAGAAGTACCCTTTTGATACACTGTAAATTGCTAGTTTACAAGTCATTATTTACTATAAAAAATACAAAATAATGTTGATTATCTAGTGAATTTTAGAACTCCGTTAAATAAGTATAAAAAGCATTTTCTAATGGATTCTTTTAAAAATGGTCAAAATTGACAATATGAGAATCTCTAAGATTTTTTAGAGGAGTATTGAGAATTTCCCAATAATTATTGCAAAGACATAAACCCTAAATCATAATACCTTAAATGTAGTGAAGGGGGAATTGTAGTGAATTTGCCTTAAAGATTTTGATTTTTAACTTCTGAAGATGATTATTAGAATTATGGTATAAAAGTTCAGATCAATAATATTCTGCTTATGATGAATCAAGCCAACCTTTAGAGTGATTCAAATCATGTATGTTTATTTTATAAAAACAGATCATTTAATGAGACCAGGGCAACACAATGACAAACTAAAAAGAGGGAACACTAAGAGGGAGATCATGAATCTTGTGTTGTGTGGTTTTGGCAAGATTCTTGGGTTTAGGGTTTACCTTGATTTGTTATAAATCATTACGAAAATGATCTACGTTTCTTCTTTTGTATTCTTGTGTGAAATTATTGAGGGTTGGGAGAAAGAGAAATTGTAAAGAAAATTAGTTTGTTCATTTTGAACTCTTAAAACTATTTTCAACTCATTATAGTGTTTTGTAAAAACTAGTTGATAACTAATAAGAGAGTTGCATACTCTTCTAACCATAAGTTAAGTTTGACCGAACGGGATAAACAACATTGATGCGTGAATCTGTTTTTCTATGTTTATGTGTTTTTGGATTAATTGTTGGTTTCCTCAATGAATAGGTTCAATTTTAATAATTTGTACTTTTATTTATTTTGTTTGTTTAATTTTGATTGCCATTGTTATTTGTTCTCTCTGTTTTAATGAAATAAAAATTGTGTCTTTTATTAGTGATCCGATGTGGAGATGAGCTGAGTGATGATAAATTTGTTTGTCTAGATGAGATGGTAAGTTTTTGTAGTTGGTGGATATTTTGTTATAGGTTCAACGTCGAAGGGTGGTACTAGCAAATTGCTCTGGCGTTTAAGTTAATGGTTATCTTAAGTAGAAGGAAAATATTTTAGGTTAAAAAGAGTGTACATGAATTTGATGTTTAATTTCTCTTATATATATATATATATATATATATATATATATATATATATATATATATATATATATATATATATATATATTCTAAGGTTTTAAAGGCCTAAAATCTTCTATAGGAAGATAGTTGTCTTATGGGACATGTGTCAATTTTTTATTTGATCTATAGTCTAATGATTATATTTCAATCACTCACCTTAATTAGGTGTTTTTATAGTAGAGTTTAACATTTTCTTGTAACCCTATGACCTTTATTCTCTAGGACACTTTATTCTTTGTGCAAGTTGATCTTTTGGTATTGATCTAACAATCTCTGAGACAGTAGATCAAATAAAACATTTTCACTTATCATTAGGGATGACAATTTGACCAATTCCTAATGGGAATCCGTAAAATTACCCATAATGGGTAGGGTAGAAATCTGCAAAAATGGATATGGGCACCGGTTCGGGTAATTATCCACAAAAATAAGCGGGTTTAGGTGCGGGTATCGACACCTTGATACACATCCCGCCCCATGCCCACACAATATATATTTATATATCATAATTTATATTTATATATTTTAATTCATATTATTATATAAAATGTATGCCTATTCATTTAAAAAAGTATATAAGTGTTAAACCATTACATATTTAATATAAGTGTTCGTTTATTTCAACAATACATTTTTTTGAAAACTTTTTAGGGTTTTTAAAAATTTAAAATGATATGATAATTTATAATTGATCTATATATTTTTAATAGGGATGCGGGTAACGAGTATGGGTATGGGTACTTACATACCTATTAGGTACGGGTACAGGTGCTAACTTTAACGTCCAAACATGTGGGGTCTCGAGTATGAGGATTTTTTCAAATTATGTGTATGAGAATGACTACTATAATACCTTACCCAAATCCTGTCATTGTCATCCCTACTTATCATGAGCACATATTCTTATTAAATCTTTATTATACTAAAAGGAACAAAGTTTGATAACAAACCCTAGAAGAAAATTTTCCCTACTTAACCCTGTGTATATAAGTATATATAGGTGTATAATGTACTTATATAGGTTTTGTAGACGAGATAACAATAAATGATTCTCAATTCCCCTCTATATAATACTTTGCAACACACTTACCACTACCTCCCCATCACCTACATCTTTTAACAAACAAACATAAACTATTTAAAGAAACCCAATGGCTTCAAGCAGCCCTTTTGAAAAAGATGGAAAGTTTCTACGACAGAAAGTTAATGGAAAGTTTCTCAATATGAAAGTTGCAAATGCTATTGACGATGAGCACAACACTCAGATAACGAATTTCCTTGCAAGAATGCAAATATATCATATGGATTTTTACAATCATAGTGTAAGTGATGCTTGTGTCTTCTCCAATAAATCAATTATATTTGCAAATACAAGTAGCTTGTATTTTATTTTTTTCTCACAATGTTTGTCTGATCTGTTTGGTTGCATTATTTGCTAACTAATTGCATTTTATAAAACACAGATAATGGAAAATCTTCCTTCATGTTTTGCTAAAGAATTTGGAGACGAGATTGCACCATATGTGACTCTTCGGGATCCAAAAGATTGTGAGTTTGAGGTGCAAGTCCTAAACAAAAACGGAGAGTTATATTTTAATGATGGTTCAATTGGATTGAGAGATATTTACGACATAAAGTTTGGTGCTTGGGTTACCTTCAAATATATAGAGAAGGGCTTTTTAACTATAAGACTTACAAGTAGGTTTGGTGAATTGAGTATCCTACTTCTATTCCTCCAATTAAACGGTGTTTGGTTAGAAAATCTCTTAAAGCTACCTCATCAAGTACTACTTGTTTTTTTGCTTTTGTTTTTGGCTATCCAGTACCAAAATTGTTTACATTTAATTTTATGAAAGTGTTAACGTTCTCTAATATACAAGTTTGCATGTAGGTAAGAGTTGATTGCTTAGGTAGTTAAGCTGGCAGAATCACATGCAAGGGATTGCATGCATAACTTCTTAAAGTAACTCACATAGGGATGTCAACGGGGTAGAGAATACGTGGAGAATGCTTCTCCGCTCCCCGCCCCGCCCCCAATATTTTCCCCATCCCCATCCCCGATCTCCATCATGGGGGAATATTTTTCCCCATCCTCATCCCTAGGGGTGGGAATAGGCCAGGCCAACTAACAGGGGCCTACGGCCTAGCCTACATAGGTCAGGCCAAGCTTTTTCTTAAATAGAAAAGGCCTAGGCTTTTTTATAAGCCTATTTAGCTAAAACGGCTAGGCCACAGGCCGTAAGAAAAGTCTTTTAAGCCTATTAGGCTGGCCTATTTAAGACAAAATCAATAAATTTATTATTATTATATTCTATTTTGTACTTTGAATTAAAATACGAAAATAAAACTTAGTTATCTTGAAGAACTTATGAAAATAAGTTGAAAAAACATTATAAACAATGTCATAAGTTGTTTTCATAAGTTTTTCTCACAAGTTATATTCAACAAATAGTATCACCAAACTTATGCTAATAAGAAAACTTGAACGAGACAATGAAAACAAACATTTAATCTCATTGATCTTTTAACTTGTTAGTCTATTTAACATTAGTTGAATTTCTTATTTACAGATGTTCAAATGAAGTAGGCTTTTAAATAGGCTAGTAGGCTAATCAGGTCTTCGAAAAGGCCAGGCTTAGGCCTAAAAATAAGCCTATGATAGGCTACAGGCCAAGCTTAGGCTTTGAATTTTTTAGCAGGTCAGACTCAGGCTTGGCAAAATCTAGCTCGGCCCAGCCTATTCCCACCCCTACTCATCCCCACAGATCCCCACAGAGAATCGGAGATCCACGGAGATCGAATCATAAAAAAAAATTATATATATTTTTTATCAAAACTATGACACTAGTATTTAATTTTTTTTCTCTTTTTTTAAAACATATATTTTGCATTTTTTAATAAATAAAAACACATCTTGAATCAGTAATAAACAAATAAAAAAGCACCTGTAGTTACAAAAACATAACTACTAATTTATTAATTGAACAAAAATCAGCTTGATAATTAAAGTATATTGAAGCTGAAGAATAGTTACCATAAGCACAATGAACAAATGAGAGTGGTTGTTTTGATAATCATGATGAGAATAGAGGAGATGAAGAATGGAGGAGACAAAGAGAATTGAGAAAAGAAGAAGAGGAAAGGGTGTATACATTGTATGTATTGGGTGCACTTTTCTAGATTGAGGTACTTCAATGGTGAACCAATACATTAAACAATAAAACAAAAAAATGATCCACTTATGACTCTTCATTTTCTAATATATTAATTAATTTTTTATAAAATAAACATGCCAAATTATATAATTATATAGTATATAATATAAAGTTAAATATTATGGTCGGGATCGGGAAATCCGTGGGGCAGAGGGTACTTCTCCAATCCCCGCCCCAAAGTGTCATCGGAGAAACTTTTTTCTCCATCCCCGTTTCCGCGGGGAATAAAATCCTCAACTTCAAAGCTCCAAACAGATAATCCCCAAAGGGATCTCCGTTAACGGATGCAAATTGACATCCCTAAACTCACATGATAAGTTAAATAATTACTTTTATCTATAAAGCAACAAAATTTACATTAATGACATTCATATTATTTTTAATTAATTTAGTTTAACGTTAAATTGTCAAATTTTCTTATAAATAAATGTTTATAAGACAAAAGCTTATTTTATTAATTTGAATTATATTCTTTATGTATACAAAATAATTTAAACAATTTTTACACTTTATTATTTTAAAATTTTTTATATTTTTTATATGAAAAATAGAACCGGTATAAAAAATTATATTAATATATTCTTTAAAAAAATTATAACAAAACACTTATTAATAATATTCAAACCTTATTTTATTTTTACACTTTATTTTTCATTATGTTAAGAGTATATATTATAATTTTTCATTAAATAAAAAACATTAAATTATTTCTATTTTAATATGAAAAAACAGCTAATATAAAAAATTTACACTAAAACACATCTTATATTAAAAAAATTACACTAAAAATTTATAATAAACAAATTTATTAGTTGATCAATTGACATTAAATTATATTTGTGTTCTAAATATATCAAAGAAAATTTATAGATATTTCAATAATATATCAATAAAATTTATAAAAAATATTGTTAGACATATTAACTTATTTAAACACTCTTTCCCTCTGAAATTTTTTTGGTTGTTTAAATTTCTCATTTTATCTTAAAATTTATTGAAAAAATCTTAAATTTCATGTTGGTTAGTGATAGTATATTGAAAAAGTTTATATAGAGTAGTACCTCTCTAATATAATTTAAAATTCTTATTAATCAAACTTTAGACTGTCCACCATTTAAATTTACACACCAAGTTTAAAAAAATATTTAGCGTGAAAAAGTGTATTAAAAAAATTCAAATCCTACATTGGGATCGAGCATTAAATTTTTTTTATATAAAATAATATCTCTCTCTTTATCAACCATTAACTTAAACTCCCATAAAATTTTTAGAGAGTTTCTTAATGCACCACCCAAGTTTCTTAGGCACCAGGTGAAATTATTTTTTTGCCTCCTGATTTTGGATGTGCACATCCGGACGCATCAAATTTTTATAAAACGCATAACTTTTTCGGATATGCATATCCGGAAACAATTCTGATGTGCACTTCCGGAAGGATTTCTTATTAATTCGCGCCAGACGTTCTTCCTCCCCCTCATTCTTCACTTTTCCATTTCCAAAATCTCTCAAACTCTCTCAAACTCTCAAATTTTCAATCTTCACAAATCTCGATTTTTTCCACTCGAGTTCGGTGCAGAGAAACTTTTACAACGATTAACACACTCCAAATCCTCCGTATCTCATTTTAATCGGTAAGTTTTCAAATTTTAGAGTTTTGGAGTAATTTTTTAGTAATCGATTTAGAGTAGACATTTAGGTATAGAAATTGTTAGGTTGTATGAATAACATAGGCTAGAGACAATGTAGGTCATTTTTACTGCTTCAAACGGACGATCAGGGCATTAAAATGCCCTTTTGCATGTTACAGTGGCCATGGCTGCCATTTTTAAACTTCAAAATACGTACCGGATGTGCAGATCCGGAAAGATTGTAACGTTTAGTTTTCTGAGTGTTTTCGGATGTGCACATCCGGAAATACCCAACGTTAAAAATTCTGTGTCCTTCCGGATGTGCACATCCGGAAGATTATTTTTTATTTATTTTGTTTGTTTGTTTATGTTTGATTATTAAAACAAATTTTAATTTATTTATTATGCTTTGCAAATTAGATGGCTGGCAGAGACGATCGTACCATACATGGACAGACAGCTCAACACGCATCTGTCCGACGTGAGCGGATGCAGTCTATAGCCGAGGCTTCTGGCACAGAGAGAGTTGGGGTAGCCCCTACAGCTGAGGGACATCCTACACCACATCTTACACCACAACCATCCACATCACAGGTTCAGGCCACTTCCACATCACAGGTTCAGGCCACTCCCCCGTCAGCCGCCGATTCTACATCTCGGAGGCGTCAGGATTCTACTTCTAGTTCATCAGGGTCCCATCCCACACGCAGGCGTCGTCAGGAGACTCCATCTCCATCAGCTGCTCCTCCTCGTTCCCCTGTTCCTGTTCATGTTCCAGAGGGTGATCACCCAGCACATGAGGGTGTTGACGCTGATGACGATTTCGATGAGCTGGGCGGTTACCTCGGGGGACCGTCTGATATGTCCCTACTCGTGGGGTACTCTTAGCATACTGCCAGATATGTCTGGCTAGGACAGGTAACCTTTCACGGTTTATTTATAGAATTGTATTCATTGAAAATATGTTCATTTGTAACATTGTTTTATTTGAAAATTTTCAGGAGAAGGATTCACTAAAGTTCTATAACCATGGGGGCAAGGTTGTGGACACGATTGAGATGCTGCCAGAGGCTGAGTGGTTCACTTCTGCACTTGCGGAGTCTGATCTTGGAGGCCTGTCTAGGATTGGGTATTCCCAGATCCAGTAATGTATCCTGATGGCATTTGTTGAGAGATGGCACCCTGAGACATCCTCATTTTATCTACCGTACGGCGAGATCACGATCATGCTGGACGACATCTCGTGCCTCTTACATCTATCGATCACGGGTACCCTTCTCCGTCACGGTAGGATGACGAAGGCGGACGACATGGAGTTGCTGGTTATAGAGCTTGGGGCTAGCCCAGAGAAAGCACACGCGGAGGTGCACCAGTTGAGGGGCGCACACGTCCAGTTCTCGTTTCTAATGGATAGATTTGCTGAGGCGCTTGCAAAGGCAGGACGGGCAGATGGTGATCCAGCTGAGGTGGCGATCCACAGGACGCGTGCCCTGAGATGCTACTACTTGTTTTTGCTGGGAACGCAGGTGTTTGTGGACACCAGTGCCTATTATGTTGATATCGTCTACCTCAGGTATCTTTCGGATCAGACAGAGATCCATGGGTACAACTGGGGGGCGGCTGCGCTGGCATTCACCTATTCTAGGCTCTCTGATGGTTGCCGCTGAGCAGCCAAGACTGTGGCAGGCAGCTGTACGCTATACGTGGTAACAATCTAATATTCTAAGTGATTTTTTCATTTCTTTTCTTTCTGTATTCATTATAATGTTTGACACCCATGTTATGTTTTCCATTTCAGGCGTGGATTTTACAGCACTTTCCCTACATTACTGGTTGGGGAAGTGTCCAGGGGTACACTGAGGATATGCCACGCGCTGCTGCATTTGTCTTGCTCAGAGAGAACCAGGTGCCGGACCCCTTCAGAGTGTATCTAGATCGGATGGTTGTTGAGGACGTTTTGTATTGCCCATATGCCGCTCACCGTGTGACGCGCCCGTTTGATGAGGTTTGTTTGTTCTCAGGATGGTTGGCATGCAGTTCGACCGTTACTGCCCGATACCTCCCGGAGCGCGTCTTGCGTCAGTTCGGTTACACGCAGACGATCCCTAGGATGCCTCATGAGTCTGCTCCACTAGGCTTGATCCGCAGGCAGATAGATGAGCTATATGCTGACTACCAGTCCCACTTGGTACCGGAGGAGGCTCGGGCGACCAGAGCGGAGACAGACTAGAGTGTTGCTGCCGGGTACATCGTGTGGTTCTACACTGTCTCACACCCATGCATGGTGCCCACTGCTGAGGGATCGCCACCCATACCTGCTCATCAGGAGATATTAGAGGAGCGGCAGTCTCAGCTGGACCATACTCAGGATGTCTTACCACGCTGTCGTCAGATAGTACAGATAGGGCAGCAGGCCATTGAGGTCGGTCACCTCCCTGAGGGCTCTGGTGTCAGACTTGCTGTGGATAGGATGATTGCGATTGCTGGGGGGGCACTTCAGTACCGCAGACATCGATCCAGGTTGGGGGTAGGGGCAGAGGAGCAGGGGAGCCGGGAGAGATTCTTCGCCATACGCAGTAGTTTTTTTTATGTATCATATTTATATTACATGTATGCACTGTATTTTGACAGACGTTTATTATATATATATATATATCATTTTATTTTATATATGGATGTTGTCAAATGTATATTAAGTTGCGACAATTTATTAACATATGCGACCAAGCAAAAAAACCGATTTAAAAAAAAATAAAGTTCTGCTGTTTTCCGGATCTGCAGATCAGGAATGTTTTCGGATGTGCACTTCTGGAACGTATCAGCGTTTTTAAAAAAAATGGTGCGTCCGAATGTGCACATCCGAAATCAGGGGGCAAAATCGAAAATTCAAATGGTGCCTAAGAAACAAGAGTGGTGTGATAAGAAATGCTCAACTTTTAAACTCTAGTTATTTTAGAAAACTAAAATACAATGAATTTTTTCTAATACACCCTCAAAAAATCAATAGCATACGTTTTCAATTCTATTATTATATTTTATTTATCACCTATCATAAACTTTAAATTACTAATACATACATTCATTATGCTAAAAAAAAACATACACTTTCATTAAAGAAGAAATAGTTAATAGTAGTAACAATAAAGCTTCTGAAAATTTAATAAATCATAAATTATTTAAAAACTAAAAAATCATAACTACCATATTTTCATAATCATCTGAATTTTTGTGTTCAAGGTTCGCTCCTTTCTCTTTGCCTTTTGTCGCTCCCTTATTTTTATTGTACCAACAATTCTTAGCCAAATGACCTTACTTTTCACAGTTATAGCATTACACACCTTTTTCTCTTCTTTGTCTTTCTGATAGGAGTTTCTTTCTTCTCTTTTTGAGGATTCAGAAGCACTATCATCGATGTTATGCTTTTGAGGGTTCGACCAAAACTTTTTGCTCTGAGTCTTGTCTCATTTGTCTTTGAGTTTTGTTTGAAACACCATACTTCTTCCACACCTGAGCCTAAGGTGCTTGTATCGAATCTTAAACCCTTTTTCTTTCGATAATCCTAATCTCATGCGCCACCAACGAACCAACCGAATCTTCCAGTTGTAGGGTTTCAAGATTGTTAGGTTCTTGAATAACTACAATTATGTGATCAAAGTGAGAGGTCAACGTGCGCATTACCTTTTAAACTATCATCTTATCAGTTATAGTTTCACCACAATCCTTCATGAGATGGACGAGATTCTGCACCTTCAACACATAACCTACAATTTTTTCATCTTCTCTCATCTGCAACAATTCATACTATCATCGTAAACTCTGCAATTTAATGACTTTGACTTTCTCACCTCCTTCATATTACTTGACAAGAATATCCCATGTCTCCTTCGCCGATTCAGCATGAGAGATTTTGTCGAAATTCACTGAATCTACCGTCGATTGAATGCAATACGCGGCCTTGCAGTCTTTCTTCTTCGCCTCTTTGTAATTCACGACTCTCTGAACATCGATTGCATTTTCAACAAGCTCAAAGACGCCAGTAATAACCACTTCTAAGATTTCATAAAAGCGGAACAAGGACTGTTTACTTCATCGGTTTTAATTTTTACCGTAAAAAATTAGAATTAGCTTAAATTCTAATAAAACTTTTAAACTTTATCGTTATTTCCGAAAACTAAAATACTAGGAATTTTTTCCAATACACCCTTAAAAAAATCAATAGCATACATACGTCTTCAATTCTATATAGCCTATCATAAAAACTTTAAATTGCTAATACATACTTTCATTGTGCTAAAAAAAAACCTACACCTCCATTAAAGAAGAATTAGTTAATAATAGTAACAATAAAGCTTCTAAAAATTTAATAAATCATAAGTTATTTAAAAATTAAAAAATGAAGTGTTTTTTTTATAAGCTAAATATATTAACAGGATACTATAGGGGTATCCCTACCCGTATACATCAAAAACCTCTCAAAAGAAAAAGGCCTACAAAAAATTACTTGGAGATTTTACCCAAGTGTAATAGTTACAATTGTGAGAACTATTGTAGTTCTTTCCTATCCACCACCAAGAAAACAAAACTATATGATTTGAAATCGTGTCTAAGTCCCAAAACTCATCTCTAAATATAATGTTATTTCTAGAATACCAATTAATCCAACATATTAGGATCCACATTCCTACTGCATTAGAGATCAAAAAAAATTTTCTAACACACCCCGATACCCAGCACGTTAAGTGGTTCATCATATCTCTTACCAAGATCTCAGGAATGCCCAACTATTTGGTTGCAACATTCCAAGCCATTCTGGTCTTGTGGCACAAGAAAAAAACATGTTCGACACTTTCGTCCTCTAAAAAACAGAAAGGACATGCCTTTTCGTTTCTGTTAATAATTATTCCTCTTCGCGCAAGATTATCACGAGTCGGTATTCATTTATGAATTATCCGCCAACCAAACACCTTCACCTTGAACGGGATCTGAGATAACCACATAAGTTTGAAGGCTGCTCTCTCGTTATCTCCAACAGTCCTGACCGGTACTGTGCTATTTTCCTGTAAAAATTCGTATAAAGAAGAAACAGAAAAACAGTTATGATCAGACAAAGTCCATTTTGCTGCAAATTCAGCTACATCCTGTATATCGATATCTTCCAGCCGTGCGCTTAAAGCAGCCTTCTGCTGCATCACTATATTAGACAGACTAGAAGGAGAAACCTTTATATCCCATTTCCATTTGCCATCAAACCAAACTCCATTCTCTGCAACTGAATTGTTTTTATCCTCAGCAGCTAGCCAAAGTTCTGGAAATGATTCAGATAGAATTGTGTTATCTAGCCAACGAGACCGCCAGAACGAAACCAACTCTCCACTCCCGATATTATAGGATATCAGATCAGAAATTTTTCCCGCAGTAATTAGAACTCTGAACCAAATCTCTCCACCATTTTGAAGGAGCTGTATTCCTATCAGAACATACTCCATCGTGCAATTCCTGTTGAAAGTTAGGATATCTAGCTGTGATTAAATTTTTCCAAAAAGTGTCCTTATGTTCCAATATTTTCCAGCTCCACTTGAAACATAATGCCAAATTGAACATTTTTAGATCTTTCACCCCTAATCCCCCATTTTCTTTCTTATTACAAACTGTGTTCCAAGATACCCATGCCACTCCCTTTTTCGATACCGTGCCATTCCATAAGAAGGATTTTTGGATAGACGACAACATGCGAATTACTTTAACCGACATTTTGTAGAAAGACATAAGATGAATCGGTAGATTAGCTAGGACATAATTAATCAGAGTTACCCTACCTCCCATAGAGAGAAAACGACTTTTTCACGAATTTAATCTGGCTCGGACCTTGTCTATCAACGGATTCCAAAAAAAGACTAAAGAGTGGTTCCCACCGATGAATATTCCTAAGAATTTAAAAGAGCAGACAGAATTCAAGATCTTACAGGATAAGTAATTGCCAGCAGCTGATAGGAACATATCATTCACGCCTACTCCAAAAGAGAGCTTTTGTTGAAGTTTATCTCCAGCCCAGATATTAAATGGAATCCTTTAAGAATATACTTTGCTGCCAAGATATTTTGCCATGCACCATCTCCTATTAGGATTGACTTATCAGCGTATTGCAGCAGGTGAAAGCCAACTTCCTCGTTAATTTTGAAACCTGAAAACAGACCAATCTCCAAAACTCTCTTCGTAAGGACGACAATACCTTCTGCAGCAATGGTGAAGAGAAAAGGGGCAAGGGGGTCGCCTTGCTTAAGTCCCCTTGTAACTACAAAATCCCCGGTTGGGCTGCCGTTAACCAAAACAGAGGAAAAAGAATTGAACACTGTTGAATCCATCCACCTCAACCAAGAACTGCCAAAGCCCATAATTCTCATTACATCTCTTAGATACTTCCATTCTACACAGTCATATGCTTTGGCAAAGTCGACCTTAAATAGCATAAGATCCTTCTTAGAACGTTTAGCATAGTCGATGACTTCATTTATCACTAAAACTCCGTCTAACAGATTTCTACCTTCGATGAACGTCGTCTGAGAGTTGGAGATGATCTTACCGATTTTTGCTTTAAGTCTAGAAGCAAGAATCTTTGACAGAACTTTATAAACCGAGCTGACCAATGTTATAGGCCTATAATCATCCAAATTTCTGGGATTCTCGGATTTAGGTATTAGCACCACAAAAAAAGAAGCAAACGCCTTATGTAATTTTTCTCTCTTGAAGAATTCCAAGATACCGTTTATGAAATCATTACCTACTATCTTCCAGCACTTCTTGATAAACTCGAAGCTAAATCCGTCCGGGCCAGGGCTACGGTCACCAGCACATTCGAATACCGCTCTCCTGATTTCTTCCTTATCCACTTCTGCGTCTAACTCATCTTTGTCCGATCTGGAAAGGCACTTGAACCCTGCTTTTCCAACAAAAGGAAAAGGTCTGGAAACTTTGGAGAACCTTTTAGAAAAATGTTCTTTGATCGCCTCTTTAACTCCTTGGACATCCTCCACATAGTTGTCATTAACTTTAACGGAACTGATGGTATTCAGGTTCACTCTATTTCTCACTGCTGCGTGGAAAAGCTTTGTGTTAGCATCACCCTCAGAACTCCACTTTAGCCTAGATTTCTGCTTTAAAATACTTTCTTTGATTCTCATAGTTCTCCATAGATCATCTTCTGCATGATTTATGTCTACTAATTCCGCTGCAGAGATATCACCACACCTTGAATCTATTAAATCTTCGATTTCGTTGATAATACCAATGTCTGTCTTGATTTTTGTATCAACCCAGCCAAATACTTCCGTATTCCACCATCGCAATTTCTTTCTGAGATTCTGCATCTTCTTAACCAGAATAAACGATGCCTTCCCCGTTACCTTGTAACCTTCCCATTCCTTTTGGACAAAGTCCATGAAATTAGAGTGATCGAACCAACAGGTCATAACTTTAAATGGCTTGGGTCCCCAATTCATGTTTCTAGCTGAAATCCACACCGGCCTATGATCTGATACATCCCTTTCTCTAATTTTCTGGCTCACCATATTCCAACCATTACATATTCCAGGAGAGACAATAAACATGTCTAAACGACTGCAAATCTTACTCTTTGACTTAAACCAAGAGAACTTATTTCCGTTCAAAGGCAAATCCACACACCCCATTATATTTATGAACTCTTAGAATTCCTCCATGTACCTTCTGTTGAAAGTAGAGTAACCAATCTGTTCAGCGGGGCACTTTATCGAATTATAATCACCTCCCAGGATCCACTCTCCAGGCTCCAAAGTATTTTTAAGGTTAATTAGATAGGACCATAACTCCCTTTTCTCCGACATATTGCAAGGAGAATAAATATTGAAAAGATAACACTTCAAACCTCTCCATATTGCTTGCAAGCCTAAAAAGCCTTTGCCCCTGTAGCTGCAGATAGGTTCGACCACACCAATCTTCCAAATGGTTAAAATACCACCTGACAAACCACCTGAATTAGATGCAAACCATTGACACCCTCTGTCTCTCCATAAATTATACTCCCTCCGTCCCACAATGAGTGACCCATTTGGAATAAAAGGGTGTCCCAAAATATATGACTCATTTCAATTTTCAATGCAACTTTTCCTATTTTACCCTCTAATTAATATTACTTTCGTCATTCCCAATACATCATAAGGGTACTTTAGTAAAAATATCATTCTCTCTCCTTCAATTATTCATTTTTTTTTAATTTGTGTGAAAAGTCAACTGAATCACTCATTGTGGGACGGAGGGAGTATATCAAGTCATCAGACATACTAGTTTTTTTTTGTCTCTTGTAAAAAACATATATCAGCTCCAACCTTATTAATAGTTTCTCTAATTTTCTTTCTCTTGAGGGCACCCCCACAGCCCCTTATATTATAGATTATAATATTCATAAGGTACAATTATTAGTTTTGAATACTTTTGACTAAAGTATTATTTTGAAATCCATATATTAAAATTTAAACCACCAAAATTGTGGGGGAGAGATTAGTACTTTCCTTAATCTTGTAAAAAATATCAGAGGTCACTTATATTATTGTGTCTAATTAAGGAAGGACCCGTCCATTTCATACTCATTTTTTATTTTCAATTTGGCTTCTTAATTCTTGTCCTTATGTTAACATTAAATAAATTATTTTAAACAAACTTTTTTGTGGCGTTTATGTACTGAATTAGTCGGTGGCATGCCTTAAGTTTTATTTTATATTTTCTATGGGGCTTTTTGTCCTACATAATAGATTCAACTCATGGCAATTAAAAAATTCAATTAAACAGCTTTTCATTTTATTCAAATCATTACCAAATGAGAAATATACTACTATTTTCTTATCTATGGCTGGAAAGTGAATTGAGCTCAAATGTATTCAAAAAGTGAAAACAATTTTTTATATGATTATAATCACTAAAAACTCACGAAAACAACCGTGAAAATGAAAGTCAAGATTCAAATTATGATGATAATATTAATTTGTAGATGATGAAAACAATTTTTTTTGGATTTTCAGTTTCTGATTCTAAAAAAATAGGATCTTAGTAATTTAGAATTTAATTTGATAGGTCATAAAGCTAAACATTATTTCCAACAAAAAATAAATTTAGTAGTCCTCGAATTTTTATTTTTCAGTAGTAGAAGCTCTTTTATCATTCAAATCAAAATATTTTCATCGCAAGAGAAAATGATAACACATCTATTTATGAAAAATGGTACCTTATGACGTTTTGAAACACAGAAAATAACATCACTGAATTCTCAAATTTCAAAAGGATCATGTGATAGGCAAGTATTTGAAAACTATCCCTAGTTTCAACTTCAACTAGTGTCGGTTTCTCTAAACAGATGTTCAAAAAATATATCTTTTTGTTAAAAGAAAACGTATTTTAAAACTCAACTCATTCACTTTTTCTTATATTTTCTCAAACGAAATACATCACCATTTGAACAATTTTTTAAATACTATTCTATGGTTACGAAGCAAGCACATAGACCCTAACACGATATCGATATTTGCCCCGACAATGTAATAAGGATACTAGTAATAATTTAAAAAAATAACTAAATTAAATATAATTACAATATGGTGTCCTATATAATTAGTGACTTGGTTAGAACTTGTTCAAGTGATAACCAATAATTAAACAGTAATTAAAATTAAGAGATATATATAAATAGAGTAAGAATAGAAAATATGGAACAAGCCTTATTTGTTTAATAAACAAAATGATAAATTGAAAGAAGCTTTAATTAACCAATCATAAATACTACTATACTATAACATAATGCTGATTTATGTTTTTTTTTCTTGTATCAGACACATTTACAATATCACTAGGAAAAAAAAAACTTAAAATGAAAAATAAAAGAAAAATTTACAGCACACACCTGTGGTCAGAAGTAACGACATGTTTCTGACCAAAATTCACGTTGGAAGTGTCGGCATCGATCTCTCTCTTTCTTCTGTTTGAAATTTTATTCCACTTACGTGTGAAACTAAAGTGTCTGTCCAAAAGCGAGTGAAAATCTCTGAAAATCTTTGTTGTTGTTGCTATATATATCTGAATTATTATGAATGAATTCCATTTCTCGTTTAACCTCATCATCACTGTAGATTGTTGTACTATGATGCTGTTGAAGTGTGATGTTGTTGTCGTTGTTGTTGTTTCCGAGAAAAAATGGAGTAGTGTTTAGATATTCAGACCATTTAATGTCTTCTATTACTTGATGATGATCTTGATCAATAAAGTTAATGTTGCATCCACTGCTTCCATTGCTGCTTTTGCTTGCTGCGGCGGCGTTGTTGTTGTTACTGAATTCCCAGTTTTGAATAGATTGGAACATGGTTGAAGAATTGAGTTCAGACATGGAAGTTGAGCCGCCACTAGTACTCGGTATGAAACAAAGTGAATTGTTGTTGCTGTTGTTGTTGTTGGAATTTGGTGATAGAGCTATGTTATTGATTCCATAGTTAACTTGTTGAAAAGACAGATATGATGAAGATGATGATCCTAATCCAACCATGTTTTCAGAAGATATGAAATTTGAAGAATTGTTGTTGATTTTTGAATTCATTTCGACTGGATAATTACAGTTATTATCCTTTGGTGTTTCGAAAAGATTCACTTCATTGGATCCAACCTGAATCGGAATCTGATTATTGCTTTTCTCACTCTCAACTTGCTTCTCTTTGTCATTGCTTTCAACTATTGCAGAAATCGGTTGGTGTGTGTTTGGATCAATTCCTTTTTCTCTCAGCTTCTTCTTCAAATTTGAATTCCATAAATTCTTTATCTCATTATCAGTTCTTCCAGGTAACTGAGCCGCAATCTGCGACCACCTGATAGCCATAGATACAATTCAGTTCTTAGCCCTTGTTGTTTCGATTCGTTAAAAATACAAACGATGAGTATATATGACATACCTGTTGCCGAGAAGTGCATGAAGTTCAATTATAGAGTTTTCTTCTTCTTGTGAGAATGCTCCTCTCTTCAAATCAGGTCTAAGGTAATTTATCCATCTCAATCTACAACTCTTACCACATCTCTGCAAACCTGACATTATTAATAACAAGTTAGAAATTAAATTGATTCTTGAAATATGAAATATATAAATATGTAACTATATAATATATATAAAATTAAGTAACATATAGTTTATTACCAGCTAGTTTTGGAACTGAACTCCAACATCCATGACCATGTTTGGTGATATAATTCAAAAGCTTTTCATCTTCTTCTGGAGACCAAAGTCCTTTACGAAGCTTCTGCTTATAGCAACAAGAGTGTCTTCCCATGTGCACTTTCTTGAATTAACCTCAATCAAATGTTTTTTTTTAAGATTTATGTGTCAGAACTTTGTGTATTATATAGAAGTTAATAAAATAAATTGACAAGTTTGATAGAGAGTGAAATAAATGGAAGGAGCCTATAGAGAGATGAAGAAAAAGATGTGATTGGACATTGTGATTTTGAATTTATATATCTGACTTTCTAAATTCACGAGACATTCCACATAATACGAGTACTTTGGATGGGTCCTACCTAACAGTGACATTATTTTTTAACGGTTGCGATTTATTTCTTGAAGCAATTGGATGGATGAGATGGGATCAAACATTATCACATGGGTTTGACTTATACGTGAATGTCCCGTTGGCAAAGCAACATTTTTTTCTAATTCATTTTTATTAAAAAATGTATTTTAAAAAAACTTACTTTTTTTTTGTTTGAAAAATACTATTACTATATATAGTATTGAAATTTGGGTTTTTTTAATAGAAAATAATGAGGTAAAAATTATGTAGGAAATAATATTTGTTATGCTAAACAGTTGTCAAATTTTTATATGAAAAAGTTATGTCCTTTTGTAAGATGTAAGACGGTGAACAAAATCTTGTTGATAGCTATATATGTCAATTTTTTGAATGTAAATTTTTACAGTCACTTTTTTTTAAACTCATTTTTTTACATGTAACTATTAAAATTAATAATTTAAGTAATTTTTAATAAGTAAAAATAGTTAAAATATAGAGTCTGTTTAAAACACAAACGAACCAAAAATAAAATTTTAGGTCTTAAATGTTGAGAGAACAAGTCTAAAAAAAATAAATTAAATTTTGTGATAAATATATAATGAGAAATGTTAATGAGTACTTCTGAAATACTCTTTAAAAATTTTATAAAATTTTGTGCATTAAATGTATTAGAAATTGAATAATTTAACTTTTTAAAGAATAACTTTTTAATATGAAATTTTTAAAGTATCCTGAATCAAAACAAATATATAATTTGATGATTCATAATAAATATTTTTTTAATTGTGTAAATAAAAATATAAGAGAATTTTTTTAGTAATTACTATATTAAAAAATATTTAATATTATAATATTTAGAATGAATAAGTAATATCTCACTTAAGGATATGAAACATTGACTTATATATATATATATATATATATATATATATATATATATATATATATATATATATATATATATATATATATATATATATATATATATATATCAATGTATCATATACTTTTCTAGACCATATAGTTGTTATCTCGTGAGTTTGAAACCTATATAGTCTAAGAGATTAAAACAAGAACTTTGTATGGAATTTCAAGGAGACTTGGCCTAGTGGAAGCCTAATCCAAGATTAGTAATATATTAATTGCAAATAACCCACACGTTTAGAGAATGGTGAATTTTTATCTACCCATCTCAAAAAATTGGGTAGAGTTATCTATAGAGTAAATTAAACTACATTATATTAGAAATCTATAAAATTTAAATTATTAAATAAATAATTAAGTAAAATAATATAGCATTATTAAATTGGTTAAAGATACACTATTCAATTTTTTGTGATGGATAATGAAGTTGTTCGCTTAGAGAAAAGAGAATTTTTTCTCTTGAAGTAAAGCCATGAGAAGGGCAAAGTAATCAAACAAAGTATAGTGCATTAAATTTGATGATAATAGAACTTTATCTTAGGTTATTTTTGTATTCATTGGTGATAACACTTTAAAATTTGAAAACTCTATAGACCTTTCCTTTTCTTGTCTAACTTTTTCTGCCATAGATACTCTTTGGTAAAAGAGTGGCATTCTCTTCTTTTTGGCTTTTAGGGATAATTTGCAATGCTCTTTTTCAAAAGCATTATCCTTTGGAAAATTTTCATACTATGAGTTTAAATACAAAAATACTTTTGACATATGAGTGAGTTAAGGTCTTATTTCTTTTTATAGGAATTGCTGAGAATTCAATCAACTTGCCAAATGGTGCACAATTTTTAAATTACATATATTTTTTTTTATTAAATATGGGCTTTTCCTATCTCAATATTATATTAGATATTTTTATTTTTTAAGTAAGGTTTAAGATTAAACAAGTGTAGGGGTACTCAAATCCTTGATATAAATAAAGGCTCCTTAAAGAAGAAGTGCAATAAAACGAAACAAACTATCGAAACTAGGAAAATTCAAACCAACCGAAGATTAATACAAGCAAATTAACGGAGCTAGGAAAAAATCAAAGAAATTACAGTTGGATACAGAATTTTCCCTTATCATCGACCACTTCCACGCCGTAAGCTTTATATCCCATAAGAGATCTGAAGCCTTACAAGCATCCCCGTAAAAAATAACCGAGTTTCTAGCCTTCCATATGTTCCACACCACCGTCATCCAAATTATCCACGAATTCCCTTTCGTCATGCCCTTAAAACACTCCTTATTAGACAATCTTAAAAAGCTTTGCCAAAGGTTCTCCTCCGGTTCCCAAACAAACTTAGTCCAAGCAAACACTTTATTCCATATGCCCTTTGCCACCACATAACCAAAAAATAAGTGTTGTAGATCTTCATCCACTTGGAAGCACAAAGCACAAGGACGTTCATGAACAGAGTTGATAATACCTCTTCGAAATAAAGAGTCCTTCGTCGGAATTCGATTCAAAAAGCACCTCCATACGAAAGCACGCACTCTGTAAGGAACATTTGATTGCCATAGCAGATCTAGCGAGGACTGAAAAACATGATCTACCTCATTGATCAGCCTACCTTTTTCAAGGATGCAAGTAGCTGATTTCACCGTAAACTTGCCCTCCGTGTCAGGCAGCCATCTCACTCCGTCCGAAACACCCTGCATCGGGAAAGTATCCTGCAAAATATGCAGAATCTCCGCTTTACCTACGCCTGTATACGCTGCCAGCCCCAAATCACTCCAGTACCAAATACCACCATGCCAATCTCCCATATTACGAAAAAAGGCTTCCTTCATTAAGTTAGCCTCAAACACAACAGAAAACATAACTCTCAAAGGGGAATCCGCCACCCATTTATCAGACCAAAACATCAAATATTTACCATCACCCAAACTAAATTTGCAATAATCCATCAAACATAAAAAAAAGCGGTACGTGTAACGACCTTTTCGATTTGAAAAAGATCCTTCCACCAGTTGGAACATTTCTTCGAACTAACATTCCAGTTTCCTTCCTTCACTGCAGACGAAATAGCTCCATAATGAGCCGACAGAATTTTCAACCAAAGAGTGTCCCTTTCAGATAGAATTCTCCACTTCCACTTCAACAATAACTCCGCATTCACTTCTTCGATTTTCTTCACCCCTAATCCTCCCTTGTTGAAAGGTTTACATACATCCTCCCAAGCCACCCAATAGAACTTCCTACGAACGTCTAATCCACTCCAAAGGAAACTGTTTCTAATACCGTCAATTTCCTTCCACGCAGATTTTGGAGCTTTGAAGAACGAAAGCATAAAATGGAGAGGCTGTTGCGGTGATAATCGGATAATAAGCCATTAATTAACTTGCATCGCAAAACTTTGAAGTTTACCACCGACTTTGATTTATCCAAAGGAAAGGTTCAATATCGAGAAAACCTAAAGGGGGAAGATCTAAGGTTCGGGGGTTGGTTATACTAAGGGAAGGTATTAGCACCCTTAATATCTGTAGTACTCTACAGGAACCTCTTGTTTAGTTTGTGTTATGTTATGTTTGCTTGCTAAGATATCTGCTAAAGTAAAAGGTAAAGACCTAGGGGTATGTACACTAAGTTTGCTCGCCAAGACGTCGCGTCTCGTGCCTACGTATCTGACTAAAGAATCAGAGTAACCGTAGTTCACCTAACTAAGGGTGAAAGAGGAACCATTGACTAGGGCCAAAGTTCCAAGGGGACATGAGTGTGAGCTCATATAGAGTTTAAGAAACTCTCTAAGTCTAAGTTGTAGGGGGAAGTGAATTCTCATAGTGATGAGAATCACATAGAGTTCAAGAACTCTAACTTGTTGTAAGTTATAGGATTGAGTGGCTATGAGGCCAAGGGAAAGTATTCTATGACTATGAGGTCATAGAGAAGGTGGCCATGACTATGAGGACAAGGCTGGTAGGTGGCTATGACTATGAGGTCAAAGCGGATATCCTATGACTATGAGGTCAAGGAGGTTGTAAATACCTATGACTATAAGGTCAAGGGTGAATCCTATGACTATGAGGTCAAGAATAATAATGAGTTTTCTATGACTTTGAGGTCAATAGAGAGACTTTCCTTTGGAAGGAGGGATACAAGGGATTGAAATTACATGAATGATATGAGTTCAAGGACTCAAGGGGATAAACATTAATCAAATAAAGATAGCATCAAAGCATGATATATACATCCAGGTATGAGCATGGCAAAAGATGGTGAGATAGTTCACAACAAACATGAGCGCATGAACACAAGTATGGCAAAGTTTTGAAATTGGGAGTGAGGCAATCATATCAACACAAATTCATCTTGCAAGAAAAATTCTAAGAGATGCTACAAGCTATGACCAAGGCTTAAACCCAAATTGAAGTATATGGATATGTGAGAGGTCAACAAAATTCAAACAAGATTCTCTCAAAAAGTCCTTAATAACGTTGATGATCACACTCAAAATAAACTCATGAAAATACTCTTGAAACCAACTTAAAAAATTATCCAAAAATGGTAAGGAAGTAAATTCAAAATTAGGGTGGAAACAAAGTTCTGAAAAGTCCACAAAATATATGATCTTAAAGTGGAAATAAAATTTAGAAAATAAAATTTAGAAAAATAGAATTGAACAAATAAATATTAACATAATATTTTTTTTTGGGAAATTTTGTTTTAAAGGAATTACTTGAATAATTTGAAATTTGAAGTGAAAGTCAAAATAAATAGTAAAAAGGTATTAAACAAAAGTGGGGTGTGTTTGCTAGAGCACGGTGAGCTCAGTTTGGTTAGGCGCATGGGCTGGGGAGGTGTGTTGTTAGCAACGTGGACATGGCCCACGATCCAAAGAAACAAAAAAAAAACGAAACATTCAGGCACATGATGCTGCACGATATAAGGCATGAGTGGTATACCGAATTTTATCAATCGGTCACATTAGTTTCAAGTGACTAAATGACAAAATATAGGATGCCACCAACCACAACCTGCCAACGCATCGTCCCTTTCATGCAGGTCATGCAAAACTTTGAAGATGTCGTGATAACCAGAGGAAAACCAATGGTGATACCTCATCTTGTTCAATCAATTTTAACTTCAAATTTTAACCAAATCTAACAAAATAAAATACCATTCCATAGCACTCAGAGAGTAGAACAAATATAACCCATACACAGCTCAAAATGGTAGCTTAAACATGGTGAAAAAGGTCCTGAGAATGGAACTTTCAAGCTGGAATCGATTTAACAACATGACAATGTGTGACAAAAAAAACTCGAGCAACAAGCACCATGTCATTTCTAATTTTTAAAGGTGAATACATAAACATTTTGACAACACCAATACTATTCAATTCGCACATGAGCATGGAAAAAAAATGTGGAACACATGTGTCCAGAACTACAGCAAAAACCATAGGCTGTTGATGTATCAAACCAAGTCCAAAAGAGCATTCATTACTCACCCTGACCAACACTGATGTTAACACATAAATAAAATAACAGCATGGATAATAACAGCAACATGATGCTCATACACAAGCAATAATCGGTACGGAACAAGCATACGATAACCAAGATGGAGAGTTACATACGAACTGACAACAGAAATGAATACCAGCAACAACAACATATAATGTACTGAAAAATACAAGTTAAAACACAAATGTAGCAGCGACACAACGAGCATAATCACCTTCACGTCACAATATAAATCACAAACTCTCAGTGATTCGTAACGGCTTGCACGTAGTGAGTAAACGGTATATAATACTAACATTCTTATGAGAACAACTGTAACGAACATGAGAGGTTCAAAGTATGATATGAGTACCTCTGCTTGCGATGTGTAGACGTGAGGATATACGTTTGAAAGCGAACATGCGATGGCTGTGAATACTACTGCAAAAGATGAGACAGTAGGTTGTAGTTTGAGTTGTTGATAGTATTATGGCGGGTGCAGAGCAATTGTTGTTGTCAAGTTGCTATGAGAGAGCTGAGTTGTCCTGGCTTATTTTTGGGTGCAACGTGAAAGGTGATATTCCTGCAAGCGAGTGAGATTTTTGTATATAGTTTGTTGTTCTGATGTTTGTGAACATTGTTGGTTGGAGAGAGAAATAGTTTGCAAGTTGTGGGATTCTTGAAGAGATGAGATGCAAGGGTGGTAAGTTTTTTTGACTAAATATTCTGAAGTATGTTCGTGCTCTCCTTGGTCTGATTGCCAGTGAGTTTCAGAAAGGGAGAATTTAGTCCCTTTTTATAGCACCAAGCTGCTAGTTTACAAGGAATATTTGACATTTTTTAAGAGGGAAAAATCTCCAGCCGAATTTTATGCGTCTAGCACTCCTTGCCCTATTATCTTGAGCCAAGTGCAACATGACTTAGTGGTTGCTTGCAGTGGTTTGTGTCAGAAGAGAGAGGTGAGACAAGTACCAAAAAAGACACGTGAATTTTTACACCAATATCTTGTTTTGACTTGTGTTCACTTGTAAATACAAACTTGATGGTACTTGACAGCTCCTTTTGCACTATTTTGGGAAAGCGGCATGTTGGTCATTAATGAAAAGTCAACAACGTGTATTTGGCATATCTTTGGTTTAGATTGTGGTCAAGTTACAAAGCATGGAAAGTTGATGGGATAGAGACAGTAACGTGGTTTGTGACTGATGAAAAAGTAGCCTCAAGTGGCTCAAATTATAGCGAAACAATGTTATGCAATGGAGGTACCATATCATAGCTCTCCCTTGGCACAGTTTGTGGGAAAATGCTACATAGAAAATGAAAGTAAAAATCAGTACAATTGTATTTTGCATAGACCAGACTTTGTTCAAGTAGTCAAGCATATTTCCTGAAATTCTGGCCAGTATATCAGATATCCTATCGATATGTCGAGACACTGATATACAACAACAATGAACAAGTTCAAAATAAAAGTGTGCATAAAATGTAAAGAACACCAGAAATTGTTAACCCAGTTCAGATCTAACTATCCTACATCTGGGGGCTACCAAGCCTGGGATGAAATCAATATTCGATAGTATCAATTCACTGATAACCACACCCGGTTCAATCAGCTCACTTAATCACTACCCTTCCTATGACTTCTACCTAAGACTCCCCTAGGTATGAGGCCCTCCTCAAATCCCTCTTCAATCACAACCCGTGACTGGTTCCTTACAAGATAAATAACAATGGTCGAAACACAAATTCTCAATACTTCACAGCTTATGAGAATTAACACACAGCTACTCAATGCTTAAAAGCTTATGAGCAACCTTACACAACTTACACTACAGTCCTTATACTGTTATCATAAGATACCAGTTAGGCTCACAAAACACAAGCACACAACCCTAAAAATACATGTAAGTTCGACACCTAAAACTAGGTTTACATCAGTCTATTTATAGCTTGCAATCTGGACTGAATTGGGCTTCAAAAACGCAGCAATTAGGCTGCTCACAAATCTGCAAAATTAACTCCAATAAAATAGGTCTTCAATCCAAAGTTTCCTATTATGTCTCCATAATTAGAAACAGCAGCAAATCCGAAAACCAACAAGTAACCCTAATCCAAAAATGCTTTGGATGCCACATAGGATAACCAAATATTCACAGAATATTCAGTTACAAATCATAGTAACAGAATCTGCATTAAAAACTGACTTCACAACGCGATGTCCTATGAGCAGTCATGGAACATCTTCATTCGACATGTTGAACAAAGAGTAATGAAACATATTTTTAGACATCTTCATTCAACATCTGCTGCTACATGAGTTTTAGCAAAATAATGCCAACCATAAAACCAAGGAAATAACAATCTCCCCCTTTGGCTTATTTTTGGCTAAAACTCCACACACACTTAAACACCATCAGTATCAGTAGCGGAAGAAAACACCGTTAATAGAAGCAAAAAAAAACTCCCCCTCAGCTGCACACACACAAAAAAAACTCCCCCTCAGCTATACACACACAGAAAAAAAACTCCCCCTCAGCTGCATTCACACAGTCCAGCAAACATATCATCATAGCAACTCCCCCTCAACAGCAGCAACCTCAGCTGCACCTGCAGCACACACACCTCAGTTGCACCTGCAGCACATAACAATGCTGCTCCCCCTCACACTTACTCACCCTTTTTAGCCACAAATATGACAAAGAGAGGTCATAGACAAATATCACCAAATCACATAGCAGTATAATGTTCAAAACTAAAACAAAATTAAGTTGTCCTAAAAGAAGAAAAGAAACAAAACAAAAAAATAAACATGCAGATAGCCTATAGCTATTCAGCACTGTCCTCTTCAGCCACCTCATCACTTTCACCTTCAGATTCAGAAGCACCCTTCTCAGAACCAGAATCATCAGACTGTTGGACACTTCTTCTATCAAACTCAGTAGATTCACCTTGTCCATCATCTTCAGCCAGCTCTTGCTCTTTAGCAGCATTTCTCTTTTCAACCAAGGCTTTAATCAGCTGCTCGAGCTTTGTCTTCCTTGCTGTATCTCTCCTGATAGATTCTTCCAGCTCTTTGTAGGTTTCTTGCAACTGAGCAATGGCTTCATCATCAAGATTAGCAGAACTAGGAGTCTGTGTAGATGTCCCAACAATGTCTGGGACATATGCTCCACCCAGCAGCTTATAGTGAAGGGACAGCGGAGGTTTCCTTTTGAGGGCAATGTCACCCCTCAACACAAGATTAGGACACTGTTCTAGAATAATACCACAGATCAAGGAAGGGAAACCAATAGGCATCTTGACAGCAGGTGAGCTAGCTTGTTTCAAGATCTGCTCAAAGATGTATGATCCAAAATCAAAGGAAATCTTCTTCCCTATGGCATATATGAATCTGCCAAGTGTAGAAGAGATAGTAGATGTGTGATTTGTAGGAACCCAATTTACCACAGCAATCCTGTGAAGGATGGCATATTTGACACTTAGTTTACCAGACGACAGCTTTTCTGCATTTGGCCAATATCTCATACAGCCACCTGTTATCTCCTTGCAAACAGTATTATCAGTAACTTCTAACTCAGGTTGAGGTTTATTACTCCTGCCCAGATAGTTGTTGATAATTTCAGGTGAAAAAGTGACAGCTTCTCCTCTCACACAAACTTTCCTGAGAGTGTTGCCCCTGTTCTCATCACACTCTTCAGATATATTCACCACAAATTCTTTGACTAGATTGCCATAGCAGAGTCCAAACTTGGACACAGTTCTCATCATGCCAGCCGCTGCAATGAGCTCCATGATTTCCTTGTACTTTTTGAAATCCTTCCCCAATTCTCTTTCCAGAGCAATCCTCCTCTGATCTACAATTTTCCATCTATCTGTGTTTCTCATAGACCTTTCAGTAGCAGCCTTCTTGCAGGTGGAGGTTTTCATACCAACGATGTCCTGGACATCTGTGTCAACTTCATAGTCAGAGTCGCTTTGATCAGTAATTTTTATTTTCTTAGTGGGCACTACAACCTTGCTCCAATGTTTAGGAGGCCCTGCTTGAACTTTTCTTTCCCCACCTCCAGTTTTACCACTCAATTTCGACGACTTAGAGCCTTCACTTATCATAGTTTTTCTACTTCTAGTCTGAATTTTTCTCAGCATTCCAGCAATAGGTTCCTCATCAGAAGTGAGGTCATCAGCATTAATAACCTCGTCAGTCCTTACATCAGCTTTCCTTTTACTTCTTCTCTCACGGCCCATATCCATGGGAACCTCACCGTCAGTCCTATCAGTAGGGCTGCTATTGATATTTTCAGTCCCTGATGTTGGAACATTAGACTCAACATTTGCCTTAATTCCACTCAGAATCGAGGCAACAACCCTTCTAAGTTCCCTATCCTTTTTAACAGCATCATTATCAGTGGAATTCTTGTTTACATCTTTAGAATCCTTCTTCTTCTCAACTAAGCCAGAGTAAGATCCCTTTTCAGCCACGTTTTTCTTAGGGCTTACTTGGTCAGCATACAAACTAGTCATGAAGTGGGCCTTCTTTCTAGGAGAGAAAGGTTTAGACTTCTTACCTGGGATGTTGACGTTTGTTGTGTGAGAAGCTTGTTGTTTGCCTTTAGGGTCAGCCGGCATAACACTTAAAGGAGCAATGTCGAGCACTAGGTCAGAGAGATTTATCATCCTCAGAGATTCTGCATCTCCAGCATTGATTCGTGGAGAATCAGTGTTCTCATGCATGGATTCAGAGTTAGGATGTTGGGACATGTTTAGTAGATCACACGGTACAGTCTTGAGAGTGTTAGCAGAAAACCCTAAGCCGCGAGAGCTTTGAAGAGAGGGTGCTAGAGAAATTTGTGTAGAGTAAGTTTGCTGAAAATAAGGTGTGTTTGCCTGCCTATTTATACTTTTAAGGACTGGGCCCAGAGTCTCAATTTCGCACTTGTCAACTTCTCCTTCCAACCTTACCTTGCTGGCATACTTACTAAGTTTACACTTATTATTATATTTCATCAAGCAAACATCATGAGTAGCTTTACAACTTATCAGCACCTGTTTTACCTTGGCAGTCTTCTCAATATCTTTCTTAGTCTCCACGCTTCTTTCAGTGTTCTCAGATCTCCACAGATAGCAGTTATCTGACTCTCTCTTACCTCTCATGATAATCTTGCCCTTCTTGTTTGTGATCCGACATTCAGAATTGGTAAAGTTGACCTTGAGACCTTGATCACATAATTGACTTATGCTTATCAAGTTTGCATCTAGCCCTTCAACAAGTAAAACCTTCTCCAAATTAGGTTGTCCTGCACAGTCCAGTTTTCCAACACCTATTACTCTCCCTTTTGATCCATTTCCAAAGGTCACGTAGGTTACGGGTCGAGACTCAACATTTGATAGACATTCCATGATACCAGTCATGTGCCTGGAACATCCACTGTCGAAGTACCACTTTTCCTTTGCAAAGACACTGAAGGACTTATGAGCTATGTGTTCCTCTGTACTACTCTTAGGAGTCCACACTTTTGTTACCCCAACCCATTCTCGTTTCCTACTGGCCTGTAACCCAACCTTGGGGTAGCCATATAGTCTGTAGCAGAAAGGTTTTATATGGCCAAGCCTTCCACAATAGTGGCATTTCCATCTTTGATTCTTTCTTCTTGTCACATTCTTCTGATGTATTCGAGGATGTTGCAGCATGTTATAAGACACCTTTGACTCTTTCTCAGGTTGAGCAGGTGTCACTTCAGGCCATTTTCCTTTGTCCATCTCACTGGAACTTTCAAACCCTAAACCCCTAACATCTCCAACTTCTCTTCCTGACTTCAGAATTTCATCAAGTACATCCGACCTCCCATTTAACATTCTGACATTTTTGATCATGTTGTCCAGTTTTGAATTCAAAACATTTACTTCACTTTGTAGATCAGCTATAGTAGACATATGCTCAGTATTCTCAGCTTCTAAATGAATAATGGCACATGCTTGTTCTTCTTTCTGCTGACATACTTCTTCATGTTCAATGCACAACTTCTTATAAGAGATAGCCAGCTCTTCAAAAGTAAGCTCTTCAGATTCTTCATCTGATTCACATACTCCTGTTAAAGCTGTCACCAACTTTGCAGATTTCTCATCAGTGTCAGTTTCAGAATCATCTTCTGACCATGTCACAGATAATCCCTTCTTCTGTCTTTTGAGATAAGTGGGACACTCAGTTTTTACGTGCCCAAATCCTTCACATTCATAGCATTGAACTCTCTTCCCTTGATTAGAGTCTTCTTCAGTTCTGGATCTTCTGCCTACATCCTGGTCTTTGTTGATGTCGAGAGACTTGTTCCGAACATTTTCTCTTGACTTCCAGTCCATCCTTTTCAACACTTTATTAAATTGTCTTCCAAGCAACACTAGCTCTTTGGACACATCTTCATCTTTGACCAGTTTTCCTTCATCATCTGAGTCATCAGCACTTGACACAAATGCTATACTCTTCTTCTTTTCAGCCTTTTCACCGAGTCCTAACTCAAAAGTTTGGAGAGATCCCATAAGCTCATCCACCTTCATCTTGTCAATGTCCTGAGCTTCCTCTATAGCAGTAACCTTCATATCAAATCTCTTAGGAAGAGACCTGAGAATCTTCCTGACCAGCTTGCTGTCAGACATCTTTTCTCCTAAGGCACTAGAGGTATTAGCTATCTCAATAATGTTCATATGAAAATCATGAATGCTCTCATCCTCTTTCATCTTCAAACTCTCAAACTTGCTAGTGAGAAGCTGAAGCTTTGACATTTTCACCTTTGAGGTCCCTTCATGAGCAACTTTCAGGACCTGCCAAGCCTCTTTGGCAATAGTACAATGCTCAATCAGCCTGAAGATATTTCTGTTGACACCATTGAACAATGCATTCATGGCTTTAGAATTTCCAACAGATCCTTTGTAGTCAGCATCATCCCAGTCCTCTTCTTCCTTCAGAACATCAGTAAGATTTCCTTCTCCATCTCTTACCTTTGGAGGTTCCCAACCTTTGATAACCGCTTTCCATGCTTGATCATCCATGGACTTGATGAAGGCTATCATCCTAAGTTTCCAATACTCATAGTTAGAGTCATCCATCAAAGGTGGTTTATTCAGAGCTCCTCCATCCTTGTCTATTGTACCAGAAAGTACCTTCCCTGAATCTCACCCAGAAACAACAAAGGGTGCAAGCTCTTGATGCCAATTGAAATTCTGGCCAGTATATCAGATGTCCTATTGAGATGTCGAGACACTGATATACAACAACAATGAACAAGTTCAAAATAAAAGTGTGCATAAAATGTAAAGAACACCAGAAATTGTTAACCCAGTTCGGATCTAACTATCCTACATCTGGGGGCTACCAAGCCAGGGATGAAATCAATATTCGATAGTATCAATTCACTGATAACCACACCCGGTTCAATCAGCTCACTTAATCACTACCCTTCCTATGACTTCTACCTAAGACTCCCCTAGGTATGAGGCCCTCCTCAAATCCCTCTTCAATCACAACCCGTGACTGGTTCCTTACAAGATAAATAACAATGGTCGAAACACAAATTCTCAATACTTCACAGCTTATGAGAATTAACACACAGCTACTCAATGCTTAAAAGCTTATGAGCAACCTTACACAACTTACACTACAGTCCTTATACTATTATCATAAGATACCAGTTAGGCTCACAAAACACAAGCACACAACCCTAAAAATACATGTAAGTTCGACACCTAAAACTAGGTTTACATCAGTCTATTTATAGCTTGCAATCTGGACTGAATTGGGCTTCAAAAACGCAGCAATTAGGCTGCTCACAAATCTGCAAAATTAACTCCAATAAAATAGGTCTTCAATCCAAAGTTTCCTATTATGTCTCCATAATTAGAAACAGCAGCAAATCCGAAAACCAACAAGTAACCCTAATCCAAAAATGCTTTGGATGCCACATAAGATAACCAAATATTCACAGAATATTCAGTTACAAATCATAGTAACAGAATCTGTATTAAAAACTGACTTCACAACGCGATGTCCTATGAGCAGTCATGGAACATCTTCATTCGACATGTTGAACAAAGAGTAATGAAACATATTTTTAGACATCTTCATTCAACATCTGCTGCTACATGAGTTTTAGCAAAATAATGGCAACCATAAAACCAAGGAAATAACATTTCCATAAAGAAAGCAAGCCAAAACATGCCCCTTTACCACACGTATCGTCCACTTCAAAGGGCCAAGCAACATGCTCTTTGTTCTTTGGAAAATTAGCATGAGAAATATTAGACTATGTGCTGGAAAAAGTTTGGCATTCAAGCTTGAGACTATATGGAAAATCATGACAAACTTGGTTGTGGCAAAAGAACACAAAAATCAGAATTTCCAAGTGTGAGATAACTTTGTGACATGCCCCCTTTAGCACAAAATTTCTTAATGACCAATGCTCCATTTCATGAGTTCTTTGACCCTTTGGAAAGGAGGCATTTGATAGAACAAGTTTCATGTGGAAGAGATCTTGAAATGAGGCTTAGAATAGAGTGAAAATCATCCATGAAGTCATGTGCACATAGCTGCCAAAAAGACTTAGAAAAAATTTCTAAGTTATGGAAATTTTATAACTTGAAACACCTAACTTTAACACATCATAACTTGAGATTGGCTTATTCAAATGAGGAGTTCCACACATGCTTGGAAATCTTGAGGAACAAGGAACAACTTTCATGTAAAAAGATTTTTTATTTGAAGCTTTTAAATAGGTGAAAAATTGGGTTAAAGTCGTGTGCAAGTAAGGGGAAAAAAGCTGGAATTTCATTAAGTCCTCAAGGGTGATTTATCTTCCAAGTCTTGTAACTCAAAAACCAAGAATTTTTTGAAAGAGGGTCCTCTAATATGTTTTGAAGATCATGGAAAGAGCTTCCATTTGAGCTTTGAGTCACTCAATTTAGATGTATGGTTTGGAAGTTATGACTGTTTCAATTTTTGCACAAGTAGTGAAATTTCCACCTATGAAAAGTTTTATGAACCAACCCTTGCTTCCTTTGCAAGAAAACTCTTGAGACTTGATCTATGATACCCTAAATCATCAAGGAGACATGTTATGATGGATTTAGGTCTTGGACTTTTCACTTTGAATCAAAATCTCAAGGATTAGGGTTTCAGTCAAAACCCTAATTTCAACTGTGAATGCACTGGGATAATCTCTGATGATCTTGCTTCTTCCATCACATCTAAAGCTCATAGATGGTCTCTAGGGATGTCTACTATCATGTGGAGTCAAGTCCTTGGGTTTGAGAACATCTCTTGGTCAAGATCAAGGACCAGGATCGACTTGTCTTGGCAAAAACCCTAACTTGGAGACAGGGTGAAACTGTGGCTCAAACTACTTATGATGAGAGCCAAATGATATTGAATTCTTGTTGAGTAAGACCTCTAGGATGTAGGTAAGGTCAAATGGTTAATGAACCGACAATTCTTGACTTTACAGGGCAAAAATCTTTAGTGATTCCTCAGGTAAGAACCTTAATTACACACTTTGGGTCTGGTGATCTTTTGTTGACTTGACTTGATTCAAAGTTTTGAGGTCTTGGTTCCAAACAACTAGTGAGGCTTTGTGATGATTGTATGGAGCCAGAGAATACCTTAGGAGGCCTTGAATTTCTCTGTGTAAACCTTAGTTTCAAACATAAGAGAAATAAACGGCAAGATATGGGTTAGATTAAACAAATGCATATATGATTGATCCTAAATGTCTATGCAAGATGTTATGACATCTAAGAGGTAAAATTTGGGGTACAACAGTTGCCCCTATTTAAATAGCTTTACCGGATGGCACGAGGAAAGGAAATCCTCGGGACATCAAGGTGGAAAGGTATTTAAATATAGCAAACCAAAAATTTTGCCCTTAGATGGAATGCGGATGCTAAGGACAAGCGACGAACATGCAAAAAAAATGCTGACATGCCATGAACTTCTAACATGATGATGTGATGTCAGGATAGTGCAAAGATGTAGACCGACCAGACACCGGAGATAAAGAGCGAATAACCACAAGTGAGTAACACTGGGGAAGGATGAAGGTTAGTATCCATGAGGAAAACTCACTGGGGATACAGGTTGACCAACAACAGAGACTCACTGGGGAGACTCTAAGGAAACCCTGGGGATAGAAAGGTAAAGGGGGACACCCTATAGGTCTTTACTAAAGATAGGAGCCGGAGAGGTATTCTCCACTAGGGAAAGATCCAGGGAGATGCACGACAAGTTCATAAGTGACCGGATGCCACTGGGGTAATAAAGACACATTCTTACTGGGCATGAAACCAGAAAGAAAACATGATCTCTACTAGGGATAAGTTTGAAATAAAAGGATACACATCCTACAAAGATCTTTCTGGGGATTTCTTATACTGAAGAGTTCAAACGGTATCTTCAAGAAAAGCTAGAAAAGATAGAGACAAACTCTGTGTGCGCCAAATGATGATCAATCACAAGGACTTTCAAAGAGATATTGATAATGACTGAACTTCTAGCTGGGAATAAGGTTGATGAGCCATTAATGATTGGACTCGAGTACCAATATGAGTTGGACTCCAATATGAGTTGGAAAGGACACCAGTTTGGGGTTATAGTTTGGATACCAGTATGAGCTGGACTTTGACTACTAGTATGAGCTGGATTTTGACTACCAGTATGAGCTGGATTTTGACTACCAGTATGAGCTGGATTTTCACTACCAGTATGAGCTGGATTTTTGGATACTAGTATGAGCTGGATTTTTGGATACCAGTATGAGCTGGATTTTTAGATATCAGTATGAGCTGGATTTTGAATGCCAGTATGAGCTGGACTTGGACTACCAGTATGAGCTGGATTTTGGTTACCGGTATGAGCTGGATTTTGGTTACCAGTATGAGCTAGATTTTGATTACCAGTATGAGCTGGATTTTGGTTACTAGTATGAGCTGGATTTTTGGTTACCAGTATGAGCTGGATTTTGATTACCAGTATGAGCTGGATTTTGGGTACCAGTATGAGCTGGATTTTTGGATACCAGTATGAGCTGGATTTTAGGTTCACTTTTGGCAACGGGTTCACATTTGACATGGGGTTTAGGTTCACTTTTGACCTGGGTTTCAAATAACAGGTTCATGTCTGACTCGAGGTTTAGGTTCATGTTTGACCTGGTTTCAAACAACGGGTTCATGTCTGACTCAAAGTTTAGGTTCATGTTTGACCTGGTTTCAAACAACTGGTTCATGTCTGACTCGAAGTTTAGGTTCATGTTTGACCTGGTTCAAACGACGGGTTCATGTCTGACTCGAAGTTTAGGTTCATGTTTGACCTAGTTCAAACGACGGGTTCATATCTGACTCGAAGTTTAGGTTCATTTTTGACCTGGTTTCAAACAATGGGTTCATGTCTGACTCGAAGTTTAGGTTCATGTTTGACCTGGTTTCAAACAACGGGTTCATGTCTAACTCGAAGTTTAGGTTCATGTTTGACCTGGTTTTAAACAACGGGTTCATGTCTGACTTGAAGTTTAGGTTCATGTTTGACCTGGTTTCAAACAACGGGTTCATGTCTAACTCGAAGTTTAGGTTCATGTTTAACCTGGTTCAACCGAAGGGTTTATGTCTGACTCGAAGTTTAGGTTCATGTTTGACCTGGTTCAAACGACGGGTTCATATCTGACTCGAAGTTTAGGTTCATGTTTGACCTGGTTTCAAACAACGGGTTCATGTCTGACTCGAAGTTTAGGTTCATGTTTGACCTGGTTTCAAACAACGGGTTCATGTATAACTCGAAGTTTAGGTTCATGTTTGACCTAGTTTCAAACAACGGGTTCATGTCTGACTCAAAGTTTAGGTTCATGTTTGACCTGGTTTCAAACAACGGGTTCATGTCTGACTCGAAGTTTAGGTTCATGTTTGACCTGGTTTCAAACAACGGGTTCATGTCTGACTCGAAGTTTAGGTTCATGTTTAACCTGGTTCAAACGACGGGTTTATGTCTGACTCAAAGTTTAGGTTCATGTTTGACCTGGTTCAAACGACGGGTTCATATCTGACTCGAAGTTTAGGTTCATGTTTGACCTGGTTTCAAACAATGGGTTCATGTATGACTCGAAGTTTAGGTTCATGTTTGACCTGGTTTCAAACAACGGGTTCATGTCTGACTCGAAGTTTAGGTTCATGTTTGACCTGGTTTCAAACAACGGGTTCATGTCTGACTCGAAGTTTAGGTTCATGTTTGACCTGGTTTAAATGGTGCCAGCAATTACTTGATTTTAAGTTCCATATGAGAAGATTAAGTATCAGATAGGTTAATACCAGGGTTGCAGGTTAGACTTCTTGGGGAATACCAATTATGGTTGCAAAATGGTTGGATAGTACCAGAGATAGATAAGCTTCTCATAAGAGACTGCCACTTATCACCATAGAAAAACAAGCTTCTTCAAGAGATTGCTACTTGTTATAAATTCTCAAGAGCTATTGATATCACAACACTGTTGGAGAAATAATTTATGTCTTCAACGAGGATCTGCAAATGATTCTTCTTGCAAGACACGGTGCAAAATAAATGCACGTTAAAACTAGGTTCAACAACCTAATCTGCCAAGGACCAAAGTTCAATCTAGGAACAAGCTAGAAAGAAACGGTCAAACAAGACTCCAACCATTGAGGAATGAGCCCAAATGAGGATTTATCTTATCCAAATGTGGAACAGACAACTGAACCAACCATCATCCACGAGGATAAAACTCTGTCGGGAATTCAGAAGGATGGGCACTATATGCCTAGGGCTGACAACTCTATTGGAGAGAAAAGACAAACCCAGTCACTTGGGAAGATGAACGCCAAAGTGGACAAAGCAGGTAAACACCATAAAGGAAGCAAAAATGCTAAGATGCTATGCATATGAGTGCATATATGCCATGCTTATGCTTATGCTGACAAAACAGACAAAGATAAGCAAGACCGGAGATGAAATAAACATCTCGACAAGGATGCCCAACCAAACTCATCAGGTTGGACCTTTGCTGGGGATGAAACTGCAGAAATCAGTGGTTCTACTTCAAGATTACAACTTTCTCTGGGGAAATAGTACTCCACTTGGTATAGCATCATGACTAGGATTGCCATCATGATCGTCATCTCTTTATTGGAGGGAAATCCAGGGAGAATTGCCAAGATTAGCTGAAGTAACAGCTTACTGGGGAGCTAGAAAAGGATATCATAAGAACAAAGTAGTTCTGCATAACTCATCTGCCCCAGATTACATGGTCCATCAGAAGAAAATATCAAGAAGATTTTACAGATGAATTGGCATACAAGTTATTTCAATATCTTCAAACTCTTGGAGGGATTCATGAATTTTGGCATAACTGCCCCAGATTAACTGCATTTACAACAAGGTCTTCGAACTTGTTCTTCAGACTGACTAATCTGTGAAAGAGATGCCCCAGACTGATTGGCCCTTTAGAGATTTACCGAATCTCGACCTGACTGCTTCTGATTAACTGGTCTGTGAGGATAAGTCATCAAAAGGATTTTATAGAAGAATTGGCATACCATATGCTTCGATATCTTCAAACTTTTGAAAAGAAATGAGCCTTGGCATAACTGCCTCTGATTAACTGTACTTACACAACAATGTCCTTGAACTTGTTTTTTTGGAGCGGTTGTTGACAACTGAGGAACAAGCTTACCCCTGTCAGTTTAGTTGATTTGTGAAGAAGATGTTATTGATTTTTAGAGATTTACCGAATCTCGACATGACTGCTTCTGATTAATTACTCTTGTGAGAGTAAGTCGTCAAAAGGATTTTACAGAAGAATTGGCATACCAGATGCTTCAATATCTTCAAACTTTTGAAAAGATACATGAGTCTTGGCGTAATTGCCACAGTTCAACTGTATTTTCAATACAAAGTACTCAGACTGTGGTAGAAACAACTGGGGAACAAACTTGCCCCTGTTAATGGGTCACTGGAGTCCACACTTGTCATAAGATATCCTTAAGAAGACCTGCCCTAATACTCTGAACTTGAAGAGTTCTGCCCTTGATTCAATAACTCTTTGGAATGGTGGATTGGGAGATCCTCCGCTTGGCTACCCTCGACTGAGCTTCCTTTATCAGGTCAAATTCCCTAGCTGGCTGCATTTGTCGGGATTTCTTTGACATTTAATTGTCTTTGCAACCAAGTATTGTTCATTAAAAATTGGCAATTTTAATGCAAAATTCATGCAAGCTTTTGAAATCAAGTTTTATTGATGAAACACACACGGTAGAATGATTAAATAATAAAAAACAAAGTGGATCTAGCCATTTACAGAGTGATAGATGAAGTGATCAACACACGCAATTAGCAAAGATCATTAGGAGTCAGGTTAATCAACCTTGCTATAGTATGCTTTCAAAATAACCATACCTCAATTAGGTCTTTTAAGGGTTGTAACGTGGCTTGGTTCACGGTTTACGAAACAAAGGATAAAGGCTCAAAGTTTATTTGTCCCACCCAATCTTCGTGATGAACTCCAATCCTACACTCAGTTAACTAAAGTTGTACATTCAAGTTCCTAAAGGCTGATGATAGTTGATGATGATTCGGACACCTTGGATAGTCATTACTCTCATGCAGAATTTGGTTGTCCTTTATTGCTGAGGTTTTGAGACCTCCTCTTTTCTTTGGTGAGGTTATGAGACATCTTTTTCTTTATTGAGGTTATGAGACCTCTTTTCTTCTTTGGTGAGGTTATGAGACCTTTTTTTTAGGAGGTTATGAGACCCCTTCTTTTTGTACAAGCCTTTTTATATAAGGCAAAGTTTGGGCTCCCCATCTTGGCTTTTGCCTTGAAAGGGACTCGGCTTACCCTTCGATTAAGGATTTCTCAATGATCCTTCCATATTTGTCGCTTCGGGAACAACTTGTACAACACTTATTCACTTGATTGGAGAGAGCTGACTGGTGTCTTGCATGAAGCGCTTGCATTAGAATACACAACCAAGCTAACTGAGAACTACCCTACCCCAAGGTTAAGACTTTCGGGTTTTTTGTGTAAGGAAAGAAAACTCCTACTTCTAGGCTCGAAGAGGTTAACGAGTGATTATCTTCCTTATTTCTCCAGTGTTTGGGAATTGAAACAATGCCTTACATCCTCGACAAGGTTTAATCGAAAGCATACCACAACAATTATGGATATAATATTTTCATCATCCTCCCCAATCTTTGCTTAACAACAATTCGATAAGTGGAGTGAAACAAGATAAGGATATATTTTGTTTTCATAAACATAAAGTAGATGAGTGAAACGAATGGACTTAATAAAAAGGTGCACAAACATTTCATTAATCTTGCCAATTTGAAAGTACAACAAAGCTTATAAGCAAAAACAAATTCAACGCAAAGGAAATATAATTTAAAATACTGAAATGAACAAAATACAACCAGCTTTGGGGAATTGATTTAAGAAGATTTCAGTTTTCGGGTCCAAACGGAGGAACACTTTCGCCACTGATCACTAGTTCCTTGTGATACAGAATCTTGAGAGGCCTGGAAAGTTTTTTACCTTTTGCTTCAAGAGTCGAGGTAATGACATCTGACGTACCTTCCTGAGGTTGTAGTGTTTTTAGCAGGCTTAGCAATCTTGTTTCAAACTCTTTGCATTCTTCAATGGGATGCCCCATTGTCCCAGTGTGGAACTTGCATACAATCTCTGGGCGATCTTCTTCGAAGATTAAATCTTTGTCGTGGATCAGATTTTGCACAGTAGATTCTAAGGTTCAGCAACCATCCAAGTCATGCCCTTCGGCTCCCTTGTGGAATTCGCAAGTCAGGTTTGCATTGTGCCAAGGTCCAGGCACAGGGTTGAGAAGTCGAGGAGTTACCAACTTGTTCTGCATCAACAGCGGGAAGAGTTTGCTCAATGGAACCGAAACGGGCTGGTAGTTAACTTTTCCTCTTTTTACAGAGCACTTCTTCTTATTTTGGTTTCGAGAACTTCGAGGAGAAACAACCGTTGGAGGGTGAGACGCCCTTTTGGTAGACACCTGATGATGATATTCTGGTGCAAGACCAAAACCAAGTGCTGGCTGGTATGAAGTTTCCCCAAAGGCAGATCCTTGGTATGGGAGAGCCACAGAAGATGAAGAACTGATAACCTCTCTCGGAGTAACAAGGTGAGCGTGCTCCTCTTTTTTCATCAGAGCTTGCAAAGTTTCCAAAACCCAATTCAATTGTCATTTGAGGATTTCGACATTTTCTTTCAAGTCTTCTTGGTTCTTCATAATTTCATTCATTGACGCCATTGTCTTGAATAGGTACTAGGTATCCTTCAGACATAGGGGAAGAGAGACTCAAGACTGAGAAATGCGAATGTGATGCGAATGCGCATGAAATTCAAATGTAAGCCAAGTGGTTTCAAGGAACTCAAAGGTAAGTTGCGAAAAAAATTCTTTGGAAAAACGGAAGAAGTTTTTGTTTTTAAGATCCAAGCTCTGTTGATCTTTTGAAAAGGAAACGAATGTCTGAATTCCTCGAAACCAACAATGGATGCAATGAGATGTATGCAATGCACAAAACACATAAGCACACATATTCACAAATGTATAACCACACAGACAAAGGGTCTAGGTCGAGTATGGAGCCATGGTCTACCCATCCCAAAAGGTGTGTACTATGGATTTTCAATCTGCAGAACAGGGTTCTAAAAAGCTCCCAGAGTCGACAACCCATCTTTTGGATTTTATCAATTTCCCAAATGACTTGGTAGTCAATAAAATTCTCAAGAGAATCTCGTCTGAGTGTAGTATTGCGTAGCAACCAATTCAGGAATAGACTCCCTCATAGTCCTCGCACTACATCCTAAAAAGGCTTAAATGGGGTTTGGAAATAACTACAGTTCTCAGTATCGATGGCACCTACATCGAGAGTAGCACGTTTTCATGAATGGACTCGTTCAACATGACTAAACTCTCAAGAGAGCCTAAACTGAGTGATGGAGTCTCAAGTCAACTTTTTCAGGAATCGACTCCCTCAAAGCCTCCTTGAATATACCATCGTCCTATCATAAGTGCACTCAAATCCGGGTTAGGATTTGTCTCACCACTTAAAAGTACCATGCCCACAGAAGAATCCAAGCAAATATACAAGTATGCACAAATATATACAAATATACAAGCAAAAACATATAACAACATAAATAAAACAAGTTAGGGGAAACCCTCGAAGTTTGCAATCCCCAGTGAAGTCGCCATTTCTGTTGCGGTGATAATCGGATAACAAGCCATTAATTAACTTGCATCGCAAAACTTTTAAGTTCACCACTGACTTTGATTTATCCAAAGGAAAGGTTCAATATCGAGAAAACCTAAAGGGGGAGATCTAAGGTTCGGGGGTTGGTTATACTAAGGGAAGGTATTAGCACCCTTAATATCTGTAGTACTCTACAGAAACCTCTTGTTTAGTTTATGTTATGTTATGTTTGCTTGCTAAGATATCTGTTAAAGTAAAAGGTAAAGACCTAGGGGTATGTACACTAAGTTTGCTCGCCAAGACGTCGCGTCTCGTGCCTACGTATCTGACTAAAGAATCAGAGTAGCCGTAGTTCACCTAACTAAGGGTGAAAGAGGAACCATTGACTAGGGCCAAAGTTCCAAGGGGACATGAGTGTGAGCTCATATAGAGTTTAAGAAACTCTCTAAGTCTAAGTTGTAGGTGGAAGTGAATTCTCATAGTGATGAGAATCACATAGAGTTCAAGAACTCTAACTTGTTGTAAGTTATAGGATTGAGTGGCTATGAGGCCAAGGGAAAGTATTCTATGACTATGAGGTCATAGAGAAGGTGGCCATGACTATGAGGACAAGGCTGGTAGGTGGCTATGACTATGAGGTCAAAGCTGATATCCTATGACTATGAGGTCAAGGAGGATGTAAATACCTATGACTATAAGGTCAAGGGTGAATCCTATGACTATGAGGTCAAGGATGATAATGAGTTTTCTATGACTTTGAGGTCAATAGATAAACTTTCCTTTGGAAGGAGGGATACAAGGGATTGAAATTACATGAATGATGTGAGTTCAAGGACTCAAGGGGATAAACATTAATCAAATGGAGATAGCATCAAAGCATGATATATACATCCATGTATGAGCATGGCAAAAGATGGTGAGATAGTTCACAACAAACATGAGCACATGAACACAAGTATGGTAAAGTTTTGAAATTGGGAGTGAGGCAATCATATCAACACAAATTCATCTTGCAAGAAAAATTCTAAGAGATGTTACAAGCTATGACCAAGGCTTAAACCCAAATTGAAGTATATGGATATGTGAGAGGTCATCAAAATTTAAACAAGATTCTCTCAAAAAGTCCTTAATAACGTTGATGATCACACTCAAAATAAACTCATGAAAATACTCTTGAAACCAACTTAGAAAATTATCCAAAAATGGTAAGGAAGTAAATTCAAAATTAGGGTGGAAACAAAGTTCTGGAAAGTCCACAGAATATATGATCTTAAAGTGGAAATAAAATTTAGAAAATAAAATTTAGAAAAATAGAATTGAACAAATGAATATTAACATAATTTTTTTTTTTTGGGGAAATTTTGTTTTAAAGGAACTACTTGAATAATTTGAAATTTGAAGTGAAAGTCAAAATAAATAATAAAAAGGTATTAAACAAAAGTGGGGTGTGTTTGCTAGAGCACAGTGAGCTCAGTTTGGTTAGGCGCATGGGCTGGGGAGGTGTGTTGTTAACAACGTGGACATGGCCCACGATCCAAAGAAACAAAAAAAATGAAACATTCAGGCACGTGATGCTGCACGATATAAGGCATGAGTGGTATACCGAATTTTATCAATCGGTCACATTAGTTTCAAGTGACTAAATGATAAAATATAGGATGCCACCAACCACAACCTGCCAATGCATCGTCCCTTTCATGCAGGTCATGCAAAACTTTGAAGATGTCGTGATAACCAGAGGAAAACCAATGGTGATACCTCATCTTGTTCAATCAATTGCAACTTCAAATTTTAACCAAATCTTACAAAATAAAATACCATTCCATAGCACTCAGAGAGTAGAACAAATATAACCCATACACAGCTCAAAATGGCAGCTTAAACATGGTGAAAAAGGTCCTGAGAATGGAACTTTCAAGCTGGAATCGATTTAACAACATGACAATGTGTGACAAAAAAAACTCGAGCACCAAGCACCATGTCATTTCCAATTTTTATAGGTGAATACATAAAATTTTTGACAACACCAATACTATTCAATTCGCACATGAGCATGAAAAAAGAATGTGGAACACGTGTGTCCAGAACTACAGTAAAGACCATAGGCTGTTGATGTATCAAACCAAGTCCAAAAGAGCATTCATTACTCACCCTGACCAACACTGATGTTAACACATAAATAAAATAACAGCATGGATAATAACAGCAACACGATGCTCATACACAAGCAATAATCGGTACGGAACAAGCATACGATAACTAAGATGGAGAGTTACATACGAACTGACAAAAGAAATGAATACCAGCAACAACAACATATCATGTACTGAAAAATACAAGTTAAAACACAAATGTAGCAGCGACACAACGAGCATAATCACCTTCACGTCACAATATAAATCACAAACTCTCAGTGATTTGTAACGGCTTGCACGTAGTGAGTAAACTGTATATAATACTAACATTCTTATGAGAACAACTGTAACGAACATGAGAGGTTCAAAGTATGATATGAGTACCTCTGCTTGCGATGTGTAGACGTGAGGATATATGTTTAAAAGCGAACATGCGATGGCTGTGAATACTGCTGCAAAAGATGAGACAGTAGGTTGTAGTTTGAGTTGTTGATAGTATTATGGCGGGTGCAGAGCAATTGTTGTTGTCAAGTTGCTATGAGAGAGCTGAGTTGTCCTGGCTTATTTTTGGGTGCAACGTGAAAGGTGATATTCATGCAAGCGAGTGAGATTTTTGTATATGGTTTGTTGTTCTGATGTTTGTGAATATTGTTGGTTTGATGATTGATGGTTAGACAGAGAAATAGTTCGCAAGTTGTGGGATTCTTGAAGAGATGAGATGCAAGGGTGGTAAGTTTTTTTGACTAAATATTCTGAAGTATGTTCATGCTCTCCTTGGTCTGATCGTCAGTGAGTTTCAGAAAGGGAGAATGCCCTCCTTGACATTTTTTAAGAGGGAAAAATCTCCAGCCGAATTTTATGCGTCTAGCACTCCTTGCCCTATTATCTTGAGCCAAGTGCAACATGACTTAGTGGTTGCTTGCAGTGGTTTGTGTCAGAAGAGAGAGGTGAGACAAGTACCAAAAAAGACACGTGAATTTTTACACCAATCTCTTGTTTTGACTTGTGTTCACTTGTAAATACAAACTTGATGGTACTTGACAGCTCCTTTTGCACTATTTTGGGAAAGCGGCATGTTGGTCATTAATGAAAAGTCAACAACGTGTATTTGGCATATCTTTGGTTTAGATTGTGGTCAAGTTGCAAAGCATGGAAAGTTGATGGGATAGAGACAGTAAGGTGGTTTGTGACTGATGAAAAAGTAGCCTCAAGTGGCTCAAATGGTAGCGAAACAATGTTATGCAATGGAGGTACCATATCATAGCTCTCCCTTGGCACGGTTTGTGGGAAAATGCTACATAGAAAATGAAAGTAAAAATCAGTACAATTGTATTTTGCATAGACCAGACTTTGTTCAAGTAGTCAAGCATATTTCCATAAAGAAAGCAAGCCAAAACATGCCCCTTTACCACACGTATCGTCCACTTCAAAGGGCCAAGCAACATGCTCTTTGTTCTTTGGAAAATTAGCATGAGAAATATTAGACTATGTGCTGGAAAAAGTTTGGCATTCAAGCTTGAGACTATATGGAAAATCATGACAAACTTGGTTGTGGGAAAAGAACACAAAAATCAGAATTTCCAAGTGTGAGATAACTTTGTGACATGCCCCCTTTAGCACAAAATTTCTTGATGACCAATGCTCCTTTTCATGAGTTCTTTGGCCCTTTGGAAATGAGGCATTTGATAGAACAAGTTTCATGTGGAAGAGATCTTGAAATGAGGCTTGGAATAGAGTGAAAATCATCCATGAAGTCATGTGCACAGAGCTGCCAAAAAGACTTAGAAAAAATTTCTAAGTTATGGAAATTTTATAACTTGAAACACCTAACTTTAACACATCATAACTTGAGACTGGCTTATTCAAATGAGGAGTTCCACACATGCTTGGAAAGCTTGAAGAACAAGGAACAACTTTCATGTCTAAAGATTTTTTATTTGAAGTTTGTAACTAGGTGAGAAATTGGGTTAAAGTCGTGTGCAAGTAAGGTGAAAAATGCTGGAATTTCACTAAGTCCTCAAGGGTGATTTATCTTCCAAGTCTTGTAACTCAAAAACCAAGAATTTTTTGAAAGAGGGTCCTCTAATATGTTTTGAAGATCATGGAAAGAGCTTCCATTTGAGCTTTGAGTCACTCAATTTGGATGTATGGTTTGGAAGTTATGACTGCTTCAATTTTTGCACAAGTAGTGAAATTTCCACCTATGAAAAGTTTTATGAACCAACCCTTGCTTCCTTTGCAAGAAAACTCTTGAGACTTGATCTATTATACCCTAAATCATCAAGGAGACATGTTATGATGGATTGAGGTCTTGGACGTTTCATTTTGAATCAAAATCTCAAGGATTAGGGTTTCAGTCAAAACCCTAATTTCAACTGTGAATGCACTGGGATAATCTCTGATGATCTTGCTTCTTCCATCACATCTAAAGCTCATAGATGGTCTCTAGGGATGTCTACTATCATGTGGAGTCATGTCCTTGGGTTTGAGAATATCTCTTGGTCAAGATCAAGGACCAGGATCCACTTGTCTTGGCAAAAACCCTAACTTGGAGACAGGGTGAAACTGTGGCTCAAACTACTTATGATGAGAGCCAAATGATATTGAATTCTTATTGAGTAAGACCTCTAGGATGTAGGTGAGCTCAAATGGTTGATGAACCAGACAATTCTTGACTTGACAGGGCAAAATTCTTTAGTGATTCCTCAGGTAAGAACCTTAATTACACACTTTGGGTCTGGTGATCTTTTGTTGACTTGACTTGATTCAAAGTCTTGAGATCTTGGTTCCAAACAAATAGCGAGGCTTTGTGATGATTGTATGGAGCCAGAGAATACCTTAGGAGGCCTTGAATTTCTTTGTGTAAACCTTAGTTTCAAACATAAGAGAAATAAACTGCAAGATATGGGTTAGATTAAACAAATGCATATATGATTGATCCTAAATGTCTATGCAAGATGTTATGACATCTAAGAGGTAAAATTTGGGGTACAACAGAGGCTTCCAAGAACAGATTTCACCAATGTTAATCTACCTCCGAACGACAAATTTCTACCCTTCCAGCTAGATAATCTAGCTCTTACTTTGTTCACCAAAGGTTTCGCTCGGATAGAAATACCTAAGAAAGTGAACAACTTGTCTTCCACTTTACACGACAGGAAATTAGCTTCTGCCTGCAAAAGATTCAAGTTAATGTTGACTCCAAAAACACGATTATTGTGAAAATTCACTCACAGCTCTGAAACAATCTCGAAACCACACAAAATTGATTTGATTGCCCAAATGTTCTCCCAGATTTCTTCACCTATAAGAAGAGTATCATCCGCGAACTGCAATATATCAACTTTGCACTTCCCGTAGAAAGAGAAACCTTTAAAATCACGAAGCTCGGAAGCTTTTCTAACCATCCCGGATAGGCCTTCGATGACAATAACGAAGAGAAAAGGAGAAATAGGGTATCCTTGCCTTAATCCCTTCTCCACCACAAAGTCTTCCGTAGGACTTCCATTGACCAAGACCGACATATAACTCGAAAAAATCAGAGCCTCCATCCACTTCAACCATCGACAACCGAATTCCATCCTCCTTAACATATGCCTAACAAAGTTCCAATTAACATTGTCCTAAGCTTTCTCGAAGTCTACCTTAAATAAAAGACATCCTTTCTTCTCATGAGTTGCAAAATCCACCATTTCGTTAGCCACCAACACCCCATCCAATAAGTTTCTGCCAGAAACGAAAGCTGTCTGACTCTTTGAGATCAAAGAACCCAACACAGCCTTCAATCTCTTAGATAAAATCTTACTCAAAATTTTATAAAGGCTACCCACCAAGCAAATGGGTTTGTAACCATCCAAACCCTTAGGAGAATTATTCTTGGGAACTAAAGTCAGAAAGGAAAAAGTGATAGCTTTGGATACCTTCGCCTTTCCATGAAACTCTTTGATGAAGCGAGAAATGTCATCCTTTAAGATGTACCAAAACCTTCTGATAAACACGAAATTGAATCCGTTAAGACCTGGGCATCTCGAGCCTTCACAACTCCATATAGCTTCCTTAATCTCAACATCGAAAAACTCTGCTTCTAACCCTGTTTGCTCAGCAATAGACAACACACTGAACTCAATTCCATCCAATGTAGGCCTATGTACTTCATCTTCAGAAAACTTAGCAGAAAAATGACGTCTAGTTTCTTCCTTGATTTCCTTAACAGATTCACATAAACCATGAATCCCCATAACAACACCTAAATAATTTCGTCTCCATTTGTATTTCACAACATTATGAAAATAAGCACTGTTGATGTCGCCTTCACGACTCCACCTGATACCGGATTTCTAGATCAAAATTCGTTTGTGGTGATTAAGATTCCTCCACAGCTCACTCACTGCCTTACTTCTCTTCTTAACCAACCCTTCCACCTCTTCATCCTTACAGCCACTAAGTAAAGCATCAATCTGATTGATCTCTGCCTTATTATCGTCGACCTCCATTAAAATTTTACTGAACACCTCGTAGTTCCACTTCCTAAGACTCTCCTTAAGAAACTTGAATTTCTCCTTTAAAACATAATCACTCCTCCCCACCACCTTTGCTTTTTGCCAAACCTTCTCAACGAAACCCACAAACTCTTAGTCATCGAACCAACAATCGAGAACTCTGAAAGGTTTAGGGCCCCAGTCATCAATGTTAATCGTTAACCAGATAGGATAATGGTCGGAGACTTCTCTAGCACCAATAGATTGCCCGACGACCCCCCATTTCATTATCAAAGTATCAGACAAAAGGAACCGATCTAATCGACTCGTTGATTTGCCGTCTCCGCTAAACCAAGTGTAGGAATTGCCTTTAAAAGGAAGGTCAATAAGATTAGACTCTTCAATGAATTCTGAAAACTGCAATATCTCAAGATTCCTATCATTATTGACACTCCCTTTCCTCTCATTGCTACTAACCACGACATTAAAATCCCCTCCTAAACACCACTCTCCATCAGAAAACGACTTCTTCAGATCAAGAATTCTAATCCACAACTTCCGCTTCTTGTCTAAACAACAGGGCGAATACACATTCACCAGATAATAAAAGTTGCCCTTCCACCTAACTTTTAAACCAAGGTATCCTTCTCCCTTAAAAGAAAAAAGAATATAAAAAATGCCTTCCTTCCAAATTGTCAGCAATCCTCCCGGAAAACCAAAAGACCCTGAGAAAGGCCACCCAACATTATAGTGAGGCCATAAGCTCTTATCCAAAGAAGCATCGACCATTTTCAATTTAGTCTCCTGAATAAATAATACGTCCGCTTTATCCAACTCAATCAATCTTCCGATTCTTCTCCTTTTAAAAATGTTCCCACCCCCTCTGATATTCAAGGATCCAATAATCATTAGACCTTGATAGAATTCACCTTCATAACCTTCGACCTCTTCTTATCTCTAATCTCTATCTCCTCAATTTTCTTCTGATAATCCTTTCCCTTGTCCCTTGTAACAACCCCTAATCTTGAAATGACTTTCCAGACTTTATCTCCCACATTTGATTCAATATTATCCCAGAATCTTGCATTGTCTTGCCTGATGTCGGAATCATGAGTAGAACCACAACATAAGTCTTCCCCACCCGAGAATTGAACCTCTTCATCATGTCTCAAAGATGATCCCCCTCCCAACGAAGAACTCGAAGGGACAACGATTGGAATGGGACTGGGCAAAAGCTGGACGTTTACTTCAAAGTTTTTCCTTCTATTTTAAATTATTTTTTGGATCTAGCTTAATTAATCAATATTAGTAATTTGAATATTTTATCTCAAGTTCGATTTTGATATCTTGAATTTTTAATAATTATTATCATTTTGTCTGTCAATAATTTTTTTAACTAATGTAGCACTGTTTTTTCTTATTGAAACAAATACCTGTGTTTTTCATAAATGTGTTTAGGGTTAGATTATTTTAATGGATTAATTGATCATATATTAATGAAAAATAGATACTTTAAAAACGGCATGTAAAGATTTTCGTTTTTCACTTGCTATATTTTTTAATTGTTGAACTGTCAATTATTTTTTCTATTGAAAATTTTAAATATTTTTTAAATTTTCTTTGAAGAATTATTTTTAAAAAAATTTATTTAAAATTTTTTAAGGATGATCAAGCGACCATTATTTTATTTTATTTGAGATTAATTCTAGAACTAGTACTGTTAAGAATTCAATCAACTGGCCAAATAGTTCACTATATTAATAATTTGGAAATTACTTATCTTTTTAATTAAATATCGACTTCTTAAATTTCAATATCATATTAGATATTGATTTTAAACTGTTTTTCAATCTAATTCAATTGATCAATGTTAATAGTTTGAACATTTTATCACGGGTGAATCTAAAATTTTAAGTTTTTAATAATTAGTCATTTCACATGTCAACAATTCTTTTAGCAAATCTATCACTTTCTTATTCAAGCACATGCTTGTGTTTTTGAAATATATTTAGGTTTTGTTGAGGAGTTTGGAAAGGGGAGAAAGGGGAAACCTAAAAAAAAAAAAAGAATTGAGTAAAAAAAATAGAGTTTAAGGTAGAAAAGTTTTAGAGGAATTGTTTTTATTCATAATACAAAATTCTTTTAATTTAGGAGAATTTAAAATTTGTATTGAAATAAGATTATTATAGTATTTTGAAAATTAAAAATATAATAACGATAAACAATCTTTTATCAGTCTATGCGAAATTATTGTTTCAAAAGATGTCAAATATTTTTCTATATGTTTTTTAAAAATTTATTTTCGGAAGTCTTCATTTACCCTTTCCTCCTAACTCCCGAACAAAGCTTTAAGGTTAGATTATTTTGAATGATTAACCAATCATACATTAATGAAACATAGATATTTTAAGAGGGGGATGTATTTTGCATTGTCGACATTTTTTTTGTTTGTTATTTTTTGTATTCTCGAATTGTCGAATCGCCAATTTTTCTTTTATTTTTTTTGAATCGTTCAATTTTCTAGTATTTTTTTAGTTCACTTCGGAGAATTATTTGAATTTTTCCTTGTCTAAGAAATCATTTAAGGCGGTTAAACAATCATTATTTAAGGATTAATTTTAGAACGATGCCTACATTACAATAGGATTAGATATCATTCATTTTGATTATGTTGTTTTATTTTAGAGATTTATGGTTGATAGGTTTTTTTGCTTAATTTTGATCTCCGAAACATTTTAAAGAAAGTGATCTAGTATGTAACTCAGCCAATAATTTCTTCAATGTCGTACATAGATTTTTGAATCGTTTTAGAAATTCAAAATCAATAATTTTAAGGTGTTTCCTTCTTCCATGTCCACTAAAGAAATTATCTGTAATAGTTTAATTGTTTATGACTTCAACAAACCATTTAAGTTTGAGGGAAGTCACTTTAAATGGTGACAATAAAAGATACTATTTATCTTTTTTTTTTGTTTGATGAGGGTCGAAGCCCAAACAACAACACACATTAATCTACATGAGGGTCTTGAGCCTCAATTACATCATTGATCACTAATCTATACAAAAACGTTGGATGTAACACCCCAATCTTTATTAAATTATTCCAGTTAAGTTATTTGTGATTTTTTGTTTGATTTACATGTGTTTTATTTAATTATTGTGTGTGAATAAATAAATAAGTGTGACCGTGAGGGGAGAGTGTAGAGAGTAATTAGAAGTTAGTAGATTTTATTTAGAATTATTTTACTAATTAAAATAATGTTCTACTTTTATTATTTAAATAAAACAATGAGATAAAGGGAAAATAAGAGTTTGTAGAGATATTGAGGACAAGATGGGAATTAAAGAAAAAATGTGAGGGTAAGGTAGGAATATCCTAATGAGGAAATTAGGTTTTATTTTAAAAAGAAAGTTAAGAGGAAAAAGTTTTATACAAAAAGTGAAAAGAGGCAAAGAGGCAAGAAGAGAGGAAAAGCTTGGTAAAGAGAAAAGCGAAAGGAGAGCTAGAGCTTGGGAGAGGAGACCATAGAGATTGCTTACTTTTGTTGGGATAACAAGGTAAAGGGGAGAATAACCTTAATAAATGATATATGCATGAGGGGTAGGATAGATGAGTTCTTAACCTCTAATATGGTTTGTATACCCATTGATTCTTGATGAATATATGATGGTAAATCTGTTGTTGTATGCATTGATTTGAATTGCAATGGTATGTTGTTGTTATAAGGTTGTGTTATGAAGTTTTGATACAAAATTATGTGTTTCTAGGTATGAAATTAAGCGATTAATTCATGAGAAAATTGATATATTTATGTCCATTAGAGAAGGATAGATGTATAAGTGTTGTTAGAATGTAAGTTGGTCTAATTTAGAATGTTATAATTGGGACTGGTTTAGAGGATTATAGGTTGGATATGGAGAGGATGGTCGTAATAGAGAAAACAGAGATTGCTGGAAAAACTTCAGAGACCAATCCATTGGCTACAGTAACCAATCTATTGGTTCGCTTTGAAAAACTAGAATTTGTATTGGACCAATCTATTGGCTATAGTAACCAATCTGTTGGTTTGCTTTGAAAAACTAGAATTTGTATTAGATCAATCTATTGGCTACAATAAACAATCTATTGGCTCTTTGAGAAATTTCGTAATAGCAGCCAGGACCAATAGATTGGTCAGCGGCAATAATAGACTTGTTCGCCGATTATTTTGGTCATAACTTTTAATCCGTAAGCCCAAATGAGATGTGTTTCAAAGCTTTGAAAAGCTAACGCGATTTACCATCAAATGGAATTGGCTTCAAGAGTTGAATATGTTGTGATGACAAGAATATTTGATGAGAATTGTGTGTATTTGTTAATGTTATATTGTGTGATGTTATGATGTTTGAGAATATTAATTATAATTAGTAAACAATGTAAATGTTGAATATTTATGAAGTTGTAAGTTATGATAAGTATGTGTTGTTGCGTGAGCATGATAATTGATGTTAATGATGATTATGATGTTGTTGTGTATGATGTTGATGATGATTATGATGTTGTTGTGTATAATGTTGATGATATTATGATGTTGTTGTGTATGATGTTGATGATGATTATGATGTTGTTACGTTGTGATGTTGAGAATAATATTGATGTTGTTGATGTGATTGGTGAATAATAGTTCGAGTAGGGAGGATTATTATCGTTGAGTCAATGCATGCTTTATCTATTTTCGGAAGAGGTCTCTAAACATTCTGTTGTTGTTGCATTTACGTGTTTTGACATGCATTCATGATGTCGTTGTTGTTGATTAAAGAGGCAAGTTGCAATCCGAGCAGGGTGGATTGATGACTTGTCTCGAATTTGAGCAGGGTAGATTCAGGGTTCGAGTAGGATAAACCTTGTTCGCTAAGGAACCTTTTGATGATATGGTACCACATGCATATGCACCGAGTTGCATCATCGAGTTGCATTGCATAAATAAGTTGTATGCATGATGTTGCTTTGTATGCTATTGTTAGGATTTGGCGTGCGAATGTGTTCGCGAGATGTTGTGATGCAATTGCTGTAGAACATGTATATGTGTTGATACTCTACCTTGTAGTATGTACCGCTTACTTTATTAATGTGATTTCTCACCCCCTTTGTTATTGTGTCTGTGGTCTGTGCTCCTCTTAGGAGTACAGATAAGCATGTAACTGAGTAGCTTCTAGAGTGGAGGATGGTGCAGGTTATTATTTTACTTTCGTTTGCATCTTTAGAATTGCATGCTCTGATCTGTAACACTAGGTGGGGCAAACGATGTCTTTTTATTATGTTTATGTTTAATGGAGAGTTGGATGTTATACTCTCTTATATGCGATACTTATGTTGTTTGGAGGAGATTTTTATCGTATTTTATTTGAGTTTAATAAAATAGATTTATGAGACTTATATGCTTGCAAATCATGTTTATCTTTATAATTCTGTTGTGATGATACCGTAAGTGAATGTGAACATGCTATAACATGTTTTGTGTAGCACCCTATAACCCTCGCGTTTCAGAATAAATTTTAAGACATAAACATTTAGGATGTCACATTCACCATAAACCTGCTCATGCATACGACATGTAACACATAATTATCATTAATAGTACCAACAAAATCATACTTTAATATTTTTCTCATGTAACAACGGAAACTCAACTAAAAACATAATATGATTAAACCACATAACCAACATCAATTAAATAAAAGTAATAACGACAATGAAATAAATAACAACAAGCGTTCCATAATCCCCAGTGTTACATATCAGAACAAACGCTAACTCAAAACATAAAGTGAAGGACTCCGTCTTCACTAACCGCAACTCCACACTAATCTTGATTATATGCACGTTACCCACGTGGAGGCAACATTCAAACAAAAGAGGTGAGATTCTCAATCAACAAAAGAAATGTATAATACAAGTATAAAAGCATATAATCATTATACCCTTCACCCTATCATCAAATCATCAGCACGATTATAATTTCCACACAAGCAGACAATCATATAATCAATAACACAACATAATACAATGCAATGCAATGAGACTCACAACTCGACTCAATGCATGTGGTACCAATTCGATCCCTTTTTCATGATCATAATTCCCGTCGAAATTTCCATATGAGTCGCTCACACCCCACATGGGCACACGACATCTGTGATCGTTCACACTCTACATGGGCACACGAACACCTCAACAACAGCGACAACACGATTCCATTTCAAGGAATCCAGATAAGGCGCTCACTCCCCACATGGGCACACGACTTATCAAACAACAATTGCAACATGTTATGCATCAACGACAACATACAACGACGACCAATGCATATGACTATCATACATCCAATACATCACACCACAACTATCCAACACGCAGCATATACCTGCCAAAATATGCAACAATCGCAATCCACAACTACAACACACATTCGCACAACCGAATTCAACATTCCAACGTTCAACTCCTCACAACGTACACGTGAACATAACTAACGTAACTAATATTTGGAATTATGGTATTGAAAATAATTTTAACAGAATGTACACGAAACTAGCTTTCCAACGATTCGAACGGCGACTGAAACGAACCTACGGATCAAAGATATGAATTTTTAAAGTTTTATAAAATTTTGTTCGTTCCAGTTCTGTTGGTCTGATGTTTGCCCCGCGAGACGCCAGCGAACTCTCCTTCGCCCGACGAAATCCTCATTCGTCCGGCGAAATTCCTTTTTCGCTCAATGTTCGCCCAGCGAAGCAGAAGTGAATTTCCTCCCCCATACAAATTCCAAAACTCGTATTTTCCACTCCTCACTCGCCTCTCAGTTTCACTCAGCGATCTCCAAGCGAGATCGCTTCGCCCGGCGAGACACCCCTTTCGCCCGGCAAAAGTGTGCGAATCAGCAACCCTACAGTTGTGATTCTGCACAGTCCAGACCCCAAAATTCCTCTAATTTCTATAGCATACAGTCCAGGAATTGCACATAAAATGCACATCAATTATCATACAACAGAATACACATCAATTATACAAAATCACAATTCAACCAAAATCAATTTACATCATTTACATGTTAGTACGGACACCGACACGCAACCAAAACAAGCAGAGAGATGCATAGAGATGAACCTAACGATTTATCTACCTTTATACATACATTATTTATCCCTTAAGTGATTAAAGAACCCCACCCTTACCTTAGTGACGATTCTTCGAATGTTCTCTAAGCCCTAGCTCTGCGTCTCTCTTCCGTTTCTCTTTTCTTCAAAAATGCGATCGTTCACAAACTGATTCTCTCTTTCCCAATTTTCTTCTTTTCCTACTATAACCCTAAGACCACTATTATGGTTTTCCTTCTTTACCCTTACTAAACCTCGTGAATGGACCACCCTGCCCTTACTATTTCTGTATTCATATTATATTATATTATTATTATTATTACTAATATTCACTTATTAAAATAATAATAATAACAATAATCAATATTTTAATTAATTTAATATTATTCAACTAATATTATTACCAACCAAATATTACTAATATAATTAAATTAGTACTACTCGCCACACCACCAAGTTCTACATAATTGGTCACACACCCCCAACACCTTAATCTCTATAATTCCAAGGCCACTACCCCATACTAAGAGCAACCCAAACACAACCAAAATACGCATAATCACACACATATACACAACATCACATAATTTTAATTACGAAAAATAATAAAAATAATTAAAATAAATCGGGGTGTTACAACTCTCCCCCACTTAAAATATTTTCGTCCTAAAAAATTTACCTCATACGAATAACTTCGGATACGACTCTCGCATCCTACTCTCTAACTCCCAAGACATATTTCCACCGGCATCGCCTCCCCACACTACCTTCACAAGAGTGATATGTTTCCCTCTCAATTGCTTTACTTTGCGGTCTTCAATCTGTATTGGCAAAGCCTCAACCGTAAGGTTATCCCTTACTTCCACTTCATCCATCGGAATCAAGTGTGACGGATCCGGAACATACTTCTGAAGTTGTGACACATGGAACACATCATGCAAGTTTGACAAATTGGGTGGCAACGCCACTCTGTAGGCAACAGGTCAAACTCTTGCAGAAATCTGATATGAACCAATAAATCGAGGAGTAAGCTTCCTCGACTTCAAGGCACGTCCAACACCGGTCACCGGAGTGACTCTCAAGAATACAGGGTCTCCTTCTTGAAACTCAAGGTCTTTACTCCCCTTATCATGGTAGCTCTTCTGCCTACTCTGCGAAGCTTTCATCTTTTCCCGAATCAGCTTCACCTTTTCAGTAGTCTGCTGAACAATATCATGTCCAAGTACTACACTTTCACCAGATTCATGCCAACACAATGGCGTACGACACCTCCAACCATACAAAGCTTCAAAAGGCGCCATTCCAATACTGGAATGATAACTGTTATTATAAGTGAACTCAATCAACAACAAGTGGCTATCCCAAGCATCTCTCTGTTCCACCATACAAGCCCTAAACAAATCCTCCAAAGATTGTATAGTTCTCTCCGTCTGTCCATCCGTTTGTGGGTGATAAGCCGAACCCAGTCTCAGTTTCGATCCCAAAGCTTCTTGCAAACTCTTCCAAAATCTGGAAGTGGACCTTGGATCTCTATCTGACACAATACTCAATGGAACCCCATGCAACTTCACAATCACCTGAATATAAATCTCCGCCAGCCTCTGCAAAGGAAAACTGATATTAGTCGAAATAAAATGCGCCAACTTTGTCAGTCTATCCACCACTACCCAAATGGCATCATGCCCTCTTGGAGTATTAGGCAACCTAGTCACAAAATCCATAGAAATGTTGTCCCACTTCCACTCTAAAATATCTAACGGTTTCATCAAACCAGCAGGTGTCTGATGTTCTACCTTCGCCTTCTGGCAAGTCAAACAAGCATATACAAACTTAGCCACATCATGCTTCAATCCAGGCCACCAAAATATCTTCTTCAAGTCTTTATACATCTTTGTAGCTCCTGGATGGATATTCAAGCTACTCTTGTGACTTTCCTCTAGAATCATTCTTTTCAACTCAGAATCATCAGAAATACAAATCCTATCACAGAACCTCAACACACCTTGTTCATCCACTCTGAATTCGTTACTTTCTGTCTGTTCATTACCAATCATCAAATCCACCAATTTCACATCCAACTTCTGACCCTCTCTGATACTATTAAGAAATTCATTGTTGATCTTCAGCATACCCAACATCACACTATGCGGTGTCTGTTTGCAAACTAAACTCATATCTCTGAATTGCTCAATCAATTCTAATTCTTTAACCATCATAGCAGACATATGCAAAGACTTCCGACTCAAAGCATCAGCCACAACATTAGCTTTATCGGGATGATAGTTCAAGCCGAAATCATAATCCGTTAAGAATTCTAACCATCGTCTTTGTCTGATATTCAACTCCTTCTAATCAAACAGATACCTTAAGCTCTTATGATCACTATACACTTCAAATCTGGAACCATAAAGATAGTGCCTCCAAATTTTTAATACGAACACCACTGCAGCTAATTCCAAATCATGGGTTGGATAATTCCTCTCATGGACCCTTAACTGTCGTGAAGCATAAGCCGCAACCTTACCATCATGCATTAACACACCTCTTAAACCCATCAAAGAAGCGTCGCAATACACCACAAACAGTTCATTTGGTTTGGTTAGAATCAAAACTGGAGTTGTAGTCAATCTCTTCTTCAGCTCAATGAAACTCTTCTCACAGTGAACATCCCACACAAACGCTTTACATTTTCAAGTCAACTGAGTCAATGGAAGTGCCAACTTTGAAAAGCCTTCAATAAACCTATGGTAATAACCAGCCAAGCCTAAAAAGCTTCTAATCTCAGTTACCGACTTTAGAGCCTCCCACTGTAGAACTGCATCTACCTTGGATGGATCCACAACAATACCATCACCTGAAATAACATGCCCAAGAAAACTTACCTCTCTCAACCAGAATTCGCACTTAGATAACTTAGCATATAGCTTCTTTTCTTTTAACACTTGCAGCACGATCCGCAAATGCTCAGCATGTTCCTCTTCTGACTTAGATTAGATTAGAATGTCATCAATAAAGACAACCACAAATTGATCCAAGTAAGCATGAAAAATTCGATTCATATACTCCATGAATACACCAGGTGCATTAGTAACTCTGAACGACATCACTAAATACTCATAATGTCTGTATCGGGTCCTGAAAGTCGTCTTCTGAATATCTTCATCCTTTACTCGTATCTGATGATAACCCGACCTCAAGTCAATCTTGCTAAACACACGGGCACCCACTAACTGATCCATCAAGTCGTCTATTCTTGGAAGTGGATACTTGTTCTTAATCGTCACTTTATTCAGCTGCCTGTAGTCGATACATAACCTCATACTACCATTCTTTTTCTTCACCAATAACACCGTAGCTCCCCAAGGCGATACACTTGGTCTCACGAATTTCTTTTCTAAAAAATCTTCGAGTTGCTTCTCCGGCTCTGTTAATTCTGATGCCGACATCCTATATGATGCCATAGAAATAGGTCTGGTACCAGGGACAAGATCGATAGTAAACTCCACTGCTCTCTCTGGCGGTACATCCATAATATCATCCGGAAACACTTATGGAAATTCACGCACTACTTGCAATTCATTAATCACTAACTCACACTCCACTGACAAGGATGAAAACAATGCAAACACTTGAGCTTCTTCCTCGAAGAGCTCTCCCAACTCTCTAGCAGATAGAAAACCATCTTCTTCCTCTTCCTCAGGAGCAAGAAATCGCACCGACTTGTTAAAATAGTTAATATGAACATGATTGAACTCCAACCAGTTCATACCCAAGATCACATCAAAATTCCCAATGGCAAGCAAATAAGATCCACACCAAAGTCCTTATCAAAGATTGATAGTGGACAATTCAAACAAACTAGGGAAGTGGTCACCGATCCCTTTGCAGGAGTTTCGACAACCATCTCTCCCTTCATAGAAGAAACAACAAGGCCTAGCCTTCCCACACAATTAGCAGCAATAAAAGAATGAGTAGCACCAGTATCAATAATAGCAATCAAAGGCGCATTATTAATGTAACATGTACTTCTGATTAGTCTGTCATCACTGGAAGTCTGAGTCCCTGTCAAAGCGAACACCTTTCCTCTAATTGAAGCTTGCTTCGGCTTCTGGCAACGAGTACTAATATGGCCCTGTTCTCCACAGTTGTAACAAGTCACCGCCTTAACCTTGCAGTCAGCAATCAGATGTCCTGCCTGCCCACACTTGAAGCATTTCTTCACATCACTCGTGCACTCACTGACACGATGACCTAGCTCACCACACCTGTAACACTTAAGAGGAGCAGGGGCACCTCCCCCACTCAGCCATCAGAGTGTTTCTGTTTACCTTTCTCAGCTGGAGCTGCATAAGGCTTCCCACGGTTCATCAGTTGTTTTCCCCTCCTCTCGGCCAACCCTTTATAATGAGTCGGTCGAGCTTTGCTATCTTCTTCAAAGATCCTACAAAAATCCACCAAATTTGGAAACCTCCTGATTCACTGATAACCAATCGCGTGTTTGATCTCAAGTCTCAATCCATTCTCAAACTTGACATATTTCGAGAACTCAGCAGTTGTCGCACTGTAGTGAGGGTAAAACTTAGCCAGATCTGAGAATTTGGAAGCATACTCTGTAACCGTCATGTTACCCTGCTTCAATTCCAGAAGCTCAATCTCTTTCTTCCCTCAGACATCTTCAGGAAAATACTTCCTCAAGAACTCCCTGCTGAACACAGCCCAAGTGATTACCTCTCCTGTTGCTCCCAACAATTGACGAGTGCTAACCCACCAGTTGTCAGCCTCCTCAGCCAGCATGTAAGTACCTAACTGCACCTTCTGTACCTCAGGAAATTCCATAATCTGGAAGATTCTCTCGATCTCCTTGAGCCAAGCCTGCACTCCATCTAGATCATATCTTCCCTTGAAGATAGGCGGCCTGTTCTTTCGAAACTCAACATTCTCACCAGCATGAGGCGGGTTCGGTACCACCTGAGCAACAGCCTGCAAAGCAACAACAATAGCAGCATCGTTCCTTCCAGCCATTCTAAATCTAGTACGCATCAACAACAGAACACAATGGTTAAGGAAACGACATCGACAGTAATCAACATTCACACAACAACGACTCGACAACTTGGTCGGACAGACCGACCTGCTCTGATACCACTTTGTAACACCCTAAAACCCATGCTTTAAGTTATAATAATTACCAGAGTAAATTTTAAGACATAAACATTTAGGATATCACATTTACCATAAACCTGCTCATGCATACGACATGTAACACATAATTATAATTAGGGTTAAATATGTTTTTAGTCCCTATAAAGTTTGAAATTTCATTTTTAGTCCCTCCTGGATTTTGGCAACAGTTTTAGCTGGTTTTGGCAACGGTTTTTTTGTAAAAATCGTTGCCAAAAGGTAGGGAAGGACTAAAAATAAAATTTCAAACTTTATAGGGATTAAAAACATATTTAACCCTTATAATTAATAGTACCAACAAAATCATATTTAAATATTTTTCTCATGTAACAACGGAAACTCAACTAAAAACATAATATGTTTAAACCACATAACCAACATCAATTAAATAAAATTAATAACGGTAATGAAATAAATAACAACATGCGTTCCATAATCCCCAGTGTTACATATCATAGCAGACGCTAACGCAAAACATAAAGTGAAGGACTCCGTCTTCACTAACCACAACTCCACACTAATCTTGATTATCTGCACGTTACCTACATGGAGGCAACATTCAAACAGAGGGGGTGAGACTCTCAATCAACAAAAGAAATGCATAATACAAGTATAAAAGCATATAATCATTATACCCTTCACCCTATCGTCAAATCATCAACACGATTACAATTTCCACACAAGCAGACAATCATATAATCAACAACACAACATAATACAATGCAATGCAATGCAATGAGACTCACAACTCGACTCAATGCATGTGGTTCCAATTCAATCCCTTTTTCATGATCATAATTTTCGTGGGAATTTCCATATGAGTCGCTCACACCCCACATGGACATGCGACATCCTTGATCTCTCACATCCCACATGGGGACACAAACACCTCAACAACAGCAATAACACGATTCCATTTCAAGGAATCCAGATAAGGCGCTCACACCCCACATGGGCACATGACTTATCAAACAACCCATGTAACATGTTATGCACCAACGACAACATACAACGACGACCAATGCATATGACTATCATACAGCCAATACATCACACCATAACTATCCAACACGCAGCACATACCAGCCAAAATATGCAACAATCGCAATCCACAGCTACAACACACATTCGCACAACCGAACTCAACATTCCAACGTTCAACTCCTCACAACATACACGGGAACATAACTAATGCATCGAATAGTTGGAATTCTGGTATTGAAAATAATTTTAACAGAAAGTACACGAAACCAGTTTTCCAACGATTCGAACAGCGACTGGAACAGACCTACAGATCAAAAGATATGAATTTTTAAAGTTTTATAAAATTCTGTTCGTTCCAGTTCTGCTCGCCTGATGTTTGCCCCGTGAGACGCCAGCGAAATCTCCTTTGCCCGGCAAAATCCTCATTCTCCCGACGAAATTCCTTTTCGCTCAATGCTCGCCCGGCAAAGCAGAAGCAAATTTCCTCCTCCATACAAATTCCAAAAACTCCTATTTTCCACCCCTCAATCACCTCTTAGTTTCGCCCAGCGATCTCCAAGCGAGATCGCTTCACTCGGCAAAACACCCCTTTCACCCGGTGAAAGTGTGCGAATCAGCAACTCTGCAGTTGCGATTCTGCAAAGTCCAGACCCCGAAATTCCTCTAATTTCAATAGCATACAGTCCAGGAATTGCACATAAAATGCACATCAATTATCATACAACAGAATACACATCAATTATACAAAATCACAATTCAACTAAAATCAATTTGCATCATTTACATGTTATTACGGACACCAACACACAACCAAAACAAGCAGAGAGATGTATAGAGATGAACCTAACGATTTATCTACCCTTATACATACATTATTTATCCCTTAAGTGATCAAAGAACCCCACCCTTACCTTAGTGACGATTCTTCGAATGTTCTCTAAGCCCTAGCTATGATTCTCTCTTCCATTCCTCTTTTCTCCAAAAATGCGATCGTTCATAAACTGATTCTCCCTTTCCCAATTTTCTTCTTTTCCTACTATATCCCTTAGACCCCTATTATAGTTTTCCTTCTTTACCCTTACTAAACCTCGTGAATGGACCACCCTGCCCTTACTATTTCTCTATTCATATTATATTATATTATATTATTATTACTAATATTCATTTATTAAAATAATAATAATAATAATCAATATTTTAATTAATTTAATATTATTCAACTAATATTATTACCAACCAAATATTACTAATATAATTTAATTAGTACTACTCTCCACACCACCAAGTTCTACCTAATTGGTCACACACCCCCAACACCTTAATCTCTATAATTCCAAGGTCATTACCCCATATTAATGGCAACCCAAACACAACCAAAACATGCATAATAACACACATATACACAACATCTTATAATTTTAATTACGAAAAATAATTAAAATAAATCGGGGTGTTACATGTTGAATGTTTCTTTTTAAATTTAAGTGTTGCAGAGCAGATATGTTTGATGTCAAGTAACATCCTAAGTGTGAATATGTTTTTTCTATATGTTTTATTTTATAATTATAAGCACGTGGTTTTAGGGTGTTACATAGGACACTCATCAAGTTTACACTTATTATTTTGTAAACAGACATTATACTTGGCAAGTTAATCCGCACACTTATTTGCATCGCGGTGAATATGCTTTACACGTATTTCTGGTATACCCTTCAGACTATCTTAGATTTTGCACATCATACTCATCCTTGGTTTTCTGCTAGGCTTAGAGTTATTTAAAGCTCTCACAACTTCCATGTTATCAACCTGAATCTCAACTTTACATTAAACTCATTGCAGATACCATTATTCTTTGCAAATCCTCCAAGCCAATCACCTTTATCATTCCGTATGATGCCTCCACAACCTACTATGGACTCTCTATTTTCAGATGCATCTATATTAACATTGATCCATCCTTCTTTAGCAGGAGGCCACGTCGTTCTTACCCTGTTAACTTTCTATTACACCATAGGATGCTACATAACTATTGCATGATTATAATTTGTTGTTGTGTTATGAACTTCTCTGGCCAAGAGAGTAGGAAGCACATAGTCTTGGCTATGAAACTTTAGATTTATCTAATGAAAATGTTTGTGACATGCGGTTGCGTAAAGAGCCTGCCAGTCTGCTCATTCTCTGCCCATATTCTGATTCATGTTTAACTTAAGACAATCCTCATAAGGGAGCCTGAAGAAAATGCCATGATACTTGGATGTAGTAATCCTTGCCAGTTTTCCTTAGCCACGTTATAATCCCTCATCATATGAGTTATGGATTCCACATCACCTGGGAAATCCCCACAGTACAGATCTCTTATCTTGATCTTATTCAGGTTCTGGTAGTTTTTATACCTTGATGGTACATCAGCCACACCATTTTCCTGATCCTCTTTGGAACTTTTAGCTTCCAGAGCTTTCTCCATTTTATGTTAACCATGCCACTAATATTTTGAATAATAATATCATATGAACTAGCAATAAAGAATTCTCCATTTATAGTACTTCCCCATATTCACATGTCTTACTTAGTATTCTCCCTTTGAGGAGGCTCAATGGCACGAATTATGTCTGCTATATCAGAAGGAATATTAGCCTTGATTATTTTCCAATTCCAATCTCCATTAGTATCTACTAATTCATTTAGCATAATAAGATTCTGGTTAGTAAGTAGCATTGCTTAGCAACACATCTCTATCATTCTACCCTTTCTCCACCCAACAATTATCCCACACCCTTATCCTTTTACCTTCCCTTATTTCCCACATAGCGTGATTTTCAAGAGATGGCCAATTTCTTTTTACAATATGCTTCCAAAGACTAGAATCATTCCCTTTAACTTCCACCATATTCCTTTTGTATTTTTTCCTTAAAATCTAACACCACAAAGTTGTGTCTCTACTTTTGAGCTTCTACCCCATCTTGTTAATACAAACCTCATTCATCTGGCTAAGATGTCTTATGACTAATCCACCATGATTCTTAGGTTTGCAAATATCATGCCATCTAATTGTGATTATCCTTTTTGCATCACTATGGTGGCCCCAGATGAAGTCGCTTTGCATTCTCTGAATCTTCTTCAAGCATTGTTTAAGCACCATGTTACTCATTATGGTATAAGTTGAGAGGCCTTCAATAATAGATTTAGCTAATGTGACATGCCCTATAAAAGTTGTTGATTCCATTTCTAATTGCTCAATTTGATTTTGAATTTGTCCACAAGGTATTGGTAGTTCCTTTTCCTTGGACTCTTCCCTATAAGACGCACACCAAGGCACACTCCTAGCTCCTCAGATTCTTTGTACCATGAGATTTGAGTTATTTTTCTTCTTATATGTAGAGGAGTGTTCTTTGAAAACATGATTCTAGTTTTTTCAACACTTACTTGTTGGTCAGATGAAGCACAAAATACATTAAGGACTTCCATGATGTTAGTGATTTGACTTTAAGTTTCTTGGCCAAATAATAAGAGATCATCCGCAAACATAAGATGAGAAACAATCGGTCCTTGTCTGCAAGCTTTCATAACCTTCCAACACTTATTCTCCATTGTATCCATTATCATATAAGATAAATTATTCATACACAAAACAAAGATGTAGGGTGATACATGATCACCTTGTCTTAGCCCTTTCTTTGTCTTGAAATAATCTCCCTTTTGCCCATTCTAAGTAACATGCATTTGAACTATTATGATTTCTTGCATGATGATTCCTCTAAGCTTCTAAGATATGCCTAAATATTTAAGCACATTTTCCACAAAGTTCCAGCTAATTATGTCGTAAGCTTGTGCTAAATCCTCCTTGATTGCAAAGTAATTATTTTTACCCTTCAACTTGTGCATACTATGATGCAGTTCTTGAGAAACCATTATATTATAATGGATGTTCCTTTGAGAAATGAATCCAGTTTGGTTTGGAGTTATGACTTAATTCATGAAGCTTTTCATTTTATTCACAATTATACGACTTAGAATTTTGTAGATAGCATTACACAATGCTATAACGCGGAACTGACTGATATAGTCTGGCTGATTAGTTTTGGGAATTAGGCAAAGTTCAGTTGATTTACCTCGATAATCTTGTCAGGATGATGCCAAAATTGCTTTATGTATCTGCACATTCCTCCTCCTACGACCTCCCAAGGATTTTGGTAGAAGCCTGTGGAAAAACGATTAGGTCCTAGAGATTTCTAGGGTGCCATCTCATAAGTAGCTTGTTTGATCTCTTCTGAGCGTAACTCGTCAGTGAGGTTGTTTAAAGTTTTCTCATCTACTTGGGAAAAAGAGTGATGAATAGGTCTACAATCAGCAACATCAACTTCATAAGTGAAAAAATTTAGAAAATTTTCCTTGAAAGTTGTATTGATTTCCTCGGGATCCTAAAGCCACTTCCCTTGTGCATCTTTGAAAGTATAAATAAGCTTCCTTCTTCTTCTTTGGACGACTCTCATATGATAGAAACACACATTTCTATCACCATCTGCTAACCATTTATCTTTGGATCTTTGACACCAAGTGAGTTCTTCCTGATACATAATCTTTTGCAATTTCTGTTGAAGCTTTGTCTCCAACGACCTGAGCCCTAAATGATTGCAACATTCTTGCACTTTTCTTTGAATTTTTTCAATTATTCGCATAATAGAGTTTTTTTTTTGCTTTCTGCAGGATTTTAAGTATGCATATTTCAATTCTAAGCTTTCCCTTTTATTTCCTCCAGGTTATGCAGGATCTATTCGTTCGTATTCCAAGCTGATAAGATCTTGTCCTTGTAAGAATAGTGGACCGTTGAATCCCTATTTCCTAGGAAGTCGTGGGTTAGTTATTAACCATGAATTTTCTCTACCTAAGAAATGTCTTATCCTATATTTCCCACTACCGGACGATAAGAAAGTCATGGGGGCGAGGTGATACCTTCCTTTAGGCGACACTACAATGTCTCCTCTTATGGGGTGGTCTAAAGGTATCACTCTAGGTAAGGCCCTTTACAATTATAACACTCATGATTGTTTCCCCTCTAATCTCCCTTCATTTAGCATGCATAACATTTCATCTCATTCCATTTTAGCTTAGTTTTAAATTTTATTTAGTATGAATATTTATTAGTCGATTCTGCCATATTTTGCAAAGTGATTGTCATTTGTGCATGTTTTTGGTTGATATTGCATGATTCATGTGTTTTTTTATTCAATTTTTTAGCTTATTGGTATTTCTTTCTTATTTGCTACTAGTATTGTTATTCTTGTTGTGATTAATATTTGAAATTGTGTCCAGTTTCCTAATCGTGCAATATGTGTGTTTTGGCTGCGAGTAAATAATGTGATCTCGTTTTTGTTATGATTTAATTTGTTGTGCGTTTTAGTCTAGTTTTTTCTTTCTCTGTTTTTGATATTTGTTTAGGAGGGGAGGGAGGAAGTTTTATGAGATACTCATTAAATTTTCATGCACATTAAATATTAAATACATGGGGATTGAAAGTTCAAGAGCCTATTTATCAATTATCTCAAGACCGTTTATATTAGGCATTACAACGGGGTAGATCGGGGACGGTTTTTACCTCCCCCAAACCCAAACCCAAATACTCAAACAATTCATGTTCCCTGCCCCGATCCCCAACGGGGGTGGATCATTAAAACCCAAACTCTTCCCAAATAGGTTCAGATTGGGTTCGAGTATCGCTTCCCCGCCATCGTCCATTTAGTCAAATCAATTTTTTAATAGAAATATTTATTTTTTCCAAAATCAATTACATTACAAATAATAAAATAAACAATCTCAAAAAATTACATACATACATTTCAAATATTTTAAATAATAAATACAAATCAAAATATCAAAATATTAACTACGTATTTAGTATTCTAAATTATCAAAACTAAATAATATAATATGTAATTAAATAAACGGGGCGGATTCGGTTGGGTACTAGTGTCCCCATTACCCGACCCATTTTCATATTTTATAATTGATGACTAACTGCCAATGAGATTCTAGATCTTATGACTAGAACTAAGAAGAGCTGCTCGTTGTTCAAGATAGATTTCAAGAAGGCCTACGATAGAGTCATTTGGAGTTTCTTAAGGTTCAACATGAAGAAAACGGGGTTTGGGTTTCGTTGGATGCAATGGATGAAAACTAGTGTTTTTACTAGTTTCTTGTCAATTTTAGTGAACGGAAGCCCAACAACGAACATTGTGGTTGAAAGAGGGTTACGGCAAAGGGACCCTCTCTCCCCGTATTTGTTCGTTCCACTTACAGAAGGGCATGCAGGCATGATTAGGAAGGCTAATAATATTGGTGATTTTTCTGGTTTTCAAGTTTCTGAGCGATCTTTGATTGAAGTTTTGCAGTTCGCAGACGACACTCTCCTCCCGGGAGAAGGTGATTGGAATAATATTTGAAGCATTAAAGCAATTTTAAGAGGCTTTGAATTAGTGTCAGGTCTATGGATCAACTATCACAAGAGTAAACTTCACAGTCCGAACATTAGTCCTCATTTCATCTAGGAAGCTTCAAAATGCCTTGCTCGTAAGTTCAAAGGTAGCGGTTTTAACTTATTAGTATACCTATTGGTTCAAATCCAAGAAGAGTCGAAACGTGGAAGCCACTTGTGGAGAAAATTAAGACAATGCTCTCAAGTTGGAAAGCTAGAATCCTATCTTGATAAGTGCTAAATTGTAGTGATTTTGTATGCAAATAATTGGCACTTATCAGCTTAATTATACCAATAAACCTCAACTTTAGTGTATGTTCTGTGTAGTTTACATTATAGTGTCTAATATGCGTAATCATGTACATATCTTTGAGTTTAATATTTTTTTCTCTCATTTTTGTAGGTATACAAGCAATTATATTTTGTCATTGTCTTATAGAGCATTGAATAAGCTTTCCAACTCTTTCAACCGCGCGTAAAACGAAGTTACGATTCTCAAGTTATGGTCGAAACAAGTTATGAGTTTGCTGTCATGTTCGTTGTGCGAACTGGAGGCGAGCGATCTCGCCAAGAGTTTGCCCAGCAAACCCAAAGCGAACAAAAATTGCCCCGAAGCATGGAAAAACACTGTTTTAGTAGTAGCTATGTTTGGTATGTTCGCAGTACAAACTGGAGTTTGCCCAACGAGCATGGGAACCTATTTTTGCCTATAAAGTCACATTTTCATATTTTTTTTAGGTTATCATTTGGGAGATTTTGGACCCTATTCTTTAGTAGTTTTAGCATAGAAACAACACATGGATGATGCATCTAGATGATTTGGAGCCAAATCATACTTCAATCGGAGATGGCAAACCGTGAGAAGTTCAATCGGAGATGACAAAACCGTGAGAAATTTGTTCTTCTTCCTTCTTCTCTTTGTATTTTTCATTGTATTAGGGTTTTTGTATGTATGTTTACTTAGATTGTATGTTCATCTATGGATATTTGTATAAAATCCTTTTTACAAATCTTAATCGATGTTATCTTTGATTTAATATCTATCTTAATGGGTTTGGATCGCTGTAGACATATACTTTTCAAACTCGACCGAAGATAATGATCTATTGGCTATGGGAAATAGTCTAAATATTCATGCGTGTGTGTTGGAGCTTAATTCTCCGTGTTGTTTTGTCGTGTGAGATATCACCTTCGAAAGAATGCGGTTGATCTCTCGGACTTTGCGTTAGACATAAACTCCGTTTGTGAGCGATACGTGGGGGGTTTTGACGAGTATTAGGGTGAGTACATCTGATAGATAGGTTTTTTCTCGTACATGATGGGTATAAGGAAATGAAACTCCTGATGAGTTTCTCTTTTCTAAAGAATGTGTTTATTTATTTGTTTTTATGCTTTTAATTTCTGCATGTTACCCTTGGAGAACCATTTCAAACCCAAGCTTAGATACATGGAGATTGTCGAACAACATTCTTTCCCTCGAACCGATCCCTATGGAGACGACATAAATCCCGGAGGGAATTCTTCCGAAAATAAATATTTTTGCTTGTCGCTTTACCGCTCCAACAAAATGGCGTTGTTGCCGGGGGTTGGTTTTGATATTGAGTTGCATTGTGATAATTTCTTTATTTCTAAGTTTTGTACATAATTGTCTATATTGTATATACTTGTATAGATACTTGTTTTGCTTTTGTTTTCCATTATGTTTATTCAAAGTGTTGTATATATATTTTGTTCCCGTAACGTTTGTTCAAGTATTTGGTTAGGACACTTTCTTTAGGTTGGCGCTTTGACTAAAGCATCGACATATCTGTGAGGAAGTTACTAGACAAGCTCAATAAAGGCGTCAAGTTAACAACGTGAAATAAGCGCTTGTTGGGAGGCAACCCAACATTTTTCGTGTTTGTATAGCTTTATGTTTATTAGGTTGGGTTCAATTTTGTTAGGTCGTTAGAAAAATTTTGTGTTTTGTCTCAAGCTTTGTTTTATTAGCTTGAAGATGCATGTTGTGATTGTTCAAGTTTGATTGTTTCAACAAGAAAATGTTATGGTAGTGTGAAAAGTTTAAAGAGAGTTGCATTGCTAAGGTTTGTGTTTATTACTTTTCTAGAACATAACATGTTATGAACTTTAGACTTTGTACTAATAACATGTCATTCATTCTCTTGCAATTTTTGTTCATTTGTGAATCACTTTAGTTCATAGCCCAATGTGAGGAACCTTTCCATTGTTTACTAAATTGCATGGAGATCAACTTTCTTGTTTAACTCGTTTGAATTATGTTTAATCTTATATTTGTGTTGATTTGTATGATAGCACTAAAATGATCAAGGAATTTTGTTTGATTTTGAGCATAACCACTTGACCAAATAGTCAATCTACCTTGAGAGTGAGTGAGAATTTGCTTACCCCCTTTGAGCCTTTGTTAGAATCCATGTGGTGTTAAGTTCATTTTTGTATGGATTCTAATGTTTTTTTCTTGAACCATAACCATGACTTGTTATTTGAGTTTTTAACCTTTCTTAACAAGTTTGGGAGCATTCATGTCATTACATGTTGGTTGTATTCAAGTTGGGGAGAAGAAAGGTTGGTTGCTAAGAGGTTGAGAAAAGGAAAGAGGTGATTGGAATTTTTGAGTGCTTAAGATTGTGAGAATTGATCACTCTCAATTGATTAGGTAAGTTTTTTATTCTTTTAGCTTGAGAAAAACAATTGTTTGTTACCTAGGCCACATTACAACCCTCAAAGCCCTAGTGATTTTTGCTTTTATACTTTCAATATGAATTTTTTAAGATGAATGCATAATTTGAATTTTTGTTAGCAAGATTGTTGTGTGTGAGTTGTCCCTCACGTTTGTTTTTCATCCCTTGATGATGTTGTGTGTTAGGTGTGATTCATTCTTGAACATTTATATTGCTTTAGAATTTTTTTGACATGTGTTTTGTGCTTGGACTTTGCTTCATTGTCATGTTGTTGTTGTATTTTAGTGGTAAGCATTTCTCTGCATGTACTTTTGATATTTGTACCATACGTTTGTTTGCGTTTGTAAAAACTTGTTTAGCATGATTTCTTGATAATTACTTTTGTGTCTTCGAGTTGGTTGATTCTTGTTTGAGGAAAAAAAAGTTTAAGTTGGGGAGAGTTTGATAAGTGCTAAGTTGTATTGATTTTGAGTGTAAATAATTGGCACTTATAAGCTTAATAATACCGATAAACCTCAACTTTAGTGTATATTTTGTGTAGTTTACATTATAGTATCTAACATGCGTAATCATGTACATATCTTTGAGTTTGATAGTGTTTCTCTCATTTTTGTAGGTATACAAGCAATGATTTTTGTCATTGTCTTATAGAGCATTGAATAAGCTTTCCAACGCTTCTGAGCGCGCGTAAAACGAAGTTACGATTCTCAAGTTATGGTCAAAACAAGTTTTGAGTTTGCTGTCATGTTCGTTGTGCGAACTGGAGGCGAGCGAGCTCGCCAAGAGTTCGCCCAGCGAACCCAAGGCGAACAAAAATTTCCCCGAAGAGTGGAAAAACACTGTTTTGACAGTTGCTATGTTTGGTATGTTCGCAGTGAGAACCGGAGTTCGTCCAGCGAGCACGGGAACCCATTTTTGCCTATAAAGTCACATTTTTAGATTTTTTTTAGGTTATCTTTTGGGAGCCTTTGGACCCAATTGATCAGAACCATATTATTTAGTAGTTTTATCTTAGAAACAACTCATGGATGATGCATCTAGATGATTCGGAGTCAAATCATACTTCAATCGGAGATGACAAACCGTGAAAAGTTCAATCGGAGATGAGAAACCATGAGAAATTTGTTGTTCTTCCTTCTTCTCTTTGTATTTTTCATTGTGTTGGGATTGTTGTATATGTTTACTTAGATTGTATGTTCATCTATGGATCTTTTTATAAAATCCCTTTTACAAATCTTAATCGATGTTATCTTTGATTTAATATCTATCTTAATGGGTTTGGGTTGCTGTAGACATATACTTTTAAACTCGGTCTAAGATGATGATCTATTGACTATGGGAAATGGTCTAAATATTCACGAGTGTGTGTCGAAGCTTGATGCTCCGTGTTGTTTTGTCGTGTGAGATATCACCTTCGAAAGAATGCGATTGATCTCTCGGACTTTGCGTTAGACATAACCTTTATTTGTGAGTGATACGTTGGGATTTTGACGAGTATTAGGGTGAGTACATTTGATAGATAGGTTTTTTCTCGTACATGATGGGTATAAGAAAATGCAACTCCTGATGAGTTTCTCCTTTCTAAAGAATGTTTTTATTTATTTGCTTTTATGCTTTTAATTTCTGCATGTTACCCTTGGAGAACCATTTCAAACCCAAGCTTAGATACGTGGAGATTGTCGAACAACATTCTTTCCCTCGAACCGATCCCTATGGAGACGACATAAATCCCGAAGGGAATTCTTCCGAAAATAAATATTTTTGCTTGCCGCTTTACCGCTTCAACATATCTCAAGGAGGGAGGCTCACTCTAATCAACTCGGTTCTTAGCACCCTTCCTATTTTCTTATTATCTTTCTTCAAGGCTCCTTTGAGTGTTTTGTAAGAGATTGAAACAATCCAAATGGACTTCTTTTGGGGTTTCTCTAAAGGAAAAAGGAAAACAGCTTGGGTGAGTTGGAATCAAATTTGCAAGGACAAGAACATCAGAGGCCTAGGCGTTAAAGGAATCGAAGATTTCAACTTGGCACTCTTGAGCAAATGGAAGTGGAGATTTGTAATACCCCGTATTTTATTACTCCGGATAATATTATATTGTGATCAACTGAGTCTGGTGTACTCTGAGAAATTATTTGATAAAATAATTAGAGTAACTGTGGAACTTAGAATAAACCCAATTAATATTATCTGACTCTGAGATATTTTTATTAATTTGGACTTAAGAGACTTTTTGGACATTTAGTAGTATTATTTACTAATGCTAGTTTACTACTTATTCCTTTTCCTCCCATTTTCCAAACAAAAGAAAAAGTTAGTAAGAAAAAGAGAGAAAGAAGAAAGAAGGAAAGAAAGGAAAGGGAGGAGAGAAAAGTGGAGAAGAGGAAATTTGAAGAACTTCAAGAACAAATCATCATCCATTCATCCAAGCTTCACCCAATCATCGCATCTTCCTCATTTTCAACCTCTAACCAAGGTGGGTTCTAGTTAGAACTTATTTTTTTTAGAAGTTTTAGAAATGGTTGGTTTAGGTCGAAATTATTGAAATCGAAGTTTTAACGGTTGGAATTTGATATAAATCGAAATGAATGATCAATATACTTGTAGAAACATATATTGATGATTGTTTTGAAGTTTTAGTTTGTTTTGATTTGTTGGAAATTTTAGGTTTATGTAGAATTTGTGATTTTGTTCAAAACTTGGTTTGTGATGTTTGATGATGAAACTATGTTAGACACATGTTGAATATGCCTCTAATTGGTTGTTGGAACTGGTATTGAGGATGTAGAGGAACTGGTTTTGAATTGTCTTCGCAGGTATTTTTCTGAGTTTCGCAGAGCACGCTTAGCGCGCAGAAGCCCGCTCAGCACGATGTTGAAATCCTGCAACGCCAGATGGCAGAGAGTTACGCGCTTAGCGCGGACAGGGGCGCGCTTAGCGCGACCTGGGACTTAGAGTTTTTCTTCCAAAACGAGAAAATTCATAACTTTTGATTCGTTTATCGGAATCGAACATTCTTTATATCGAGGTACAGCCGAGAATATATTCTATGCAATGGAGATGAAATATGTCGATTTTATCGACCGATTAAATAATCGAGAAAGTTCCAAAAGTGATATATTTATGTTTTAATTATTATATATTATTCTACTATGCAAATATGATATGTCTTGCCTATCCTACTATTGTTTAGCATGGTTGTAAGTGAATATGCATGCAAATATGAAAATGATATAGGAAGAGTGAGGAAACCTCAAACTTGAACTATAGGAGAATCTAGTAAGGAACTAGAAATTGTAAACAACTCTAGATGGCGATGCTCGAGCACGTGTTGTTGGAAGATACATCCTTGCCGAGTATTGGCCTAGTTGAGAGTGAAACACTAGTATGGAACATGTGGTTAACCTTTGTGGTTGTGAAAAACGCAAGAGAGGCCTTAAGGCGGTGTAGTCTTGTGATTGTCGAATACAATCGTATTGTTGTAGGTGATCATGTAATCGTAACCGAAATATTTTGAGTGTAGTTTCATGGGTCTCGAGCTCCTCTGAAACGGGTACACAATTACTTGGTAGGTTTGATTCCCTATGTGTAGTACGATTGGTGCCTATGCTATGGGTAGAGACTTGTGATGGTTAACAGGCCATGAGAAGTGACGGTTCACGGTTAACAGGCCGATGATCCCGAATCCAATTCGTATGCCAAGTAACTACAAGGATCTATGACTCGGGTCGCCTTCTAGACGTAGAAGCGGACGGGAAGATGAGATGTATTGGTATGGTTATCGATTAGTGATGTTGTGAGTTAATGAACTCATGTCATGTTTCCATATAGTGTGAGAATTAGAAAGTGTGAACTCAAGGGTCCTTTTCCCTTTTCCCCGGACTTGAGTTAGGATCGTTAGAACCTTGTTAATCCGAGAGAATCCATAAGATAGGGAACTCACTGAGATTTGATGTATCTCACCCCACGTTGTTGATGTATTTCAGGTGCTTCAGGTTCCGAGAAGGGTAAGGATAAGGTCGTGTGATCTTTTCCTTGCTTGTTGATGGCTAGCTTCCGTAGCGGAGTTTATTTTGAGATCATTGTTGATCTAGTTCTTAGTTTTTATCTTGTGAACATCTTATGTATATTATGCCTTTAAAACTTTTAGTTGTTGTATTTTGGGGCGTGTAATATATATAATGTGTTAACTAGGAGCTTATGGTGTTTCAGTACCAAACACTTGGATTCATATATATCATTTATGCTTTGATGTATAAGTTTTATATATGGGTGTTACAGTTGGTATCAGAGCAGGTCGTATCCTCGACCTAGCCATGAAATAGTATAAGTATTTCTTTCCGTTACATATACGTCGTGTCGCCATTGGTCTTAAGTGTTATATTTATGGCTTTGAGCCTGATCAAATTAATCCTATTTGTATGACCTTTAGGAACATGGATGAAGGACGTAGAAACACTTGTGGTAGACCCCGTACCACTCCTGAAGGGACGAATCCGCCGGGCGGCGATGGCAATACTCCTCTGTATCAGTTTATGCAGCAGATGCAGCAGCAACAGAATCTATTCATGCAGCAAATGGTGCAACAAATGAATGGAGGTTTGCATCCTACGGTAGTTGTTCCAGAAGCTGAAGGTGGGAAATTCTGGGATTTTATCCGCATGAATCCCCCAGAATTTCATGGTGGATTAGATCCCGTTAAGGCTCACGAATGGATTTCTGGTATGGAGAGGATTTTCTTGATAGTCCAATGCAGCGAAGAGAACAAGGTGTTGTTCGCTTCTCATTCACTGAAGGGTCCCGCTATGAGATGGTGGGATAGCGCTTCGGCTTTGATGGCTATTCAGGAAGTGCCTAAGGTTTGGGAACAGTTCAAAGTTATTTTCATGGAGAAGTATTTTCCGAGCTCATTGAGGACTCAGAAAGAATTTGAATTTCAATAATTAAGACAAGGTAGTATGATTGTGGCCAGTTATGCTGAGAAGTTTGAGGACATGGCTGCTTATTCTAGGCAGGCTATGTATGCTCCTGATGAAAGGTGGAAAATAGACCAGTTTCTATTTGGACTAAAAGCTGAAATATCTCATAGTGTATCTCATAGAGAGTTCACTATATATGCTAAAGTTTTAAGGCAATGCTATGTGGCCGAGCATAGTTTGAAGAAAGTCCAAGCTGAAGGTGTTGCGAGTAGAGTGAATCAAGGGGATCGCGGAAGATCCAACGAACAATTCAGGCCTAGGCAACAATCCTTTAAAGGGAAACAAGTTCAAGATTCAAGGGCGAGTACACCTCCTGTGTGTCGCACTTGTGGCAAGAATCATTCTGGAAGGTGTAGTTTTGAAGGGGTAAAGTGTTTCCAATGTCAGAATGTGGGTCATCTGAAAAGAGATTGTCCTCGGAATAGGACTCAGACACAAGGAAGGGTTTATACCTTAGATGCAAGGAAGAAGAAGAGTGACAATTCCTTAATTGCTGGTACGTGTTTCGTTAACGGATTTCCTTGTTTTGTTTTGTTTAATTGTGGAGCTACACACTCTTTTGTATCGATGCAATGTATGAAGCGACTTGGGTTGCGGTCCGTTCCTTTGTCTCCTCCTATGGTGGTCACTACTGCCATGGATGAAATAGTTGAGACACCGTTGATGTGTGAAAACTGTGTTTTGTCTGTGGACGGTAGAGTTTTTCAGATTGATCTTATTTGTCTACCGCTTAAGAAAGTTGATGTCGTTTTGGGAATGGATTGGCTTTCTGCTAATTCGGTGTTTATTGGATGTGAAGAAAAACTCACCATCATTCCATCTATTGATGCTACCCCAAAAGATGTCTTAACAACTATTCTAGAAGGTACGGTTGGAATGATAAATTTCTTGTTCGAAGAAGAGAAATCTGTTCTTTTGGTTCTCACTAAGGAAGGGAGTAGCGACCTTCAAGTTATGGATATTCTAGTAGTTTGCGAGTTTTCCGAAGTTTTCCCCGAATATGTCACTTCTCTTCCTCCGGAGAGGGAAGTGGAATTTTCTATTGACCTGGTACCGGGAACGTCTCCTATATCCGTTTCTCCGTATCGGATGGCACCGCTTGAATTGAGAGAACTGAAGGAACAATTGGAAGAGCTTATGGCTAAGCATTTTGTTAGACCTAGTGTCTCACCGTGGGGAGCTCCAGTATTATTAGTAAAGAAGAAGGACGGTGGGATGCGATTGTGTATTGATTATCGTCAGCTGAATAAACTCACCATTAAGAACAAGTATCCCTTGCCTAGGATAAATAACCTGTTAGATCAATTAAAAGGAGCCTGTGTGTTCTTAAAGATTGATTTGAGGTTGGGTTATCACCAGATTCGAGTGAAGAGTTCCGATGTACCTAAGACTGCATTTAGGACCCGTTATGGTCATTACAAATTCTTAGTGATGCCTTTCGGTGTGACTAATGCTCCAGCTGTTTTTATGGACTACATGAACCGTATATTTCAAGCTTACTTGGACCAGTTTGTTGTAATCTTCATTGATGATATTCTTATTTATTCTCGTACTTCACAAGAGCATGAAGAGCATCTGAGAATTGTTTTATCCGTGTTGCAAGAGAAGCAACTTTTTGCTAAGTTAAGCAAGTGTGAATTTTGGATGGCGGAAGTTAAGTTTCTTGGTCACGTTATATCACAAGGTGGTGTAGCAGTGGATCCGTCGAAGGTAGAAGCAGTGATAAATTGGGAGAGGCTGAGAAATGCTTCGGAAGTCAGAAGTTTCTTAGGACTGGCGGGTTAATATAGAAGGTTCATCGAGGGTTTCTCTCAGTTGGCCTTACCAATGACGAAACTTACCCGTAAAGACTTTGCTTTTGAGTGGGATTCGAGTTGTGAGCAAAGTTTCATGAAGTTGAAGGAAATATTGACAACGGCTCATGTGTTAATCATACCTGATCCTAACAACTCTTACGAAGTGTTTTGTGATGCTTCTAAGATGGGATTGGGAGGTGTTCTGATGCAAGGCAGTCAGGTAGTGGCTTATGCCTCCCGACAATTGAAAATTCATGAACAGAATTATCCAACTCATGATTTGGAATTGGCGGAGGTTGTGTTTACACTGAAGGTGTGGCGGCATTATTTGTATGGTGTACGTTTCGAAATGTTCAGTGACCATAAGAGTTTGAAGTATTTATTTGACCAAAGGGAGTTAAACATGCGAGAACGAAGGTGGATGGAGTACTTAAAGGATTATGATTTAGAATTGAAGTATCATCCAGGAAAAGCGAATAAGGTAGCAGATGCTTTAAGTCGGAAAGTAGTTCATAGTGCGAAATTGATGGTATTGGAATATGCTTTGTTGGAGAATTTTGGAGATCTTAATCTTCAGTTTGTGCGGACTCAAGATGGTGTAATTATGGGAAATTTGAATGTAAATTCTACTCTAAGAGTTGAGATTCAACAAGGTCAAACGTTGGATGAGAATTTACAAGAAGTGTTACTTCTACCGGGTTTTGTTCAGGCTACCGACGAAATTATTATGTTCGACCAAAGAATTTGTGTTCTGAATGATGCGACATTGAAAAGAAGGATTTTGGAAGAAGCGCATAAAGGTGCTTTTACTATACATCCGGGTTCTTCAAAGATGTATCAAGATTTAAAGAAGGACTATTGGTGGTCCGGTATGAAAAGAGATGTTGCGGTCTGTGTCGGAATGTGCGGTGTGCCAACAAGTTAAGATTGAACATCAAAGACCGGGTGGGTTGTTGCAACCTTTAGACATTCCAGTGTGGAAGTGGGACAGTATTTTTATGGACTTTGCAGTAGGGTTATCCCGTACGCAAGGTGGTTATGATTCGATTTGGGTGATTGTGGATTGACTAACGAAATCTGCGCATTTTTTAGCCGTGAAGAATACTTTCAAGGCAAGTCATCTTGCGAGGTTGTTTATTGCAGAAATTGTAAGATTGCACGGTATTCCCTCTAATATTGTGTCGGATAGAGATCCGAAGTTTACTTCAAGATTTTGGAAAGTTTTTCAACAAGTTATGGGTACGGAGTTGCGTTTGAGCACATCTAATCATCCTCAGATGGATGGTCAAACTGAACGAACAATACAAACAATGAAAGATATGTTGAGAGCTTGTGTACTAGAAAGTAAGGGGAATTGGAAAGAACTACTACCATTGATTGAGTTTTCTTATAACAATAGTTACCATGCGAGCATCGGAATGGCTCCTTATGAAGCTTTGTATGGAAGAAAGTGTAGGACACCTTTGTGTTGGGCGGAAGTTGGGGAAGATAAAATCTTAGGACCCGAAATTATCCAAGAGACAATGGAAAAGATTCGAATGATCCGCGAGAAAATTAAGCAAGCACAAGATCGACAAAAGAGTTATGCGGACAATAGAAGGAGACCTTTAGAATTTGAAGAAGGTGACCATGTGTTTTTGAAAGTCACTCCTAGATTGAGCTTGAAAGGACCGTTTAAGTCACGCAAGTTAAGCCCGAGATACGTGGGACAGTATCAGATCTTAGAAAGGATTGGCGAAGTAGCTTACAGATTGGCCTTGCCACCTTCTCTGTCGGAAATGCACGATGTTTTCCATGTATCTCAACTTCGGAGGTTTGTTCCAGATCCTCTTCAGCCGATTCTACCGGATACTGTTGAAATAGAAGCAGACTTAACATTTAAACCTCAACCGAGCCGCATTGTGGGAAGAGAAACGAAAGTATTAAGGAACAAGGACATTTCTCTCGTTAAGGTGCAGTGGGACGTAACGCATCCGGGTGATGCAACTTGGGAACTTGAATCGGAAATGCGAGATGCTTACCCTCATCTGTTCAGGTAATCTTTAAATTCGAGGGCGAATTTCTATTTAAGGGGGGAGGATGTAATACCCCATATTTTATTACTCCGGATAATATTATATTATGATCAACTGAGTTCGGTGTACTCTGAGAAATTATTTGATAAAATAAGTAGAGTAACTGTGGAACTTAGAATAAATCCAATTAATATTATCTGACTCTGAGGTATTTTTATTAATTTGGACTTAAGAGACTTTTTGGACATTTAGTAGTATTATTTACTAATGCTAGTTTACTACTTATTCCTTTTCCTCCCATTTTCCAAACAAAAGAAAAAGTTAGTAAGAAAAAGAGAGAAAGAAGAAAGAAGGAAAGAAAGGAAAGGGAGGAGAGAAAAGTGGAGAAGAGGAAATTTGAAGAACTTCAAGAACAAATCATCATCCATTCATCCAAGCTTCACCCAATCATCGCATCTTCCTCATTTTCAACCTCTAACCAAGGTGGGTTCTAGTTAGAACTTATTTTTTTTAGAAGTTTTAGAAATGGTTGGTTTAGGTCGAAATTATTGAAATCGAAGTTTTAACGGTTGGAATTTGATATAAATCGAAATGAATGATCAATATACTTGTAGAAACATATATTGATGATTGTTTTGAAGTTTTAGTTTGTTTTGATTTGTTGGAAATTTTAGGTTTATGTAGAATTTGTGATTTTGTTCAAAACTTGGATTGTGAAGTTTGATGATGAAACTATGTTAGAAACATGTTGAATATGCCTCTAATTGGTTGTTGGAACTGGTATTGAGGATGTAGAGGAACTGGTTTTGAACTGTCTTCGCAGGTATTTTTCTGAGTTTCGCAGAGCGCGCTTAGCGCGCAGAAGCCCGCTCAGCACGGTGTTGAAATCCTACAACCCCATATGGCAGAGAGTTGCGCACTTAGCGCGGACAGGGGCGCGCTTAGCCCGACCTGGGACTTAGAGTTTTTCTTCCAAAACGAGAAAATTCATAACTTTTGATTCGTTTATCGGAATCGAACATTCTTTATATCGAGGTACAGCCGAGAAGATATTCTATGCAATGGAGATGAAATATGTCGATTTTACCGATCGATTAAATAATTGAGAAAGTTCCAAAAGTGATATATTTATGTTTTAATTGTTATATATTATTCTACTATGCAAATATGATATGTCTTGCCTATCCTACTATTGTTTAGCATGGTTGTAAGTGAATATGCATGCAAATATGAAAATGATATAGGAATAGTGAGGAAACCTCAAACTTGAACTATAGGAGAATCTAGTAAGGAACTAGAAATTGTAGACAACTCTAGATGGCGATGCTCGGGCACGTGTTGTTGGAAGATACATCATTGCCGAGTATTGGCCTAGTTGAGAGTGAAACACTAGTATGGAACATGTGGTTAACCTTTGTGGTTGTGAAAAAGGCAAGAGAGGCCTGAAGGCGGTGTAGTCTTGTGATTGTCGAATACAATCGTATTGTTGTAGGTGATCATGTAATCGTAACCAGAATATTTTGAGTGTAGTTTCATGGGTCTCGGGCTCCTCTGAAACGGGTACACAATTACTTGGTAGGTTTGATTCCCTACGTGTAGTACGATTGGAGCCTATGCTATGGGTAGAGACTTGTGATGGTTAACAGGCCATGAGAAGTGACGGTTCACGGTTAACAGGCCGATGATCCCGAATCCAATTCGTATGCCAAGTAACTACAAGGATCTATGACTCGGGTCGCCTTCTAGACGTAGAAGCGGACGGGAAGATGAGATGTCTTGGTATAGTTATCGATTAGTGATGTTGTGAGTTAATGAACTCATGTCATGTTTCCATATAGTGTGAAAATTAGAAAGTGTGAACTCAAGGGTCCTTTTCCCTTTTCCCCGGACTTGAGTTAGGATTGTTAGAACCTTGTTAATCCGAGAGAATCCATAATATAGGGAACTCACTGAGATTTGATGTATCTCACCCCACGTTGTTGATGTATTTCAGGTGCTTCAGGTTCCGAGAAGGGTAAGGATAAGGTTGTGTGATCTTTTCCTTGCTTGTTGATGGCTAGCTTCCGTAGCGGAGTTTATTTTGAGATCATTGTTGATCTAGTTCTTAGTTTTTATCTTGTGAACATCTTATGTATATTATGCCTTTAAAACTTTTAGTTGTTGTATTTTGGGGCGTGTAATATATATAATGTGTTAACTAGGAACTTATGGTGTTTCAGTACTAAACACTTGGATTCATATATATCATTTATGCTTTGATGTATGAGTTTTATATATGGGTGTTACAAGATTGCTAACAAAAAAGAAGGCTAATTGGTACGATGTTTTGAGGGCTAGAATTGAAAACTGTGAACACCTCATCTTGGCTGGAAGTTTGACTAGTATTAAGGGACTAATATCTACTTGGTGGAGGGACCTTATTACCTTTAAAAGAAGTGCTGGTAAAGAGCCTTTCGATTTTGCAGGAAATATCAAGTTTACCATTGGAGAAGGGTTATCTACCCCGTTTTGGTACGCTGATTGGTGCGACACACCTCTGTTTTTTCGATTTCCTAATCTTTTTAATGATAGCGGGCTGAAATCTGAAATGGTGAGTAACATGGGTGCTTAGGTTAACGATTCGTGGGTATGGGGTGATTTGGGAAACGAGGCTAAGATTCTGGAGAATTCTCCAGACATTATTTATGATATTATGGCTTTGTTGGATAGCCAAACTTTTACCAAGGGTAAAGAAGATGAAGTTCTTTTGGTCCAGGAGAAATCAAAAGCTTTCACTATGAGGTCATGCTACTAAAAAATTGTTGAATTCAGTAGCCTTCATTCTCTTGCTTCTTCATTTGCAAACGCGTGCATACTAATTTGGGTTGCTCAGATGCCAATGAAGATAAAAGTTTTTGGTTGGAGAATTATTCTTGATAGGTTGGTTAGTAAAGATCAGCTTAAAAGAATAGGTATTTTAATTTCTTTTCATGATCTCCCTTGCGTCTTCTGCTTTCTTTTCGAGGTAAATTTGTAGCATCTGTTCTTGTCCTGCAGAATTGCCACCCAAGTTTGGCATGCTATCAACAAGTGGGCCAGATTTGAAGTTTTTGAAGGGGAAGATCTTATTTCTTGTTTTTTATGATCTTGTATCAATATAGGGAAGAAGGTGAGGAAGAATAGAGAAGGTATAATCTGGTGGGCCGTTCTTTAGAACCTTTAGAAGCATAGAAACGAAATTCTTTTCGAAGGTCAATTGTGTAATGTGAACAAGATAGTTTGGTCTATTAAGTATTTAAGCTGGAGATGATCTTTAATAGGAGATAGGACAAATTTCAACTTTAATTTTTATGATTTATGATTTCCTCCTTTGATATGTATGTCATAATTTAGTTAGATTGACATCTCGTTTTTTGTTATTGAGTTTGAGTATCCCTTATGCTCCTTTAGTGAAATCTCTTGCTTATAAAAAAAATAAAAAAAATTATAATCATTAAAAACTCAAACCTAAACTCAGTCAAAATGAGTTTCTCCATTAAATTTGAGATGGATTTGCATAAGTACATGCGAGTACGAATTTTATTAACATGGCTACTTTATACCAATTGAAAGCTATTCAATAATGAATATCACAAAAATACAACTTATTTTATACATTGTAGGACTTGTATGCATTACAAAAATTAATGCCGTCATAAATGGTTGATTTCACAGGTCATACAATCTTATGATTAACAATTCTATTTAAAGAAATTTTAAAATATAATTTTTGTTGTTGGATTTTTTTTTTTTTTTTGAGTTTAACTCTTATAAATTTTAAAACCGCTAACTCTGACTTGTGTATTCAACAACATGTCTATGTCGTTAAAAATTATTGTAAAATTTTAAAATTTTTGCAAGAATTGAATTTGAATAAAATATTATAAGAATCATATTTGTTATAGGATAGGGTTTTTGTTACAGAAAATAAAATTATATTTAAATTGAATCATATTTCTCAAATAGAATTGCATGTGATAATTTTACTATAGAACAAGATTTTTGTCCCACTTGGAAATACTACTGAATGGGAGACCAAAAATAACTAGGCATCATTCATGTAGGAGTAGGAGATTGCTATTGCATAGTGCAAAATAACTTAATGATTAATGAGACAAAGATAAAAGATTTTGTTTTGTGTTCATAGATTTTGACTAACCTCTGTCTAGGACAAATCATGTCCTTTATAAAAAGTCGGTAAATTGAGTAAATTTTAAACCATATTTTTTAATGCGATTCGTGTCATTCAAAGACCTCTATTGTATTTCGATCTTTTAACTCGTCAAAAGTAAAAAATCGTATTGAAAAGATTTCAAAGTCTCAATTAATTATATAGAATAATACTCTCATATTATAAATTGGTAAAATCGATTTTTTAAAAATAGATTAAACTAAACTTTATTTATGGTAATTTTCTTTTAGTGTTATGGTTACTTTTTGAGAGAGTATAAATGAAAGAAAAAAAAAAGAAAAAAATTACCGTAGAAGAATCATAGATTTAAATGATTAATCAATATAACTTTTCACAGTAAAATTTATATAGTATAAATTAATTTTATAATGTTAATCAATCACCATCGTGTATTTTATTAAATTATATTGTAATTTTTAAAGGTTTAAATACACTTTTGGTCTTCTTAATTTGAGCGTTTTAAATAATTAGTCTCCTAGTACAAAAACACCGATTATGGCCTCTTAATTTTGATGGTCTTTAAATTTTTGTGGTTCCTCTTCATATTTGCATACGTGACATTGATGACTGAGGTAAAAAAATAATTTTTAATGATATGTCATTGATGACTAGAATAATTTAATATTTAATAATGTTTTTAACTAATTTAATTTTTAATAATTTTTTAAACTAAATTAATATTTAATAATTTTAATCTTAATTAAGTTTTTTTAATCAATTAATTAAAATATTGAAAATATTTCTGGGCCTAAGCCCATTTACTTTGAGTATCAATCCAACTCACATTTGTCAACATGTAATGTATATATGAGCTATATAAACAATTGCATTTTTAGTAAAAAAATCAATGTGGGACAGAAACAATATAAATGGATTTCAACACAATAAGTTCTGAAGAGTATGAAGCTTTCAATTTTACAATGTCAACAATGGCAGCTTGAATGTTCACTGGTAAGTGGGAAACTCGCTTGTAAATAGAGAATATTTCCAAGAAAGTAGAAAACTCATCTTCAATTGCTTTGAATATTCTTCTTCTTTTACCCTCTCTATAACTCTTGTTTCCAACAAATTAGAAAACAAATAGAACTTCCATAAAGAAAGTATTGGAAAAGTAATAAAGTAACACACATTGAGGAGAATAATCTACCTCTCTGTAATACCCTAATTTTTACTCCTAAGATCTCACATGTCATCTTTGCATCGCAAACAAGATCACCAGCTTTGGTTCTCTTTCTCTCCTCTTTGGTTTTGCTTCTGAGAAAGATCACCAAACACCCCTGTGTTTCTTGTTTACTTTATTGATTTTTTATTTTTACTAACCCTTAATTAAAATACCAAAAATATGTTTGTTTTTCCTTTACTAACTCTTTTTTTTTTCAGGAGGAGGTTTGGAATCAAGAATATCAAACACTAGTTCGTCATCTCGAATGAAATTCATCTGAACAAAGTCAAAGTTGATATGCAAATAATTCAAAATCATCTGGTTAAGAGTTTCCAAGATTTGATTGATTATTATTCAAGAGACTCCAAGGTTCATGTGTTTATTTCCATACCATCTTTGACGAGTCAAGAATCGAGCCAGAGAAAAAGTAGTGCAACCAACAAAGCAAATTTTCACAATTTTCACTGTGGTAATCGATTACCACATTTGGTGTAATCGGTTACCACCATTCAGAAGGGCCATTTTAGAGTTTTTCAACGTGGTAATCGATTACCACATATGATGTAATTGATTACAGCTGTGAAAACTTGGCCAGGAAGTGCATTTCAGAATTTTGCAGCACAAGTACACTTCATTTAATTGCATGACATCATTTACACCAGGTGAAATATTCTACAACATGCACAATCATCCCAATTTAATTCCTCTACCTCATCATAATTAAATTCCATCATACACCCTTATTTAATAACACTTTTTAACCACATGATCTTTGATTTTGCTTCTAATCCAAATTTCAAGCCACCAAAATTCTCAAGCCTAAATCTATAAATAGAGCCCTCATTTCATTCATTCTTGAAGCTTTTGATAGCCAAATTCACCTTGCAAAAATTTCTCTCAATTTTCTTCAACTACCAAATTCACCAAAAGCTCTTCCTCCATTAAAGTTAGTAAGCGTTTCATTGAAGCTTACTAATCTTTGAGCCAAACCTTCATCCAAACACTTCATCAACATCAAATTTTGTAGATCAAAGCTTTGGAGTGTGGTTCTTGAAGTTGATTTGAAGCATTTTCAGATTTGGAAGTGATAATCTCTAGTTCCACAATTGTTGTGCTTGATTCATCTTCCACAATGTGATCTCTTGTTGATTCTTGTTTTTCGATCTTTGGATCTTGTAAATTTTGCTTTGTTGGTGTTATTTGTTGTTGTTTTATTTGAATTTTTGTGCTCAATTGTATCTTTGATCATGAGGTGTTTGATCAAATGATTGATCAAGGATTGGTGCTGCTGTAGAGGTGTTTTTGCCTCCGTAACGGGTTACAGGATTTTGCGTAACGGGTTACGAAGGCAAAAAATGACCTGAATCTGCCTGTTTCATGTCCGTAATTGATTACGGCTTTTGGCGTAACCGATTGCGGCAGCGATTTTTTTTCTTTTTTGCTGTTCTTTGGGGACTGTTTTGCCTCATTTTCTATTTTCTTCCCCTCTCTTTTGCATTTGGCCTTGGATCATTAATTCAAGTGTCCTGTTTCTCTTTAATTTCAATGGACTTTGGATGTAGATGAAGTTGGATAAACATTCATTAGTTCAAATCTATCTTTAAAGTGAATTGTTCAATTCATTTTAGGTGCTTTGAATTAATAATATGTTTAGTGCTTTTATCCATCAATTAAGAGTAATTGAACTTGAAGATGACATAAACCTTGGAGATGTGATTCAATTTGGCTTCCCTTCATCCCTCTCCCTCTTTCTCCTTTTTATTTTTGATCAATGAAAATCTTCAATATCATTAAAACTTGCTTCAAGTTCTTGATGAAGATGAGATTGTTACCTCTTTTCTTTTAGTGTGGTAAGTTTTAGGAGAATGACCTACATGTCATTTCTCTAACTTGTATTAACACGAACATTGTTATTGACCAGACTCAGAAATTCGTGGCTTCTACATAAGTCCGATTACGATTGCTTAACATAGCGCTAAATTGTCACGAAAATGGAAATCAGTTTGTTTTTGTAAGTGAGTTGTTAATCTCCTACTCTTTATAGTGTGGTGTGAAATAGATTGTCTCCTTGTTGTTAAGGGAGTTAGTTGGCATACTCGTCGATTTTATCTGAGTTGGCGCCCTTCCCTTAATGATGTATGGATTCATGTTTTCATGCTTATGGTTGACTAGTCGAGTATTCTCCGAAAAACGACAAAATTGTTCTCCATCACTAACACTAACTTACTAACTATATAATTGCACTAACTTTACTTTGTGTCTTTTAATTTTTTCCCTTTATTTTCTTGTCATTTACTTTATGCCTTTACTTTTCGAATTTTATTATCATATTGTCATCTTATTTTCTCTTTGTCCACTTGGACCTTTTTTTTTATGCTTTTGCTCTTTTTATTTTGTCCACTTGGACCTGTCACACCCTAATTTTTAACCCTAAGATTCCACCTCATTTTGCATCACATTGCATAGCATTTTAGGTCAATCATTTATACATGACTAACCAAGTTATCAAGCTTTGTTTTGTTTGTTTTTGTTCATTTGGGAATTAGAGTTCTCTTCCTCCATCAAAATTCAAATGCAACATGGTTCCCTACAAGTTCTTCAAAGTTCAAACTCATCTGGTCATGGATTTAGATTTATCATCATCATTGGATGTATGAAGCAAATGGATCGGAAAAAATGGATTTTTGTTTCCCTTCAAAGCAATAAAAAGTCCTAAGGAAATTACGATGTAAGTTATTGCAAGACTTGGGAGTCAGTGAAACCAAGGCTTCTTTGGTTTGCTTCTAATCATTTGAGGGAATATAAACTTCGAGGAGTTTGACCAATGTCTGTGTCAAAACATCACTTGATCAAGATGAAGTTTTTGAGTAATTGGAGCATTTTGTTTGCCTTTTCATTTGATAGAGAGATTCAAAGGTATTGAGGCCTTTGATCATAAGTTCAAAAGATGGACTCTTATTTGCAAACTCATGGAATTTAAGTTTGAGTCCAAGGATAAGATTTGTGTATTAAACAAAAAATTTACATAATAAAGGTCCATTTAGGAATAATTCTTATGATTGGTCCTTTCAAGAACCAAATATAATGTCAAAGTTAAGTGATTTCTTTTCATGACAAATTGAAGGTATTCCAAGAATTCCATAAAGGTTCTTTTATTCAAGATTACAAATTGTTTTTGACATTATTTCAAATGTTTGAATCACAAGTTTGTCCAAGTATCTCAAGGGAATCACATATTATTTTTGGTGACAATTAAGAGAAGTTTCAAATGTTCCAAAGATAAAGTTACAAGTGATTTTGTGTCAACTTAATGTTTGGTTACAAGTATGTGCTAATGGAAGAATTCCATGAAGACCATCACACAATTTGGATTCAAATTCACAAAGCAAATCAATTGGATGATAGAATTACAAGGCAAGTGAAATATTCCAAAACAAGCAAAGGTTAGAATGTGTGTTACAAGGAATTGGATTTGAAAGTTCAATAAACCACGTCATTTTTTAATACAAAGCCTTGGCATAAGTTACAAAGTTTGTTCTATAATTTGTGATCAAGATAACACCCTAGTTATACCACGCCTAAGGAGCTAAGTTTTAAGACTTCATTACAAATCCTTCATCATATGCCAAGCAGCCAAGACTTTCCTCTTCTTCATGCCATGTTTTCTCCGTGATGAGTCTTCATCCATGCCAAATCCTCAAGCATCACTTGCTCAACCACGCCGAGCCTTCATCATCTTCAAATGATCTTCATATTTCATGCGCACCACCTCCAAGCAACCTACACAAGCCATAACCAAAATTCAACTTCATTCATATCTAATTCAAACAAATCATGTCATATATAACATCTTGTTACATACCACATCCATTCACATTTTCAAAAAACACAAGTTTTTATTCAAATTCACCATTCAATCAAGACAAACCATTTCAACTACATCACAAATTCCAAACCAAACAAGTTTCAAGTGTCATTAAATACAAGATTCAAGAGGTGTCAATTCAAAATCAATTTATCACCATCTTTCAAATTCAATTTCAAAGACCTCATTCCAAATTCAAGTCATCGTTCAATCAAATCCATGCCAAAAATGTCACATTTCATTCAATTCATTCATATCTTTTTTTTCAAGATCATCCAAATCACATCAGAATCAAGATCATTCATAGACTACTCAATTTTCTTTTGTTTCAAGTAACATGAGCAAAACACACACAATTTTTGCAAAGAAATTATAAAGGGAAAGAAAGTGAAAAACAGGTGGGACCGTGTACTGTTGTCTTTCTACAGACAAAACAAATTCTTCCGTTGCAAGGTTCGTACAAGGACATGCTCCACTAAACCAATGCCTCACTACCACTCACCTCCACGGATTTTTCAGAATTACACAATTCTAAACCCTAATTAAGGACTATATATAAGCACTATTCATTATCAGACCACACACAGAGAAAAAACCCTAAAAAGAGACTACTCTACAAGAACCCTAAATTCACTAAAGCTTAATTTCTAAGGTTTATTAAGTCTCACATTGAGACTCAAACGAACCTGAGCTCACAGCCACTCACAGAAATATTCACACGCAGAGAAATAACAACCACAAAGAATAGAAGGAGAGGAAGCAAAAATAAGAAATTAAAGCGCAAAGAAGAGAGCTAGAGTATTTGAGTACCTTTAGAGGTTTATTCTTCAAGAGGTAGACCTTGTCCTTCACTTTCTCTTCGAATCTGAGCCTCCTTGCTTGTGTCATTGTTGTTATATGCTCCAATTGCCTTCCCATGATTTAATTTGTGCGTTCTACGCTTTGATTTACTGATTTTAGTTAATTTTGAAATTAGGGTTTTAAATTGGGAATAGGGTCGATCAAGGGATTTTGTTGTTTTGTTTTGAGAAATCTGAAGGTAGATTTGAAAAGAGGAGAAAATTTTAACTAGGGTTCATGTAGGGTGTTTAGGGTTTTGTGGTGATGTAGCCGGAGAAGACGGCGGCAGCCGCCATTAGCCACTGTCTTCTTCGGCCGTATTGCAGGTTTTCCGGCGAGTGGTTATTAGTTGCAGACATGTTGAGTTGAGAGAGAAATGTAGCGAAGAGAGAGAAAGGTTTTGTGAGAATGATTGTATAACCCACCCTTTCTTTTGTTTTATGGGTTTTTGTTTCTCGATCCTATTGTCGATGACACGTGTCACCGCCTTGTAGAATCATCATTATCCTATGCGTAATCTCCTTTGATCCTTCCCGTGCACCTCCCTCTTAGCCCTTGATTTGAGTCAAAGCTTTGACTCTGTGCTGATCCAACGCCCCTGATCCCTCTTGAAGTCAACACAGGTTGACTAGGGTTCTTGGTGAACCCCTGGGCGTTTTGGGCTTAATATTCATTTGGGCCCTGGGGTGTCTTGATTTTTGCACCCCACTTCTTTCAGCCCATCAGTGTGATATAACAAGGATTCAACCATCCTAGTTTCTGCTAATGCACCCTTAGCTCCTTCTTTTTTTATTATTTATTTCTTTTCCTTCCACTTTCTTTTTTAATTTATTTTATTAATTCCAAATACTACAAAATTCCCTAAAAATATTTTCTTAATAATTTAATGTCTCTATTTTCTTATTACTTTTTTTTTATTTTATTTTTAAATTATTTTACTATTTTATTTTGATTTATTTTCAAAAGTTGTTTCCACTTTTGCCGTTAGATTAGGGTTTAGGTTTTTGATGCCTTGCACACCTTTCCTTGAGCCAATCTTTTTCTATGTTTTGACTCGTAATGTGGTTATGTTTGGGTGCTTTTGTTGAGCTTTGATAAGACTGTTTGGTATGCTTTTCATTTGATTATTTTTGACCCTCGATTTATGCTCGAATGTGAGATACCCTAGCTTGTTGATTGATTTTGTGTATGCTCTTGTGCCACCCTTTTAGCAACCTTTTTCACACACACACTTGAGTGTATAAACATGAGTTTGAGCTTTTAGTGGGATTTTATTTGATCATTTTTCTATTTTTGAATGCTATGTCAAATTGATGATGTTTTGACCATGATATTATGCATACTTTGACATAGTTTTTGAGCATTCTTCTTGCATAAATCCATTTGATGATTGCTGATATTGAATGACTTGAAGAATCATGTTTGTGCTTCTGAATTCATTTGTTTCAATTCCATTTACTCACTCATTTGTCTCAATCTATTTGCATGTTATGTTTGTTTCCCTCCTTGGATGATTTTGAGAACACATGTTTAATTCTTTGCATATGTCTTGAGTTTGATTCTTGATTGATTTTTCTTTTACATCATGATGATGCTTATGAGTTGAATTAATTAGTTTTTCTACTACCCCATCTTGGTTGTATGGTTTGACTTCAATGTTTGGACCATTTTGGGCTTTATTTTGTGATAACAAGTTATTGACAAGTGCGACTAATGTTTTGATGCTTGTATGGTGTTGTTGTGCTCATTTGTATATCTTTGAAAGATGTTGAGTGTATGATGATGTAGCTTATGACCTTCTTTGTTATCATCTCATTTAGTCCATTCTTGTTTGGGTGCCTTGACTTTTGATGTATGACTAGGGTTTCATACCCTTATGTGCTTATGCATTCTTGGTTTTCATCCGTACTTGACATGATGCATACTTTATTCATGATATGATGCTTTGTTTTATAAGTTAATTGGATGTTATATTGCATGTCTCATATGTTGATATTTAATCATGATCTTTTGCTTTGGCACTTGATGTCCATCATTTATATTCCTCTGATATTGTAATTGCCTCTGTTGTAAATCTAAGGGGAGGGTTTGTGGTTGACTTCATAGTCATGTGCATTGCAGTTCTCTTTTGCATCTTTTACTCATTATATGATCCCTGTTTCCCCTTAGGTTGATCACCTTAAGATGTACATACTTGATTTGTATCCTTAGGCTGGTCCCCTTAGGATGTTTCAACTTTAGATAACCTACAATTAGGTTTCTTTTCTCCCGTGAGAGAATTAGACATGAGTCATCCTTAGTTGAGATGTAATTCTCCTACCCCATGACATAGTTGAGAAAGATGTAGATTCTTTTCCACTTGAGAGAGGTATGTGGCAAACTCGTCGATTCTATATCTGAGTTGGAGCCCTTCTCTTAATGTGAAGCAAAGATCCATCTTCCACATGTTTGTGGTGGTTTAGTTGAGTATTCTCCTTAAGATGATAACATGTCTCTTCTCCTAAAACCAACCAACAAACATTGCTTTTACCTGTAGTGAGGTGAACTACGAATGCTCTGATTCTTTTTAGTCAAGATACGTAGGCACGAGATGCGATGTCTTGGCGAGCATACTTAGGAATATCACGTTAGGTCTCCATTTTCTTTTCACCTTTAGCAAACAGTTAACAAATACCACAACAAGACAAGAGGTTTCTATATAGTACTATAGATACTTAGGGTGCTAGTATCTTCCCTTAGTATAACCAACCCCGAATTTTAGATTCTCTTTATTGCTTTGCATTGCATTGCATATTTTGGGTTATTCGTTCTTTTTCCCTTCTCTTGGATAAATTAAAGATCGGTGGTGAATTATGATTTGTGATTCAAGTTAATCCAATAGCTTGATATCTGATTCTCACCACGACAGGACCATACCTCTCTTAAGACACTAATAAATACTTAAACACTAAAAACTTGGTTCTCTTAATTCCTGACTATTATGACCTTATGCTTGGACCTTGGACTTGGACTTCAGACTTATATCTAGGATCCTTGCCTTATGCTCTTGGAGACTTGAGACCTTAGACCTTTTGGTGTTATTATTGTTTGTTTTGTCTGGGAAATTTTCTGTGTGCAGGTGTTAATACTTTAACCTTGAAAATCATCTGATACATGACTCTCCTAGTTGGCTTTCAATCCTTGGGAAGACCTTACTTTGGCTTTACTATGGCTTAACTTGGAATTTCTTTGGATGCTTTATTCATCTGGTTATTATGCTTGAGGCTTAAATCCAAAAGGAAGAGGATTGCTTATGTTGACTTTTTGTCAAGTGTTTGCTCCTTGTGTGGTTAGATCTTTCCATCTCTAGCTTTTATTTTAAGTTTTAGGGTAGTCACTTCTTCTCCACCCCTTCTTCAATTTTCAAAATCTTCTCCCTTTTTCAAAACCTTCTTGTTTTCAAAACTATAACCTCTTTCACAATAAAACCTTGACTTTTGTCAAGTGATTTTCAAAATCTTTTCTTTAATAAATGTGAATCAATTTTAAACATACTTTGACCATTTCAAAAAGACTTTAAAAAACACTTCAACTCATTCAAACTTTTGTGCCTTTGTGCACTTTTTCATTTAAAACTTTTCAAAAAGTTTAGACATGAGTCATTTTCATAGTTGAGAATTGAGATGTAATTCTCCTATTCCCCATAGTATTTAAGATGTTGACATTTTCCACTTAGATGTTGAGTGATAGACTTGTTGATTTTAATCCAAGCAAAAATTCTCCATCTTAAGATGATGCAAATGTTGTTTTCTTGTACTTGTGGGTGACTAGTCGTAGTTCTCTCCTTAAAATGACGACTTGTCTTTTCATTTAAAATCATCCATAACAAACCAATTTTTTTATTTGTACCACAAACTACGGGGTTTTGATCCTATATTTCACTTTGTGGGTACGTAGGCATGAGACTCAAGAAGTCTCTCCAAACACAAAAATGTTAAAAAAAATATTTCTCTTCTCATCTTCCCAATCTCATTTCAAACAAACCTTTTCAAACCAAAAAGCGTAGATATTTCAAAGGGTTCCTATAGAGTACTATAGGCGTTTTGGGTGCTAACACCTTCCCTTAGCGTAACAAACCCCTTACCCAGTTGTAGCACCTCAAAATTTGCCCTCCTTACTTTAGTACTAACTGGCTTATATTTCATTTCATTTTTTGCATTATCATGTATGCATATCATTAGCATGGGGTCAAGGTGCTTGAGGCAGTTCAAGAAGGTCCTATCTGGTCTATCACATCATCAAGAGTTCACAAGTGGCAAGGGATCTCAAGTGGATCACTCTCTCCTAACCAGTGCAGGAATTAGGGTTTTGAGATTCTTGGGTTTATTGCTCCAATGGGCAAGCTCCTTGTGTTTTTATCATCACTAAATGTCATATCTTATCTTTGTTAGAGAGGATACGCATCATATTCAGAGGAATTTGGATTTGGAGACTGTGTTATTTCCTCCTAAACTGAGGGTACCAAAACTAGGGTTTGCTATAAGGTCAGTTTATTTCTGATTTTTTGGGCAAGACTTGGTTCCATGGTATCCCTTGGGTCCCTAAGAATCTAGGGGTGGGAGGTTGTCCATCAGTTTGGTTCTGGAGAGACTTAATTGGCCAATGGACTGTAAATCAGGTGAAAGTCAACAGTGAAAGGAGAAGTCAACTGTGGAATTTTGAGGTTTTCTCCAAGGTTTTCAAGGTCTCATATCCTCATATGGTCATCAAGATTCAAGTTTCATACTATTTATCAAGAATCAGGAGTTTGTACAGAAGTTTCTAAATTTGGAAAGTGACCTATAATAAAAGTTTCCTTTTTGGGCAAGTTCCTGCACTGCATTCAACTTGACTTTTCATCATAAAGAAAGCTTCAAATGAATTTTCCTCCAACATGAAAGTTGAATATATTTTTCTCCTCTTTCCAACAAGTACTAGTGGGTCTCTATATCATTTGTGAAACTCCAGTTATGATTAAAAGAAGGCAAAGTGGTTTTTAGGGTTTCATTTTCACAACTTTTGGATTTTGGGACATATGGACCTATAATTAATTCCATTGCTTCAAGGTACTTTTTAACATCAAAGGAAAATTCATAAGGATAATTTTGGGCTTTTAAATCAAGTGAATCCATGGTGTATTCTTCACTTATTCTCCATTATTCAAAATTCCCAAATTATTTAAAAGTCATGAATCAAAAAAGTTTCAAGGCCCAATTTAAATGTGGTGTGATTAGCAATTCAGATACAAGTGATCCATCATGAAACATTTAAATATCCATGCATGGGAGAGGTGTATCCAACATTATGCAATATTCTAAAAATCACCCAAAATCATTAAACAAGGAATTGCCCAAGCCCAATTCATTATCAGAGGAAAACCCTAGCCTATTAAAACCTATCCATGCACTGGTTAGGCAGCTGGACACGTGATATTTTGGAGAAAAAGAAAGTGCAACCCTAATTCTTGAATTCATTGGATCTCTCAATCTACAAGGAGTTTCTTCAAAGTTCTTCCACAAACCTTCTCCTGGTGATTTCTAGAACACAACCCAACCACCATTCGCAGCCAAAAGCAAGGATTAGAGGTGCACCATCTCAGGTTGGTGGATTTTTTCGTGCTCCTAAAACTCCTTTTTTTTATGTCTATATTGTTGTGTGATTGTCACTGATCATCCTGATATATTTACTTTTAAATTTGGACGTGTGGTTTGCTTGTAATGATGATTTAAAGTCTTGAACCCTAACATTAATCCCTTTGTTTTTTATTATATGTTGATTATTTGTGATTTTGGATGAGAGATTTGGAATCCTCGTTGAATTCCGGACGGAGCGGTATATGGTTTGGCATTTTCTGGGCAGGTTTGTAATTACAGGTGGTGGAGGAGTCGACCGAAACCCTAGTTCCGGCGACTGGTACGGTGGCTGGCCGGTGAGGGTTTCCAAGGTAGGAGATACAATCCTCACCCTTCATTCTTTCCATCTGACGGTCCTCATCGCGCCACATATTTTTTTCTTTTATTTTTTTCTGAATTTAATTTAGTAATCTCATGTATATTACCCCACGCGTGCTACCGTGTTCCACCAATCAGTTTATTCCATTTTATTTACTTTTATTTCTGTTGACTTTATTATACGCGTTGGATGCATCAAACGAGTGACAGGTTGCTAGCACATTAAAACTGGCATGTGCCAGGCACATGGGGGGTATAGCGTACTGACCGATCACATGTGTGTGCGCGTTTGGTAAGTATGGTGGGCCTTTTCATCCTGGCCATTGATCTCACATACCTTTGGATTTTGTTGACTAACTGCAGAGCGTACGATTGATCCTAAGGCCTATGTGGAGTCTGATGGTTGACCAAGTCCATACATGTTCCTTTTTTTGTTTTTTTATTTTGCAGACGAACCTTAGTACCTGGGCTGCTATTCGCACCCCCTACCTTCAGCCCATTTCCCAATTCCAGTTCATTTTCTTGCTAAATAACTTTTATTTCATTTTCATTTTATTTTAATTATTATATTTCATTTTTAATTTTTAAAAACATATTATTGCATTAAAAAATTACTAAAAAATTCATGCATCATATTTATCATTTTATAAAATTTTCACAAATTTTATTTTTATTTTTATTTTATTTTTTATCATCTAAATTTATTATTTAGTCAATTTTCTTTTTGAATTATCCATATAATGCATACCTAATTTTGTTTATTTTATTTCTCTGCATCCGTAAAATATTTTTTATCCGTTCTTTTTGCATTTGTTAGATAACATTCTAAAATGCATCAAAATATTTTTATATCATTTTTAATTATTATTTCATATTGCATTCTGGTCCTCTTTTTTGCACACTGAACCCTACTCCTCACCTAAGCTTTGCCTGATTATTTGAATGACTAACACTTTGAATTTTTGCAGGAATTTTTTATGTGTTGTTTGTTTCTGGTTGAGAAACCTTGATATTTAATTTGGGAATTTTAGGAGTTATTTCTCTAATTGTTTGATTTGTTTTCACTTGAGATTTTCTCGCATGTGCATCTTTGGACCTTGTCTGATTATCTGTTTGAAAAGGCACTTGTGCCATTGTGCTGGGATTGTTCATTTGACTTCTTTATGCATGTTTGGATTGTTATCACCGTAGTATGTCTTTACTTGGGTTCCATCTATCTCACTTCTTTTACTTATGTCTGTTTCTCATTAACCTTTTATGCAGGGACTCAGGTAAGCTCTTTAAGGGTATGGATAAGTCATCCGTATTCACCCTTATTCTTTCTTCCTCTCCTATCTTCTTCCTTTAGGATTTAGGTTGTCATCAAACCTCACTAACCGTAGGTCACCCATGCATGATAACATTAGGACTCATAGTTCCCTTAGAGTATCCCTTGTGTCTTCTCTCTTCTCATCTCAAATCGTCTTGAAAATACTTAATAAGGATAAATTGTATTGCGCACGAGCCTTAAGTGTGGGGAATGAGAAATGAGGGGCTTCCTCTCATCTTTCTAGAGTGCTTAGCGAGCGTCCTGTCTTGGGACGATGCGTTAAGTATTCGCCCCTGTGCCCTAGACTTTGGTGCAATGCAACTTAGGAACTAACTTAAGCCACTTCTGTCCTAAAAAACACAAACAAACTTCAAACCTTTTTGTCCTTCGGGATCGTCAAACTAAAGGCTATTTTCAAAAAGGGCACGTTACTTTCCGTCTGAGTCGCAAACAGGCATCGACCCTAACTGCCGGACGCGAGCTTAACGTCGCTCATAAAAAAAACACAAAAAGAGCTTGGTCCGAACTACGTTGACTCTGAATTCCCCATTGCACAAGGGGGTACGTAGGCCTAGGACGTCGACGTCCTACCGAGTCTGTCTTTGTTTTTCCCTCTCCCCGTTTTAGTACAGCCCTAGATGATAGTATAACTCACCCTTAGATTAGACAACAAGCGTGGATCCCATCGAGTACGATGGACGCGTGGGGTGCTAGCACCTTCCCCTCGCGTAACCGACTCCCGAACCCAGGTTATGGTTGCGATGACCATTCCTTTCCCTCTTCCTCAGGTTTATGCGGTGTTCCCTTTCCCTCTCTTGGGATAAATTTACACGGCTGGCGACTCTGTTTTTCCGCGTCACTCTCGCGTTTGTACCTGGATGAAAATCCTGGGAGCGACACCAGTCTCTGTTTATTTGTTCTTGTTTAGAACTTGTTTAGGTATTGTTCGCACTTTTTCATTTCCTTTTGGATAAAATAAAAGCGCGGTGGAGACTCTTGCTTTTTTTAGTTAATTTAATCAATAACTTGCACTCACAATTTCCCCGCTACAGAAAAGTGGCGGCTCTGTCGGAGACTTTGGTTCTTAGTAGGTTCAATCTACTTTGATTTATTTATGCTTATTTGTTTGATTTGTTTATTATTGTTTGTTCTGTTTGGGGTGCTTGGTGATCTGTGTGGTGAGATATGTCTTATACCCGGACTTGAGTACACTTATAATAGGAGGGTGGTATAGTCTTGTTCGGCTTACATGGAGTAATCCTTACTAAGCTGAATTGAGATCCCCTGCTCAGTGGAGGCCCCTTTGGGATTATTGATGTCATACGAGTAGTCATATTGGCATTACTTTTTTCGACCTGGGAGCCCGAGAAGCTGAGGACCTTAGAACCCCTTAACCCATCTTGCCCTTATTAGGACGTGGTACGGTGGCTATTCAGGTGTTGACTTGAATTTGTTGTTACGCAATACCACACTCAGACAGGTTTCTCTTGAGAATATTGTTGGCGGACAAGTAGTCGTTTAAGCTTATAATATCCTAAAGATAGAATTATGACTCTGAGAACTTTTTAGAACCTTGTTCTACATGTCCTGATATAACCTTAGTACATACCATTGTGGGTTAGTTCTTACCATTGGCTCCATGCTCGCGCCGAACCTTTGAACCCGTGTGCTTTGTGTGATCTTATTTGTGGGTATTGCATCATGCATTCATGTATTCATAGACATATTGTTTCAATCAGTTTTCAAGGATCTCCGAGATTTTCCTTTGCAAACATTGCAGATATTGTGATCATGGACATTGGAAGGAGAAACACTCAGAAGTACGGTTTCTGAGCTCCTGATCATAGTGATTTGAAAAAGCTAGCGTCCTTGGTAGTTGATTATGCAGACTTCAGATCTCGTCATGAGAGACTTCTATCTGTTCTTTCTACCAACAATGAAGACGAAATTCTGAACACCCTTGTGCAATTCTATGATCCTGTCTACCGATGCTTTACTTTTCCTGACTATCATCTCATGCTGACCTTGGATGAGTATGCTTATTCGTTGGGTATACCCGTTTCTGATGAGGTTCCTTATACTGGTTTGGAGGAAGTTCTTAAGCCCCAAGATATTGGTGCAGCCACCCATTTGACAAAATCTGATATAGATGTTAACCTTATGGTTAAGGGAGGCGTCAAGGGTTTGACTTCTAAGTTCTTGATTGGGAAAACCACTTTATTTGCTAATGCTGGTAGCAAATTGGCGTTTGAGGCTATATTTGCTTTGCTTATCTACAGACTATTCTTATTCCCTAACATTGACAACTTTATGGATGTCAAGACTATTAGGATTTTCTTGATCGGGAACCCTGTTCCAACTTTGCTTGGTGATACCTATTTCTCCATCCATCATAGGACTTATAAGGGGAATGGTACCATTTTTTGTTGCACACCTCTGCTGTATAAGTGGTTTATTTCGTACTTGCCACAATCATTGGCTTTCAAGGAGAACAAGAGTTGTTTAAGGTGGTCTCAGAGGATCATGCCCCTTACTCATGCTGACATTACTTAGTCTTCTTCTGTTTATGAGAATGTCCAGATTATTGACAGTTGTGGGGAATTCCCCAACGTGCCTCTTCTTGGCACACAAGGTGGAATTAACTGCAACCTGAGTTTGGCTCACCGTCAACTTGGTTACATGTTGAAGGATAAGCCTAAAAATATTATGTTAGAGGGTTTGTTTTTCCAAGGAGGGGATGACTCTTTTGGTTTGAGGAGAAGAATGGCTCATGCTTGGACTAAGATTCATAGGATGGGTAGAGGACAACTTGGAAGACAAGTTTGCATTGCCTTGGAACCTTATAGGCTTTGGGTGAAGGAGAGAGCTAAGGAGCTCAAAATGCCTTATCCTTTTGAGAAGCCTATGTCTACAATGGTCGCTACACCACTTTCTATTCCTTTTGATGATGTGAAGACTCTTTAAGATGCATTGGCCAAAATGAAGGAAGAAAAATATCTTTGAGAATCCAAGTTTCATGCTTCAAATCTCGAGAAGATAGAGTTGCAAAACCAGATGAAAGAGAAAGATAACTTGATTGAGTTGCTTGAGCAACATGCTGTGAAAAGACATAGAGAGGATTTATTTTCCTCTACTACTTCATTATCACATCCTTCTACTTTTGGTGCTTGGAAGGGTATTGTGGATCAGCTCGTGTTAGAGAAGACCGCCATGAAGGACAACTATGAGAGAGATTAAGAGACTCTGAAGCAAGTATCAGCTTGGATCGTCATCAAATGCTCTTTAGGATCTAGCTTTTTATTATTGTATTTTGATCCTTTGTAACTTGTACTTCCGAGTGTAACTCTTTCCAATGTTCAATAAAATGAGATGTTTATCAAAAAGTGTTATTTCTTTACGATGTTTGCAATTACTTTATATTTTAAAGATCCTTGAAAGCTGAATGAAATGTTTGCATTTTGCATTTGCATACCATGCATCATTGTGCATTGTGTTTTTCCTTTTCCAAGTGTCTTATCCGTTTCTCTTGGTCTTCGTTCTATGTGAAATAAGTTGTCGCATCACTATAATACTCGGGCTAATCATAGAAAGAAGATGAATTAGTTGCAACAAGAAAACCGTGAGCTTCGTGAAGAAATAACCACTTTGAAAGACAATATAGAGAGACTTTCTGTAATGATGGAGAGCCTGGTGGCTGCACATAATCAGCCACCATCACCTCCTCCTTTGCCTATTTAGAGAACCGTGATTTCAGAAATTGTATCAACGCCCATTTCTATGGCCCCGATCAATGCTTCTCAACATCAGACGACTCTTGGTTTCCCTTAGGGCATGCCTCTCAATTATGTGCCAGAGGAATATCAACCTCCTACTTCTGAGGGTCTAAGAGTTTTTGCTGTTATAACTGTGCCACCTCTTGTGGCTAATGTTGTTCCTCATACTGAGATCCCAGTTATTCTTGCTGCTGTATCTGTGCCACCACCTGTGGGTCACGCTGTGACTTATGCTGAAGAACAAGTTTTCCATGCTGAGCCAAGTGAGAGTTTGGATGTCCTTGATCGTATGAATGATTTTCAAGATCAGTTTGCTGAGATGTAGAAAGAGACCAGAGCTTTAAAAGGGAAAGAGTTATTTGGAAAGAGCGCTCATGAGTTGTGTCTTGTTCCAAATGTGAAGATTCCTGTGAAGTTTAAGGTTCCGAATTTTTATAAAAGGGAACACTTGTCCGCAAATCCATCTAGTTATGTATGCTAAAAAATATAAGTATAATCTGGATATAGCGCCGGACCGTGATCAGCTCCGTGCAATGTCTCAGAAAGAGAAGGAAAATTTTAAGGAGTACGCGCAAAGATGGCGCGAGATTGCTGCACAGATCAGTCCTCTGCTTGAAGAAAAAGAGATGGCAAAAATCTTCCTGAAGACTTTGGGTCCATTCTATTATGAAAAGATGGTCGCGGGTGCGCCTAGTGATTTTACGGAAATGGTAAATATGGGAATGAGAGTAGAGGAAGTTGTCCTTGAAGGACGTCTGACAAAAGAAGGTAGTTCTAGGAATACAAAGAAGCATGGCGCTGGTTTTTCTAAGAAAAAGGATGGGGAAACTAATGCTGTCTATCAAGAGAGGTCTAGAAAACACAAGGGAAGAAGTGGTAATGGTATTCGTCGTCAACAACATATAGCTTATGTCACGCCCGTCATCAATGCTGCTCTTGTCGCCCAGACAACTCCGAATTATCAACTGCAGTACCAACATAGAACACATCAGAATAATCAATAGAATCGTCCTTAGAGGAAGAATCAGTTTGATCTTATTCCAATGTCCTACGCTGAGTTATATTCTGGTCTGTTACAGAAGAAGCTTGTACAACCCAGAGACCCGCTGTCATACCCCAATTTTATCCAGGCATAATAAAATTTTTCAATTAATTGACTTTATTTTAATTTTGCATCATCGATACAACATATTAGGCATTTCATATCTCATATTGCCTAAAATATCAGTCAGAATAATTTCTCGGATTTATGAACAGACCGGTCAAAATGAATTTCAGCTTTGCATAAAATCAGTGAACTAAAAATTCAAAATCGAGCTTGCAGACCTCAATTATATTAATCTACAGTTCATGTAGTTTAACCCGGTGTGTTTGTTTCAATTTTTCGACCATTTTTCGTCGCATTTTGATCAGTCTGAGCCTTTTAACGGGTCAAAATTTATTTTAAAATCTGACCAAACGCTGTATTTTTCTGAGTCGCTTAGTTTGCACTGATCATTTTGGTGTACTCGATTTATTTTTTTGAGCACTTGGGCGCCCGACTTTTACTTATTTGGGGTTCGTTTATTTTTACATTTTTGTATAAATGTTTAGAATAAATAAATAGGATAATTAGTATTTTATTTTAATTTTATTAAATATTTATTTTTATTTTAGATTTAACTAATATTAATTATATGGGCTTTAAAATGAATATTAAGGACATTATTGGCAATTTAAAGTTAACCCTAATTTGGTCCCTGTATATACACATATTAACATTGCTGAAAGGGGGAGAATAAATCATAAGCGGTTGTTCATTGAACCCTATTTTTGCCGAAGAGTAAGCACTGTCATTTTTTTTCCGGTCCTCTCTCACTCGTAGGAATGACGTACCGTCATACATATATAACATTAGGCCCTCATTTTATGATATATGTATTATTTCATATTTACTGGCATACAAAGAATTTAGTACCATCATGCATATATGTTGTTCCATGTTTACTAACTTCGAACCGCCATGCGTTTTTCGTTTTCATGAAACATACTGGTTTTGTTTCATGTTAATATATATATATATTATAATGTTAAGTAATATTTTCTTTTAACGTTTTCATTCTTTTGCATGTTAATATATATATATATATAATTTTTTTTAGATTGTTTGGATCGAATCATGTCAATACGCTGTTTGCATAGTGGTATGCATGATGCGTGACATTTGTGTTGGTTCGATCCGGTAGCGATGATCGTATTTTTGCGTTAGCCATAATGTTGATTTTTTTAGCACGTTCAATTTACTTTTTCTATGCATTTTTTTATTTTATAAATTTAGATCCGCACGATTTGGATTCAGATTGCGATGATCACGTTAAGTGTAGCATGCTGATGGTTGGTTTTTGTTGGTTTATGTGCGGTTCTATGATTGGTTATTGTTGTATTTAGATTTTACACGCGTCAGATGGTTTAGCATGGTGGCGATCCACTTTTTGCACTTACCAATTCACGTTTCGATTTGTAGTTTGTGATTTTCTTTAATTTTATTATCTTGTTGTTCTTGATTTGACTTGCGATGTCTGCTTACGCGGTAGCATTTTGTTTTAAGTTTGATTAGATCCGATTAAATTTCTCTTTGTATCTTTTCATGCCTTTGTGATCCAATTCTCACCTTTCGCGTTGTCATTTGTATTAATCATTTCTTACCATCAATTCCCAATCATATGAAACCATTTTTAAAAATATCAAACTAATTCTTGATTTAATCAAGCCTTTTTTAAACCCTGTAAGTCGATTGTTTCTACAATCTCCATCAACCAAACCCAAAACATTCTTGATTCATATATCAAGTCATACCCCAACTTGTAAGTCGACTGCTTTTTAGCATCACCATCAACCTCATACTAATACTTTCTCTATTACTTTGGTTGCGGTTTTGTTTACTAGGAACACCCTTAAGGACTGGGATTCGACCTAACTTTTTCTCAAAACCCTTGATCCAACGTCAAGTGGCTACTTCTCTCGTAAGTCAGTTGCCTTTTGCAATCGCCATCACGCAATTTTCAAACCTCGATCTTTTATGGGGTTTTTTTCTCTTAAAACTAAAATCTCTTTTCTCAAAAAAATCAAAAAAATACTTTAATTCATCTCTAACTATTTTTTCAAACTCTAAAAAACACCTCACACATCTCAAACCTTTTTGCCTTCGGGATTTTCCGTTAAACTTTTCGAAAAAGATGCGCTTCATAGCATCGTCCCTAAAAACTACACAACTAACTCCCTTATCCCCGCTGTGCGATCGAGACTAACTTACTTCCCTTTTATCCTAGCCTTAGGATTAGAGTCGCCGTACTCTATATAAGTTCCTGCCATATACACTTACTCATCTTTCCCTTTTAACCTAGCCTTAGATTTAGAGTCGCCGCACTCTACTTAAGTGTCTTGCCATGGGCGCTTACCTTTTCCCTTTGGAACCTTGACCATAGTCAAGAATTCCTTACCCTCGTTGAGTGGAACTACGAATGCTCTGATTCCATTCCCGTTGGGATACGTAGGCATAAGATGCGATATCTTGGCGAGCATAGTTAGATATTAACCCCTAGGTCTTTACCTTAACACAATACCTTTAGCAAGCAAACAATAATATAACACAAATAAAACAAGAGGTTCTTGTAGAGTACTACAAATACTTAGGATGCTAGCACCTTTCCTAGGTATAACCAACCCCCGAACCTTAGATTTCTTAGCTGTGTTTTTTACGTAGTGCACTTAGGGTTTTCGACCTTTACCCTTTCCTTTGGATAAATCAAAGTTCGGCGGTGAATTAAGATTTGTGATCCTAGTTAATTCAATAGCTCGGTATCAAATTCTCACCGCGACAGAAATGGCGACTTCACTGGGGAGTGAAACATTCCCCTAAGAGGGTTAAGCCTACCTTGTTTGTATTGGTGTTATTTTACATGTTTGCTTGCTTTATATCTGTACATATTTATATCTGCATATATATCTGTTTGTGCTTGGGTCTCCTGTATGCTGGGTGGTTACTTTGAGTGGTGAGGATAAGTCCTATACCCGTACTTGGGAGTACACTTATGATAGGATGATGGTATATTCAAAGAGACTTTGAGGGAGTTGATTCCCGAAAAAGTTGACTTGAGAAACCATCACTCAGTGGAGGCCCTCTTGGGAGTAGTTGTGTTAAACGAGTTATTCGTGAAAACATTGCTACTTTCGACCTAGGAGCCCATGACACTGATGACCTTTAGTCACCCTTTCACCCCACTTTGGCCTTGTTAGGACGTAGTGCGATGACTATGAGGGAGTAGTCCCAAAATAGTTGATATGCGATAATACACTCAGACGAGACTCTCTTGAGAATATTATTGACTACCGAGTTATTTGGAAAATCGATAATATCCGAAAGATGGGTTGTTGACTCTGGGAACTCTTTAGAACCCTATCCTACAGATACAAGAACCCTAGTACATACCTTGTGGTTGGTTATTTATCCAGACTCAATGCTGCGATCTTGAACCTTTGATCCTGCTATGTGTGATTTGCCTCGTGTCTTGCATCGCATTGCATATTGTAAGTTCTTGTAATTGGCTGTAATTTTGTTAAAACAATGTGTTGTCATGGTTGATGTTACAACATGAGCTTCTAACAGTATAGGTATGTTTTAACTAACATTCTGGTTTGTTGTTGAAGAATTAAAGTGCTGAAGAGTGATGTCACATGCGATGTCGTAACATCACTATACCAGAACATCAGACTTTAATGTGTGTAGGGCTGCACGTGGTTCTGGTGTGTTTGAGATTTTCTGCTAAAGAGATTCAGAGAATACAGGCGAAAATCAAGGGAGATATATATTCTGTTACAATCTGTTATGAAGATCAGATTGTTACGAATCTAAAGCATAAAGATATGGAGAAGATTCTGATCTAATAAATGAAGATTTATTTGAAGATATGATCAGATTTGTTACAGCTGATATGATATGATTGAAGGCCCAAATTCAGCTGGGATGATATTATAAATAGAGTGCTTGTAACCTAGAATGAGCACGGGTCCAAGATGTAGATCATTAGGGCTTTGTCTAGTGAACCACTCGGGGTGTGAGATGGTCACTATGGTTAACTCAGAAACCTGTAGGTAATGAGTTTTGTATTGTTCTTGGAGGAAGCTTTGAAGCAACTCCAAAGGGCTGTCATGGAAGTGTGTCTTCCAAGGTATATGTAATAGAAAAGTTTAAGGAGTCAAGCTGTTGATGCAGTGACGGTGTAGTTGACTGCTAGACATCATCGAGATGATTGGAAGTGAGATGAAGTCTCTTACCTAGGGAGGACTTAGGTAGAAGGGTCATTGGGTAGTGATTGAATTAGGTAGATTGTCAACTGGTATGTTGAGTCTGTAATTTGATACTACTAATAGTGGACTTCCTTCCTGGCTTGGTATGCCCCCAGATGTAGGTTGGTTGAACCGAACTGGGTGAACAATTGATTGTGTTCATTTACTGCTTTTATTAATACCTTGTTCAGTAGAATGCGATGTTGTGACATTGCACAAAGACATCACACATCTGTACCAGAATTTCACATATCATTTGCATCTTTGCATGATTCATTGCATACATCTGTTTGTCCAACAACTCATCTCCAATTGTCTCTATCTTCAGTGTCACCTGTGAGTCGTCAAGTTGATTCCTCGATACAAATACCGGACTAGAGCTAACTACAGACGCAAGATGTCAGAGCAAGAAGAATACAACGCAGAGATCCGAATGGAGATTGATGATCTTAAGTCAAGTATGACAAAGCTCACTGAAATACTTCAGGTCTTGATTGCTAAATGAGAGCAACCCTAAAGGACTGTTATCCAGGAGGTTTCAAATGCTGATCCTCAGCTTGTTCAGGTGCCACCCTCAACTTGGACAGAGTTTAGTTTACCCCACAACTTTTCTCCACCTCTTGCATCTGCTCCTATGATTGGTCAAAACGTCAGACCAGTGTTTCAAGCTCCTGGTTTTGCCGAGCCTCGACCTATAGTTCAGACTACTTGAGCTCCTTTTGAGAATCCTTTCTATGAGTACAATGTTGTCAGTGCTCAGGGTGAAGACCATGAAGACTTTGTTGAACCTGAGGTTGTCCGTGAACAGTTTCAGACCATAGACAAGAGACTTAAAGCCGTTGAGGGTACTGACTTCTTTAGTGTGGACGCAGACAACATGTGCCTGGTTTCTGACCTTGTTATGCCTGCTAAATTCAGAACTCCAGAGTTTGTGAAATATAAGGGTCACTCTTGTCCAAGGGCTCATTTGGTCATGTACTTTCAGAAGATGGTTGCTTATACCAACAATCAGAAGTTTCTTATCCATTGTTTTCAAGACAACTTGAGTGGAGCTTCACTCAAATGGTATATATGTCTTGAGCAAAACTCCATCCACTGCTTCCAAGATCTTGCAAATGCCTTTATGGAGCAATATAAGTACAACCTCGACAAGGCTCCTGACCGCCGTCAACTTCAAAATATGTCTCAGAATGAGAAAGAGCCTTTCAAGGAATATGCTCAGCGTTTGAGAGAGCTAGCTTCCCAAGTTGAACCTCATTTGGCCGAGAAGGAATTGACTGGAATTTTTATGGACACCTTGTATCCATTCTACTAGGAGAAGATGATTGGCAGTGTTCTCCAATTTCACTGATTTGGTAACCATTGGTCAAAGACTCGAGGAAGGACTCAAGAACGGTAAAGTGTCCAAGGCTGCTGAATCTTCTAATGGTGTGAAGAAATCCTATGGGAACTTCCAAAAGAAGAGAGAAGACCATACCAATGCTGTCATGACTGAAGTGAGAAAGCCTCGTCCCCAACCTCAATATGCTGATCACCCTGTTGTTGCTGCCGTTACTCATGTGGTTACTGCTCCGTGACTAGCTCAAGCTCCTCAACGTCCAGCTGTTGGACAGAATCAGTAGCGTAATAGAAATGAATTTGATCCTATTCCCATGACGTACACTGAACTTTATCCCGGGCTAGTTCAGAAAGGTTTGATTACCACAAAGACTCTACCTCCTCCTCCAGATCCTCTTTCAGCTGGATTCAGATCTGATCTCCACTGTGCATTCCATGAAGGTGCCGCAGGCCACGACTTGGAAAATTGCTATGCCCTGAAGGCCAGAGTGCGTGATTTGATTAGGGTCGGAATCCTTAGCTTCCATGACACCAATCAGAATTTCAAGAACAATCCTCTGCCAGGGCATGATAAGTGAGGCTTCAATCGATTTCAGCAGACTATCTTTCTAAAAACTACTATTTCAGACAGGATAACTCATCTTTGTTTCTGATTAGTCACTAGGCCAAGTTTCTTGTTGTTCGAAATTTCCTTCTTTGTATTAGCTATTTGCATTCAAATTATGTTTGTACTTTCGTGGTTAATGAAATGAGAATTGCAACTTTTTGATTCAATTCATTTGTGTTTGCTATTTACATTTTTATGCTTTTCTTTTCAAAAAAAATTCCACTTTCTTTTGATTGCGCAAAGATTGGAGGGAGGATGATGAAAACAAAATACTCATAATTTCTGTTGGTATGCTTTCAAATCAAAACTTCGTTGACGATGTAAGGCATTGTTTCATCCCCCCAAACACTGGAGACATAAGGAAGACAATCCCTTGTCAACCCATTCGAGCCTAGAAGTTGGAGTTTCTTTCTCTACGAAAAACCACAATCTTAACCTTGGGATGGGTGGTTCTCAGTTAGCTTGGTTGTGTATTCATGCAAGACACCTTTCATATAAAGGTTGCATCCACAAGTTTTTCTTCACACACAGCAAGCAAGTGTCGAAGATGTCCTTCAAGTCAAAAGCCGATGACGGTTCACCGTAATCATTAAGCCAGGTAATCACCCTCTTTCTTTCTCAAAAAAAAAAAAATAAAACACAAAAAGAAGCTTGCTAAGTCAAAACCTATGAAGGAGACTTAGGCAAAACTGGGGCATCTCGGTGGCTGTGAGCTTTAAAAGAAACAGTTCAAACAAAAGTTAGGGATAATAAAAGAGGAAATCTTCAAATCCTTACCATGAAAGCCTTCAAGAAAAGCAACAACTCAATGTTGTAAGAAAGCAGTGACTGCCATCTCAAGAGTCCCTCGACTTCTGAACCATCATCAATGCAATTTCTAACCTCTTAGGAACCTGAGTGCATAGTCTGAGTTAACTGAGCGTAGGACTGAAGGTCATCACAAAGATTGGGTGGGTACACATAAATTTTGAGCCTTTATCCTTTGTTTTATAAACCGTGAACCAGGCCACGTTACAACCCTTAAAAGACCTAAGTGAAGCAAGGTTATTTTGAAAGTAGACTATAGCAAGGTTGCGTAAACTGACTCCAAAAGATCTTAGAAGATAATTTGTTTTGGCATCATACATTTTTCTTTACTTCTCACTTTGATGTCTTGAACCACCGTGTTCTGACCAATGACTCATATACTTTGCATCTTTCAAAAAATGATTTTGATTTCAAAAGTTGCATGAACTTTGCATTTACTATGATTATATGAACACTTTTGTTTGCAAACTGGCTTTCCTCTCAAGGAATTTTCAAACAGTTAGGAAACTTGGTCGGTGATCCTATCAGGGGCAAGTTCATTCCAAATTCGATTGAAGAATCAGTTCAAGAATGGTTACAGTACAAGCCCTTCTAATAATTGGTTTATCCATAGGATTTTTCAAAACTCAGACTGGGGCAAGCTTTCCAAGCGCACAGTGAAGCAGACATTTCCAGCATCAATTTAGCTAAATCAATGATCAGTTCATCTACAACAATTAGTTAATTTGGGGAAATTTACTTGAAGAATCCCCATGCAGCTTCCCATCCTTCCTACAAGGATCAGCAAATTGAAACAGTTTACCAGTGTGGCAGAGATTGTGTTCAGGAACATCTCTAGTCCCCAAGCAGAATTGCAGTGACATCCGTGTTGAGGAATCAGTCTTCCAGTCTTGTCGTCTCCACAAAAGAGTTGAGCCACATCGTCGACGTATACATTACATCTGCATTTACATTTGATCATATATCATGGCATAACTCATATACATATGCATAACAAGAGCGTCATCCTCATTTGCACTCATTTGCATTCTCCATAGGTCGTGTTGTTATCCACGTCTTACCTTGTGGTCAATTTCCAACTCACTTGGCACCTCTCCAACAGATATTGTCGTACCTATCTGATGCTCTTTCGGATATGTATTTTTGTTTTGATGTTCTTCCAGAACTCCTTTGTGTTTATCTGACATTCTTCTAGATACGAATTTGCGTCTGATGTTTTTCCAGACGTGTCCTTTGTTTTGATGTTCTTCCAGAACCCCTTTGTGTATATCTGATGCTCTTCCGGATACGACTTTGTTTCTGATGTTTTTCCAGAAACTCCTTTGTACCTATCTGATGCTCTTCCAGATATGTATTTTTGTTCTTATATTCTTCCAGAACTCCCTTGTGTCTATCTGATGTTCTCCCAGATACGACTTTGCATCTGATGTTTTTCCAGATGTATATTTATTCTGATGTTCTTCCATAATCTCCTTTATGTCGATCTGACGTTCTTCCAGATACGACCTTGTTTATCTGATGTTCTTCCAGATATGATGTTGCTTATCTGACGTTCTTCCATATATGTCTTCAAATCTTTTCCCGTACATTTAATGTTTTTCTAAATGTTTCGGATGTATCTTCAGAATTGTTGTCTTCATCTAATGCTATTCTAGATGTCTTCAACTTATTTCGGACTGTGGCTAATAGTTGTTGATGGTTTTCAAGTCTGTTTCCATTCTCCATCCAATGCTTTTCTGGATGTGTCAAGAGTTTATCCGATGTTCTTCTGAATATCTCTGATGCCTTCCGGAGTTCATTCAATGCTTTTATAGATGTCTTCGATGTTTTCATGTGTTCCAGAGTTCATTCAATTCTTTTCTGGATGTCTCTGACATTTGTTTCAATGTCCCTAATGTATTTCCCTAAGTTTTCCTCACCTCATTCAATGATCTTCTGAATGTTGTGACTCTTTTCCATCCAGTTCGTTCCATGGATGATGACTGTTGATTCCCCAGTGGAACTTATTTAATGCTATTCTGAATAGATCTAGTGGATGCCTGTTTATATTCCAAAGTTCATTCAATGCTCTCCTGAATGTCTTTGATGGTTGTTGTTGTACTTTTCCAGAGTTTTGTTCAATGCATTTCTGACAAAACCTCTGATGACTGTAACCCTTTTTCCAGTGATACTTTTCCCCATGGAGTCTTGATTTGTTTGCTAAGTTGTTCCCCGTTGGGTCTTTCATTCTTTATCCGTGCTTTCAGCAACATTTCCATATTCAAATATCCCCAGTGACATTATTCCCCACAGGATCCTTGTCCTGCATACCATTTCATATCATTTTCTCAACGGACAAAATTTGGGTATTTCGTATTTAATTATCTTCCACCACGAATGTATGAAGATCATTGTCATTCATACCTTCTAGTTCAAGTTAATTAAATAGGGACATCTGTCATACCCCAATTTTGTCCAGGCATTTATAAATTTTTTCAATTAACTGACTTTATTTTAATTTTGCATCATTGATATAGCATATCATGCATTTCATCTCGCATATTGCCTAAAATATCAGTCGGAATAATTTCTCGGATTTACAGACAGACCAGTCAAAATGAATTTCAGCGGTGCATAAAATTAGTAAACTAAAAATTCAAAATCGAGCTCGCAGACCTCAATTATATTAATCTACGATTCATGTATTTCAATCATTTTTCGTCGCATTTTGATCAGTCTGAGCCTTTTAATTAGTCAAAATTTATTTTAAAATCTGACCAAACGCTGTAATTTTCTAAGTCGCTTATTTTGCGTTGATCATTTAGGTGTACTCGATTTATTTTTTTGAGCACTTGGGCACCCGACTTTTATTTATTTGGGGTCCGTTTATTTTTATATTTTTATATAAATGTTTAGAATAAATAAATAGGATCATTAGTATTTTACTTTAATTTTATTAAATATTTATTTTTATTTTAGATTTAACTAATATTAATTATTTGAGCTTTAAAATGGATATTAGGGACGTTATTGGCAATTAAAAATTAACCCTAATTTGGTCCCTATATATACACATATTAGCATTGCTGAAAGGGGGAGGATAAATCATAAGCGGTTGTTCATTGAACCCTATTTTTGCCGAACAGTAAGCACTGTCATTTTTTTTTCCGGTCCTCTCTCATTCGTAGGAATGACGTACCGTCATACATATATATAAATAACATTAGGCCCTCATTTTATGATATATATATATATATATATATATTGTTTCATATTTACTGGCATACAGAGAATTTGGTACCATCATGCATATATGTTGTTCCATGCTTGCTAATTTCGAACCGCCATGCGTATTTCGTTTTCATGAAACATACTGGTTCTGTTTCATGTTAATATATATATATATATATATATATATATATATATATATATATTAATATTATAATGTTAGTTTTATGTTAATATACATATTATAATATGTTCCCTCAGCATAATACTAACGTGTTGTTTATATATATATTAACATGCTGAGAGAACATATTATAATATATATATATATATATATATATTAACATTAAACTAACATTATAATATATATATATATATATATATATATATAATTTTTTAGATTGTTTGGATCGAATCATGTCGATATGCTGTTTGCATAGTGGTATGCATGATGCGTGACATTTGTGTTGGTTCGATCTGGTTGCGATGATCGCATTTTTGCATTAGCAATATTGTTGATTTTTTTAGCACGTTAAATTTACTTTTTCTATGCATTTTTTTATTTTATAAATTTAGACCTGCACGATTTGGATCCAGATTGCGCTGATCACGTTAAGTGTTGCATGCTGATGGTTGGTTTTGTTGGTTTATGTGCGGTTCTATGATTGGTTATTGTTGTATTTCGATTTTACACGCGACAGATGGTTTAGCATGGTGGCGATCCACTTTTTGCGCTTACCGATTCGCGTTTTGATTTGTAGTTTGTGATTTTCTTTAATTTGTTTTTATCTTTTTGTTCTTGATTTGACTTGCGATGACCGCTTATGTGGTAGCAGTTTGTTTTAAGTTTGATTATATCCGATTAAATTTCTCTTTGTATCTTTTCATTCCTTTGCAATCCAATTCGCACCTTTCGCGTTGTCATTTGTATTAATCATTTCTTACTATCAATTCATAATCATATCAAACCATTTTTAAAAATATCAAACTAATTCTTGACTTAATCAAGTCTTTTTTAAACCCTGTAAGCCGATTGTTTCTAAGATCGCCATCAACCAAACTCAAAACATTCTTGATTCATAAATCAATCCATACCCCAACTTGTAAGTCGACTGCTTTTTAGCATCGCCATCAACCTCTTGCCAATACTTTCTTTCTTACTTTGGTTGCGGCTTCGTTTACTAGGAGCACCCTTAGGGACTAGGATTCGACCTAACTTTTTCTCAAAACTCTTGATCCAACATCAAGTGGCTACTTCTCTCGTAAGTCGGTTGCCTTTTGCAATCGCCATCACGCAATTTTCAAACCTCGATCTTTTATCGGGTATTTTTCTCTTAAAACTAACATCTCATTTCTAAAAAAAATCAAAAAAATACTTTAACTCATCTCTAACTATTTTTTCAAACTCTAAAAAACACCTCATACATCTCAAACCTTTTTTCCTTCGGGGTTTTCCGTTTAAACTTTTCGAAAAAGACGCGCTTCATAGCATCTTCCCTAAAAAATGCACATCTAACTCCCTTATCCCCCGCCGCCGTGCGATCGAGACTTACTTACTTCCCTTTTATCATAGCCTTAGGATTAGAGTCGCCGTACTCTATGTAAGTTCCTGCCATGGACACTTACTCATCTTTCCCTTTAAACCTAGCCTTAGGTTTAGAGTCGCCGCACTCTACGTAAGTGTCTTGCCATGGAAGCTTACCTTTTCCCTTTTTAACCCCTAGGTCTTTACCTTAACACAATACCCTGATTAAGCCAACAATAATATAACACAAATAAAACAAGAGGTTCCTGTAGAGTACTATAGATACTTAGGATGCTAGCACCTTCCCTAGGTATAACTAACCCCCGAACCTTAGATCTCTTAGCTGTGTTTTTACATAGCGCACTTAGGGTTTTCGACCTTTACCCTTTCCTTTGGATAAATCAAAATTCGGCGGTGAATTAAGATTTGTGAGCCTAGTTAATTCAATAACTCGGTATCCAATTCTCACCGCGACACACGCCAGCTATTCCTACAAAGATTCCATGGTGGTATAGAGTCGATCAAACATGTGCTTTTCATCAAGGTGCCCCTGGGCATGATATCAAAAACTGTTTTTCTCTGAAAGCTGAAGTTCAAACACTTATTCAAAGTGGTATTTTGTCATTTGAAGACACCAATCCTAATGTGCAATCAAATCTGTTTCCTAAGCGTGGTAACGCTTCTGTTAATATGGTGTATGGGTGTCCTGGCACATACCGTATTTTTGATATTCGCTAGATCCGAATGTCACTTGTTGAGATGCATACTACTCTGAGCGAATACCACGATATTGAACATGATTATGCCGCTTGCTGTATTTGTTCTGTGAACCCCCGTAGGTGTGTGATTGTGAAAAGGGATTTACAAGAGATGATTGATCAGAATCTGATTCATAGAAATGAAGTTGAGAATGAGGTGAATGTCATAGTTCCACACTTCAATAACCCAGAGCGGGTTGTAATTTCTTACAATAGTCAAAAATCTGTTGTTACACCTTTGGACATTCGTTTTCCTGGCCCGGTACCATATGAATAAGATAAAGCTGTTCCTTTCAGATATAATGCTACCATGTTAGAGGACGGAAACGAAGTTCCCATTCATTATCTTCCCTCAATGGTGACTATTGCGGATGTGGGTCGTGTAACCAGAAGTTGTAGAGGATTTGCTGATGTACCCTCAAAGACGGGTGAAGATGTTGTGGGTAAGCAGGCTCAGTTGAAAACTTCTATTGAGACTGGACAATCGAGCAATGATGAAATGTTGAAATTGATAAAAAGAGTGAATACAATGTGGTGGATCAACTTTTGCACATGCCATCAAAAAATTTTGTTCTGTCTTTGCTAATGAGCTCCGAGGCTCATCGAGAATCTCTTCAGAAAGTATTGGAACAGGCTTATGTGGATCATGATGTGACTGTTAATCAGTTTGATAACATTGTTTCCAACATCACCGCATGTAATAATATGAGCTTTTGTGATGAAGAATTGGCTGAACATGGAAGAAATCATATTTTAGCCCTCCATATTTCTGCGGATTTCCAGGAAAATGCTATGTCCAATGTGTTGGTTGATACCGGTTCATCTCTCAATGTAATGCCAAAATCCACTTTGTCTAGACTGTCCTATCAGGGTACTCCTATGAGGTTCAACGGAGTTGTTGTGAAAGCATTTGATGGCTCGAGGAAAACCATGATCAGAGAAGTGAATCTCACTATTAAGATAGGTCTGTGTGTATTCCAGATTACTTTTCAAGTGATGGACATTCATTTGGCTTATAATTCTCTTCTCGGACGCCCTTGGATTCATGAGGCTGGGGCAGTTACTTTGACACTTCACCAGAAGTTGAAATTTGTCCATAATGGCAAACTTGTTGTTGGTGGTGGAGAGTAGGCTATGCTAGTGAGAAGTTTTTCATTTTTCTCATATATTGATGCCGACGAAGATGTTAGAACTCTGTTCCAGACTCTTTCTGTCGTTGATAATACTGTTAAGAAGAATGTAGTGCCCATGTCTTCTTTGAAAGGTGCTCAACACGTGTTGAAGAGTGGCCAAGCTGATGGTTGGGGCCGAATCATTGAAGTTGCTGAGAAAAAGGACAAAACTGGTTTAGGTTTCTCACCTGGTTTAACCCACAAAGAGCCAAAAGGCATTCGTGAAGTTTTCTGTAGTGCTGGGTTCATCCATGCCAATGATCATTTTACTGCTGCAATTATTAAAGATGATTGAGAAGTTGAGATTGATTCTCAGGAATGGGAACCATACCTTGATGATCCTGGATACTTTTCTGAGACAGAAGATGCATATGTACCTTTTCATACCCCTCGGTCGAGGCCTAAAAAACCTGAATATGAAGTCATTACCATTATTGAAGATGATCAAGAGGAAGAAATGCCCAACTTTGTGACGCGTGTTTTGACATGCCAGAATTGGATAACTATTGACATTCTTACTCCTATTCACGTTTCAAAGTAATTTGTTTTTGTTTCTTTCAAAAATCCTTTCACTCTGCCCAAGGTGAAAGTGAATTTGTTAGGGCTTTGTTTCAACTATTATCATCATCAATAAAATATTATTTTGTTTATCCATATTACATTTTCCCTTTTTGCTTTATTTCCAAAAAATGGTAATATAAAAAACCGAAAAATAATAATTTGATGATCACTTTTATCTGCACAATACTTGCACTTTTGTTCATATTCTAAAATCAAACATAAAATTATTGTGCAAGATTGATTGTTAAACCCATTGAAAACAATGTCCCTATGCTCTATCCCAACTTTGAATTCCATGTGTTTGAAGCGGAAGAAGAGGATGTTGAAGAGATTCCAGATGAAATTTCTCGATTGCTTGAGCACGAGGAAAAGACCATTCAGCCTCATGAAGAGCCGGTAGAATTGATTAATTTGGGTTCAGAGAAAGATAGAAAAGAAGTCGAGATTGGGGCATTGCTTCAGTCAGATGTTAAGAAGAAGATAATAGAGCTTCTCAGAGAATATGTTGATGTATTTGCTTGGTCCTGTCACGACATGCTGGGTCTTAATAATAGTATTGTGGAGCATAGATTGCCGCTGAAGTCTGAATGTCCACCTGTAAAGCAAAACTTGAGAAAAACTCATCCTGACATGGCTGTTAAGATTAAAGAGGAGGTTCAGAAGCAGATTGATGTTTGTTTTCTTGTGACTGCTGAGTATCCTCAATGGGTGGCCAATATTGTTCCTGTTCCAAAGAAAGATGGAAAAGTCCGAATGTGCGTTGATTATAAAGATTTGAATAAAGCGAGCCCCAAAGATGATTTTCCACTAACACACATTGATATGCTAGTAGATAATACTGCTAAGTTCAATATCGTTTCCTTTATGGATGGATTTTTCGGTTATAATCAGATAAAGATGGCACCCGATGATATGGAAAATACAACATTCATAATCCCCTGGGGAACATTCTGTTACAGAGTGATGCCCTTCGGTTTGAAAAATGCTAGTGCAACGTACCAGATATCTATGACTACTCTGTTTTATGATATGATACATACGGAAATAGAGGTCTATGTGGACGGTATGATTTGTATAAGTCGAAGACTAAAGAAGATCATATTGAGTATTTGTTGAAGCTGTTTCAACGTCTCAGAAAGTTTAAGCTCCATTTGAATCCAAATAAATGCACTTTTGGTGTCTGTTCTGGAAAGTTGTTGGGCTTTATTGTCAGTCAGAAAGGCATTGAAGTTGATCCTGGTAAAGTCAAAGCTATTCAGGAAATGCATGTGCCTAAAATAGAAAAACAAGTAAGAGGATTCTTGGGACGTTTGAATTATATCTCCCGATTTATATCCAATATGACTGCCACTTGTGCACCGATCTTCAAGCTTCTCTGAAAAGATCAGGGTTTTGTATGGACAGAGGATTGTCAAAAAGATTTTGATAGTATAAAAAATTATCTTCTTGAACCTCCTATTTTGTCTCCTCCCATGGAAGGAAGACCATTGATTATGTATTTGACCGTGTTGGAAGAATCTATGGGCTGTGTTCTGGGTCAACAAGATGAATATGGTCGAAAATAATTTGCCATTTATTACCTGAGCAAGAAGTTCACTAATTGCGAGTCTCAGTACTCCATGCTTGAAAAAACATGTTGTGCTTTAGCTTGGGCTGCCAAGCGCCTCCACTAGTATATGTTGAATCACACTACTTGGTTGATATCCAAAATGGATCCAATCAAGTATATTTTTGAAAATCCTGCTTTAACTGGGAGGATTGCTCGTTGGAAAATGTTGTTGTCAGAGTATGATATTGAGTACCAAACTCAAAAAGCGATAAAAGGAAGTGTTTTGGCTGACCATTTGGCACACCAGCCAATTGATGATTATCAACCTATCTACTTTGACTTTCCTGATGAGGATGTGATGTACCTAAAAGCTAAAGGATGTGAAGAACCATTAGCTGAAGAAGGACCTGAGCCTGGATCCCATTGGGGTTTAATTTTTGAGGGAGCCGTTAACTCTTATGGCAATGGTATTTGGGAAATTATTATGACTCCCCAGGGTTCTCATATTCCTTTCAATGCAAGGTAGATGTTCACTTGCACGAATAATACGGCAGGGTATGAAGCGTGTATCATGGGCTTGGAAGAAGCTGTTGATTTAAGAATCAAGATTCTTGATGTATACGTAGATTCAACCCTAGTGATTAATCAGATTAAAGGGGAGTGGGAGACACGTCAACCTGATTTGATTCCTTATCGTGATTATGCAAGAAGGTTGTCAACTTTCTTCAATAAGGTTAAGTTTCACTATATACCCGGAGAAGAGAATCGAATGGCAGATGCTCTGGCAACTTTATCCTCCATGATTGTGGTAAATCGATGGAATGATGTGCCAAAAATCGATGTTATACATCTTGATAGACCAACTCACGTGTTTGCAGTTGAATCCTTAGCTTCCATGACACCAATCAGAATTTCAAGAACAATCCTCTGCCAGGGCATGACAAGTGAGGCTTCAGTCGACTTCAGCAGACTATCTTTCTAAAAACCACTGTTTCAGACAGGATAACTCATCTTTGTTTCTGATTAGTCACTAGGCCATGTTTCTTGTTGTTCGAACTTTCCTTCTTTGTATTAGCTATTTGCATTCAAATTATGTTTGTACTTTCGTGGTTAATGAAATGAGAATTGCAACTTTTTGATTTAATTCATTTGTGTTTGCTATTTACATTTTTATGCTTTTCTTTTCAAAAAAAAATTTCCACTTTCTTTTGATTGCGTAAAGATTGGAGGGAGGATGATGAAAACAAAATACTCATAATTTCTGTTGGTATGCTTTCAAATCAAAACTTTGTTGACGATGTAAGGCATTGTTTCACCCCCCCCCCAAACACTGGAGACATAAGGAAGACAATCCCTTGTCAACCCATTCGAGCCTAGAAGTTGGAGTTTCTTTCTCTACGAAAAACCACAATCTTAACCTTGGGATGGGTAGTTCTCAGTTAACTTGGTTGTGTATTCATGCAAGACACCTTTCATATAAAGGTTGCATCCACAAGTTTTTCTTCACACACAGCAAGCAAGTGTCGAAGATGTCCTTCAAGTCAAAAGCCGATGATGGTTCACCGTAATCATTAAGCCAGGTAATCACCCTCTTTCTTTCTCAAAAAAAAAAATAAAACACAAAAAAAAGCCTATGAAGGAGACTTAGGCAAAACTGGGGCATCTCGGTGGCTGTGAGCTTCAAAAGAAACAGTTCAGGCAAAAGTTAGAGATAATAAAAGAGGAAATCTTCAAATCCTTACCATGAAAGCCTTCAATAAAAGCAACAACTCAATGTTGTAAGAAAGCAATGACTGCCATCTCAAGAGTCCCTCGACTTCTGAACCATCATCAATGCAATTTCCAACCTCTTGGGAACCTGAGTGCATAGTCTGAGTTAACTGAGCGTAGGACCGAAGGTCATCACAAAGATTGGGTGGGTACAACCTCTTGGGCCTCAGTCACTTGTATAAGTCCCTGTACAATTTCAAACAACAGTGCAATCACTGATAAATCCTTGGGCCTCTCCTTGAGTTGTAAGCCCAACAACCTTTTCAAAGCACTTTCTCCTTTGATTTTGAATATAATATTGTTATCAAAGCTTTCTTTGTTGAACAAACTAACAAAACAACATGGAAGCTCTAAAACCGAGTAAGTGCTTACCCGCTTTCTTTATCCGCTTTCATATATATAACTGTATTGTGGGGCTGCTCACTGTAAGTCTTCTTTCACAAACTTTTATATACTTGTCAAATATCCACTGTGTAATACTAGTATAGTTATTTAGAGTTTTCCCCGGCAACTACGTCTAGAACTAGGTAAAGCCCTGTTGGTCACTCTTAAATACAAACAAAACTAGATCCCCATAGGATTACCAGACACAGTCTTCCCTCCTCTTGGGGTTAAACAATATGGAGACGTGAAAGGCAGCATTCTCGGTGAACCCTTTCTCAGACTGTCACTCTTAGAAATCGTCAAAGAGACTCTACTCCCTAGGGATGATCTTTTCTCCGTGAATGGCATCTCTTGAGTTTCTTCCAAATTCTTGGACTTTCCTGGCTTGATCTATTCTCGGTGAATGGCATGTCTTGAACTTCTCGAGGTTTGGGGACCCACAAGCTTCTTAAAAGTACCCCCGCCTCCTCTTGGGTGTTGTACAAGGACCCTTCGGCTTCTTAAAAGCTCTCATGCCTTCTCTTGGGCTTAGTACAAGGAACCAGAGACCTCTACAGGTATAGGAACAAAACCTAGTCATCAATTTGCTAGAGCTGTCTTTCTGAGTCAAGTGTCAGACCTGTTAATGGGTTGACCTTCATCCCTTAACATACCAACCTTCTCTTGGGCATCATACAAAGATCATTCACTACCTGAGAATCGATTTCTCAAAACACCAGTAGACTTGGACAGTCTCAATACCCTTTGGATTTTCCATTTCCTTAAAGAACATGAAATAACCCTGATCCTCTGATCAATTCCAAAGCATAACAATACCTTTAATCATTCCCTTTATAAGAACTGATTTTCTCTTTTATCCAACATAATGGACCTGTCACTAAACTGAAACAGTCACCAGCACAATAGCCTCCTCTTGGGCTTTGTACAATGATTCTCCCCAGCAGAGCTAACCTTTTCACACTCTCTTGTTGAGTATAAAAGACTCTCTTGTTGGGTCAAACCCATTTAGCCTCCATCTCGGGCTTCGTACGAGATAAAAATCACTCTCTTGTTGAGTATACAAGACTTTCTTGTTGAGTCACTTCCCTCTCAGCCTCCATCTCGGGCTTCGTACGAGATACAAAATCACTCTCTTGTTGAGTATAAAAGACCCTCATGTGGAGTCAAAACCTTTTATCCTCCGTCTTGGGCTTCATACAAGACACATATAAAAGCACTCTCTTGTTGAGTCAGTCACTTGTTAGCACTCTATTGTTGAGTCAACCCCTTTTAGCCCCTCTCTCGGGCTTCGTACGAGACACATAAAAACACCCTCTTGTTGGGTCAATAGCCTCCTCTTAGGCTTTGTATAAAAAACCCCGGTTGAGTCAATCAACCTTTTAGCATCCAAATCTGTGCCTTGCTCACAGCATACAAACCTCAACAACTCCTTCCCCCCCATCTAATTGCTGTAAGCGGCAAGCCTCTGGATTATTTACATCCACGCCACTGTCCCTATTTTAGCATGAGAAATTCCTAAGGAAAGATGACATTGCTCTAAACTGAGTTAAAGTCTTCTCCTTCAGGTTAAAAATCCCCTATAAAGGAAATTATAGCATTGCTGGATTCATATATCCCAGTTAAAGTAATTCTCCTTTATAATCAGTCACCCAATAGTTGTGACAAACAGACCAAATATCCCCTTTTAGAGATGACAAATTCTCTCTCATCAATAAACCCTTTAGCTTCACATCTTGGGCTTCGAACAAGATACAAATAGACCCTTTAGCTTCACATCTTGGGCTTTGAACAAGATACAAACCACATTTAGCTTCACGTCTTGGGCTTTGAACAAGACACCAAAACAACCTTTTTTTCCTCCCATAGAATAGGAGGAACTACGATCGCTCTGATTTCCCTGTTTCGTTGAACGGGAATACGTAGGCATAAGATTGGAAAAATCTTAGCGAGCATACTAATCCAAAACCCAAAACCCAGTATCTCCACCAAATCAACCCAAAAGCATCAAATCTAAACACATTAACATCTTACCTCACAAATAGTCCAGACACTCTATTCTTTAACAAAATAACCTAAGAGAGACCCACAATCTTAATAGCATCTGTAAACCAACCGTCACCTGTTTAAACTCAGTATGCAAGCAGGGTTAATTGGAGACATCTATTTCCCTTCCTTAATCAGCTTAACAGGATAAAAAATGAATCAAACTGTAGTACCCCAAAGCGATAGTGCTTCGTAACCACGCAAAAATTTGCACTACAGGCACAAGATGCGACGTCTTGGCGAGCAAACTTAGTGTACATACCCTTAGGTCTTTACCTTTACCTTAAGCAGATATCCTTCAGCAAGCAAACAAACATAACACAAACTAAACAAGAGGTTCCTGTAAAGTACTACAGATATTAAAGGTGCTAATACCTTCCCTTAGTATAACCAACCCCCGAACCTTAGATCCCCCCCTTTAGGTTTTCTCGATCTTGAACCCTTCCTTTGGATAAATCAAAGTCGGTGGTGAATTCAAAGAAATGTGATCCAAGTTAATCAATAGCTTGTTATCCGATTCTCACCGCAACAGAAATGGCGACTTCACTGGGGATAACTTGAGGGTTAAACCCACCTTGTTTTATTTGTGTTTTTATATGTCTTGCTTGTATATTTGTATATATCTGTACATACTTGTATATTTGCTTGGTTTCTTCTGTTTGGCAGGATGTTCTTGAGTGGTGAGATAAGTCCTAACCCAGACTTGAGCGCACTTATTTATAGGACGATGGTATATTCAAGGAGGCTTTGAGGGAGTCGATTCCTAAAAAAGTTGACTTGAGACACCATCACTCAGTTTAGGCCCTATTGAGAGTTTAGTCATGTTGAACGAGTCCATTCGTGAAAACGTGCTACTCTCGATGTAGGTGCCATCGATACTGAGAACCGTAGTTATTTCCAAACCCCACTTAAGCCTTTTTAGGATATAGTGCGAGGACTATAAGGGAGTCTATTCCTGAAGTAGTTGCTACGCGATACTACACTCAGACGAGATTCTCTTGAGAATTTTATTGACTACCAAGTCATTTGGGAAATCGATAAAATCCGAAAGATGGGTTGTCGACTCTGGGAACTTCTTAGAACCCTGTTCTACAGATGAAAATCCATAGTACACGCCTTTTGGGATGGGTAGACCATGGCTCCATGCTCGTGATCTTCAAACCTAGGCCCTCATTCTGTTTGCCTGTATATGTGTGATTATTTGTATATGTGCGTTTGTGCATACACCCATTCATTCATGATAGCCCTTTGGTTTCAAGGAACTTTTTTAAAACAAAACTCTTCAATTTTTCCAAAAAAAAAAATTTTTTTTTACAACTTGCCTTTGAGTTCCTTGAAACCACTTGGCTTACATTTTCATTTCATGCGCATTCGCATCTCATTCCTCAGTCTTGAGTCTCTCCCTCTATGTTTGAAGGATACCTAGCACCTATTCAAGACAATGGCAACATTGAATGAAATTCTAAAGAACCAAAAGACTTGAAAGAGGAGGTCAGAATCCTCAAATGCCAGATGAATTGGGTTCTGGAAACTTTGCAAGCTCTAATGAAGAAAGAGGAGTATACTCACCCTGTTACTCCTAGAGAAGTTGTCAGTTTATCGTATTTTGTGGTTCCTCTAACTCAAGGACCTCCTCAGAATCAAGGGCAAGATCACTGTCAACCGCGCCAGCATGCTCAAAAAAGGCCTAGAAAGCCAAAGAGGAATTTCACTCCATTGCCAATACCATACAGTCAGTTCTTACTAGATTTAATCAAAGGTGGATTGATAGTGCCATAGGAGATAGATCCAGTACCTTTTTCGTACCCACCAGGCCTTGACACCGACGCCCGTTGCGACTCCACGCTGGGGCACAAAGGTATTCAATTGAAGATTATAGAGTGCTCAGAAACAAGGTTCATACTCTGCTTGATTTAGAGCTGTCAAAATGGGCTAGCCCATATGGGCCGGCCTGCCAGGCCTGAAAATTCATAGGGCTCGAGCCTTAAAATTAGAGCCCATATTTTTCAGGGCCTTTTTAGACCAGCCCTAAAAAGCCCGCTACCCATTAGGGCTAGCCCATATGGGCAGTGGGTAGCCCATTAGGCCCATATCGCTATAAATTTTAAAAAATTATATTAATACTTATATTATCTTACTCCAAAATAACACATTGATTTTTCTCACCTCACTAAATTTTATATATATTCTATTCAATCTTTCTCTTTTAAATATTATACATTAATATAATCAACCCTCTTTTCTCGTATTCTATTAGTTTCTCTTATGTTAAATATTCGAGTATTATTTTATATAATTTAGACATGTATTGTATTTAAAAACACATTATAATATTGATAAAAGATAATATAGTATTTAAAAATGTATTATGTTTAAAATAATATAATTTTTAATTTTATTTATAATAAATATTATGACATTTTTATTTTAATTTTTTATTTAAAAAAGCCTGTTTAGGGTCGGGTAGCCCGAAGCCCATCTAGGGCCGGGCTCACGTAGTAATTTTCGAGCCCATATTGGAAATGGGCTTTTTTGGCCAACCTTAAAAAGCCCGAGCCCATCAGGGCCGACCCGTTTAGGGTCGGGTAGCCCATTTTGACAGCTCTAGTTTGATTCCAATGTGATCTCATTCACACCTCAAGGCATTCGAATCAACGATCATTTGCCATCTCCTGGGGTTCTCCCATGCCCAGGATCTTTTTTGAGGAAACTTCATGCCAACCAACCTTTGGTCTGGATCTTACATCAGAATGTAATCGTCATCAGATGTCTACCAAAAGGGTGTTCCAGCCTCCTACGGTTGTTTCTCCTCGAGATTCTCAAGACCAAAACAAGAGAAGGCACCCTGTCAACTGCCATCCAATTCCTATGCCTTTGAGCAAACTCTTCCCATTGTTGATGCAAAACAAGTTAGTAACTCCTCGACTTCTCAACCCTGTGCCAGGACCTTGGTATAATCCAAACCTGACTTGTGAATTCCACAAGGGAGCCGAAGGGCATGACTTAGATGGTTGCCGAGCCTTAGAATCTACTGTGCAAAGGCTGATTTATGACAAGGAATTGATCTTTGAAGAAGATCATCCAGAGATTGAATGCAGATTCCACACTGGGACAATGGGGCATCCCATTGAAGAATGCAAAGATTTCGAAGCAAGACTGCTAAGTTTGTTAAAAATGTTCCAACCACAGGAAGGCACGTCAGATGTCAATACCATAACTCTTGGAGCAAAAGGCTAAAGACATGTGGGGCCTCTCAAGATTATGTATCACAAAGAACTAATGATCAGTGGTGAGGGTGTTCCCCTGTTTGGGCCTGGAAACTAAAATCTTCTGAAATCAATTCGCCAGAGCTGGCTGCATTTTGTTCATTTCAGTATTTTCAATTGTATTTTTCTTTGCACTTTGAATTTGTTTTTGCTTATAAGCTTTGTTGTATTTTCAAATTGGCAAGATTAATGAAATGTTTGTGCACCTTTTGATTAAGTCCATTCATTTCACTCATTTTCTTTTGCGTGCATAAAAACAAAAAAAATATACCACTTATCAAACTGTTGTTAAACAAAGATTGGGGAGGATGATGAAAATATTATCCATAATTGATGTGGTATGCTTTCGATTAAACCTTGCCGAGGATGTAAGGCATTGTTTCAATTCCCAAACACTGGAGAAATAAGGAAGATAATCCCTCGTTAACCTTTCGAGCCTAGAAGTAGGAGTTTTCTTTCCTTACACAAAAAACCCTTAAATCTCAACCTTGGGGCAGGGTAGTTCTCAGTTTAACTTGGTTATGCACTCGAATGCTAGCGCTTCATGCAAGACACTAGACAACTCTCTCAAATCAAGTGACAATAAAGAGGAGGAGGTCTCATAACCTCAGAATACAAGAAGAGGTCGCATAACCTCAACAAAGACGGAAAAGAGGTCTCATAACCTCAATAAAGAAAAGAGAGGTCTCATAACCTCAATAAAGACAAAAGAGAGGTCTCATAACCTCAATCAAGGAAAAGAGGTCTCATAACCTCAACAAAAAGAAGAGGTCTCATAACCTCAAGCAAAGAAAAGAAGAGGTCTCATAACCTCAACAAAGACAAGGAGAGGTCTAAAAACCTCAGCATTAAAGGATAACCAAATGTGATACGGGAGTAATGACTATCCAAGGTGTCCAAATCATCATCAACTATCATTAATTCATTCCTAGCCTATGGAAATCTGAATGTATAGCTTGAGTTAACTGAGTATAGGATTGGAGTTCATCACGAAGATGGGGTGGGTACCAAATAAACTTTGAGCCTTTATCTTTTGTTTCATGAACCGTGAACCAAGCCATGTTACAACCCTTAAAATACCTAATTGAGGTAAGGTTGTTTTGAAATCATACTACAATAAGGTTAATTAACCTGACTCCTAATAATCTTTGTGATTTGTGTGTGTTGATCACTTCATCTACCATGCCACAAATGGCTAGATTCACCTTTGTTTTTGGTTATTTAATCACTCCACCGTGTGTGTTTCATCAATAAACTTTGTTTTTCAAAAGCTTGCATGAATTTTGCATTAAAATTGCCAACAATACTTGTTTGCAAAGATATTTCAATGTTAAGGAAATCTCGATAAATACAGCCAGCTAGGGAATTTGACTTGATAAAGGAAGCTCAGTCAGGGGAAACCAAACGGAGAGATTTGCCAATCCACCATTCCAAGTGCTATTGAATCAAGGATGAAGATGGCTGGTTTACATCCTGAGTGAATCACACACTCAAAGATAACATAGAGTCGCCACCGAACTTTATTTAGTCCCAAAGGAAAGGGGAAATATCGATAAAACTCAAGGGGAAGAGAAACGGGAACGGGGGTCGGTTATGCGAAAGGAAGGTACTAGCACCTTACGCATCCGTCGTACTCGACGAGAACCATTTCGCTTGCTTCTAGGCTTGGATGGGTTATCTATCTAAAGGCTTCTAACTAAAAGAAAGAGGAGAGAGAAGAAAGGGGAAAAAGAAAAGAAAGAAGGAAAGTGCTCGCGGAGGATTGGGGTCCTCGTGCCTACTTACCTTCATAGTGCAATGAGGAAATCAGAGTGCCGTAGTTCATGGAACCAGGGGACAGAGAGGAAGGAAGAAGGAAAGAAGGAAGGAAGGGTGGAAGTGTGTTCACCAAGATCATCGCGATCTCGTGCCTATGTATCATACATTCGAAAGAATGCAGAATCAGAGCTTCCGTAGTTCAGGGAACCAAGCGGAAAACAAAATAAGAAAGAGATAGGGTGGCGTCAAAAAACGAGAGCAAGAAGGAAAGAAAACTCTACTGGGGAAAAGCCGAATAGTAAGAGTGATTGCACAAGAAACCAGAAAAGGAATGGTGTCAAAACCAATATTGAAAGAAACTCTGTTGGGGATAACAAAGAAGACTGGTGTCGAAACCAAGAAAGTAAGAGCAAAGTGAATAGAAAAGGCTCCTCTAGGTGAGAAAAGATCAAAGAACTGCTAGGAATTAGAGGGTAAGCGACCCGGATGGGGATGCAAATAAAGGGATGGTGTCAAAACCGAGAGAAAAGGGAGACTCGGTATATTAACTGGCTGGCAGTGGTTAACCGAAGAGGAAAGAGTAAGACTCAGGTGGGAAAAAGAGGCTGGTGTCAACAGACGGACTGTGATAAACCAAAAAGAGAGTACTGAACCGAGGGAAGGTGTTTGACTCTGAGGGGGCAGTGGTATATTAACTGACTGGCAGTGGTTAATCGAAGAAAGAAAGGAGTGCAACTCTGTGGGGATAGAGAAGCATTGGTTTTAACAGAGAAAACTGTGATCAACCAGAAGAACGGGTGTAGGACCGATCGAAGGTCGTAACCCGAAAGGGATGTTGGTATTGATTGAACAAACAACACTTGACCAACGAAGAAGGGTACTGAACCAAAAGAGGTTTCTAACCGCTGGGGGTGTTCAGTTTTTAATAGAACACTGTGATTAACCGAGAAGAACGAGTGATTAACCAAGAGAAGGTGATTAACTCAAAAAGGGTTTCAGTATTTTAACAGACAGGCTGTGGTTAACTAAAGAAAAGGGTGATTAACCAAGCATAGGTGATTAACCCAAGAGGAAACCCAGTGTTTTAACAGACGGACCGTGGTTAACTGAGAAGAATGCAAACATTAGTGTTTTAACTGACAGGTAGTGATTAACCAAACAAAAGGAGAAGAACCAAGAGAAGGTTGCGAACTCTGCAGGGAATTCGGTTGTAACAGGAGTACTGTAATTAACCGAAGAAGGAGAAAAGAGACCCTTCTGGGGAATCAAGAAACAATGATTGACCACAAGAAAAGAATAGGGTATTGAAACAAAGGAAGCTTGCTAACCCAATTAACACTGATCTTAACCGATAAGGTGATCGATCAAAAGAGAGATCGAAAGAGATAGGAGTGGTCAAAGATTTACCCGATTGGGGAAAGAAAGCACACTACCATCTGGAGATAGAGATGACTAAGCCAAGCACAGGATCATTCGCCCCCTACCTGAAGTAGTCAGAATGAGAGTAGGAATTCTCCCTTCTCATTCCTTCTCTAACACACAGGGTGTAATGCAGAAGTTGAATCGGACGACACAACAGCTCCAAGTTGTACAGTGCTCCCGCGTGAAGAAACAGACAACGTTACAACTTCAATTTTACAGTGCTCCGATGCAAGGCGTAGCACGAAACTCCAACTCTGCGGGGAACGAGAGAGAAAGCTCTAAAGGAAGCCTAAAGAGAAGGAAGGGGAAGATCAACCAATCGAAACATGGTTTCGATCAATTAATCAACAGGAAAAGTCATGCTAACAATTTTCCAAAGAGGATGAAAAATCATTAAAGCAAAAGGTGTGAATTATTGATTAAGCAAGATTAAGCTCATCCATGAAGAATAAACTTAATGCAAAGTAAGGAACAAACATGCAAAACAGTACCAAATACCATTTAGTATGCAATGCAAAACATGTTAACAAGTGATCAAATGGAATGCAAGATGTTCATGAACAAACATTGCCAAAAAAATGAACAAATTGAATAATGGAAACAATGCATCGAAAGTTCCTGAATATGCTTCAATCAGAAGTTAAATGACACTTAAAACATCCATAAAAATCAAACATATCAATCCATGGGAGTTAGAAGAAGAAAGCATATCAAACAAGCTTGAAAAAACTCAAAATTGGCCAATCTGTTCAGTGGTAACCAGTTACTGCATATCTGCTAACCGGTTACTTGCTTGAAAATCAACGTTTTTGGTGAAATTTACACTGAGTAACCGGTTACAGCATATGTGCTAACCGGCTACTTGCTTGAAAACCTGCGTTTTTAGTGAAAAATGTACTGAGTAACCAGTTAGCAGATATGCTGTAACCGGTTACCACTGAGACAGTGGCAAAAATAACTGCAAAAACAGCTTTTCAAAAGTGATTTTCAGCACTTAATCACTTATACCAACCACCACATGCTAGATCATGAATTGGTGCACGAAAATTATACCATATGAGAGAAATTAACACAGATCACAAGCGATAATCATGGAAATCCAAGATCGATCAAATGCATGGCAAATCAAGAAAATGAAACGGAATTACATCGTAAATGTGTGAAACGATCGAAACAAAGAGTAGAGTGAGATCTACCAACCTACAAGGCTGAGATGTGCCTTGGTAATTGTTGCAAAGTGTTCTTGATGTAGAAAATTAAAGAAAACCAGAGGAATCTTTAATTTGGTGACGAAACGTGTTGAAATCGAGCAAAATACGATAAAGCTCCAAAATGCGAATTTGAACCGTTGAATGTTGCAACAAATACTCAAGATTAATCCACAAGCTGAAATAACTCCAGAAATCCAAGTGTAATAGTAAGAAGGATGAAGGTTGAGCTCAAGAAATAACCACTTTTGATGTAAAAGTGATTATCCTTCAAAGTAGAAATGAGCTTTGGTGAGGTTTTGGAAGAGAATTGAGATGAAGATGTAGCAGAAAAAATCAGAGAGAATGTGAGAGAATTGAGAGTGAATTATGCAAATGGTTGAAGGTTCTTGAAAAATGAGTGAAGGTGAGTTTATATAGACTTTAGGTTTGGAGTATGAGAGGTTTGGAGCTAGCTTTGGACTTAGCTTTGGGTTTGGAACTAGGCTAGGAGTTAGTTGGGCTTGACTCACTGAGTCAAGGTGGTTAACTCGGTTAGTTAGAACCAACTCGGTAACAATCCCAATGTCAACTCCATCATCCAAAGGTTGGCATGCTTGTAAAACAAGGAACATGGTTCCCTTAAATTAGAGCGAAGCATTAGAGTAAATGCACTTGGATTGAATTGAATAGCCTTGAAATGTATAGAGAAGTCTAGAATATTCCACATGCTGCTAGAATATTGTAGAATCAATGACCAGAGAGTGTGCAAGGTGCTCTCCCACAAAATGCAGCAGGAACTGAAATTTTGCACAGAGTAACCGGTTACAGCATATGTGCTAACCGGTTACTTGCTTGAGAACTTGCGTTTTTTGGTGAAAAATACACTGGGTAACCGGTTACAACATATGTGCTAACCGGTTACTTCAGCCAAATTTCCACAAATTTGCAAAAAGATGACGCTGAAGTCCCGATTTCGATTTTCCACCTCTTGTCTTGATAAATAAACATGTAAACCTTTATTTTGAGCTTATTTTGATGATGTGATGATCTTGTGAGGATGTGATTAATAGGGCTTGGAAAACCTGAATATTCTTGCAACAAAATCAAAGAGGAACCAAAATGCGAGTGCGTATGCTAGGGATGCGAATGCGCGTGCTTATGCAAAAGGCAAATGAGGGAGGTCCAATTCTGGGTTACGACAGCTGCCCCTATTTAATCCTCTTGGACCTGAATGTACGAATTGCGCTAGCTTTTCGATGATTCGAGGTAAAAGGGGATTAAATAAAAGAGTAGCTCGAGAATTTGGCCGACGACGACAAAAGAAGGGCTTGGTTGAATATCTGCTGAGGGATGAATCAGGCCAAAGGAAAGGGAGTATGCTCGATGCATATGCCATGTAGGCGTTCTACATGATGCTTGATATCATGCAATGCAAAGGTGCAGGCTAAGGTAATATGCGGTGAGTTAGGCAGAGATTGTAGCAAAACTATCTCAACATCCTCGGTCGGGGAGAAAACCCATAGATGAAGACCAAACTTGTCGGGGAAAAGCCCTCAAAGGATAATAACTCTTGCTGGGAAGACCCAAGAAAAATGGTGAAGATTCCGCTGGGGAAGAACTACCACCAACAATATTGCAGGGGGTAAGAGAATCAGGCCAACTTTTTCCATCACGATTTCACCTGCTTGGGGAAATGAAATCAGCAAACACCAATTTCTAAGTTGCCACTGACTCTATTGCAAGGAATTCACAAGGTTCTGAGGATTTTCTCTACTTGGAGAAGACAGGGAACCAAATCGTAAAGCTGTGGATACAGATGATGCGCTACCCGTGCGGGGTAAAAGAACAAACCCGTCCCTTCTCAGGGTGCATCATGACAACTTTGCTGGAGACATTATGGATCTGTCGGGGAAGTGGAAAGTAATCAACCTTTCCTGAGAACCACAATGGCGACTACCGGGGAAATGATGGCTCTGCTGAGGAAACAACAACTTCTTCAAAGAACCACCACATTGCCGATCGGGCGTTAGGCTTATCAATGGATATTACTGATTATCCTGTAGGAGTTACCAGTAACGTATGCAATGCATAATGCTTTCTCGATTGATCTAGCTTTTTATTGTTCTCAACGTTTTATAGTATTATGTGATCACAAATAACTGTTTATTTTTCAAACAAAATACTGGAATGAAAACCATCGAGATAACAAAGGATGCATTTTATTGAATGTAAAAGTTTTGCACATAAGATGTGTACAAGGATGAAAAAATACTTGATGAGGAAATTTGCAATACAATTGAAAAACAAGTGTAAATGGCAAAGGAAAATCATGGTTTGCATTGATTACAACATTGGCCACCATCCACTGTAAGTCTAGGTTCCAACGCCTTGCACCAGTTGATGATGATTAGAATGCTCTTTTACCGTCCGAGGTCTAGCTATGATGAAGAGAGGCTCAAATGTTCATAGTCAATGCCTTTATCCCTAATTTTTTCCTGGACATGTTTTCATTCATCATTTTTTTTTCGTCCACTGGGATACCCATTTTTGCCTAAGTCGCCCTTTCGGGTTTTTAACTTAGCGAGCTATTATCATTTTTTTTCATTGTCCCTAACTTTTGCATGGACACTTCTTTTTTTTGGTCCATCGGGACGTCCATTTTTGCCTAGATTGTCCTTGCGGATGTCAATCTAGCGGACTCTTATCCATTTTTTTCAGGCATAATATTTTTTAACTGTATCGGAGTTCACGGGCAATGGCAACTCCTCCCCATCCATTGTGGTGAGGATCAGGGCTCTGCCGGAGAAGGCCTTCTTGACAACAAAGGGCCCTTCGTAGTTGGGAGTCTATTTGCCTCGTGGATCCGAGTGAACAGGAGAATATCTCTTGAGCACGAGTTCGCCTTCACAGAAAGTTCGAGGTAGAACTTTCTTGTCAAAAGCTTGCTTGAGGCGTCTCAGATACAGTTGACCATGACAAACAGCAGTAAGGCGCTTCTCTTCGATGACATTCAACTGGTCATATCTGGATTGAACCCATTCAGCTTCATCAAGACCTGCTTCCATGATGACTCTGAGTGAAGGAATTTCGACTTCAACGGGTAGAACTGCCTCCATACCATACACAAGCGAATATGGAGTTGCCCCAGTAGAAGTGCGGACTGAAGTTCTGTAGCCATGTAGTGCAAAGGGAAGCATTTCATGCCAATCCTTGTAAGTTTTGACCATTTTCTGGATAATTCTCTTGATGTTTTTGTTTGTTGCTTCAACGACGCCATTTATCTTGGGCCGATATGGTGAAGAGTTGTGGTGCTCGATCTTAAATTCTTGACACAACTCCTTCATCATGTTGTTGTTCAGGTTACTTGCATTGTCCGTGATAATGCTGCTAGGAATTCCATAACGACAGATTATCTCTTTCTTGATAAATCTGGCAACCACTTGTCGTGTAACGTTTGCATAAGAAGCAGCTTCAACCCACTTAGTGAAGTAGTCGATAGCAACCAGAATTAATCGATGACCGTTGGAAGCTTTCGGCTCGATCATTCCAATCATATGTATACCCCACATAGAGAATGGCCAAGGTGAAGTCAAAACATTCAATGGAGTTGGAGGCATATGGATCTTGTCTTCGTAGATTTGGCACTTGTGACATCTTTTGGCAAAGTTGTAACAATCTACCTCCATTGTTGTCCAATAATACCCAGCCCGAAGGATCTTCTTGGCCATAGCAGGACCCTTAGCATGTACACCCTCGCAGCCCTCATGGATGAACCTTATGATCGTGTTTGCTTCATGTCTATCCACACATCTAACCAACACGGAATCATAATTCCTCTTGTATAGTACACCACCACTTAAGAAGAACTTGGTGCAAAGCCGCCTAAGAGCCTTCTTGTCAGTGATAGTAATACCCTCGGGATATTCCTGTTTTTCAAGATATCTCTTAATGTCGTAAAACTAAGGCTTGTCATCAGACTCATCCTCGATTGCTAAACAGTGTGCTGGCTCGTTCAAGTGATCAATGCGGATATGAGGAGCTTCATTCTTCCACTTGACCTTGAACATGGATGCTAGAGCGGCAAGTGCATCGGCTAGTTGATTTTTCTCTCTGGGGATATGATGAAAAGAAATCTCATCAAAGTAAGGAATCAACTTTGCCACGTGTTGTTGGTACGGAACCAGCTTGGAATCCCGAGTCACAAAATTCCCTCTGACTTGACCGATGACCAAGGCAGAATCTCCATAGACCTCAAGACTCTTGATTCTCATGTCAATAGCCGCTTCAATTCCATATATACATGCTTCATATTCAGCCATATTATTGGTGCATTCAAAGCATAACCTAGCAGTGAAGGGAAGGTGAAAACCTGTTGGAGAGATGAGGATGGCACCGATTCCACGACCTCTAGAATTGGAGGCACCATCGAACACGAGCGTTCATCGCGCCCCTGGTTCGGGTCCTATGTCAGGGTCTGGAGTCTCATAATCCCTGATAAACAAAACATCCTCATTGGGAAAGTCAAACTTTATTTGTTGATAACCCTCTACAGGTTGATGAGCAAGGTAGTCAGACAAGACGTTCCCTTTTATTGTTTTCTGGGTAACATGTTGAATTTCATACTCAGTTAACAACATCTGCCACCGAGCAATCCTTCTAGAGACAGCAGGCTTTTCGAATATGTACTTTATCAGATCTATTTTGGATATCAACAAAGTAGTATGGCAAATCATGTATTGTCGTAGGCGTCGAGTAGCCCAGACCAGAGCACAACAAGTTTTCTCTAAGAGTGAGTATCTGGTCTCACAAGCAATGAACTTCTTACTCAGATAGTATATTGTATGTTCTTTTCTGCCAGTGTCATCATGTTGACCCAATACACATCCCATTAATTCATCGAGAACAATGAGATACATGATTAAAGGCCTACCAGGAACCGGCGGTACTAAGATCGGTGGTTCTTGCAAGTATTATTTTATTTTGTCAAATGCTTCTTGACAATCATTGTTCCATTCAACCGATTGATTTTTTCTTAGTAATTTGAGCATTGGTTCACAGATAGCCATCAAATGGGAAATGAACCTTGAGATGTAATTGAGTCTGCCCAGAAAGCCACTGACTTCTTTTTTTGTTTTGGGAGGCGGCATGTTCTGAATTGCCCGAACCTTATTGGGATCAACATAAATGCCCTTCTGACTCACAATAAAGCCCAACAGTTTACCAGATTGAACTTCGAAGGTACACTTCACAGGATTCAACTGCAATCTAAACTTCCGGAGTCTGTCAAACAGTTTCTTCAGATGAACCAGGTGATCATTGTAACACCCCATTTTTAATTATTTAATCGTTTGGTTTTATTTTTAAGTATTGGCCTTGTTTAGGGTGCGTGTCTGAGTGCGTGGGGGGTGATGTTAGTTATATGGAATTATGATTATTATTATTATTATTATTATTATTATTATTATTATTATTATTATTATTATTATTATTATTATTTTATTACTAGTATATTTCATAATATTATTATTAGTATGGTTAGTATTATTTAGTAAAATAAAATCTGATATAATTAAGTGAATAATGGGAAAATAGAATTAATGAGGGCAGTTTAGTAATTAGAGATTAATTAGTGGAAATTAGTAAGGGTCTAGCATAATCAGAATTTTTAGAGATAGAAAGAGAAAGGCTAAGGAGAGGAAGAACAAGGGTGTGCTAGGGCAAAGATCTTCATCAATTTTCGCAGAAATTAATCAAGGATTCGAGGTAAGGGGGGAGAATTGTTTAATATTTGGTGAATTGATCGTATAAGGGTAGTGGGGAGTCCTTAACCCCGTAGGGATTTGTATGCAAAATGTTGTGTTGATAATTTGTTGTATATGTCTGATATGATGCTGAGATTGTGCATAAATCGATCTGTGTTAATATGATTTTTCTGTTGTTGTTGCTGTTGTATGAACATCTCTGTTGTAGATTTGTTTTGACCCAAATTGGGAGAACAATTGGGAATCTCAGACCTAAAAGTCATGTAGTAATAATAGGTGAAGTGATAAGATGAAATTATGAGTACTAAAACTGATGTAGAACCAATTTTAGGACCAATTTGGAGTGGAAATTGGAGAATCCCGTGGAAGAATTCAGTCTGGTGTGGGAATGGTGAAATTGCGTAATAGATCTGACCATACGCGTATGGGTAGGGTGATACGCGTATGGGCTGGGCAGGGCAAGGGCCATTACGCGTAAGGGGAGGCCAAGAGGAAGAATTGACATGGCCTTCTGCCCATTCGCGTAAGGGTACGCGTATGGTGGCAAGGCAATACGCGTTTGAGAGTAGCCGTACGCGTAAGCAGATCTGGAAGTTGGATTTTGGTGGAAAAATGGGTCTCTTCCCATACGCGTATGAAGCTGGTCAGTACGCGTATGGTGGGGTGAGGCAGGACGCCTTACGCATCTGGTACGCGCAGGAAGGGCGAGGGAGTTGGTCGTTACGCGTATGACCCAGGTCAATACGCGTATGGACAACGTGACTGCATAAATTCCCCGTTTTACGATTTCTTTCCCGTTTTCGCATCGGAATTGGTTTCTCTTGGATTGATAGGTTGAGGATAGATGCCAGATGTGGAGGGATGTAACAATGGTTATGAAATTAATTAATTTAATAATTTTTGGGGGATTAATTAATAATTAAGTGGATTAGGTGATGTGAAATAATCTTATGGTGTTGAATGATGATAGTGTGTTTGATGGTGTGATCAGGAGGATCGTGAGCATGTATCTATGTTATAATGCATGTGTTTTATTATGCATTCTGTGTCATGCATTTCACGGTGATGGTGGGATGAATCATTGCTCAGGAGGAGTGTATGTGATTCGTCCGTACTCCGAAATGGAGAATGGTGGGGATAGATCATTGCCAAGTAGAGGTGTATGTGATCTATCCGGGTTTGATTGAATGAACCTTGTTGTTGGTACCATATGCATTGTGTCCGTGTCGTGTCGCATTGCATTTGTTATTTGTTGATTGATGGTGATTGAATATGACAGTAGGTCGTGATTGCATGTTGTTGATTTATGTGAGATGCTACTTCTTATATGTATATTCACCTTTTTATATTGAATGTAGTTCTCACCCCTTTGTTGTTGTTGTGTCTGTGCTTCTTCGTAAGTGCAGATAATCCAGGTACTTAGGTTGCTTGGATGTGCGTGTTGCTTGTTCGAGTCTTAGGAGTGCTCTGATACGTAACACGGGATTTTGGGGATTTCATTCGTTTTGTTATTTGTTAGTCTTTTTGTTACGTATCTTTATTTTTTATGAACATTATGGTGAATCACGATTTTATGTGGAGTTTTGGTGTTATTGGCAGATGACCGTAGATTGAATAATAAATTCTTTTTTTTCCGCTGTTTTATTTCAATTAATAAAAGGAGTTTGATGTTGGTTTTACAAATGTGGCATCCTACTTTATTTTGGTGTAAAAACTCTGATTATTTTCATAGAAATTTATGTATTTTCATAAATGGGAAAGTGGGGTGTTACAATTGGTATCAGAGCAGGTCGGTCCGTCCGGCCAGGTGTTATAGTTAAGTCTGTCCTTAGAATAGGAGTTGATTTGGTGTTCTGACCATATGTTGATTGTTGACTAGTATGGCAGGAAGGAATGATGCTGCTCTTGCTGCTGCTATGCAAGCCATAGCACAGGCTGTAGAGAACGCCAATCAGGCTGGAGGTGCTCAGTTTCGCGACTTAGCACAGTTCTAGAGCAACAAGCCGCCTACCTTTGAGGGAGGTATCTTGGATCTGGAGGCTGAACAGAAATGGCTGACGGATGTGGAGAAGATCTTCAGGACCATGGAATTCAGTGATGCTTAGAAGGTACGGTTTGGTACGCATATGCTGGAAGGAGAGGCTGAGGCTTGGTGGGACAATAGTCGTCAGAGATTGGAAGCTGCAGGTACTGAGATTACTTGGGCTGTGTTTCAAGCTGAGTTTCTGGAAAAGTATTTTCTGGAAGACATTCGTAGTGCAAAAGAGGTTGAATTTTTGGAGCTGAAACAAGGTGATAAGACAGTTGCTGAGTATGCCGCTAAGTTTGAGGAGCTGGTTCAGTATTGTGCTCATTACAATACTGAAGAAGCGATGACTTCGAAGTGTTTGAAGTTTGAGAACGAGCTACGTCCCGAGATCAAATTGGGTATTGCTTGTCAGAAGATAAGAAACTATCCAGAGCTGGTAAGCAGAAGCAGAATTTATGATAATGACAACAGAGCCATAATTGCTCATTACAAAGCTGTGAATGAGAAGAAGGGTAAGCAGAGATTTGGAGGTACTCCTTACAGTGCTCCAGCAGATAAGGGGAAACAGAAAACTGATGTGGGAAAGAAACCAAAAGAGAATGGAGCAGGCGCTGATACTCTCAAGTGCTTCAGACGTGGTGGCGCGGGTCACCGTGCTAACAACTGTCAGAATGAGGTGAATAAGTGTTTCAAATGTGGCAAAGCAGGTCATGTTATAGCAAATTGCAGAGCCACTATGCCTACTTGTTATAATTATGGAGAGAAGGGTCACATCAGTACTCACTGTGAGAAGCCGAAGAAGTCTCAGGCGTCTCAGACTGGTGGGAAAGTGTTTGCCTTGGTGGGAGCCCAATCCACTGAGGAGGAGCGTTCCGTCAAAGGTACTTGCTTTATTAATGATGTTCCTTTGATTGCTATCATTGTCACAGGTGCAACGCACTCGTTTATTTCTGTTGACTGTGTGAAGAGATTAGGGATTGTGCCATCTACTCTAGAGCAGAGGATGACGATTGAAACTCTATCTATTGGTTCTGTGGTTACTTCTTTGGTGTGTTTGAAGTGTCTGCTGACCATGTTTGGTAGAGATTTCAGAGTGGACTTGATTTGTTTGCCACTCGGTAATCTTGATGTCATTTTGGGAATGAACTGGTTGGAGTTCAACCGGGTGTATATTGATTGCTTCAGGAAGACGTTACTGTTTCTTACTCCTGAAGAGGAAGCATTAGCGGATTCGCTATCTAGCAAGGAGTTGAGGGCGTTGTTGGAGGACGAAGCGAAGCTGTTTGCGGTGTTTGCCTTGTTATCTATTGAAAGCAAGACTTCAGTTAATGAATTACCAGTAGTGAATGAATTTCCTGAAGTATTTCCAGATGACATCACGGAATTGCCTCCGACAAGGGAAGTTGAATTCGCTATTGATCTTGTACCGGGTACCAGACCTATCTCTATGGCACCGTACAGGATGTCTGCATCAGAATTGGCAGAGTTGAAATCTCAGGTTGGGGAATTGCTTGATAAGAAGTTTATTAGACCTAGTGTGTCGCCGTGGGGAGCTCCAGTGTTGTTGGTGAAAAAGAAGGATGGTAGTATGAGTCTGTGTATTGATTACCGTCAGTTGAACAAAGTGACCATTAAGAATAAGTATCCACTTCTGAGGATTGATGACTTAATGGATCAGCTGGTAGGAGCTCGTGTTTTCAGCAAAATTAATCTGAGGTCGGGTTACCATCAGATTAGAGTAAAGGAAGGTGATATTCAGAAGACTGCTTTCAGAACCCGCTACGGACATTACGAATATGCAGTGATGCCTTTCGGAGTGTCTAATGCGCCGGGTGTATTTATGGAATATATGAACCGTATCTTCCATTCTTATCTGCATCAGTTTATTGTGGTATTTATTGATGATATACTGATTTATTTTAAGTCTGACGAAGAGCATGCAGGTCACTTGAGAATTGCATTGCAGGTGTTGAAAGATAATAAACTGTTTGCAAAGTTCTCGAAGTGTGAATTCTGGTTGAAGGCGGTGAGTTTCATGGGTCATGTGATTTCTGGTGATGGTATAGTGGTGGATCCCTCTAAATTAAGTGCAGTACTTCAGTGGGAAACTCCGAAGACCGCAACGGAGATTAGAAGCTTTTTGGGTTTGGCAGGTTACTATAGAAGGTTCATTGAAGGGTTTTCAAAATTGGCATTGCCCTTGACTCAGTTAACCAGGAAGAATCAAGCTTTTGTCTGGGATGCTGCCTGTGAGGAAAGTTTTAAGGAACTGAAGAAGAAGTTGACTACAGCACCAGTGTTAATTCTACCAAGTCCAAATGATTCTTTTGTAGTGTATTGCGATGCGTCTAAGATGGGATTAGGCGGTGTGTTGATGCAAGGTGGCAAGGTAGTGGCTTATGCTTCGAGACAGTTGAGGGTGCATGAGAGGAACTATCCTACTCATGATCTTGAATTAGCTGCAGTGGTGTTCATGCTAAAAATCTGGAGGCATTATTTGTATGGATCAAGATTTGAAGTATTTAGTGATCACAAAAGTTTGAAATATTTGTTCGACCAGAAAGAATTGAATATGAGGTAGAGAAGGTGGTTAGAGTTCTTAAAGGATTATTATTTCAATTTGAGTTACCATCCGGGAAAAGCTAATGTTGTGGCAGATGCTCTGAGTCGGAAGACAATCCATATGTCTGCGTTAATGGTGAAGGAAATGGAATTGATTGAACAGTTCAGAGATTTGAGTATGGTTTGTGAAACTACACCAGGAAGTATCAGACTGGGTATGCTGAAGGTGAATAATGACTTTTTGGATGTAATTAAGGAAAATCAGAAACTGGATGTGAAATTAGTGGACTTGATGCCTTCAGGAGGAGATGATCCTGATAGTGACTTTAAAGTGGATAATATTGGTGTGTTGAGATTCCGGGGCAGCATTTATGTGTCGGATAATGTGGAATTAAAGAAAGCAATCTTAGAAGAAAGTCATCGGAGTAGCTTGAGTATTCATCCGGGAGCTACAAAGATGTACCATGATTTGAAGAAGTTGTTTTGGTGGTCCGGTATGAAGAGGGACATAGCCCAGTTTGTCTATGCTTGTTTGATATGTCAGAAGTCAAATATAGAGCACCAGAAGCCTTCGGGATTGATGCAACTGTTAGAGATTCCTGAATGGAAATGGGACAGTATTTCTATGGATTTTGTGACTGGTTTGCCAAATACGGCAAGGGGCTTTGATGCTATTTGGGTAGTGGTGGATCGACTTACGAAGTCCGCACATTTTATACCAATTAACATCAGTTTTCCGTTGTCGAAGCTGGCGGAGATTTATATCAGGATAATTGTGAAGTTACATGGTGTTCCGTCGAGTATAATGTCGGATAGAAATCCTACGTTTAATTCAGAATTTTGGAGGAGTCTGCAGGAAGCGTTGGGTTCTAAGTTGAAGTTGAGCTCGGCTTATCATCCACAGACCGATGGTCAGTCGGAGAGGACTATTCAGTCGTTGGAGGATTTGTTGAGAGCCTGTGTATTGGAAAAAGGTGGTGCGTGGGATACTCATTTGCCATTGATTGAGTTCACGTATAATAACAGTCACCATTCTAGCATCGGAATGGCGCCTTTCGAAGCTTTGTATGGTAGGAGGTGTAGGACACCTCTGTGTTGGTATGAAACATGTGAGAATGTGGTGCTTGGACCAGAAATTGTGCAATAGACTACTGAGACGATTCAAATGATCCGTGAAAAGATGAAGGCATCTCAGAGTAGGCAGAAAAGTTATCATGATAATCGGAAGAAAGATTTGGAATTCAGTGAAGGTGATCATGTATTCCTGAGAGTTAACCCACTGACCGGTGTGGGTCGTGCTTTGAAATCCAAGAAGTTGGACCCTAAGTTAATTAGACCGTATCAGATCTTGCAGAGAGTTGGTGCAGTTGCTTACAGAGTGGCGTTGCCACCGGAACTTTCGAACTTACATGATGTGTTTCACGTGTCGCAACTTCGGAAGTATGTTTCAGATCCGTCTCATGTTATTCAGAGGGATGAAGTACAAATCAGGGAGAATCTTACAGTGGAGACGATGCCTTTAAGGATCGAGGATCGCAAGATGAAGCAACTCAGAGGAAAGGAGATACCTCTGGTGAGAGTAGCTTGGGGAGGAGCTGCTGGCGGAAGTGTGACCTGGGAATTGGAGAGCAGGATGCGGGAGTCGTATCCAGAACTGTTTCCATCAGGTACATTTTCGAGGATGAAAATAATTTAAGTGGGGGAGAGTTCTAACACCCCATTTTTAATTATTTAATCGTCTGGTTTTATTTTTAAGTATTGGCCTTGTTTAGGGTGCGTGTCTGAGTGCGTGGGGGATGATGTTAGTTATATGGAATTATTATTATTATTATTATTATTATTATTATTATTATTATTATTATTATTATTATTATTATTATTATTATTATTTTATTACTAGTATATTTCATAATATTATTATTAATATGGTTAGTATTATTTAGTAAAATAAAATCTGATATAATTAAGTGAATAATGGGAAAATAGAATTAATGAGGGCAGTTTAGTAATTAGAGATTAATTAGTGGAAATTGGTAAGGGTCTAGCATAATCAGAATTTTTAGAGATAGAAAGAGAAAGGCTAAGGAGAGGAAGAACAAGGGTGTGCTAGGGCAAAGATCTTCATCAATTTTTGCAGAAATTAATCAAGGATTCGAGGTAAGGGGAAATTGTTTAATATTTGGCGAATTGATCGTATAAGGGTAGTGAGGAGTCCTTAACCCCGTAGGGATTTGTATGCAAAATGTTGTGTTGATGATTTGTTGTATATGTCTGATATGATGCTGAGATTGTGCATAAATCGATCTGTGTTAATATGATTGTTGTTGTTGCTGTTGTATGAACATCTCTGTTGCAAATTTGTTTTGACCCAAATTGGGAGAACAATTGGGAATCTAAGACCTAAAAGTCGTGTAGTAATAATAGGTGAAGTGATAAGATGAAATTATGAGTACTAAAACTGATGTAGAACCAATTTTAGGACCAATTTGGAGTGGAAATTGGAGAATCCCGTGGCAGAATTGAGTTTGGTGTGGGTATGGTGAAATTGCGTAATAGATCTGGCCATACGCATATGGGGTAGGGTGATACGCGTATGGGCTGGGCAGGGCAAGGGCCATTACGCGTAAGGGGAGGCCAAGAGGAAGAATTGACACGGCCTTCTGCCCATACGCGTAAGGGTACGCGTATGGTGGCAAGGCAATACGCGTATGAGAGTAGCCGTATGCGTAAGCAGATCTGGAAGTTAGATTTTGGAGGAAAAATGGGTCTCTGCCCATACGCGTATGAAGCTGGTCAGTACGCGTATGGTGGGGTGAGGCAGGACGCCTTACGCGTCTGGTACGCGCAGGAAGGGCTAGGGAGTTGGTCGTTACGCGTATGACCCAGGTCAATACGCGTATGGACATCGTGAGTGCATAAATTCCCCGTTTTGTGATTTCTTTCCCGTTTTCGCATCAGAATTGGTTTCTCTTGGATTGATAGGTTGAGGATAGATGCCAGATGTGGAGGGATGTAACAATGGTTATGAAATTCATTAATTTAATAATTTTTGGGGGATTAATTAATAATTAAGTGGATTAGGTGATGTGAAATAATCTTATGGTGTTGAATGATGATAGTGTGTTTGATGGTGTGATCAGGAGGATCGTGAGCATGTATCTATGTTATAATGCATGTGTTTTATTATGCATTCTGTGGCATGCATTTCATGGTGATGGTGGGATGAATCATTGCTCAGGAAGAGTGTATGTGATTCGTCCGTACTCCGAAATGGAGAATGGTGGGGATATATCATTGCCAAGTAGAGGTGTATGTGATCTATCCGGGTTCGATTGAATGAACCGTGTTGTTGGTACCACATGCATTGTGTCTGTGTCGTGTCGCATTGCATTTGTTATTTGTTGATTGATGGTGATTGAATATGACAGTAGGTCGCGATTGCATGTTGTTGATTTATGTGAGATGCTACTTATTATATGTATTATTCACCTTTTTATATTGAATGTAGTTCTCACCCCTTTGTTGTTGTTGTGTCTGTGCTTCTTCAGAAGTACAGATAATCCAGGTACTTAGGTTGCTTGGATGGGCGTGTTGCTTGTTCGAGTCTTAGGAGTGCTCTGATACGTAACACGAGATTTTGGGGATTTCATTCATTTTGTTATTTGTTATTCTTTTTGTTACGTATGTTTATTTTTGATGAACATTATGGTGAATCACGATTTTATGTGGAGTTTTGGTGTTATTGGCAGATGACCGTAGATTGAATAATAAATTCTTTTTTTTCCGCTGTTTTATTTCAATTAATAAAAGGAGTTTGATGTTGGTTTTACAAATGTGGCATCCTACTTTATTTTGGTGTAAAAACTCTGATTATTTTCATATAAATTTATGTATTTTCATAAATGGGAAAGTGGGGTGTTACAATCATCTTCAGTTTTGGATTTGGCAATCATATCGTCCACGTAAACCTCAATCTCTTTATGGATCATATCGTGAAAAAGGGTTGTCATGGCACGTTGGAGTGTTGTCCCTGCATTCTTTAGACCGAATGGCATGAATTTGTAACAATATGTACCCCACGGCATGATGAAAGTAGTCTTCTCCATATCAGCTGGGGACATTTTGATCTGATTATATCCTGAAAACCCGTCCATGAACGAAAAGACAGAGAAATGCACTGTGTTGTCCACTAAGACATCAATATGAGGCAAAGGAAAATCATCCTTCGGGCTTGCCTTGTTGAGATCTCGATAATCCACACACATTCTTACTTTCCCATCTTTCTTAGGATTTGGGACGATGTTGGCAATCCATTCAGGATATTCTGAAGTGGCTAGGAACCCAGCATCAAGCTGTTTCTTTACCTCTTCTCGTATTTTGAGTGCCATGTCGGATCTAGTCCTTCTGAGCTTCTGCTTGACAGGAGGACATTCGGGCTTGAGTGGCAAGTGATGCTCAACGATGTTGGTATCCAACCCAGGCATATCTTGATAGGACCAGGCGAAGATATCAACATACTCTTTTAATAACTTGACCAACTGGAGTGTACATGCTCTGCTAGAGACGCACCAACCTTGACTTCTCTTCTGACCTCATCAGTACCAAGATTGACAACTTCCACTGGCTCTTTGTGTGGCTGAATCTCTCTATGCTCATGCTCAAGGAGCCTTGCTAGTTCAGCCGATAATTCACAATCTTCCTCACCCTCTTCTTTGACTTGGTTAATTGGAATCTCAGAATTACAATGGATGTTTGCCATGTTGTTATCAATGCTTTTATTAGTTCTGCATGTTTATGAATATGTTTAGAATGAGCCATTTAAAAAGTGAAAATAAAAGAAACTTTTGCCATTTGTCAGTGAAAAAGTAAAATAAAGAAAGAAAATAGAGCATGATTCTGAATGCAAAACTTTTATTTATTGATCATATAATATTGCAAAAGCGTGAGGCCCTTTACAAGCTATCAACTCGTCTCGGGCGAGGACGAGGGAACGAGAAAGCAAAATGCATTACATGTTATATGGGAAAACCACAGGAATCACGGTAGATGTCCAGTTGTTGAGCTTGAAACCCGGCGGACACTTTCACACAAAGCTTGAAGTCTGATTACTGGGACCAGCGTCATCAGTAGCTGCCACGATGTCACCCTGCTGGAAACCCGTGCTATTGAACTTGATCAAGTTGCACTACTTCGACCCAAGTGAGTTAGATTGCTGACGGTAACCCAATCCAAAACGATTATGCTCCTCAACCACATCAATCACATGCCCCCAGCCTGGCAAGGCACCTCTCTCGATGGTCTTTTAAGCACTCATAGCAGAAGCTAAGGTCAATCGCGGTGATCTACTTTAACTAGTGGAAGCAGAGCTGACATCTTCAAACTCGAGACACTGCAACGACACCTCAGTTATGCCTTCCTTGGTCACGATATATCGAAAAGATGATAACTCGCTCACAATCAAATCCTCTTCACCACAGACGATGACCAGCTGATCTTCGAACATGAACTTTAACTTCTGATGTAAAGTGGATGTAACTGCCCCTGCGGCGTGAATCCACGGACGGCCCAATAGGCAACTGTACTCCGGATTGATATCCATCACTTGGAAGGTAATGGTAAACAAATGCGGCCCAATATTGATGGGTAAGTCCACTTCTCCAATGACTTGCCTTCGAGAACCATCAAAGGCTCTGACAACTAAGGCGCTTGGTCTCATCTTGTTTCCTTCCACCAGTAATTGGCTCAATGTGCCCTTAGGCATCACATTGAGAGAAGAACCAGTATTCACTAGAACATGAGATAACAGGATGTCAGTGCAAGTTACAGAAATATGCAGTGCTTTGTTGTGGGCAGTTCCTTCAAGAGGCAATTCCGATTCATTAAAACCCAAATACCGACTTGCAGTTATGTTGGCCACTACATCATCAAACTCGACAACGGATATATCTTACATGACATGGGCACTGTTCAAGACCTTCAACAAAGCTGATCTATGCGCATAAGAGCTCATGAGTAAGGACAAAATTGAGATCCTTGAGGGAGCCTATCTCAGCTGATCCACAATTTTAAAGTCACTCTTCTTGATCAACTTAAGGAACTCTTTATCATCAAGTGTCTCTTTATTCTTCGAAACATCCTCAGATGGAATAGTCGACACTGGAATGGCAGTAGATGCCCCTTGTTGAACAATAGGGGTTGCAGATGCAGGTGTCTTATTGGGAGAAACAACAGTTAGAACTTGAACAGGCTTTGTAGTGACTTTTGGAGCAAACACTCGTCCACTACGAGTCATACCTCCAACGGCTGTAACATTTACGATCTCAGATTCAGTAAACCTTATCTCTTGATTACCAGAAAACACAGTAGATCCATATTTCCATGGTACGGAAATGGCTTTGGCGGGCAAACAATAATGGGTTACACCTTCTTCTACCTAGGGGATTCAACAGGAACCTTCCTATAGACGATGGTGAACGGCTCGATGGCAGCAACTTCCTCGACAGGTTTAGACTTGGCAAATTGGACTTCGCCTCGGTTCATCAAAATCTGGACATAACCCTTCAGCCTTCGACACTGGTTAGGATTATCGTCACAAATCTGACACTTACCATGCAACCTTTCAACAACCCATGTTCATTCAATTTCTTGAAAACCACAGTCATCGGGGTCTTTACCTCGTCAACATCCATGATCAGTTCAGCCCTTGAACTATCCTCAATCATGTTAACCGCGGGCCCACCGTGATCTGGCAATGGATTATTCTGAATGTTAGGTCCTTCCTCCACGAAAGTCAAAATCTTTTTATTAATAAGTTTTTAAACCTGGATTTTGAAAATAAAACAATCCTCTGTTGCATGTCCTATGTATCCAGCATGATAAGCACAAGACACATTTGGATTATGCTTCGGGCCAAATGGAGGAATTGCAGGAGCGATCTGTTTGGGAATAATTGCCCCTTGGTGAACCAAGTAAGGAAACAATTCAGTGTATGACACTAAAATTCTGTCAAAATTTGGACGCTTACGGTTTCCTTGATTGTTGTTGTTCCGACGGTTCTGATTCAGCTGATTTTTGTTGTTCTATTGATTCTGTAGCTGATTCTGAGCATTCTGAGCTGATTGTTACGGATGATACTGATATGGAGGTTGTTGATATTGTGCAGCAGCAATGTACGGATATAGATAATATGGCATGGAGCCACGAGAGCATGATACTGAGGAGAAACTTGAGCAGTCATAGCGTTGGCTTCACCTTCCTTTCTCTTAGACTGACTGTTCTGAGATTTTCTAGTGGCCGACTAATGGGAAGCAGCTCCAGGAGTCTTTCCAGTCTTTAAACCATTTTTAATCTGTTAACCAATGGTTACAACATCAGCGAAGTTCGATGAAGAACTACCCACCATTTTCTCGTAGTAGGATCCTTGCAATGTACCCATAAAGATGTCAACCAACTCGTTGTCAGAGAGAGCAGGTCGCACACGAGATGCCATCTCATGCCATCTTTGTGCATACTCCTTGAATGTTACAGCTGAGCGTTGGGACTGATTCTGCAACTATAATTTAGTTGGTGCCAGATCAAGATTGTATTTGTATTGTTTCACGAATGCTTCAGATAGATCCCTCCAAGTACGGATCTTGCTGCGTTCTAAGCCCACGTACCAATCTAATGAAGCACCAGACAAACTATCTTGAAATCAATGAACTAGCAATTCATCATTATCAATATAAGATGCCATCTTCCTGCAGTACATAGTGATGTGACTACGCGGGAAACTCAAACCTTTATACTTTGGCAACTCGGGTATCTTGAATTTCTACGGCAACACAACATTTGGAACCAAACACAAGTCCTTGGCCTCCATGCCAAAAGCAGAAAACCCTTCAATAGCTCTGATATGATCATCCAATGACTTATAGTCAACAACTCTATTCTGATTAGTTGGTCTGACAAGAATCTGAGGATTTGGCAACTAAGATGCAGCGGGAGCGTGCACTTGCAGAGTAGCAAACTGAGAAGGATACACCAAACCCAAATTAACCAATTGACCAGCATTCTGACCCATCTGAACATGAAACGGATAATTCGGAGGAGGTATTATAGCAGTGGAGGTAGATGCCCCAGGATAGAACATCCCAGGATGAACATTTTGAACAGCAGTTTGAGCAGCTTGAGATGAAACCGGAACATGAATAGGAGGACTTCTATACACATGCTCTTCTTCATCAGGAGTTCCTTGTCAGTCAATCCGGTAGTTTGATGAGTTTGAACCTGAAGATTCTCAGGATCATCATGGGCGCAACAAAAGGCTGATATGGTATGAAGGCGCTACCATTATTTGCAATCTGAGGAGTGCAATTCGGAGGCATGCCCCAAGCAAAACCACAAGGCATCTGGTTCCAACCGGATTGAGAATTTGTCAGATGAACAACAGGCTGATTCACAGGCTCAACTGGTACTTCAACCGTAATAGGAGAAGGAACAACAACAGCAGGAGTAGCCGTAACAACAGGAGGAACAGTCACAACAGGAGTGACAATAGTTGCATCAGTAGGGGATGCAACAACAGTGGCAGCAGCAACGACATCCTTCTGGGCACGTAGAAGTTCCATAATGACATCCATATTCGCCTGGAACTGATCCATCCAACCTTGGAATTGAGCCAGAGTTTCCTTGTAAGCGGCGTTCTCAGCTTCGAAGTCAACCATGATTCTGGATTTGTTTGAGCGAGTAAAATACTGATGTCGAGTCGTCGTCTTGCTACAAGGAAGGCGGACAAGGATGAGCAACGGTTTCGGATGAAGGGACGTGCATATGTGTGCAAATGAATGTATGCTATGCATGCAAAAATAAAATTTTAAATTCCTGGAATTCTTAAACTTATCTTTGTTGACAAAAATCATAAAGCATATAAGTAAAGGTGTGAAAGATAAAATTGGCAAGCAACTTCATTAATTCATTCTACCATAAAGGGAAGAAGTACAAGTCGAGTACAAGTCAAACATCTGCCTTTTAGGCTACAACAAATTCCACATAGATCCTATCAAATACCACCCTGCAAACAGACAAGAAATGGAAAACAGCCCAAGGAAGCTGGTGTGGCAATACATCCGCATATGCATCCCTCAACAACCCTGGTAGATCCTCCAATGCATGCTCAGCAAATCTGGCTAGACGTCTATGCCTCTCACTCCAATAATTCGCATCCTTCACGAGGTTACGGAGCAAAGAATAGTTAGGTCCCTGAAGCATATCCTGAAGAAAGGCCTCTTTTTGATCCAAGAGGTTCTGTAGATGACGGCTTTGAGGCTCCCAATGAGTGCTCTCTACGTTGAGCTGACTAATCTGTTCTTGGCTCTGATGTATTTGATCCTGCAGCTTTTAAATCTCACCGAAGACTTTGTCGAGCTGAGCTTGATATTGAGAAAAGTCCTTTGCCAACTGATTAGCACGGTCTTGCTCACTTTGCCACTTTGTCTTGAACTCGGATACCTTCCCTCGAAGCTCTTCAAGTTGCTTGTTGTAGCTCAGCTCGTCCTTGTAGGCTTGATAATGAGCATTGGCAAGTTGTCTCTTCTTTGAAGCAAGTCCCTCATAGGTTCTCTTCAAAGCATCACCCATCTTCCTACGCTTGTTTTGTTCAACCTCCACCTTTTTGAGCATGCGCTCGCGCTTCTGATGGAGCTCAATCTATAGGCTATCCTTCTCGGAAGTGACTCTATCAAGGTTGAGATGAAGATCAACATTCTCCTTCTTCAACTTCTCAATAGTCAGCCTGAGTTGATCGACCTCAGACGGCGGAACAATGGCAAGTTCAGGAGGCTTGGCATTCTTAGAAGGCTCAGGAGAAAATGGCAACAAGATCTCTTTGACGCACTCTTTGACCCAAAGTGTATAAGCTTCCTTGGCTTCACAATTCTTCTTACCCAAATCGGCCCTTCCTTCGAGGTGAATCTGAGACCAAGCGGCACTAAACCTCTTTAGCAAACCCATGTCATCAACCCCTTCATGAAAGATGAACTCCTCCACTACCTCAGGATCTGGCTTAGCAACCATAGGGTATCCCAACTGTCGGAAAGCCATTCTCAGATTGTAGTTAATTCCACCCTTTGTACCCAAGAGGGGTGCATTGGAGAATTTCCCACAATGAAGAATGATCATAGTATCGTCGAAGACTCGAGAATACCAAGAAATATCATCAGCAGTAAGAGACATGATTCGTTGAGACCACTTGAGATTACCCTTATTCTCAACAAAGGGACCTTTCTGTGGAAGGTGAGACATGAACCATCGGTATAACAGAGGAGCGCAATAGATAATGGTTCCCTTCTTTTTTTCATTCCTGGAATGAATAGAATGGTAGGTATCAGCAAGAAGTGTCAAAACAGGGTTCTTGGACAAGAAGATACTGATGGCAGCCTGATCTACGAAATCTTCCATGTTCGAAAACAAGACAATCTCATATATCAGCAAAGCAAGAACGTCGTTGAAAGCTTTCCAGTTTCTGTCTTTAGCGAAGGAAGTGGCCTTGTCAACCAAGAACTTCAAAGCGAACCCTCTAATACCTTTCCCTTTGGTCTTGAGATTATCCTCCACATCCTTCTTACTAATGCAAAGCGCATCAGCAATAAGGGGAAATTTCGGACAACCACTAGTGTAAACATAAGGAACCTGCCTCTTGATCTCAACTCCCAGAATATAAGCATACTCCTCGAGCGTAGGTGCTTGCTGATAATCCTGAAATGTGAAGCACCTATATGGCATATCATAGAACTGAACCAGAGTATGAATGGCAGTGATGTTCACTTCGGTGTTGAGGATGGACAACAGATTACCATAAGTATCTATGAGAACCCCTCTGTGATATCCAACCAACAAAGATGCCAAACCTCTCAAAATACCCAGCTTAGGCTCCACAAACTTGTAACTGAAGATGCCATGACAACCAGTACTCATCTCTATGATAATGTCAACAAAAGATAAGTCTTCGAAAACCTGGAAATGCACATGCAAAAATTAATTTATATGATGAAATGATATGCAACACAACAACAAGAAGCCAACACTGTCTGAATAATCAAGTTTGAATAATCCGGATATCTGCATATAATTCTGTGTCAGTGCAACATAATCTGATGTGTCGGCGAAGAAATCTGGCGTGTGTGAGAGAACAAGGGTATGAAGTGGCTTGTTTTCCTACAAAAACACATCCCCCTCACAGGTGTGATCTAGACACAACAAGGTGGTCCCTAGAAAGGTCGCCCAAACCATAGGACTCAGGATGAAAATCCCCCGTCGTAGTAAATTCTCACAGGATGGAAGTATTCTCAAACGAATCACGATCCGGGATGTGGCTCTCGTGATATCCCAACGCGCAAAACGCAGGCCTCACGACTATCCACGTTCTAGCCTATGTGTATACTAGGCCCGGTGTTAGGACCTTTCTCTCCAATAATATCTACCCATCCCAACAACAACAAAAAATAGCAGATATCCAGAATATGCAGCATATGAATATTCAAAGCAGTAAAGAAATGCAGTAAATAAACATAAAGCTAAAGCATAAAGATAAAGCAAACAAAGCGTGAAAGATAAACACCCAAGCAAGCAAGAAAGCAAACAAAACTAGGCGAGACTCCAACTTGCAAGCGAGGACTCCCCAGCAGAGTCGCCAGCTAAAGATGGCTGGTTTACATCCTGAGTGAATCGGACACTCAAAGATAACACAGAGTTGCCACCGAACTTTATTTAGTCCCAAAGGACAGGGAAAATATCGATAAAACCCAAGGGGAAGAGAAACGGGAACGTGGGTCCGTTATGCGAAAGGAAGGTACTAGCACCTTACGCATCCGTCGTACTCGACGAGAACCATTTTGCTTGCTTCTAGGCTTGGATGAGTTATCTATCTAAAGGCTTCTAACTAAAAGAAAGAGGAGAGAGAAGAAAGGGGAAAAAAAGAAAGAAGGAAAGTGCTCGCGGAGGATTGGGGTCCCCCGTGCCTACGTACCCTCATAGTGCAATGAGGAAATCAGAGCGTCGTAGTTCATGGAACCAGGGGACAGAGAGGAAGGAAGAAAGAAACAAGGAAGGAAGGTTGGAAGTGTGCTTGCCAAGATCATCGCGATCTCGTGCCTATGTATCATACATTCGAAAGAATGCAGAATCAGAGCTTCCGTAGTTCGGGGAACCAAACGGAAAACAAAACAAGAAAGAGATAGGGTGGCGTCAAAAAACGAGTGCAAGAGGGAAAGAAAACTCTACTTGGGAAAAGCCGAACAGTAAGAGTGATTGCACAAGAAACCAGAAAAGGAATGGTGTCAAAACCCATAATGAAAGAAACTCTGCTAGGGATAACAAAGAAGACTGGTGTCGAAACCAAGAAAGAAAGAGCAAAGTGAATAGAAAGGACTCCTCTAGGTGAGAAAAGATCAAAGAACTGCTAGGAATTAGAGGGTAAGCGACCCGGCTGGGGATCCAAATAAAGGGATGGTGTCAAAAATGAGAGAAAAGGGAGACTCGGTATATTAACTAGCTGGCAGTGGTTAACCGAAGAGAAAAGAGTAAGACTCGGGTGGGAAAAAGAGGCTGGTGTCAACAGACGGACTGTGATAAACCAAAAAGAGAGTACTAAACCGAGGGAAGGTGTTTGACTCTGAGGAGGCATCGGTATATTAACTGACTGGCAGTGGTTAACCGAAGAAAGAAAGGACTGCAACTCTGTGGGGATAGAGAAGCATTAGTTTTAACTGAGAAAATTGTGATCAACCAGAAGAACGGGTGTAGGACCGATCGAAGGTCGTAACCCAAAAGGGATGTTTGTATTGACTAAACAAACAACACTTGACCAACGAAGAAGGGCATTGAACCAAACGAGGTTGCTAACCGCTGGGGGGTTCGGTTTTTAACAGAACACTGTGATTAACCGAGAAGAATGAGTGATTAACCAAGAGAAGGTGATTAACTCAAAAAGGGTTTCAGTATTTTAACAGACTGGCTGTGGTTAACTGAAGAAAAGGGTGATTAACCAAGCATAGGTGATTAACCCAAGAGGAAACTCAGAGTTTTAACAGACGGAGTGTGGTTAACTGAGAAGAATGCAAACATTGGTGTTTTAACTGACAGGCAGTGATTAACCAAACAAAAGGAGAAGAACCAAGAGAAGGTTGCGAACTCTGCAGGGAATTCGGTTGTAACAGGAGTATTGTATTTAACCAAAGAAGGAGAAAAGAGACCCTTCTGGGGAATCAAGAAACAATGATTGACCGTAAGAAAAGAATAGGGTATTGAAACAAAGGAAGCTTGCTAACCCAATGAACACTGATCTTAACCGAGAAGGTGATCGATCAAAAGAGAGATCGAAAGAGATAGGAGTGATCAAAGATCAACCTGACAGGGGAAAGAAAGCACACTACCGCCTGGAGATAGAGATGACTAAGCCAAGCACAGGGTCATTCGTCCCCTACCTGAAGTAGTCAGAATGAGAGAAGGAATTCTCCCTTCTCATTCCTTCTCTAACACACAGGGTGTAATGCAGAAGTTGAATCGGACGGCACAACAGCTCCAAGTTGTACAGTGCTCCTGCGTGAAGAAACGGACAACGTTACAGCTTCAATTGTACAGTGCTCCGATGCAAGGCGTAATGCAAAACTCCAACTCTGCGGGGGAATGAGAGAGAAAGCTCTAAAGGAAGCCTAAAGAGAAGGAAGGGGAAGATCAACCAATCAAAACATGGTTTCGATCAATTAATCAACGGAAAAAGTCATGCTAACAATTTTCCAAAGAGGATGAAAAATCATTAAAGCAAAAGGTGTGAATTATTGATTAAGAAAGATTAAGCTCATCCATGAAGAATGAACTTAATGCAAAGCAAGGAACAAACATGCAAAACAGTACCAAATACCATTTAGTATGCATTGCAAAACATGTTAACAAGTGATCAAATGGAATGCAAGATGTTCATGAACAAACATTCCCAAAAAATATGAACAAGTTGAATAATGGAAAAAATGCATCGAAAGTTCCTGAATATGCTTCAATCAGAAGTTAAATGACACTTAAAACATCCATAAAAATCAAACATATCAATCCATGGGAGTTAGAAACAGAAAGCATACCAAACACGCTTGAAAAAACTCAAAATTGGCCAATCTGTTCAGTGGTAACCAGTTACTGCATATCTGCTAGCCGGTTACTTGCTTGAAAATCAACGTTTTTGGTGAAATTTACACTGAGTAACCGGTTACAACATATGTGCTAACCGGTTACTTGCTTGAAAACCTGCGTTTTTAGTGAAAATTGCACTGAGTAACCGGTTAGCAGATATGCTGTAACCGGTTACCACTGAGACAGTCTAGAGAAATGTCTAGAGAAGTTTAGAATATTCCACATGCTGCTAGAATATTGTAGAATCAATGACCAAAGAGTGTGCAAGGTGCTCTCCCACAAAATGCAGCAGGAACTGAAATTTTGCACAGAGTAACCGGTTACAGCATATGTGCTAACCGGTTACTTGCTTGAGAACTTGCGTTTTTTGGTGAAAAATACACTGGGTAACCGGTTACAGCATATGTGCTAACCGGTTACTTCGGCCAAATTTCCACAAATTTGCAAAAAGATGATGCTGAAGTCCCGATTTCGATTTTCCACCTTTTGTCTTGATAAATAAACATGGAAACCTTTATTTTGAGCTTGTTTTGATGATGCGATGATCTTGTGAGGATGTGATTAATAGGGCTTGGAAAACCCGAATATTCCCGCAACAAAATCAAAGAGGAAACAAAATGTGAGTGCGTATGCTAGCGATGCAAATGCGCGTGCTTATGCAAAAGGAAAAAGAGGGAGGTCCAATTCCGGGTTACGACAAAGGACAGAACTCTTCAAAAGTTCAAAATATCGGGGCAAGTCTTTTTATGACAAGTATGGACTCCCGTGACCCATTGACAGGGGCAAGTTGTTTCCCAACCATTTCTACTTAAAGGACTTTGTATTGCGAATACAATTGAGTTGGGGCAGTTATGTTGAGGTTCGTTTCCCTTCAAAAGTTTGAAGATATTAAAGCATCTGGTATGCCAATTCTTCTGTAAAATCCTTTTGATGACCTACAAACCAGTTAATCAGAAATAGTCAGGTCGAGATTTGATAAATCTCTAAAAATCGACGACACCTCCTTCATAGATCAACCAAGCAGACAGGGGCAAGTCTGTTCCCCAAATGCCAACAACCAGTCTGAAGCACAAGTTCAAGGACCTTGTTGTGTAAATACAGTTAATCTGGGGAAATTATGCTGAAATTCATGAACCTCTCCAAGATTTGGAAGATATTGAAGCATATTGTGTACCAATTCTCCTGTAAAATCCTCTTGGTATTTTTTCTGACAGACCATGTACTCCGGGGCAGATGAGTTATGAAGAACTCAGCTTTTAGGATATCTTTTGCTAGCTCCCCAGTAAGTTTTTACTTCAGCTAATCTTGGCAATTATTCAGTAAGGAAAGCAGTTCATGATGGCGATCCTAGTGAAGTCATGATGCTATACCAAGTGAAAGAGTTTTTCCCATCAGAGAAAGTTGTAATCTTGAAACTGAACTACTGATTCTGCAAGTTCATCCCCAGTAATGGTCCAATCTGATGAGTTTGGCTGGGTATCCTTGTCGAGATGTTTATTTCGTCTCTTGACTGTTTTGTCAGTATAAGCATAAGCAGGGCGTACATGCGCTCATATGTATTGTATCTTAGCATCTTTGCTTCATTCTGGTGTTTACCTGCTTTGTCCACTTTGGCGTTTATCTCCCCAAGTCGTCGGGTTTGTCTATTTTCTCCAATAGAGTTAGTGCCCATCCTTTCTAAATTCCCCACAGAGTTTTATCCTCGTGGATGATGGTTGGTTCAGTTGTCTTTTCCACTTTAGGATAAGATAAATCCACATTTGAGCTCATTCCTCAATGGTTGGAGTCTTGTTTGACCGTTTCTTTCTAGCTCGTTCCTAGATTGAACTTTGGTCCCTGGCAGATTAGGTCATTGAACCTAGTTTGAACGGGCTTTTATTTTGCACCGTTTCTCGCAGGAAGAATCTTTTTATAGACCCTCGTTAAAGACAAGATTCATTCTCCAGCAGTGTGGTGATATCAATATCTCTTTGGAATTTATACCCAATAACAAGTAGTAATCTCTTGAGAAGCTTGTCTATCCCTGGTGCTATCCAACTTTTTGCAACCATAATTGGTATTCCCCAGAAAGTATAATCTTCAGTTATGCAACCCCGGTGCTAACATATCTGATACTTAATCTCCTCATATGGAACTTAAAGTCCAGTAATTGCTGGCATCATTTATTCTAGGTCAACTATGAACCTAAACTTCGATTCAAATGTGAACTCGTTGTTTGAAACCAGGTCAAATATGAACCTAAACTTCGAGTCAAATGTGAAACCGTTGTTTGAATCCATGTCAAATATGAACCTAAACTTCGAGTCAAATGTGAACCCGTTGTTTTAATCCAGGTCAAATATGAACCTAAACTTCGAGTCAAATGTGAACCCGTTGTTTGAAACCAGGTCAAATATAAACCTAAGCATCGAGTAAAATGTGAACCCGTTGTTTGAAACCAGGTCAAATATGAACCTAAGCTTCGAGTCAAATGTGAACCCGTTGTTTGAACCCAGGTCAACTATCAACCTAAACTTCGAGTCAAATGTGAACCCGTTGTTTGAATCCAGGTCAAATATGAACCTAAACTTCGAGTCAGATGTGAACCCGTTGTTTGAATCCAGGTCAAATATGAACCTAAACTTCGAGTCAAATGTGAACCCGTTGTTTGAATCTAGGTCAAATATGAACCTATACTTGGAGTCAAATGTGAACCCGTTGTTTGAAACCAGGTCAAATATGAACCTAAGCTTCGAGTCAAATGTGAACCCGTTGTTTGAAACCAGGTCAAATATGAACCTAAGCTTCGAGTCAAATGTGAACCCGTTGTTTGAAACCAGGTCAAATATGAACCTAAGCTTCGAGTCAAATGTCAACCCGTTGTTTGAACCCAGGTCAACTATGAACCTAAACTTCGAGTCAAATGTGAACCCGTTGTTTGAATCCAGGTCAAATATGAACCTAAACTTCAAGTCAAGTGTGAACCCGTTGTTTGAATCCAGGTCAAATATGAACCTAAACTCCAGGTCAAATATGAACCAGTTGTTTGAGCCCAGGTCAACTATGAACCTAAACCTCAGGTTGAATATGAACCCGTTGTTTGAACCCAGGTCAACTATGAACCTAAACCTCCAGGTCAAATATGAACCTAAACCTCAGGTCAAATATGAACCTGTTGTTTGAAACCAGGTCAAATATGAACCTAAACCTCAAGTCAAATATGAACTCATTGTTTAAAACTAGGTCAAATATGAACCTAAACCTCAAGTCAAATATGAACCCGTTGTTTAAAACCAGGCCAAATATGAACCTAAACCTCAGGTTAAATATGAACCCGCTGTTTGAACCCAGGTCAACTATGAACCTAAACTCCAGATCAAATATGAACCCGCTGTTTGAACCCAGGTCAACTATGAACCTAAACCTCAGGTCAAATATGAAACCGCTGTTTGAACCCATGTTAACTATGAACCTAAACTCCAGGTCAAATATGAACCTAAACCTCAGGTCAAATATGAACCCTTTATTTGAAACCATGTCAAATATGAACCTAAACCTCAGGTCAAATATGAACCCGTTGTTTGAAACTAGGTCAAATATGAACCTAAACCTCAGGTCAAATATGAACCCATTGTTTAAAACCAGGTCAAATATGAACCTGTTGTTTAAAACCTGGTCAAATATGAACCTAAACCTCAGGTCAATATGAAACCATTGTTTGAAATCAGGTCAAATATGAACCCGTTGTTTGAAACCAGGTCAGATATGAACCAAGACTTCAGGTCAACTATGAACCTTGGTTAGCTATGAACCTAAACACTTCAAGACAACTATGAACCTTAATCTTGGTCACCTATGAACCAAAATCTCAGGTCAACTGTGAACCTCGATTCTTATCCAACTCATATTGGTTCCTTAACCTTATCCCCAGCTAAAAAGTCCAGTCATCTCTCATTATCTGGCGCGCAGATTTTATCTCTGGTTTTTTTCTTGAAGATCCCGTTTGAACTCTTCAGCATAAGAAAATTACAGAAAATCTTTTGCTGATGTACCTCATTTTATTTCAAATTGATCCCCAATGGAGATCATGTCTATTTTCTAGTTTCAGGCCCAGTAAGAATGTGTCTTTATTACCCCAGTGTCGTCCGGTCACATATGAACCTGTCGTCCATCTCCCTGGATTTTTCCCCAGCAGAGAATACCTCTCTGACTCCTATCTCCAGTGAAGGTCTGTAGGGTGTTCCACTTTACTTCTCTATCCCCATTATTTCCTTAGAATCCCCCCAGTGAGTCTCTTTTGTTGGTCAGCCTGTATCCCTAGTGAGTTTGCCTCACGGATATTAACCTTCATCCTTCCCCGGTGTTACTCACTTGTGTTTGTTCGCTCTTTATCCATTGGTGTCAAGTCTGTCTGCATTTTTGCCCTATCATGACATCATATCACCATACTAGAAGTTCATGGCATGTCAGCATTTGCATGTTTGTCACTTGTCCTTAGCATCTGCATTCCATCTAAGGGCAATATTTTCGGTTTGCTATATTTAAATACCTTTCACCTGGATGTCCCTAGGATTTCCATTCCTCGTGTCATATGGTAAAGCTATTTAAATAGGGGCAACTGTTGTACCCCAAAATTTACCCCTTAGATGTCATAACATCTGGCATTGACATTTAGGATCAATCATATATGCATTGATCAGCTAACCTATATCTTGCAGTTTGTTTTTCTTATGTTTGGAATTAGGGTTTACACAGAGAAATTCAAGGCCTCCTAAGGTATTCTATAGCCCCATAAAATCATCACCAAGCCTCACTAGTTGTTTAGAACCAAGATCTCAAGACTTTGAATCAAGTCAAGTCAACAAAGGATCACCAGACCAAGGTAGGGAATTAGGGTTTTAACCTAAGGAATCACTGAAGAATTTTGTCATGTTGGCTCAAGTTCTGCTTAGTTTATCAACCATTTGAGTTACCTACATCCAAGAGGTCTCACTCAACAAGAATTCAAGGTCATCTAGCTCTCATCATGATTAGTTTGAGCCACAGTTTCACCCTGTCTCCAAATTAGGGTTTCTGTTAAGATAAGTGGATCATTCCCTTTGATTTTGATCAAGAGGTGCTCTCAAGCCTTAGGACTTGAATCCATATGATAAAAGACATCCCTAAAGGCCATCTATGAGCTTTAGATGTGAAGGAAGAAGCAAGATCATAAGAGTTTGCCCCAGTACATTCACAGTTGAAATCAGGGTTTTGACTAAAACCCTAATCCTTGGGATTTTGATCCAAATGAAACCTCCAAGGCCTCAATTCATCATAATATGCCTCATTGATGATTTAGGGCATGAGAAATTAAGCCTCAAGAGTTTTCTTGCGAAGGAAGCAAGGCTTAGTTCATGAAACCTTTTATATGTGGAATTTTCCCCTCTTGTGCCAAATTGAAATGATCATAACTTCCAAACCACACATCCAAACTGAGTGACTCAAAGCCTAAATGGAAGCTCTTTCCATGATCTTCAAAGTGTTAAATATGACTTTTCTCCAAAAAATGCATGGTTTGTGAGTTATTAGACTTAGAAGCTAAACTGCCCCAAGACTTGGTGAAATTTCAGCTTGTTTTCCTTTAACTTGCACACGACTTTAACCCAGTTTTTCATAAAGTTCCAGGCCTCAAATAAAAAATCTTTAGACATGAAAGTTGTTCCTTGTTATTCAAGCTTTCCAATCATGTGTAGAACTCCTCATTAGGATAAACCAATCTCAAGTTATGATATCCTAAAGTTGGTTGTTTTAAGTTGTGAATTTTTCATAACTTAGAATTTTTTCTAAGTTTCTTGGACAGCTCTTTACACCAAACTTCATGGATGATTTTGTAATGATTCCATGCCTCATTTCAAGAATCTTTCAACATGAAATTTGTTCTATCAAATGTCTATTTTGCAAAGGATAAAAAATCTCACAATTTGGATGCATGGTTATTAAGTTAGGGTGCACTAAAGTGGGTGTGTTGACATTTTGTCTTACATTTAGAAAATCAGAATTTTACCAAAGCTTGCACTTTTCTGATGTTTAGAGACCAGCTTAACACCAATTTGAATCCTTGCCACGATTTCATCAAGTTGTAATCTTAAAATAGCATAGTTTGGACAAGTTGGCACAAGTGGATCAAGTATGACATCATGAGAGAGAAACTTTTCAAGGCATGGGCACTCCAAACTTTTTGCAGACCTTGAGCCATGCTCCAATCTCATAAATCCAGCTAGGCAACTAAGAAGCATAGCCTAACAACCAACTATGTCATTGAAACTTGGAAACTTGGTCATGATATCATCTTGCACGATGGAGAGGAAGATCTAGGAAAAGATTCATTTTTTGCCCATACTCCACTCTTCCATTTGCCCTATAAAAGGAGGGGCACCCTCACTTGTTTTCACACCAACACTTCACTGAAGAAACTTAGAAAAAAAAAGGCTCTAAATTCTAGCTTGGCAGTTGAAGAAGTTTTCGAAAAGAAAGAGCAGGGTTGCTACAAGGAGAAAGAAGTGGGTTCTTCTGTCAAAATGCATTTGCTTCACTAGGTATCCCTACCTTCTCTTTTGTTTTTCCATCCCATGCCGTGACCATAATCGTATGAATGTCTATGTTGTTATCATGTTTAATGTGGACATTAAATACTTGCTTAAGTAATATATGTTGTTAAACAGTTTGGAATGCACCACGCCTTCATGTTAAAACACTGCATTGCTTAGACTACTTCCAATATGTTTTGCTCTTATCCTAATGACATGTTAAAACCTGTTGGAATCTGTTGGCACGATAACGTCGTGTTGCCTCACTCTTCTTTATTATCATGAGTCATATAGTTAGCATGTTCACTTATAGGCTCAGATGTTTAGGATTAATATTATTGTAGTTTTAAATCCAGAAAACATGAGAGTTTTGTTGAGAGCATGCTAATATAACAAACCTTGTTGTTAAGCGCATGACAGTACTTAAGGAGATCCTTCTGCACAACAGTTATATGTTGCCATCACTTTACTTGCCCTGAATGTTTGACATACTTAGTATCACCAGTTGATAATAGTTTTGAAACATGTCATGCTTATATTTGTATGTTTGAAACTGTCATGAAACTGGTCATCCATACCCTGTTGGAGCGAGTTAAGGCGAAACCAAGCCCTATGTGAAATTTTGTTAGCATAATAAGTACTTATCTTCACTACCTTTTTAACACCACTGTTCCAAGAACCAAACCTGTAAGAACACACAACCATCACAGTCCAAGAATACAACATTCTCTCAGCAACTCAGCTCCCTTATAGCAACTTGGCAACAACAACTGTTCTGTGCCTAAAACTATGACTTGCAGCCTCATCTTTCGCATTAGTAGTCACAACCCTCGCACGTTCGCTTTCAAACGTACATCCTCATGACTACACGTAACAAGCAAAGGTACCCATATCATACTTTGAACTTCTTGTGTTCGTCGCCATTATTCTCATAAGAATGTTAGTATTATATACCGATCACTCACTGCATGCAAACTGTTACTATTATTGAGAGTTTTGACTTATGTTGTTACGTGAATGTGCTCGTTGTATATTTTGTACTCTATCTCTTGCCGCTGCTACATTTGTAGCATAGCTTAAATTATCCAGTATGTTACATGTTGTTGTTGCTGGCATTCAGGTCTTTTGTCCGTTCGTATATAACTCTCCATCTTGGTTATCATATGTTGGTCTCGGACCGATTACTGCTTGTGTTGAGCATCATGTTGTTGTTATTATCTATGCTGTTATTTCAATCATATGTTGGCATAAATTTTTGGTCGAAGTAATCAATAAATGCTCTTTTGGATTTCGTTGGATACACCGGCATCTTACGGATTTTTTTGCTTCAATGTTGGACACCCCTATGCTACATATTTTTCTCTCTGTTCATGTTTTTGTTTTGTCAATATACCCTGCACTAATTATTATAGGGTAGTGTCTTATCTTGCGAGATTCGGTTACGATTTGGTGAGCATATAATTGTGGGAGGAAGGACGAATTCCATGTCTTTTGTTGTTGTCCATTTATGATGCCCAGTTCATGTTGTCGCATGATGCATAAAAGGATGGCGTGCATTTGGAGTTGAGTTAGGTTGCCATGTTGCGCCATGATTTTAAATGCCCACAATATGGTTGTTAGTTTAAGTGCAGGTTTTCACAGTATTTTTTACTTATGATGAAGTTTGTATTTTGAGTTGTGAGAGGTATAATGTTTTCCTCCTCCTTGAGCACTGCTATTTGGGCTTTTATTTCATAAGTTTTAATGGAGAATTGAGATAGGAAAAGAGGGAGCAAGCATGGCTGTTGCAAGAGTTTTGTTTAGTTTCCCACGAGTAGGTTTTTATGTTGGTTGCATTGCATGGATGGAGATGATGGCGTGGCGGCGCAGGATAGGTTGAGCCATGATTTTGGCTTTTAGTCACTTATGTACTAAGTGACCAATTGAGTTGGTGTTTACATTTTTCTTCATATCACAAGCGTGACACAATTCTGAGGAGTTTTTTTATCTCATTTTGAACATGGGCTTGGGTCATTTTACTATCCACACCCTCCCTGCCAAAAGCCCATGCGTGAAACAACTACCACATAGTCCATGTTAAGTTGCTAGTGCACCCCCTGTTTCATCCCATTTCAATTACTTTTTATTTTATTTTCATTTTCCATTTCACTTATTTAAAAATAGTTCTCTTAAATAAAAAATCCCACAAAAATCCATATTTACTTTTATTGCTTGATTTAATTTTCTTTTCCTTAATTTATTTTAATTTTAATTTTATTTTACATTAAATAAAAAATTCACAAAAACATATATAAACCTCTTTCATTTGAATTTTGCACTTCACTTAAAGTTACCTTTCTTGGAAAGTTCTTGTGGAAATTTTTGGGTATATGAGAAAAGGTGTTTTGAGAAGGATCATTAACCTTCATTGAATTCATTTTGCTTGACCTCATTATTAAGTTTCTTGCTTTGAATACTTTACCTTTGATTTCAAGATTAATAGTGGTATGTATGGGTTTTCATGTGTTATAGTTGCTATGAAATCATATTACTATCTTTTGCCATACATTGGTGTTTGAATCATACTCATGTTAAAAGTTATGCTTAGTGGTTGTACATTCTCTTTGAATTTCTTGAACTTATGTTGTTCATTTCAATCTCAAATACCTTGTAACATTCTGCCTATACGAATTGTTATTCTCCCCTGATTCCAAAGGAAAGTCCTTTATCTTGACTCATAAGTCAATAAACAAATCACACACCATCTTGGCCTCCTAAGAGCCACGTTCCCTCTTGGCCTCCTAAGAGCCATCTTCCCCCCATGCTTCCTAAGAGCCTTTCTCTTTTCTTGGCCTCCTAAGAGCCATGAATCATAACTTAGAAATAAGATAGAGTTTCTAAACTCTATGTGGGCTCATCACATTGAGTATCCACTTTATCCCACCATAACTTAGACTTAGAGAGTTTCCTTAGACTCTAAATGAGCTCACACTCATTTCCCCTTGGAACTTTGGCCATAGTCAATGGTTCCTTTCACCCTTAGTTAGGTGAACTATGGTTGCTCTGATTCTTTAGTCAGATACATAGGCACAAGATGCGACGTCTTGGCGAGCAAACTTAGTGTACATACCCTTAGGTCTTTACCTTTACCTTAAGCAGATATCCTTCAGCAAGCAAACAAATATAACACAAACTAAATAAGAGGTTCCTGTAGAGTACTACAGATATTAAGGGTGCTAATACCTTCCCTTAGTATAACCAACCCCCGAACCTTAGATCCCCCCCCCCTTTAGGTTTTCTCGATCTTGAACCTTTCCTTTGGATAAATCAAAGTCGGTGGTGAATTCAAAGAAATGTGATGCAAGTTAATCAATAGCTTGTTATCCGATTCTCACCGCAACATTCCCGCTCCCTTTCTCAATGCGTAAACCCTCTTTATATAGTGGTGAATGGAAGTGGTAGTTGCTACTTTCTTGGATCATGGGTTTCTTGATAAAAATAAGGTTAGGCCCAAATCAAATCCTCATGTGGACCAGCTGTCCCTCAATCCTTCTGTTGCAAGAAATCTGGTACAGATGTTAGTGGGAGACAAAGCTACTTTTTGTAGGCGGTTGTGGCAGAGTGGTGGAGCAGCACAGACAGCTGGTGGTTTGGGTGTTGGGTGCTCTTTTGCAGCGTCACCGTACTACCTTTTGTCTTCTAGCTTTCTTGATCTTATCCATTCCTTTTGCTCCAATGCTCTTCAAAACACTGCCACATGAGCCCTAGTTGTTCTTGGCTTCCACCATCAATCTCCAACTCTCTTGATGAATTAGTTGATTAAATTATCAACTACTTTCTTTCCAAAAGCTCCCATTCTGCATCCAGAGTCTGTCATCCAGGGTCATGCCTCCTCTCGCCATCATCTAGCTTCCTTCTAGGGTAAAAACACATTGAAAAATATAAAAGAAGCACCTAGTGTGCTTAAAGCTAAATCATGCTGAAATAAGTTAAAATCACATCAAATCAGTAAATTCTAAACTAAAAGTGTCACATAAAATGGGCCAAAGCAACACACTAAAATAGTGTTATCAGGTTTCTTCCAGATGGGTATCAATTGGATTTCCCCCAGCTAAGTCTTGATCAGGCCTTTCCCCATCTGATTAAGTTTCTTCTCTCTAGCAATGGTGTGATCAGACAATGGAGCGATTTCGGTCTTCCACTTCTCTGTAATATTAACCACCGCATAAAAATGTATCTTTTTTGCTTCCTAGCAGATGTCGTGCATCATTACTGTGGATGTTTTCACAAGCAAAGAGCAATGTTGTTACCTTCTGAGGAGTATTGATATAGCAGTCATCTGTCGGGTTTTCTCTTACTTATTTTGGGTATTAATTTAAAATCCCCTATAGTTTGAGTTCCGCTCTGCAAGCTCAGAATGTTTCTCTCATACTTGCATCCTCGGAGAATTTTATGTTTCTCGTATCTTCAACAGACTTGCAATATTCCCTAGTGGAGTTAGAGTAACTATTTACACGACTGCAATCCCCAGCGGATCCATAATTTTTCACAACTGATCTCTTTATCCCCTTTTGGAATGAATTTCATATGAATTTTCTCCTTATCCCCCAGGATGAGTCAAAAGGTTTTAGGATGTTTTGCTTCCTCATTGGTTTTTCTGCCATTCTTGAAAGTAGAGTTCATGTTGTTATTTTCCCTTTGTGGATTATTGATACTAGAGGATTGATCCTTGTATTTCTTCCCCAAGCAATATCTCCATCTTCTCAGCAAAATTTGAGCAATGTACTAGGATTTATTTTCCTTGAATGGATTTTGTTTATCTCTTGCAGGATCCCTTCAACTAAGCTCATAACAGAGTTTCCAGTGATATCTCCATCTTGTTGAGATTAACCGAGTATCCAGTTGTACTGTGGTGATTGGTCGTCCCTAGTTTTCTCTTGTCTCTTTTGTCAGCATATTCATATTCAGATGCATTGCATGCACATTCATTTGTTGTGCATGGCATTTTGTTGCTGCATTTTCACATCTTGCATTTTTGTCGGTGTTTCTCCACTCTCTGGTGTTGTTATCCCTACGGAGTGTGTGTGTCCTCTCTCCATTAGAGTGTTGACCCATAAGTATAAAGTGTTTATCCTTTCTAATTCCCCATCGAGTTTGTCCCTCGTGGAAGATGTTTGTTTTAATTACTCCCCAGTTGAATTATTTCCTCTTTGGGTCGAGTCTTTTTTGCCCGTTTCTCTCGAGTTTGTTCCTAGACTGAACTTTGTTCTCTTGCAACGATTATCTTGAATCTCTCTAGGTCGTGAAACCTGGATAATGAGAAGCCATTATTTCGCCCTTTGAGGATTTATTTTCCTTAGCAGAAATCTGTTTGTGGATTCCATTAGAAGATGAAGATCTAAATTCTCCCAGCAGAGTTACGATAACCCACTCTTAGAAATTTATGCTTGATCGTAGGTGGTGTTCTCTTTATTTGAGTAGCTTTTGTATCCTCAACATGTCAATAAGTGGAAATCTCTTCGAGAAGCTTGTCTGATATATTGACCTTTTGTGCGACTTCAAGTGGCAACCTCTTTATTTGAGCAACTTGTATGTCCCCCAGCAAGGTAAATTTTACCTGGAAATAAGTGGTAGCCTCTTTATTTGAGCAGCTTGTGTTATTCCCGGGAATCAATGATTGTGTTAAATGGCCACCTCTCTAGTTTATTCTTAGTAGAGAAGTTTATTGCAAAATGTTGGAACCCTATCTGTTGTACCCTAAATTTTTACCCTTAGATGTCATCCAGCTTTTGTGCATCTTAGGAGCATCTTTGCATTGTTTGAGCTAACCCATATCTCGGAGTTTGTTTCTTTGTGTTCAAATTAGGTTTATATACCATCATGGAGCTCCACAAGTAGTTTGAAGCAAGTCAAGTCAACCTGAGGACCTCCAGTGCAAGGGCTGTGGAATTAGGGTTTACTCTAAAGAAATCACTAAGGATTTGGCTCTATCAAGTCAAGATTTGTGTGGTTCACTCACCATATGAAGGCATCTACATTCAAGGGACATCATTCAACAAGTATTCAAGATCTATGGGTCTTCAACAAGAGAAGTTTGAGCCTCAGCCTCATTGTGCCTCTAAACTAGGGTTTTTGTGGCACTTATCAGTCAACAGCTTTGATCTCCATCAAGATGATCTCCCAAGCCCTAATTCTTGGTTTTATTGGTTTATCAACATCCTCAAGGGTCTCCTAAGACCTTTGGATAAGAAGGGAGAAGAAAGATTACAGGATCTAACCTCAGTGCATTCTCAGTCAAAATTAGGGCTTGACTGAAGCCTAATCTTTTGGAATTTTGGATCAATTGAGGAATTATTGGTTATAATCATCATATTTTGTCTCATGGAGTATACCAAGCATCCACATCAAGTTTCATAAGGTTTCTTGCAAGGGAAGTAGGGTTTTGACCAAAGAATGTGTCATTTGTGAAATTTTTCCCCTAATAGCCTATTTTGAAAGAACCATAACTCCTAAGCTATACATCTAATTGGAGTGGTTCAAAGCTCATTGAAAAGCTCTTTCCAAGATATTCAATTGTTTCAATATGAAGTTTTGTCTAAAAATGCTTGGATTTTGAGTTATGGAGCTTCCAAGGCATTTTGACCAACACTTAGAAGAATTTTCAGCATGTTTCATCATTTTTTTTCTCAACTTTGGCGCCACTTTCCACCTCTTTCCATTTGGATTCAGGTCTTGAGTCCCAAATGAAAGTTGTAGAGCTTGTTGAGAGCTTTCCAACCATATGTGGCATGTCTCAAGAGGATAAACCGTTCTCAAGATATGAATTCTTTAAGAAGAGCACTTGAAATTGTCAAAATCCAACACTTAGAATTTTTTCTAAGTTCTTTTAGACAGTTTTGAGGACACGTTTTGTGAGCCATTTTTATACCACTTCAAGGCTTTATCTCAACAATCTTCCAACATAAAACTTGTAGTATCATCCAAGAGCTTTCATTTGAACCCAAGAGCATGAATTTTGGATCACTAGATTGAGAGGTATAATTTGGACAACATGGCCATACGAAATATTATTGCACCAAGTTACTTCAGATTTTTTGAGTTTGAATCTTAAACCTCTTTCCCCAAGTACACCCTGAAGACCTAGCATATCTTTCCAACATCACCTTTCACCCTTAAAGCACGCTTTCCATGCCATGCTTTTATACTTTTTGCAAGCTACCACAAGTATATCCATCGTGTACATCTTTGAACCAAAGGATACAAGCCATACATGCTGCTTTTCTGACTTATTTGGTATCTAAAGAGAGGATCTCACGTGGCTCTATGTGCTCAGAACAACCACAGCCACATCTCCAAATCTCTTCTTGATTTTTCTCTCCAAAACAAACCTTTAGCACAATGGATATACACTCTCTTGCACCAGACAGACTCACTATAAAAGGGGCTCTCCTCCACTTCATTTGACACACAACAATCCCCAACAATAACACTAGAATATCTCAAAGTTACTTCTTGGAGCATACGAGGAGCTAGCTGGGAGAAGGAGAAAGCTATTGCAAATTTGTGTGAAGAAGAGGTAAGTCTTTCAAACTCTCTTTTACCATGCTTATTACATCCATGTTAGATCATCATCTCGGTTGTTTTAATGTTTGAAATGCTTGGCATGTATCTTGTTGTTGTAGCATCATGATAAGTTATTTTGAGGAAACTTCATGGCTGCTTGAACTTTAATCTTTCACGTATAATTTGTTTTGGGAAGCATGCTGGTTGGTTTGGTTATGAAGTCTATATGGTTGGAATGTTATTGTTACAAGGTTTACATGCTGTTTCTATATTATTTTAAAATGATGCCATGAGTACCACTATGAATCCATGATAGAAGTTGTGTTGGCCTTTAGCTTTGAACACTAATACACATTATAGGATGGTGAATAACTGTTGTTACGCTTACTACGTATGTCTAGTTTTTGTGTGGTTTACTTTAATGGCTGTTGTATTGTTATGCTAAGAACTACATTCTAATTGTCACTGTAAGCACAAATATGTTAAATGTGATATTCTGGTGATGGCTGCGCGGTTATAGTCGTATCATGTTTCATACTCGTTGTGTAGAATTATAGTGTTGTCAATTTATCATGTGTATGATTTTAAATATGCTATCGTGTTTACTGTATGCATGTTATGCAAGGTGGAATACTGATTGTGGTGTATGTGATGTAACTCATGTGTAGTGTCATGTCTTGCGCAAGATTATAGTATGTTCTTGCTATGTTGATCTTGTTTTTAATGCTATGTGCACAGTTTGCTTTGTCGCTTTAAATATGTAGGTGTTGTGTGTGTGTAATCATGATATTATAATATGTGTAAAAGTGTACTCTGTTGAACATGACGCCGTTTCTGTGCCTTATAAAATTGATAATATGGGAATAGGACTATGATATGATAATATGTGTGTAATGATTTGTGTGTACCAACATGCAATTAATATGACGTGTTTTTATTTAAGTGTCTTACTGTGGCTGTCGCCATAGTCATACTTGAGCTATTGTGGTTTCTTCATGTTTAAGAAATCTATCAAGCCTTGAGACTATGCAGGCAGTTTTTGTTGTTTTGAACTTGTTATAATGTTGATGCTTTATCCATAGTTATCCATTTTCTGGCATGATTGCAACTTTGATATGCCTAAATGTGTTAAATCAAGTTTATCCTATATGTGTTGCAACTGGTATGCTACTAAGTTTTGTTTATGTTCATGAGCAAGATTTATGATCTGCTTAACATGATAAGATTTCAAAACTGAGTTATTGCATTTTGGTAGCTCATGATAGTTGATCACTTATATGCTTGTTGGTTTATGTTTTAAATGAGCTTTGTATTGTAAATCAGTTGGCACTATCATATCTTCATATTTTTTTTGCTGTGATATTATATAGACTTGTACTTGTTATGAATGGTGTGAGTCCTAATGTTGGTTGAGACACAATTCTTGTTGATTTATTCCATGTCATTTTTCTGTTAACTTATTGAGGTTGATGGTTATGGTTGTTAAACTCATGATATTTGTTGCCATCAGTTATGCTTTTTACTTTGAAATAATGAATCTGCCTTGAGATGCCCTTTATTTATAGCTTGAATCATGTTCATCAATTATGCAGCATTACAGCTACCATATCATGCTTGTTTTCTATGTGTCACTTTGACTGACATTTGGTGTGAGCTTGAACTTGTTATATGTGTGCTTGGCCATTAGCTTAATCTACCTATGTGCCTGCTAGGTTCTGGTTTCTAACATGTGAATTAGTTTCTTCAAAATGTGAATTTGACATGCCTCATTGTATACTAATGCTTTGTTTAAAACAACAATCCATGTTAATTCTCATGAGATGTCAATATGTTTGTATACCATATCATGGTTTGCATTAGTTTAAGACTTTTTGAAACATCCATGCTATGTCTGATAAAGTCTATATGTGTATGACAGCTCTTAACATGTTTATTTGTCTTGTTTCCAACTTGTTCAAATCTTTGCCATCTCATGTCACTTGAACTTTGCCTAAACGCATATGTCCGCTATTGAGCCTATATGCACCAGTTTCTGGACCTCTATTTGTTTCATCTTGATCAAGTCTTGTTGCACATGAGGATGAGTTTAAGTTGTGATAGTCAGGTTTTTTTTTATCTTTCCATATGGCCATGTTGCTAGTTTGCTATATACACTGAAGCTGTTTTGATTTGTATTGCTCATAACCATACTTGATCCCTTGTGTAGAACTTTGTGTCTGATATAAACCTGATATACAACCTATTCATCTAAGTTTCTTTTTAAGCCACAAATATGAACATATGTTGTTTCACTATCCACACATCTCACTTGGTATACCTGCTGCCAGAATGTGGACCTTTTTTTAACTTGCATGTTTTGTTGAACTTTGATTGTTTAAGCCTCAAAAGACTTCTTGTGTATGCTATGTGCCATATGTGCAAATTTTGGTCCTTGGTAGTATTGCACAGAACTATGCCTTTTCATATCGTGATGATGTATTCCAACCTGCTATGACCATGTTCATGTTGCTTCTTACTTTCTACACTCAGCTGCCTGTTTGTGTCATGTCCCTTTGCTCATAAACTTGCTAAATGATATGTTGTTTATCTCATTGCAAAATGATATGCTTCTCTAAATCCAGAATGTTGCATTTTTTCCCTGAAGCAATGGCATAATTTTCTGTCTTGAACTTTGACTTGATCCTTGCTTGGTTTCAACTGTTGTAATCAGTAGACTTATTCTTGTTACATCAAATTGTTATACCTTACCACGTACTAGCTCCCTTTATGATGTTTGTTGATTCAAAAAAACATGTTTGATTCAATCTTGTTCAATGCAGTATGTTATGAATGTCTTCATGTTGTAACATTTCTCCATGACTTGTTTTCTTGAAATCCTTACTCGTCTCTACTTTGTGACCAAATGATGTCTCATATATTAGGATTTAGGTTTATCCATTTACAGTTTTGAAAAGCTGGTTCTTTGTTGATTGATTTGGGCTTTTATTTCACCAAGTTTGGTTAAGAATCGTGCATGTTATACCCGTATGAATTTTGGTTGAGTAAATTGAATTTGGTTGGAGATTGGTAAGGACTGGCGCGCGTTTTGTTTGGGATCCGCAACTAGTTTTGTCTCATATCATTATTGAGTTGCATTATGTTTGGATGAAACACGCAGTCCCAACGGTCACACACACTCTTCACGCCTTGCCTTTCACATGCAGTACCTGGGTTCGATCCTGCGGATCAACCCTTTTGCTTTTCTTTTCTGTTTTTCCATTTTATCTTGGTATTTTACTTTTCGCTGGCGCCCTATGACCACTACGCACACCCAGCCCAGATGGTGGAGGTTTTGTATTGTTGAATCCAAGGACATGGGTTCAAATCCCATATGGACACTTTCTATTCTTTTTAGTCATTTATTTCCTTTTTTATCTAAAGCTTATTATATGCAAGAAACATTTTAATTATTATTTCCAATTATGTTATCAATTTGTGTCTTAACTTTGCATTTTCTAAATGTATGACTAAATGTTAACTTCCAAATGTTAATTATCCCCTTGTAGTTATTTTTTAATTACCTTGTGTGTTGTAATTGTTAATTGCAATTGTGTTGATTAATTATCCATCTTGATTTATTTATCAATATCTTTGTTAGCATCTTTGTTGATCTTGAAATGATATTAAATTGACTTGTTTGATTTTAAGATAATATATCCATGTTGATTGGCCATATGCTTGACTTTTATATGAATATTATCCTTCTTTAAATATCATATTTTATATCACTTCTCTATGTTTATCTTCATAAAGATTGAAGCATATTGATTTGTTCTTGCATATCATTCCTATATGTTTGTCTTCCTAAAGATTGAAGCATATTGATATACTCTCTTAATCATGTTCCTCCTATTCATATCTTTGTCATAAACATATTGCCATCGTCATGCTTGTGTTGTTTTATCTATATATCAATGTCCTATTTCTACCATGTTTTATTTATTGTTATTATCCATGGTTTTCCCCTTATTCCAAAGGAAGGTGATTATTGTTGACTCTTAAAATCATAGCCCCCATCTTAACCTAAGTAACCTCTTAGGAAGAAACCTTGTTTCTTGGCCTCATCAGAGCCATGGAATCACAACTAGCTCTAGGAGAGAGTTCCTCAACTCCTAGTGATATTCATCATAATGAATTTATCACTCCCCCTACTGACTAAACTTCAACATAGGTCCATTACAACTAGATTTAGAGAGTTCCTAAACTCTACAATGAGCTTGTACTCATTTCCCCTCTGAATATTGACCACAATCAATCATTCAGTAGAAGTAGAACTACGCATACTCTGATTCTATTCCCGAGGATACGTAGGCGTAAAGTGCGATGCTTTATCGAGTATACTTAGATACTAACCCCTAGGGTTTTCAACCTTTAGCATAGAACTTTTCGCAAACATAAGATAACATTAGAACAAGAGGTTCCCGTAGAGTACTACGGACGTTTAGGGTGCTAATACCTTCCCTAGGCGTAACCAACTCCCGAACCTTAGATCTCCCCCTTTAGGTTTTTCTAACGATCTTGAACCTTTCCTTTGGATAAATCAAAGTCGGTTGTAAAAGAAATATGATGCAAATTAATTAATAATTTATTATCCGATTTTCACCGCAACACTATCCAACCAGTGCTTCTGTCAATTGGCATCTCTCCGATTATGTCGAAGGGAAGTTTGGTGAAGTTATATTCCATCAAATGGCATCTCTCCGATTATGTCATAGGGAAGTTTGATGAAGTTATGTTCCATCAAATGGCATCTCTTCGATGGTGTCGAAGGGAAGTTTAGTGAAGTTATGTTCCATCAAATGGAATCTCTCTGAAAATGTCTCGAAGGAAAGTTTGGTGAAGTTATTTTCCATCAAATGGTGTCTCTTCGAAAGTGTCTCGAAGGGAAGTTTGATGAGGTATATCTTTCCAACAAATGGTCATATCTCTACTGCAACATCAATAGAGAAGTTTATTATGAAATCTCAATAGATAGATGTCTCTTTATTTGAGAATTCTGTTGTATTGATCTAACCTGCCATTATCTCCTTTGAAGGCACTCGATAGAGTTATTGATGCCTAATTCCTAGAAAATGGCAGTCCCTTTAGAGGAGACAGTTTGTATTTAGTCCTTTATCCCCAGGAAGTGGCTATCCTTGTGAAGCTTGTCTATTATCCCGTTACTCTTGGCCTGTCAAGGATTTTTTTTCCTCAGTTGGGCTCATCTTTCATTTTTCCCTTGTAGATTCTCTTTCCTTTTCTTTGGCTCCCTTGTAGTCGTTTGTCTCCTGTGGCATTCATTCCTCACATAGGTCTTACATCCGCGTAGCATATGCATAATCATATCATTTAGTGGTCTCTTAGGGATAATAAATTGGGTTTATTTCTGTATTTAAGTCTCTTCTATCTAGTCGAGACAAAGATGTCAATCTTCATATCTCCGGATAGAAGAAACTTAAATAGGGGCAGTTATAATACCCTAATTTTTACCCTAAAGATCCCACATGTCATCTTTGCATCGCAAACAAGATCACCAGCTTTGGTTCTCTTTCTCTCCTCTTTGGTTTTGCTTCTGAGAGAGATCACCAAGCACCCATGTGTTTCTTGTTTACTCTATTGCTTGTTTATGTTTACTAACCCTTAATCAAAATACAAAAAATATGTATGTTTTTTCTTTACTAACTCTTTTTTTCAGGAGGAGGTTTGGAATCAAGAATATTAAACACTAGTTCCTCAGCTCGAATGAAATTCATCTGAACAAAGTCAAAGTTGATCTGCAAATAATACAAAATCATCTGGTCAAGAGTTTGAAAGAATTGATTGATTATTATTCAAGAGACTCCAAGGTTCATGTGTTTATTTCCATGCCTTCTTTGACAAGTCAAGAATCAATCCAGAGCCAGAGCAGTGCAGTCAACAGAGAAAATTTTCACTGTGGTAATCAATTACCACATTTGGTAAAATCGGTTACCACCCTTCAGAAGCCATTTTGGAGTTTTTCAACGTGGTAATCGATTACCACATATGTTGTAATCGATTACAACTGGGAAAACTTGGCCAGGAAGTGCATTTCAGAATTCTGCAGCACAAGTACACCTCATTTAATTGCATGACATCATTTTACACTAGGTGTAATATTCTAGAGCATGCACAATTATCCCAATTTAATTCCTATACATCATCATAATTAAATTGCATCATACACCCTCATTTAATAACACTTTTTAACCACTTGATCTTTGATTTTGCTTCTAATCCAAATTCCAAGCCACCAAAATTCCCAAGCCTAAACTCTATAAGTAGAGCCCTTATTTCATTCATTCTTGAAGTTTTTGATAGCCAAATTCACCTTGCAAAAATTTCTCTCAATTCTCTTCAACTACCAAATCCACCAAAAGCTCTTCCTCCATTAAAGTTAGTAAGCTTTTCATTGAAGCTTACAAATCTTTGATCTAAACCTTCATCTAAACACTATATCAACATCAAATTATGTAGATCAAATCTTTGGAGTGTGGTTCTTGAAGTTGATTTGAAGCATTTTTAGATTTGGAAGTGGTAATCTCTAGCTCCACCATTGTTGTGCTTGATTCATCTTCCACAATGTGATCTCTTGTTGATTCTTGTTGCTTGATCTTTGGATCTTGCAAATTGTGTTTTATTGGAATTATTTGTTGTTGTTTTACTTTAATTTTCTTGCTCAATTGCATCCTTGATCATGAGGTGTTTGATCAAATGATTGATCAAGGATTGGTGCTGCTGCAGAGTTGTTTTTGCTGCTTTGCCTCCGTAACGGGTTACAGGATTTTGCGTAACTGGTTACGAAGGCAAAAAAAAAGACCTGAATCAGCCTGTTTCGTGTCCTTAATCGAATACGGCTTTTGGCGTAACCGATTACGGCAGTATTTTTTGCTTTTTTGCTGCTGTTTGGGGACTGTTTTGTCCCATTTTCTATTTTCTTCCCCTCTCTTTTGCTTTTGGCCTTGGATCATTAATTCAAGTGTCCTATTTCTCTTTAATTTCAATGGACTTTTGATCAAGATGAAGTTGGAAAAAGATTCATTAGTTCAAATTTATCTTTAAAGCGAATTGTTCAATTCATTTTAGATGCTTTGAATTAATGATATGTTTAGTGCTTTAATCCATCAATTAAGAGTGATTGAACTTGAAGATGAAAGAAACCTTGGAGATGTGATTTAATTTGGTTTCTCTTCATCCCTCTCCCTCTTTCTTCTTTTTATTTTTGATCAATGAAAATCTTCAATATCATTGAAACCTGTTTCAAGTTCTTGATGAAGATGAGATCGCTACCTCTTTTCTTTTAGTGTGGCAAGTTTTAGGAGAATGACATACATGTCATTTTTCTAACTTGTATTAACATGAACATTGTTATTGACTGGCCTCAGATAGACATGGCTTCCACATAAGTCCGATTACGATTGCTTAACATAGCGCTAAATTGTCTCGAAATTGGAAATCGGTTTGTTTTTGTAAGTGAGTTGTCAATCTTCTACTCTCCATAGTGTGGTGTGAAATAGATTGTCTTCTTATTGTTAAGGGAGTTAGTTGGCATACTCTTCGATTTTATCTGAGTTGGTGCCCTTCACTTAATGATGTATGGATTCATGTTTTCATTCTTATGGTTGTCTAATCGAGTATTCTCCGAAAAACGACAAAATTGTTCTCCATCACTAACACTAACTTACTAACTATATAATTATACTAACTTTACTTTGTGTCTTTTAATTTGTGCCCTTTATTTTCTTGTCATTTACTTTATGCCTTTACTTTTAGCATTTTATTGTCATATTGTCATCTTATTTTCTCTTTGTCCACTTGGACCTTTTTTTTATGCTTTTGTTCTTTTTATTTTGTCCACTTGGACCATACCTCTCTTAAGACACTAATAAATACTTAAACACTAAATGCTAGGCTCTCTTAATTCCGGACTGTTATGACCTTATGCTTGGACCTTGGACTTGGACTTAGACTTCGGACTTAGATTTAGGATCCTTGCCCTATGCTTTTGGAGACTTGAGACCTTGGACCTTTTGGTGTTATTCTTGTCTGTTTTGTCTGGAAAATTTTCTGTGTCCAGGTGTTAATACTCTGACCTTGAAAATCATCTGATGCATGACTCTCCTAATTGTCTTTCAATCCTTGGGAAGACCTTGCTTTCGCTTTGCCATGGCTTAACTTGGAATTTCTTTGGATGCTTTATTCATTTGGTTATTATGCTTAAGGCATAAATCCAAAAGGAAGAGGATTGCTTATGTTGACTTGTTGTCAAGTGTTTGCTCCTTGTGTGGTTAGATCTTCCCATCTCTAGTTTTTATTTTAAGTTTTATGGTAGTCACTTCTTCTCCACCCCTTCTTCAATTTTCAAAATCTTCTCCCTTTTTCAAAACCTTCTTGTTTTCTAAATTATAACCTCTTTCACAATAAAACTTTGACTTTTGTCAAGTGATTTTCAAAAAAATTTCTCTAATATATGTGAATCAATTTTAAACATACTTTGACCATTTCAAAAAGACTTTAAAAAACACTTAAACTCATTCAAACTTTTGTGCCTTTGTGCACTTTTCATTTAAAACTTTTCATAAAGTTTAGACATGAATCATTTTCATAGTTGAGATGTAATTCTCCTATTCCCCATAGTATTTAAGATGTTGACATTTTCCACTTAGATGTTGAGTGATAGACTTGTTGATTTTAATCCAAGCAAAAATCTTCCATCCTAAGATGATGCAAATGTTATTTTCTTGTACTTGTGGGCGACTAGTCATAGTTTTCTCCTTAAAATGACGACTTGTTTTTTCATTTAAAATCAATCATAACAAACTAATTTTGTTATTTGTACCATGAACTATGGGGTTTTGATCCTATATTGCACTTTGTGGGTACGTAGGCATGAGGTTCAAGAAGTCTCTCCAAACACAAAAATGTTAAAAAATAATTCTCTTCTCATCTCCCCATTCTCATTTCAAACAAACATTTTCAAACCAAAAAGCGTAGATATTTCAATAGATTCCTATAGAGGACTATAGATGTTTTGGGTGCTAACACCTTCCCTTAGCGTAACCAACCCCCTTGCACAAACTCTGTTTATTTGTTCTTGTTTAGAACTTGTTTAGGTTTTGTTCGCTCTTTTTCCTTTCCTTTTGGATAAAATAAAAGTGTGGTGGGGAATCTTTCATTTTTGAGTTAATTTAATCAATAACTTACACTTACAATTTCCCCGCTACACTCTCAAACTTCCGCAGTAGCATTCAATGACTTTGAAATCTCCCGCAATTTTTGTTGGTAGTTGACAACTAGCTGAGAAAACTCCATATTTCTTGCTAGAATGCCTTTTGCTTCAGCTTTCTATATTCTTAAAAAAATCATAAATTAGTACAATACAAGTGTACATAAACAAAAAACTTGGCACGACAGAAAGTAGTTGTCTAAAAATCAAATTCCTTCAGAAAATAATACGCAAAAGTTCAGCTTATGAAATTAGCTATGAATCTAAAAGGAAAGCAAGGGTACTGCAACAACCTTATTCAGAGATGGCATCTAGCTGTAGTTTTACTTGCATGTATGCCTTGTGTTATTGTTGCTGGCAGTTTCATGTCCATGATTTAGTAAGACGCTTGCATTAAATTACAAGCATTGCATGATTTAGTTGAGTTTGTATTTTTCATTGTCTTAAAACTTTATTTTGAAAAGTTGTCAGGTTGCATCTTTTACTTGTGAGAAAAAAGCTATAGAGAGGTATAATATCAAGATACAAGTGGCTTATACTGCAACAGTTCACCAAGGTATAGTCTCACATTTAGGAATGGGAACGCTTCTCTTAATCGTTTTCTGCACTTATTGGTTCTGAACTTTCCAACTGAGTATAGGCATTAGAAATAAGATATGGTATAGTCCCACATTGTTTTAGTTAGACTTACACTTAGTGTTTATATAGCTTATTCAAACTGTTTACTTGATTGCGTGTGTATTGAAGAGAAGCTAGAAACAACTGGGCCTTAAGTCTATATAATAATCTTTTAAAACTTGTATTAATAAAATTCTTAAAAATCATATTAATTAAAAGATTAGAAGAAATATCAATAAAATTAAATAAATAAATCATAATTAATTAAAAGACATAATTAATTTAGATAAAAAGATATACTTAATTTAATTAAAAATGTTAGTAAATATATAGTCTAGTCATCAATTCCATGTCATTAAAAGTAAATTTTGCATCCTAATCATTATTGCTACATAAGCAAAATTGGAGGGGGACTGCAAAAATCCAAAGGTCATCAAAATTAAGGGACCAGAATAGCTGGTTTTGTAATAGGGGGACTAATAGTTTAAAATGCCCAATCTAAGGGGATCAAAAGTGCATTTAAGCCATTTTTAAATTACTGATGTGATATAGTTGAGTAGTGAAGTCAATTGTTTTAAGCAAATAAAATTATTTGTGTCAATTTAAAATCTGGCAGTAGCATTTTAAGTCACATCAAACTTTATCAAATTTATATAGATTGTTGATGTCATATCAAACTTTATCAAATTCATATCAAGGTTGTTTGCGCTCCACACACGAGTTTTAGTTCAACAACATCATCACCTTGCACCATCTCATCATGTGATGCCATATCCATCCCACAAACTTTCTTAAACATCAAACAAACAAATTTAAAAAAAAAGCAATAAAAGATTTGAAAGGAGGTACACGAGTTTGTTACTTAAACTCATCACATCATCACCATCATAACACTACACATATAAGCATAATCATAAAGCAAATTTTGAAAAGAAGCAAGGCAAGAGGAAACACATGTAACTTGTATGCATACCAAACATGTCATCACCAACACGGCATACACAACAAACACATTTTATCACAAATTCAAACTTGCAATTAAATTTTAAAAAAATAAAATCAAATAGAACAAATTGGAAGCAGTAGGAAAAAAATGTGTGAATCAATCATCATCTACATCCAACAATATGCATCATACCATATTCACATACAAAATGAATGAAATGAAAAGAGAAACAAATAGAAACAAATTACAGCAAGGAAAAACGCATCTGCAGTTTATCATCATTAACATACATCATCTCATCACCAACATGCTCACCCATCATCAAAATTCACTCACGTTTTTTCTCACTGAACTCACAAAATCCTTTACTTCTGCTCATTTTTACGTGGTTCGCTATCCTCATTTCCCTCCAAAAAAATCCTTCTAACCAACTCACTTCCCATTCCCCTCAATTCACCCCTCTCTTATAAATAAAGCTCCTTAAATCACTCAATGACACGAAAGTAATTATTGAACTCGTGCCAAAATCGAAAGCATACACTCATTAAATATCTCTTAAACAAACGGTTTCTCAAGTTCATCCCCTGAACTTAAGTAAAACAGAGCTAAGCATCACTCACCACTAAGCGAGTCTAAGTTATACCCTCGTCGGAACATGCATAAGAAGGAGTAGAGAAGAGGAAAGCACAATAATACACATTAAAAGCAGAAGGAAAGAACTTAGAGAAACTTACCTGAGGTTGATTGAAGTCTCTCCGAAGTTTCAAAACTCTGACGAGGTCTTGTTCTTCTTCCACTTTTGCCTACGTTTCGTTGTTCTTTATAGTTTTTTTTACCTTCGTAGCATGATTAATTGTGGTTTTTTATGTGTATTGGACTATTAATTGATGTATTATAGACCTGGGGTTTTAATTAGGGAACGTGGCTTGATCTGTGGAGTCGTGTGTTATTTGGTTAAATTAAGGGAAAATTCAATTTAGAATGATTTTTGGGCTAGGGTTCATGTTGAATGTGTTTGGATTTGAGGGTGTTTAGGTTGAATCTAGGTTTGAGGAAGATGAACACAATGAGGTGTTCATCATGTTCTTCATTTTTGTGGTCTTTGATCTTTGTTTGTGGGAATTTCGTTGGGTTTGGTTGTTTATTAGAGAGAGAGAGAGAGAGAGAGAGAGACTCTGATGGAAAGAAAGAAGGAAAGTGAGAAAGTGAGCTCCCACGTGATCTCCTTTCTCTTTTGATCCATCACCCCTCACTCTCCCTGGTACATGTGGCCTACTCCCTGGCCCTTTGATCCATTGACTTGGTGTGTTGACTCAGTCCCCTGCGTGGCACCTCCCACCAAAGCCTGCATGCACCCCCTGTCTTAACCATTATATCTTAGGTAGCCTCATCATATGGTTAAGGTTGGGTCAACCTAGTTGACTCCCTTAAGCCTATTGTGGGTTGGCATGAATTTTAGGTCTCTCTTGGCCCCTGAGCTATTGGCACTCCCCTCTTTTCCTTTTACTTTTTTTAATTTTTTTTTTGGTGTTTACATTGGGGCATTAGGCCCATGAGATATCTCCATTTTTGCTGCACCATGACCCCCATAGTATTTTCATGCATCCCTCTCATTTAATCATTTTATTTCTTTGTTTTTTATTTTTAGTTTTATTATTTTGTTAATAAAATATTTTATTGAAATAAAATCAACTATTTTCAAATAAAAAACCCTTGATGCAACGTCTAGTGACATTTTCAAAACTCGTCATTTTTTATTGATTCTAAATTAATGCAAATTAAGCCTTGATCCATATCGAGTGCATTTTCTAAATCAAAATAAAAATACCTAATCATTTTGAACATCTTTCACAAATAAGATGAAAAATGAACAGTTTGGTGTCTACCACTCTTTTCCCCGATTGTTTGGATACGAACAGTATAACTCGACAATCCGAGCATTTGTCATCTGTTTAAAACTCTTAACCCAATTCATCTTAAACTTCTTTTATATCCAAATCTTAAGTGATCTTATTTTCGCAATAAATCAGACGAAAAAAGAACGATTTGGTGTCTGTCACTCTTTTCGTCGAATATTTGGATATGAGTCATATAGCTTGACCTTTCAAGTATTCATCTTCCATTCAAAATACCTTAATCACATATAACCCATTTTACAATTAATTGGGTGAAAAAAGGAACAGTTTTGTGTCTACAACTCTTTTACCCGATTGCTTGGATATGAGCCGTATAGCTCGGCCATTCGAGCATTCGTCATCCCCTCCAAAAACAAACTTCAACCAATCAAACATGTCTTTTTCTCGCTCCTGCACGATCGAAAACATTTTCATAAAAGAACATTGTTTAGTCCATTCTACCGAGATACCAACAAACACTTAAGCCTCAAATTGCGAGCATACAAGCAACGTTATACAATCTAAACATTGGTTCAATAAAATCAACTAACCAATAAGTAGTTTTCTACGAAGAACTACATAACTTTGAATTCCTCATTGCACCTGAGGATATGTAGGAGCGAGACCCACAATCTTATCAAGCACCCTAATAAAACACCTTTTTGTGACATTTTCTTTTTTTTCTATTCAACGATTCAATACCTAGAAGAAGACAAATAACATAAGCTAACATTCTATTCGCAAACCTAACTAAATGGTTCCCTTTGAGTACAATGGATGTAAGGGGTGCTAATGCATTCCCCTCGCATAATCGACTCTCGAACCCGAATTTGTTTCTGACAACCGTTTTCTTTTTCTTTTAAGGATTTCATCGATATTTTCCTTTTACTTATGGAATAAATAAAGTTCGGTGGCTACTCTGTTATCATCTCGAGCGTACGAGTACTCCAAGTCATTTTTCGCACCATACACACTGCATTATTATATTCAAAATTATTATATTCTTATTTAAATTTAATTTTTTAATTTTTTTTATATGCAAAATATTATTCTATAATTGATTTCATTTATTTATTTAATTAAAAATAATAAAGTTAATTTATTTCAATTTTTTTTAGATTAATTTAAAGCTTCAACTATTTTCTCTTTTATTTTTTAAGTTTCAAACTTTTCAATTAAAATTTTTAAGTTAATAATACTCTAAAACAAAAATAATAAATTTGTCACAAAAGAAACAAATAAAAAAACAAGATGGAAATATGTTTGAACAAATTAACACTATAGGCTATAAATCATTAAGACTCACATGATCATCATAAAAAAATTAAATAAATTGATGTGCACTTTTATTAGTTATTTTTCATTTTAAGATAAGAAATCAAATTGCAAAATAAAAAAAAAGCATAACACATGAAACCAAAAAATAAAAATAAAAATATAAAATACACAAACACCGACAAACCTCGTCGAAAATGTAATATGTTCAATTATAAAGGTAAAATAAAAATAATTAAAGTCTTATTAATTAAATAACATTTAAGTATGTATTAAAATATAGAGGCCTATAACTAAAAGAAAAATTGGAGGCCCTAGGCATGTGCCTCTATGGCCTTATCTTAAGGCCGGGCCCCGGGGCCTGAATAGATCATATATACCACATAGAGAAAGGGAAGAATAAGAAGGAGAAGAGTCATTTAGTAGATATTAATTCATGCATGATTGATTCAATATTTCTAAATTAGTTCTTATAATAAATATTTGTGAGTTCATTAAATGAAGACACATGCTCAATTACACAATTCCCCTTTTCAACATGATCTCTTAAGAAATGGTTTTAACTTCAATGTATTTAGTCAAGTACCAAATTTTTTGTAAAGTTTATGCCGAAATTGTTGTTTCATTTTATCGGGATAACACCTATATTAACTTTGTAATAATTTAGTTGGTGTTTCATCCAGATAATTTGTGAGTAACAGCTACCCGCACCAATGTATTTTGTCTCAGTTGTGGATAACTCTACACTTACTTGTTTCTTCTTACGCTAGGAGACAAGTGAGTTACCAAGTAAGTGACACATACCACTACTCTTCCGATCTAATTTGCACCCAATAAAAGTAGATTCAGAGTAACCAACTAAGACACAATCCATCCCTTTGTGGTACATAAACTCATTTGTGGTGTGCCAATGAGATATCTCATAATACATTTTACCGCAGAGAGATGTGATTCTTTCGGGGATGCTTGAAAACATGCACAAAGACACACAATAAACATAATATCAAGATGAGATGTAGTGAGATAAATGAGAGAACATATCATACCTTAATACTTTCTTTCTTCAATTGGCTTTCATATTTCATCCTTGTCTAAGTTGCATGATGTATAGCAATTGGAGTATTGATTGTTTTTTACTTATCCATATCTAACTTCTTTATAAGTTCCTTTTAGTACTTAGCTTGAGTTATGAATGTAACATCTTTTGATTGATGGATTTGTATTTCTAGGAAGTAAAGAAGCTCCCCCCATCATAGGCATATCGAACCCGTTATGCATCATCTTAGAGAAATCCTTACACAAGGATTAGTTAGTAGCACTAAATATATTATCGTCTACATAAAATTGAACAAGTAAAATGTTATACTCAAACTTTTTGATAAAAAGAGTTTATCAACTTGTCCTCTCTGAAACTTGTTCTCAAGAAAAAAATTATTTGACGATCATACCATGCTCTGAGAGCTTGTTTCAAACTGTATAAGCCTTTTTAAGTTTGGAAAAATGATTAGGAAAGGTAGTGTTAATAAAATCGAGAGGTTGATTAATAAACACTTCCTTCTGGATGTAACAATTCAAGAACACGCTATTTACATTCATTTGGAAAAGTTTAAAATCCATGATGCAAGAAAAGGCCAAAAGTATTCTTATAACCTCTAGTCGAGCTACATGAGTATAACTTTTATTGAAATATATACGCTCTTGTTGATTGTATCTGTTCTGTACTGGACCAATGGCTAGGCATGGCCCAATCCGCTTCTGTTCTCAGAACGGCCCAATTGCCTAAGTCCAATCCATAAAGGGGCAAACGTTACCTTTCTGCCCCCCAACCGGGAAAGGAGTGCATCGCTCCTCCCCGGTACTGCTGCTCGTTCCGCACGGCTTCATCTATCCCCGAACAGCTAAGGGCACGTGCCCAAAATTACACCTTTGCCCGACATAACGGCTAGTTTTGGGCACCCTGCCCGACATAACGGCTAGTTTGGGCAGTTACCAATTCTTTGGGAAAACGGTTATTTTGCCCCGAAAATAGGACCGTTGGTCATGCGCCGGGGGAATTATATAAACCCTCTCGCTTGAGAGGGTCAGGTATCCAATAATCACCCTAAAAACTCATACTTCGTACTTGCCCCTTTTCTCTGACCCTTTCTTAGTTGAGCTTCGAAGTGCCTTGCAGGTACACCCCCTCCTCCTCATCTCACGCCCAGCATCACAGACGTCATGTACTCCCAGCCATTTTCAACACTCCAGCTGGATGAGTCGCACCTCACCCCCTATGTGGGTTCTGACTTGCAAGGATTCAATGGGTCAGTGACCAAACCGTGGGGATACGTAGAACTGATCATAACTTTTGGGTCAGCAGAGACGGTCATATCCGTTAAAGTACAATTTTTGGTAATCGATTGCCCGTCCCTGTACCAGTGTATCTTCGGTAAACCAACCTTGGTCGAGTTGGTAGTTGTGCCTTCAACCGTCCATCTCAAGATGAAGTACTACACTTCAAAGGGGATGGTCGCCACCCTCTACGGCGATATCGAAGCCGCACGACGGTGCTTCGAGGCAGCCACGAAGGGACTCAATGCCATCACGTCCAAGCCGAAGGTATCTAACAAGCCAGCCTTGCCCAACAGCTCCGAGGAAGCCAAGTCGCTACCTCAGGTCAACTCCATCGACCTCGACAGCCGCTTCCCCGAAAAGGACCAGAAGGAGGACCAAGCAGCCTCGAGCAGCCCGTCTGCCTCGAACAGAAGCGGCTCCCATCCGACGCGTCCCATCCCGGATGGCGTCTTCGAGCTCGTCTTGTTCAGTGACGACCCCCAACGGGGGTTAAAAATTGGAGCAGATCTCCTCGACATCGCAAGGAAGCAACTCAAAGCCTGCCTCCGTGAGAACGCTGGTCTATTCGCCTAGAGCGCCGCCGAGATGCCCAGCTTGGACCCATCCGTCGCCTGCCATTAACTCACGATTGACCCAGCCGTCAAAGCAGTAGCACAACGTAGGAGGAAGCAGTCTCCGGAGAAAACGAAGGCTGCAGAAAAAGCTGTAAAGGACCTCCTCGAGGACAAATTTATCTCGGAAGCCAAGTACACCACTTGGCTGTCCAACGTTGTACTTGTGAAAAAATCTAATGGCAAATGGCGAATGTGTATTAACTATACCGATCTTAACAAGGCATGCCCGAAGGATACCTACCCCCTCCCTAATATTGATAAACTTGTTGGTAACTCTGTCGGTTTTAAACTATTATCATTCATGGACGCCTATTCGGGCTATAATCAAATACCAATGGCGATGAGCGATAAAAAAATACATGGCCTTCATAACTGAATCGGGCAACTATTACTACAACTTAGTGTCCTTCGGCCTGAAGAATGCCGGAGCGACCTATCAGAGGATGATGAACAAGGTTTTCCAAGGAGAGATAGGCGACATGCTCGAAGTATATATGGACGATATGATCGTAAAATCCCAAGAGGAAACCGATCATACTGCCCATTTAAGAAAGGTCTTCGAACAGGCTAGGAAATACCAGATGCGTTTAAACCCGGTGTCCAGGCAGGCAAATTCCTCGATTTCTACCTAACAGAACGAGGAATCGAAGCCAACCCCGATAAGTGCCGGGCATTCTCCGAGTTCCCAACGCCCAAATCGAAGAAATCCATCCAGTCCCTCAACGGGATGCTCGTATCCTTATCCCGTTTCGTGGCCAAATCTGCCTAGGACGCCTTACCCTTCTTCAAACTCCTCCGCAAGGAGGCATCGTTTGAATGGATGGAGGAATGCGACCGGGATCTCCTCCATATGAAATGGGCACTCTCAGAGCCGCCGGTCCTCTCTCGCCTAGACAACGGCGAGACTCTGTATTTGTATCTCGCCGTAGCGTCCGAGGCAGTGAGCGCCGCTCTTGTCCGCGAAACACCTGACGGGCAAAAGGCCAAATATTTTAGGAGCAAAGCACTGCATGGACCAGAGCTGAGATACCAACAAATAGAAAAAGTAGCACTGTCCCTCATCAACGCAGCTAGAAGACTGAGGCACTACTTCCTGGCCCACACGATCATGGTCCGGACAGATCAACCCGTGAAGCAGCTGTTAGGGCGACCAGATATGGCCGGTAGAATGCTCAAATAGTCGTTAGAGCTGTCCGAATTTGACATCGAGTATGAAAGCAGTAAAGCCCTCAAAGCCCAAGCTTTGACTGACTTCGTCGCAGAAATGACGTTCGCAGATTCCCTGACCTGCGGGGCGCGCAAATGGACTATTTTTGTAGATGGGGCATCCAGCTCAGCTGGAAGCGGGGCAGGCATCATATTGGTGAATGACGATGGAATCATCATTGAAGTATCGCTTACCCTATCCTTCCCCACCTCCAACAACCAGGCTGAGTACGAAGCCTTCCTTGCCGGCTTGCGCCTAGTCGAAGATCTCGGTGCAGAAGAAGTCGTCATCTGCACAGATTCGCAACTCGTGGCCCTCCAAGTTCGAGGAGAATATCAAGCTAAAAACGACAACTTGTCCGAATACTTAGCCCTGGTCAAGGAGAAAATGACGAAGTTCGTAGCGGTAGAGGTAAAGCATGTTCCCCGCGAACACAATGTTCGGGCAGACGTTTTGTCTAAACTGGCAAGCACGAAGAAGAAAGGCAGAAACAAGTCCGTCATACAGGAGGTACTTCCTCGACCAGCATCTAGAAAACTTCCCCGACCCTTGACGTACAAATGATCAGCGACAGCAACTGCTGGATGACCCCCGTTTATAACTATCTCGCTAAGGACGAACTTCCATCCGACCCCAAAGAAGCCAGCGTAGTCAGGCGAATAGCCTGCTCCTACGTCCTGGTCGAAGATAAACTCTACAGACGAGGGTTCTCCATCCCTCTACTCAAGTGTGTCGAGGAAGAAATTTTCGCCCACATCTTGCGCGAAATTCACGAAGGAATCAACGCCCAACATCTCGGAGGAAGGTCCCTCGCTCGGAAGGCCCTTCGAGCAGGATACTACTAGCCAACCATGCAGCAGGACGCTAAGGAACACATGAAGAAATGCGATAAATGCCAATGGCACAGGGACATGCACCTAGCTCCACCTAACGAGCTCAAGGATATGTCCTCCCCGTGGCCATTTTCCTGGTGGGGCCTGGACATCCTGGGGCCATTTGTGGTAGGATCAAACCAGAATAAATACTTAATAGTAGGCGTGGATTACTTCACAAAATGGATAGAAGCGGAGGCTCTAGCCAAGATAACTGCCCTTAACATAATGCGTTTCTACAAACGAAACATCCTTGCACGTTTTAGCATCCCCCAGGCGATAGTCACGGACAATGGGACACAGTTCACGGACAGGAAGTTCCAGGACTTCGTCGCCCAACTGGGCACGAAGCAACACTTCGCATCCGTCGAACATCCCCAGACAAATGGGCAAGCTAAAGTGGCGAATCGAGTCATCCTTCGAGGCCTCAAACGAAGGCTGGACGAAACGAAGAAAGCTTGGGTCGAGGAGCTGCACAGCATTTTATGGGCATACCGCAAAACTCCACACTCTTCAACCAGGGAAACACTCTTTCGCCTGGCCTACGGGACTGAAGCCGTGATTCCCATTGAAGTTCACGTACCCTCCAGGCGGACAGAATCGCCCCTGGACGAGGAAATGAACGACGAAGCTCTAAGGGAGGAACTCGACATCGTCGAAGAAGTCCGGTCAGGGGCATCCCTCCGTGAAGCCTCGTTAAAGTAAAATATTGCCATCCGGCACAACGCCAAAGTCATACGACGAGAGTTCGAAGTGGGCAGCCTCGTCCTACGAAGAAACCATAAAGACTCTCGCGAAGGTAAACTAGCCACTAACTGGGAATGACCCTATCGTGTCCGGGCAAAAACGGATAATGGGGCCTATTACCTAGAACATCTCAATGGGGAAGAACTTGCTCGACCATGGAACGTCGAAAAGCTAAAGCAATACTATAGCTGAGGCCTTAACTGTCGGTCTGATTTGTCAAAACTACCGACCACCATGCACGCCTAGGTACAAGCGTTGCATGTCAGTAAAGCAGAACCCCGCTCAGGAACGAGCCAGGTCCCTGCTCGACAGCAGTCCCTCAATCGAGCACCGCCGTCATTAAAGTACCACGATAGGCAGAACACCCAGCTCGCGATGGGAGGTTCACGCCGCGAACTCATGCCTCAAACGCGACCTGAGCTCTGCTTTCTCGCCCGGACATTCCCTGGCCGTTCGACCAGTACCCCTCACTGCCGAACATATCTACAACGAGTAATTCCCTAAATCTTAAAGCAAATCAAAGTAATCTCTATTACGGGCACACATGCATGTTGAGCAAAGTACAATTCTTAGCAGAAATCAAAACAGATCAAACCATGCAAATCACAAAACCAGCCACGAGGACTGGACACATACATAATTAAAGTGATAAGTGGTCACGAGGACCACAATTGTGCTTGTTACATTAACAAGGGGCCACGCCCCCATACAAAATAATAAATTACATCAAAAGATACACGACACGCAGGCCGGACAAATTACTATAAGAATAAAAACCCCATCCCTCCTCCTCCATCCGCTCAGGCTGCTCGAGGTTGGGCTGAGGCTCATGAGTCTCCCCGTTCAAAAATTCAGCATGCTCGTCACCACCAAGGAGAGAGTTTAGACTGACTATCCTGCCATCCTCGACATGAGCCAGGTTGTGGATACCCTCGGTGGAGATCTCAACCCCAGGGTTGACCACCCGCAGTTGGGCCACAACATTCTTAAACGATTCGTCGCCGATGATAATGTTGTCATCCTCGGCCTTCAACATACGAGCAACTAGCTCGGCCCTCGTCTTCAGTTCCCTCACATCCTCAGGTTCATCATCGGCCAGAGCATTTGGTAACCTCATCTGCTTGATCAGCTCCTCGGCTGCCTTCTTCTCCGCTGCCAACGTAGCATTCTCCTCCCGCAACCTGGTAACCTCCTCGTCTGCCTTCTTCCAGGCATCGCCAACACTCTTAGCTTTCTCCTTGGCCTTCCTCGCCGTCTCTTCCAAAGACGATATGGTAGCCCAGGTAGCCCTGAGCTCAGAGTCAGTCGAAGAGTCCCCTTCAGCATAGATGGCCGCCATTTCCAGGACTCTGACCAAGGAAGAGGCATCATGCGCCACCAGCGCCCTCTTGCTCAGGCGATCCATGCCCTCCTGCTGGAGAGACTCTGCCCGCGGCACGACCAAGGATGTCCCCTCGAAGAATCTTCTGTGAAGAATACATGGAGTTTCTGGTGCCCGGGTAAGATCTACCCCTTTAGTGGCCCTGGACCGCTTAAACCTTGAGGCCAGAGGCAAGGGAGATCCCTGGGCAAGAGTAGGCGAAGAGGTCCCCGCAGCAGGTTGAGGAGGAGTAGGAGCACGCTGGGCAAATCGAGTCTTGGGAGCAGCCGCCCCAGGCTTGTTCCTCGCCATAGCATTCTTTACCATTATTTCATGAGCGGAAGGCATCTCACCTACAAAAACAAAACAAATATGTTAGACGACCAAGGAAAAATATGTCAGGCAAGTCAAGTAACTAAGACTACCGAGCAATTTGTAAGCATCCGCAGGAGTTTTGCACTCCAAAAGCGCCTTGGTATTAATAAAACGATACTCCACCCGCTGGCTACCGTCCTCCTCAAAAATCAGAGATCCCTTCTTCGTCCAGCATTCAGCAAGCTGGAAAGAGTTAACATATTTCACCAGCTTTTCGTAACCAACCACATCCTGCTCGTCCAGCATGTGCGGCTGAGCAACATACTCGTTGGGCTCCTTAGAAAAGTGGTCGGCACTCCAGTGGAAGGGAAACTTGAATTCTCTCTCCCCGATCAGCTTCCCGTTTTCGTCGCGCATGTCGTTACCGTCCTCATCAACGGACACCGCCCAGACATACGTACTATCCTGGGCCCTCTCCGACACAGGCTCTATGATATAGAACCTTTCTTTGAACGTCCAGGTTAACTCTGAAAAGGGCTTGAACAACTTACGGGGCTGTTTCAACGACACCCAGCCGTATCTCTTCCCCGTTAACTGTCGCTGGAGATGGAAGATGGTGAAAAACAGAGGAAGAGTAGCTTCTATCTGCAAGAATTCGCACGTCAACTCAAAGGCACGGATGAACGCCAGCGAATTGGGATGCAACTGCAACGGGGCCAGATCCAGGTGCACGAAGACTGACTGCTGAAAGTCGGTGAAGGGCAACCTCAACCCCAGCTCTTTAAATTTATACTCGTACATAGCGAACCGCTCCCCAACATTTGTACAGATCTGATCATCCTCGGAGGGGAAATGCACCTTCCATTCCCCCTCCGGCCCAATGGCCGTGAAGACATCCCCAAGGTAGATTGCAAAGGTAAATACGTGCTCGGAAGGCTCGGCCACCGACCACTCCTCAATAGATTCCCCATCGACCTCCTCCCCGACTTCGCTGGGGATAGTGGAAGCTTCCGTACTGCTGCTCTCCGAGGAGCTCTCCTCGAACGAGTCTATTACGATCTCCTCGTCAGGCCTTGTCGCCATATCGATCACCTGAAAAGCAGAGAAAAAAGTGAATTCGACGAAGAATAAAATCCACCCTTCCACCACTAGTCAAGTGAAAGGGCGCGCAAAGGGTCGAGGACGTCGTCCCCGGCCTAAGCCCTAAATTAAAAAAAACGCAAGAATCTCCCGCGAGGAGGCACTCGGGGCAACTCCCTCACACAATGAGGAGCTTCCTCGAGTCAGTTTCCAATTTCCGTTTGAAGCTTCACCGGAAACTTCAAACGATCACCGGGAACTTTAAACGTTCACCGGAAACTGAACCAGATTACCGGAAACTGAGCAGCCATGACGGTTATTTAGGCGTCATCGTCGCAACGACGCCAGAAACTGCCATACTTTTATTCCTCTAAAGGGCTCTGGCGGTCATCTTAGCAGCAGAAGATGGCCCAGCCACTGACCACCACCAACAACCACCGGAAAACACCACTACATCTTCTAAACCTAACCTAACCGCATGTACTCTAAGACGGAAATGAGAAAAAGATGAACAAAAACAAAAGACCGAAAGACTTACGTGGTTGAAAGGCTGAAAAATGGTTGCTCGAAGTTTGTCGTGGTGGTTGAGACAGCGGACGACGACGAGGGCGAACTGAGATCTCTGAAGAAGGCAAAAGGAAGAGAGAGAAACGAAAGTATGAAATTGCCAGACTCCCTCTCCTTTTATACTGCTGAGGAGCACGTGCATCCAAGTAGGTCATAATGGCTATAGACTAGCCATCATTGCCTATTTACTGCAGCACAGGGCTCGAGGCACACGTGGCCCCTAACGTTTCAGTTCCTCCTAACCATTGATCTCCCCGTACGACGGGCAAACCATACACGGCCACGGATCTTATGAACACGGGCCCACAGGCACCACGAGCTAACTCCATCCGTCACCAAACGACGACTCCACTATGGTTCCCCAGAACAACGGGCTATCCTTAAGTCATCACTCCCATGCTCGGGAGCAACGACTTGGGGCTCCGGTTCTGGACTGGACCAATGGCTAGTCATGGCCCAATCCGCTTCTGTTCCCAAAACGACCCAATTGCCTAAGTCCAATCCATGAAGGGGCAAAAGTTACCTTTCTGCCCCCCAACCGGGCAAGGAGTTCATCGCTCCTCCTGATCGCGACTTTATGAGTCTATCGGGATTAATAACTGCAAGCGCACAGTCTATCGCGTAGTTTTAAAAGATATCGAACCCACAGGGACCGATAATCAAACTAGTGTTATCGGGTTGTTACTATGTTTAGCTAAGGCTGATGATTTTTAGATTAAGGTACAAACAGGAAACTAAAATTAAACTAGAATTTATATTTGATTTAAAATATAACGGAATATCGGTACGTAATTCATCAATCATCGGGAATCCAATAGATCGTCGGCTTATTAGTCAAAATAGTTTTAAGTAGAGAAATATCAATTTAAAAGTCTTTACCTCACACTCTCATGTTATTGACTCTGGCTATACTCCTAAATCAGAATGTCCGCTCTCGCTAGCCCATTTGAGTTTAAAAATACTTTTTGAAAATTAATAAACCCTAATTGGTTTTAAAGCGCTCTCGCTGTATTTAAAACCAATGTCCAGTTTCAGCTATCCGGTTAAAATCTCAAACTCCCGTTTTATTAATCGTAACCTTAGTACTTTCTTACTCTCGTAACAAAAGTTAATTAAAATAAGAAAACGGAACCAGAAAATTAAAGTGTCAAAGTTTACCTACGATCGATCGGACTCCTTTCCGATCGACTTAATTATATACCAACATAATTAATTTTGCCAGACATTTCAACAGACATATGCAACCTTAAACAATAAAACATTAATGCAGACATAATAGTTAAACGTAAATGGCAATTATATAAATTGAATAAAAACCTGGAAGTAACGAATCTTAAGTAACGATCCTCCACAAGCCGGTAGGATTCGCTTTGCTCGAACAATAAAAACTTAAAGTGCAACAAACTACTAAACTAACTAATTAATTCAAGTGCAATAGTTCCCCGGTGTAGGAAACTATTGCTTAGGAAGGTAAGAAAAACGGGAAAAGTAATGCAGGGAATGAAAAGCTCTGAACTCAAGAAAAATATCGTAAAACTGGGAATGGTGGAGAAAGAAGAGAGAGCCTGTCTTGTGAAGTAACTGCCTTATTTATAGCCCTTTGAGAGTTGACGTGAAACAAGGAGAGAAAGTCTCAAGCAGGTGCACACGACCGAAAATATTTGAGAGACTGGTTGATCGTGTAACTGTTTGAGAAGCCACGTCGTTTGAAATTAAAAACTGAGAAATGTCTTTGTGCCGGTCGTAATGTCCTTGTGTCGGTCGTCATGGCTTAAATCTTGTGACGGTCGTAATGGCTTATGTTACGGTCGTGACACTTCCTTAATGCAGAATCTCATTTCTGCTGTCAAAACACCTTCTTTTCTTCTATTTTCTTATATTTTCCTCTTCTTGCTTCTTGCTGGTTGACTTAATGAGAATACCTGAAAATGTGCTAAATACTCGCAAATACAATGTTAACAAACGAAAATAACGCAATAAATCAATGCAATTCAGGCCAAAATATACTATGTAATATCGCATGATCAAACTCCCCTATACTTGAATCTTTGCTTGTCCTCAAGCAAATAGTCATTTCAAAAGCATTGATCCAGTGCACATAGCTGACACTCCTCCGAATCGTACATAGTTGTGTGGCCTTCCGTTTGAAACGATAGATACTCAAACAAACACCAGAGACACTTTAATGACACAAAACACAGAACATGGTCATAAACCTCCCTTCTACATACCGGTCTGAATCATTCTATTATACCTTCACCTAATGCTTCTATTTCGCCCGTCTTCGTTCTGACGCAATCACATTAAGCCATTTGCCTTTGCACGCACATAGTAGAGTAGCCTGTTAGCGATTTTGATCCTTTAAACGAGGGGTCTGGTACACAAGTGCGGTACCCCTTTTTGTACATATTCTGCTTGCAAGTTGTGGGGGATCGAACTGTAGTCCGCCCTACCGAGTTCAGTACCAGATACCTCTGAACCAACTATCAACAGATTTCTATTGCCTTTTTGCATCACTTGCATTCTTTGGCTTTGGTGCATTACTAATTCCACAATCAAAGGTGTGAAATTTTAAAATTTTAGCAACTTGAGGTATCAATCACTTATCTTCGTCGGCTCTCCACATAGCTTGTGCTTAGACGGTGCTGATTGCTAATATAAACTTCTAGGGGCTAATTAGAATTTTTAGATTAAGGTAACGGTATAATAGGTACTCAAACTGATGACGCAAATATGAGAGGTCTAGGGTGTCAAGACGGTATCAATTTTGTTCATACTTTCTCAAGTCTCTAACATAGCCTACTCGTAAGATAACATATATATTCTAAAGGCGTGTCGAGTTATGCATCGAATGAAGTGGGGAGATTTAATAGTATGAAAAACATATTCATATACTAGCCATGAAGTACATTAAAGTTAACAAAAAGGAAATAACAACAAAAACTAGCAAAATAAACTAAAACAAATGTTTCCTCTCCCACACTGAGTCTAACATTGTCCTCAATGTTTCGGAATAGCGTAAAAAAAAGGAACATCAAAACAGAAAAAGAAAAGAAAAACTACTGAGGTCCTCATGATCTGCCACGAGCTCGTCCCTGTCCTCCCTGTGCATGGGGATGTGGCATACCCACATGATAGACGTAGTCGTACAAGCTATCCACACTCATAGTCAAATCGCCCATCTCATCGATGACGTTTGACATTCTACGATCCATCCGCTCTCCATGCTCGCGTTGGTGTTGTTGAATTTGCCGCATGAGACCCATCATTTCCTCGTGCTGAGTCTGGTATCTCTGGTCTCGCTGTGCATCTAACTCATTTCTCTGCATGATGGCCGCGAGGATGTCATCAGTAGTGGCAGGGGCGCGGTCGCTTCGTCGACGGCGTCGGGAGGTTGAGCTAGCTGGTTGTGTTTCAGGTGGCTGGGGGTCATTTTCAGGGAGGCCATGCTCCATTTCATCATAATCATCTCTGGCCTGACCTTCTGGTGCAGCCATATCAGGCTCAGGTGCATCCAAATCAAATAACCAGTTTGCCATGTTCTTTGGATCAATTCTAGCGGGACAAGGCAAAACAACACTCTTCACCACCTTGTTTCGTACCACAGGGTTGTATTTGTTGTCTTCTCTAAGTTTGATCAAGCGTGAGCTGCGAAAATGTTCCAAATCCAGATACACTGCCGGTACCGAAGGTAAGTGGGTAAGCTTGCCTCCCAAATTCAAAGCCAGCGCGATAGAGGTAACTATTCCTCCAAAACAGAAAGGAGTGGTACCTCTCGCACAACTGGAGCTAATGTGTGACAGCAGGAATGAAATGGCGTTGACCTGTACGGGTGTAAATACACAATGCATAAAGAAGAGCTCCTTTGAATTTACCTTGTGATTATTGATTCTTCCGAAGATGGTGTGCCCCAAAATGCGCTGATAATACCGTATAGCTGGGTTATGGATAAATGTAGCATTAAGTCCCTCCCAGCTATCAATTCTTTTGCCTGTTAAAGTTCTCCAAATTTCAAATGCCATGTTCGGCCAGTTTGTGTTGCGTGGCAAACGGTACTGCACATTGTCGCCTTGTGGAAATTTTAGCATGGTGGCCAGCTCGTCTTGAGAAAACGAGTACTCCGTGTTGAACATCCTAAAAGAGGCGGATCCTGTGAGAAACTACACGTCGTCTGAAGGGGTGTTGTAGGAGAAGGAACTGAGGAATTCCAATGTCAGAGCTTCGTATAACGGAAGGTTTTGTGTGCAAATGTGAGTTAGTCACGAATTATAAAGCATCCAACGAACTCCTTCCAACAAGCCAAGCTCTTCTAGACAAGGAATGTCAAGATAGCGTGTGGGTTGGATTGATCGTTTATGGAACTTGAGATACTGCTCCCTTTGATGCTCACCTGTTTGTCTATCGCGAAAAATTATCTGTGAAAGGTTAAGTTGATGAGCCATTATGCATGCAAGGGTGTTTTTTGGGTTTAGAATGTGGGTTGGTTTCGGAACAGAGGTGGGATTGTGAATTTGGAGTGAATTGAGTGAGTTTTTATAGAGAAAAATGTGGTGAGTGTGTGGATTAGTGGTGAATGGATGGTGATATTGAACAGTGTGGAGTTATGGTGGCAATGGCAATGAATGGTGAGTGGGACGGTGCAGGAAAAATGGAAGGAAGAAGGGTACGAGGGGTCTGTTACGAATATAACAGGGTTTTTGTCTGTGACGATCGTCACAGATGTTACTACGATCGTCATTCAAATGAGGCCTGTGACGGACATCACAGAGATGTCACGGTCGTAACGCCTCAATTTCAATAAATTTTATAAAATTTAATTAAACTTCCAGTAGTGCATATAATTGGAAACGGTACATAACATTCCACGCAGTAAAATATAATTGAACCACACATAACATTCACACAATAATGATATATTTGAAGCACACATAACAATTCACGCTGTAATGATATATTTGAACCACAGTAGTATGAAAAATAATTGCAATTGACAGAGTATAAAATTAAAAACCAAAGAAATGAAATTGCATTAACTGAAGCAAAATTGTTCAGTATCCAAAAGTAACAGTAACAGATGCAAATGCATCAGTGAGTTTTAAATCCAACAGTGAAAAATAAATACTTCAAGGGAAATTAAATATGCAGTAAATAAGTCAAAGACAGTAAAAATCAGTCGCGTCCGCATCTCAAAGATTCCACTGCTTGGTTCAGGCGGTCCAGTTCCTCGACGGTGGTATCCATTCGACCAATAACGTCAAGACGGATAAGTTGAAGGTGGTCTCTCATGGCATGAAGTTCAGAGCGGAAAGCTTCAAGTGTAGCATGGATGTTAGCAGAAGGGACAGTATTAGTATCATTTATGGCATGCTCAGGGAAATCATGATAGTGAGGAGGAGTTTCAGGGTCAATCTCAATTTTAGACACATGACTATCAAGTTCTTTTTCAGGCTGTGGCTCATCTAAATCATATAGCCAGTTGTGGCGGTTATGCACACTAGTTCGCTCGTGATCAGGCAGTGTAAAATGTGAAACAACTTCATTATTGATCAGGAGTTGAAATGGGGGTGGTCCAAGATTTCTAATAAGTCCTCGGTTAAAATAGAAAGTGATATCCATTGGCCTATAACCACCTAGAGGGTTCACTCGGGAAAGACGTGTTCTAAATCCCATAGCTTCAGTAATTTTTGTTACAAGGCCACCGATCAAAATGGGACCGTGATCAGCTCGAGTAATCCTGCGGAGATTATCAAGCATAAAAGTGGCTCCATTAACGGGTCAGGACTGAAACACACAAAACATAATAAATAACTCATCTCTAGAGACTAGGGTGTCATTCTCAGCTTTTCCAAAAAGGGTGTAGGCTAAAATCATATGAAAGTATCTTATGGCCGGGTTGTGAATTTCAGTAGACACCATAGGGTGTGGGTCATGATACGGTCGTCCTAAAATACTACTCCAGAAAAAGTTTAGTTCATCCTCCATTAATAAATCCTCATGTGCCATGGAAAAGACGTCGGGTCCATTGGGGAAATCCAACAGGTACGCAATCTCTCTGATGTTGAAACGGCATGTGTACCCAAATAGCCTAAAGGTTATCTTACCCCTATTAAATCCCATGCCATGGTTAGGGTCGTAGGACAGCAAGCTTAGAAATTCTAGGGTCAGTCTGTGGTAAGTCGGATGGTTTTTCCTAGCAAAACCTTCCCAGCCTATCTAGTTAAGCATAAAGTCTACACTATCTCCTATGCATAAGGCAGTCATGGTGGGTCCATGGAGGAATTTGGTTAGGGCCATGGGTCTAAGAGAGAGGGCTTCATAGCAGTGCCATTGGACAGCGTCCCTGAATAGCACAACCATTGTGTCTTCGTTATCCATCTTAACAGTTAGTCGGAAAAGTAAAGCAAATGGAGAAGGAAGAAGGTAGAAAAAGATGAGAATCCTGGAGGCATAAATTGAGATAATCAGTACTGATTTTTAAAAATACTTGAAAAATACCGCATCGGTAAGTAAAGTAAATTTTTGACAAAAATAATAAGACAAAAGTAATAAGAAAAATAACGAAGTGAAAACAAAATAAAAGATAAAGATAAAGATAAAAAAGAAACAAAGTAACAAATAAAAACAAATTTCGTGGGTTTCCTCCCACTCAGCGCTTCATTTAACGTCGAGAGCTCGACAGTTTATATGAATCATTAGTTTACGGGGAGTGTAGGCATTTCTGCCAGTTTAAGAGCAGTTGAATAATCCCTATTGTCTACGCAGTGATAGTGTTTTAAACGTTGTCCGTTTACAATGAACGATTCACTAGATCTACCTTTTATTTCAACTACGCGACTTAACAAGACTTTGGTAACCTCAAAGGGACCAGACCATCTAGAAAGAAGCTTACCTGGGAAGAATTTGAGTCTTGAGTTAAATAAAAGCACAATATCTCCTATTTCAAATCCTTTCCTTGCTATGCGTCTGTCATGCCATTTTTTTGTTCTTTCTTTGTATATCCTAGCATTCTCGTAGGCATCTAATCTAAGTTCGTCTAGTTCATGTAAGTCCAAAATACTCTTTTCGCCCGCAGCGGTATAGTTTAGATTAATAGTTTTGATAGCCCAATATGCTTTATGTTCTATTTCTACCGGCAGGTGACAAGATTTTCCATAGACTAGTTTAAATGGAGTGGTTCCTATGGGGGTTTTGTAAGCGGTCATATAGGCCCATAAAGCTTCGTGCAGTTTAGAAGACCAATCTTTCCTAGAGGTGGCAACGATCTTGTCTAGAATTTGTTTAATTTCTCGGTTTGATACCTCTACTTGCCCACTCGTTTGGGGGTGGTAAGGTGTTGCTACACAGTGTTTGACTCCATATTTTGATAGAAGTTTCTCAAAGATTTTCGAAATAAAGTGGGAACCTCCATCACTGATTACCAGTCGCGGAACACCAAACCTAGGAAAAATTATGTTCTTAAAGAGCCTATTCACTACTCGTGCGTCGTTGGTAGGAGCTGCTATAGCTTCGATCCATTTTGAGACGTAATCAACAGCGACGAGTATGTACTTGTTACCAAAAGAGGACGGAAATGGTCCCATGAAATCTATTCCCCACACGTCAAAGACTTCTACTTCTAGAATGCCCTTTTGAGGCATTTCATCGCGTCTAGAGACGTTGCCAGTGCGTTGACACCAGTCGTAATTTATAACCGCGATATGGACGTCTTTCTATAGAGTAGGCCAAAAGAGGCCAACTTGCAAAATCTTAGCACAAGTCTTTGAAGTGCTCGCGTGCCCACCATAGGGGGCAGAATGACAATGAGAAATTATATCTTCTACCTCATCTTCGGGTACACAATGACGAAAAATACCACCGGCGCCCCTCTTGAAGAGAAGTGGTTCGTCCCAATAATAGTGTTTAAGGTCGTGGAAGAATTTCTTCTTTTGTTGATAGGTTAGATCAGGTGGCAGTACTCCAGCTGCTAGATAGTTGACAAAATCAGCATACCGTGGCAGCGTGGTTTTAGTGTAAAAAGATTCTACCACTTCATTAGTTTCTGTATCAGTATAAGTCAGAGATTGTTCAATTGTATTACTTTCTAACTGGGCTAAGAGTCTTTCATAAGGGAAATCGTCATTAATAGGTACTGGTTCAGGTTGGAAGTTTTCCATTCTTGACAGGTGGTCAGCTACTACATTTTTAGTGCCTTTCTTGTCTTTGATTTCCAAGTCGAATTCTTGTAAGAGTAGAATCCACCTCAGAAGCCTTGGTTTGGCGTCTTTTTTACTTAATAGGTACCTGATTGAGGCGTGATCGGTATAGATGATTATTTTTGCTCCTACTAGGTAGGAACGAAATTTATCCAAAGCGAACACGACAGCCAAGAGTTCATTTTCTGTGGTAGCGTAGTTCATTTGTGCATGATCCAAGGTTCTACTTGCGTAGTAGATTGCATGAAGCTTTTTATCCTTTCTTGGTTCTAGGACTGCACCTACAACGTAATCACTCGTGTCGCACATGATTTCGAATGGTTCATTCCAATCTGGGGGTTGCATAATGGGTGCTAATATTAACGCTTGCTTGAGTGTTTGAAATGCGTCCAAGCATTTTTCATCAAAGACGAATTCAACGTCTTTTGTAACACCCTAATTCCCATCACGAATAAATAATACATAATTAAATCAGAGTAAATAAAATTTATTTTTCCGACAGAAACAAGGATGCCATAATTAAGGAAAGAAAACACAATCCCTGCTCATAAATTTTTTATACATAACACAAAATGGAATAACCTCAAAGGGAACTTTTTTTCATATTAAAGGAAAGTTCAATTATGGAATAAAGCAGAAAGATCCATAACTGCCTTGTTTTACAAAATAAATCGTTTTATAACATCAAAATACACATACAAAAGTAATACAAAATATATTCAACAAATGTATACATATATAATAAAAACGTTCCCGACTCCCGTGTTACGTATCAGAGCAGATAGACAAACGGATGGAGAACTAATCTTCACAAAAGCCTCCAAGACTACTAATCTGCAATTGCCTCATAGAGCAACAAACCACAGCAGAAGGGTGAGAAATAACAACTAAACCAAGATTGCATAATAATATGCAGACACATATAAATTCACATGCATAGTTATTCTCACCACAAGCATCACATACTAATACATATAACATGCCACCTATACATAACATATATCTAATAATCCAACAACATAGCATATATCAACTATCCAACATACTCACATATTTGCACATAAGGCATACTGTTGAAGCTAGAATAGCAGCAAGCAAAAATATATAAGTAACCCAGTTTTGTCGTTCTCCACAGGGATCAGTGCGAGGGAAAGAATGCCATTCAACGGTTTCTATATTTCTAAGCTCATGAATCAAAAGTTCTGGTTTAAAGCGAACCAAAAGCAAATGTGGAAAATTAAAGGAAAAAAAAGCAAGTAAATAACAATAACACATTCTTCGGAGGAAAGAAACTCAATAGAGATCACTCAATAACACATGCATTCTTTTGACCATTTCATACACAAATCACTCATTCGTCTAATATCCTCACGTATCACTCACAACAGAGGTTATGTCTAACGCAACGTCGAGAGAACAACGATATTGTCTCATTGGTGATGTCTCACGCAACTCAAAAACACAGAGAAGTAAGAACCGATACTCACGCAAGTGTTAAGTCTAAATCTATCTCTAGAGTTCAGACAAAACAGATATTACTATAACATCCATGTCAAACTCATGAGTAATTCATATACAAAGCCCTGATCAGAATACAAACATATGATTAACCCTGCATTCAACTAATTTACCAACTGTATACGAACGCCGTTCTTCATCGCTATTGTCACGCATCCTCGCAATACCGTATCGATCCTACTCATGCTACCCATGCTACTTAATCAACACAATACAACAAAAGATACAATGAATATCAATTCACAAACCCCTGTCAAAAGCTTGCTCATTGACAGATGAAAAATCTAGGATTAACGATTCGATACAGGTTTTGTCACGACCCACAAACAATCAATCAAAGACAAACAATCAATAGAGAATCAAAACATATTCATAAACATAGATTAGATGAAATACAATAGGTATCAAGAGATTTACATACCAAACATCAACAAAAGAGAACACAAAGAGAAGAAAGGAGAAAAACAAACTTCTCACGGCGTGTCAAAGTCGATCGAAGAAAATTCGACTCCGAATCATCAAGATGCATCATCCAATGTTGTTTCTAAGCTAATCTACTCCTAAAACATGTTTGATGAAGTTGGGAGAAAGTTCCCCCAAAAACATTACATCAAAAATGATGAAAAATGGCTTAAATGGGCAAAATTGACTTTCCAGGTTCGCCTAGCGAGTCCCCGTTCGCTAGGCGAACGTAAACCGCCTTAAAGTTGAGTTTTTTCACGATTCTGGAACTTTTTGTTTGCCCCGGTTCGCCTAGCGAACAAGCTAGCGAGTGCTCGCTACGGGGGTTCGCCCAGCGAACATGATAGAAAACCAGAATTTGTTTTCTTCATAACTCTTGAACCGTAACTCTGATTGACGCACGGTTTGAAGCGTTGGAAAGCTTATTCAATGCTCTTTATGAATATGAAAAAATCCCATTGCTGGAACACCTACAAAAATAAATGAAAATCGATTAAATTCAATGATATTTACACGGTAACGCACTATACACCGAAAACATAAAGTAAACGTATTTACACACAAAGTGGGGTTTATTCAACCAATTTTAACACAAAGTAAGGATAAGTGCAACAAAACTTATATACAAAAATAGGTACAATTTGCACTTATCAAACTCTCCCCAACTTATTATTTTGTTTGTCCTCAAACAAAAGTCAATCAACTCAAAGAAACAAAAGCAATTATCAAGAAATCATGCTCAACAAATTTTTACAAACGGAGAATAAACGTATGGTACAAATATCAAAAGTACATGCAAAGCAATGCTTACCACTAAACTACAACGACACCACGAATATGAAACAAAGTCTGAGCACAAAACAAATGTCAACATCCAAAAGCAATACATGTTCAAGAATGAATCACACCTAACACTCCACTTCAAATAAGAATGAAGAAATTAATGCGTGTTTGCAACCGTGGGGAAATTTCACTCATCTGACAAACAATGCAAATAACAATTCAATTCATATAACATCTAACAATCAAAAATGAAAATATGGAAGCAAAAATATCACTAAGGGCTTTAAGGGTTGTAGCTTGGTCGGGTTCACAATAAAGGGACATTTCTACAGGCCATTGAATCGAAATTGCCGATAAATGATATTTACACATTACAACTTCATTCACCATTCTCATTCCCTTACCACAAACCTTCTCAAACTACCTTTATGCACAATTATTTCACTCTATTTTTCTCATTCAAACAAGCATTCTTTTTCTTTTGTTTTTCACATTCATATTTACACTTTTTCTTTTCATGCTTGTTTGAACTTTTTCAAAAGTTTCAAGCAACTTACCAATCTTCTTTTTCATTCTCCCCAACTTGAATTCAACCAAACCTCAAGTGAATGCTCCTTGCTTTTTACGGCAAGGAAATCAAAGTATACAATTTCAAAGGTTCAAGAAGAAATTTTAGAAACTCACTAAATTCAATGATGAACCAAACTTGCAAATTATGTACATAAACCAAGTTCATCACTAAAAATGAGATCTAAACTGTTTTAGTCTCAAAGGGGCTAACAAATTCTCACTACTCACGGGTAAGATACTTTTGGATACGGTTGTGCTCAATATAAACAAATGCCTTGATCATTTCTAATGCTTCCACAAAATCACAATAATCAGAAGATAAAGCATGAATCAAACGAATTAAACAAAGTTTATCAGTCATCCAAGCATTTAGTAAACAATGGAGGTTTCCTCACATGGGGCTATGAACTAAAGTGATTCATAAATGAACAAAAATTGCAAGAGAATGAAAGACATGTAATTTGTACAAATCCTAAGGTTCATAAACATGTTATGTTCTAGAAAAGGAATAAACACCAACCAACGCAATGCAACTTTCTTTAAACTTTTCACACTACCATAACATTTTCTTGTTGAAACATTCAAAATTGAAAAATCACACAATGCATCCTCAAGCTAATCAAAAACAAAACTTGAGAACAAACTCATAAATTATTCTAACAACCTAACAAAATTGAACTAAAGCTAAATAAACATAAAAACCAAAATTTGTGAAAGTGGATGGAAAATGAAAGATTTTTCTTTGCAAAACAAGGCGCGCTAAGCGCCCTCTGCGCACGCTAAGCACGGGCAGGAAAATTTTGTTTTTCAAAATTGGTTCTTTCTCTCATTCACTCCATCCATTGTCACTTTATATTAACTATACTACTAAACATAAAACTGTACAAACTCAAGAATCATTGGGTTGCCTCCCAATAAGCGCTAGTTTCACGTCGTTAGCTCGGGACCTTATTTACGTACAAGCTCCTCCATGTTGCTTCGTTCACCGGTAGATACCAAATAAAATCTGCAACACTTAAGCAAACGTAAACCAAAAACAAAAATATGTACACACACATAAACATGATGGAAAACACATATATACAATCACTTATGGAAAACAACTATTAACAAGTATGTACACTTGTTAAGCTTTGTTCGCTAGGCGAACCAAATCATTCGCGACGCGAGCCTTCGCCAACCCCACTCGCCCAGCGAAGTTTGGGTGTTTTCAAAAGTGAAAGTTTCTGCCACCCCCTCGTTGGCACCTTCGCCTCGCGAACACATCAGCGAGCATTTGCTGGCTCCCTCGCCCAACGAATTTACCCATTTTTCCTACTGAAGGTTTTTGCATACTTTCTGCCACTCCCTCGCTGGCACTCTCGCTAACGTTCGCTAGGCGAACCTTCGCTGGCATCTTCGCCAACACTCGCCTAGCGAATGCTGTTGTTGATTTCTTCCTTTAATGGTAACTTGCCTCCAACATTTGTGTAACACAATCTTGATCTTTTTATGCCTATTCCTGCACATTAGCACACAAATTACAAGCACCACAAGTATATTTCAATGAATGCACAACAACACCATTCCTCACTAAAATCAATACATTACACATGGAAAGAAATGAAAATTGCCAAGTAATGCATACAAATATATAACATGATTGACATCTAACAAACTCTCCCCAACTAACTATGCACCATTATACAAGTAAATATACAATATAGACAATTATGTACGAAGCTTAAAAACATAGAAACTATGCGATGCAACTCAATATCGACACACCAATCCCCGGCAACGGCGCCATTTTGTTGAAGCTAGAATAGCAGCAAGCAAAAATATATAAGTAACCCAGTTTTGTCGTTCTCCACAGGGATCAGTGCAAGGGAAAGAATGCCATTCAACGGTTTCTATATTTCTAAGCTCATGAATCAAAAGTTTTGGTTTAAAGCGAACCAAAAGCAAATGCGGAAAATTAAAGGAACAAAAAGCAAGTAAATAACAATAACACATTCTTCAGAGGAAAGAAACTCAATAGAGATCACTCAATAACACATGCATTCTTCCGACCATTTCATACACAAATCACTCATTCGTCTAATATCCTCACGTATCACTCACAATAGAGGTTATGTCTAACGCAACGTCGAGAGAACAACGATATTGTCTCATTGGTGATGTCTCATGCAACTCAACAACACAGAGAAGTAAGAACTGATACTCACGCAAGTGTTAAGTCTAAATCTATCTCTAGAGTTCAGACAAAACATATATTACTATAACATCCATGTCAAACTCATGAGTAATTCATATACAAAGCCCTGATCAGAATACAAACATATGATTAACCCTGCATTCAACTAATTTACCAACTGTATACGAACGCCGTTCTTCATCGCTATTGTCACGCATCCTCGCAATACCGTATCGATCCTACTCATGCTACCCATGCTACTTAATCAACACAATACAACAAAAGATACAATGAATATCAATTCACAAACCCCTGTCAAAAGCTTGCTCATTGACAGATGAAAATCTAGGATTAACGATTCGATATAGGTTTTGTCACGACCCACAAACAATCAATCAAAGACAAACAATCAATAGAGAATCAAAACATATTCATAAACATATATTAGATGAAATACAATAGGTATCAAGAGATTTACATACCAAACATCAACAAAAGAGAACACAAAGAGAAGAAAGGAGAAAAACAAACTTCTCACGGCGTGTCAAAGTCGATCGAAGCAAATTCGACTCCGAATCATCAAGATGCATCATCCAATGTTGTTTCTAAGCTAATCTACTCCTAAAACATGTTTGATGAAGTTGGGAGAAAGTTCCCCCAAAAACATTACATAAAAAATGATGAAAAATGGCTTAAATGGGCAAAATTGACTTTCCAGGTTCGCCTAGCGAGTCCCCGTTCGCTAGGCGAACGTAAACCGCCTTAAAGTTGAGTTTTTTCACGATTCTGGAACTTTTTGTTTGCCCCGGTTCGCCTAGCGAACAAGCTAGCGAGTGCTCGCTACGGGGGTTCGCCCAGCGAACATGACAGAAAACCAGAATTTGTTTTCTTCATAACTCTTGAACCGTAACTCGGATTGACGCACGGTTTGAAGCGTTGGAAAGCTTATTCAATGCTCTTTATGAATATGGAAAAATCCCATTGCTGGAACACCTACAAAAATAAATGAAAATCGATTAAACTCAATGATATTTACACGGTAACGCACTATACACCGAAAACGTAAAGTAAACGTATTTACACACAAAGTGGGGTTTATTTAACCAATTTTAACACAAAGTAAGGATAAGTGCAACAAAACTTATATACAAAAATAGGTACAGTTTGCACTTATCACATACCAAGTCATAACATATGGAAACACACCACCACATCACATAGCATATGCCTATATATATAAAACATATTATCCACAACCAATGCATTTATCACAAATGCATATCAAATCACCAATGCTATCACAAGCTCAACACATCATCAATCAATTCACAATTCTCACACATAATCAATCCATTCATGATTTTCCACACATAATCAATCCATTCATGATTTATGCAAATGCAAAGAGACCGACACAACGACTCTATGCAAATGCGGTACCATCCATCCATCAATCTCATCACTAGTTCACTCAGGAACTATTGGAACCATCACTTGTTACTTAGTGTAACTCCCCGTCGGGCAAACGATGTTCCCCGTCGCTTTAGGTCCTCTTGGTATAAGGCTCACGACGTTTATGGATTGCTTTAGGTCCTCTTTGTATAAAGCTCACAATCCGATCGCTTTAGGTCATCTTTGTATAAGGCGCACGATCGTCTATAATCATCGCTTTAGGTCCTCTTGATATAAGGCTCACGATATTATAGCAGATTCCCTCTGGAATCGATTCGTCGCTCATACCCCACAAGGGCACACGACATCACAAGATGCATATCATGATGCTTGGCATACAAGGACTCATGACAATCAAATGCATCTTCACAAACCAACAATATGAATCATCTTAATCAACAATAATCATGCTGTGCAATCAAGCCCAAAACAATGCATTTATTTGCCATAAGGCCACAAATCATCATCACAACATTTCATCACATGCATTCACATCATATAACATCACACAAGTCATACGATACTGTAACACCCCAAAACTTGCCTTCTTGTTTTTAGCTAACTGGCTTATGTTTCTTTGCATTTCTTGCATTAGCATTTATGCATAGCATTGGTTCTTAGCATGGGATCAAGGTACTTGGTTCATCTCAAAGGAGTCTCAAGCCTTAAGGTGTTTTGTGGAGGTCATCATATCTTCATAAGATCAAGAATGGCAAAGGATTTCAAGTGAATCTTTCCCTCCTAACCAGAGGGACCAAATTAGGGTTCTTGGGTTCAAAGAGCTTCTTGAGAAAACTTTGTGGATTCAAGCATGCTCTCATGGATTCCATATGCTCCCAAACACTCATAGAGGAAGGCTTGGCTAGTGGTTCATTGTGGAAGATGTTCAGTGGATCAGTTGCTTGTGAACTAAGAAAAGTCAATTGTAAGGGGGAAAGTCAACCATGGAATTTTGAGGTCCTCTTCATGATTTTTAAGGTCTTATGCCCTCATATGGTCCTCAAATGTCAAGATTCATGTCATTCATCAAGAATCAAGAGGTAGGACAAAAGTTACTATTTTTGGAAAATGACCTATAATGTGAAACTTCCATTTTTGGCAACTTTTCAAACCATCTTCAACTTGACTTTTCATCATCAAAGAAGCTTCAAATGAATTTTCCTCAAACATGAAAGTTGAATATCTCTTTCTCCCCTTTCCAAAAAGTACTAGATTATCTTCATACCATTTGTGAAACTCAAGTTATGATCAAAAGAAGGCAAGGTGCTTTTTAGGGTTTCCACATGTATCCATTTTTCCACCTTTTGAATTTTGGTTGAAAATGACTTGTACTGACCTCTAATGCTTCAAGTCACATTGCCATATTCAAGTACACTCCATGAGAACCAGATTTGGCCTTCGAATCAATTCATTCCGTGCCATGTACCTCATGTATTTTTCAAATGCATTTTTGCAAGATGGATCAAATCTCATGAATTAAGCATCCACAAAGCCCAAACCCAATTCAGATGTGATCAGCAAGAGAAATGTGAATGACTCATGATGAAAAGCATGACAATGCACGTAGACCTTTCTGTTGGTTAAAATGACAGGTGTACTTCTCTAGTAGATTTGCTCCCCAACTTTGAAGCCTGATCATCCTCAGCAGTTTGCTGCTCTCCCCAGTCAGAGTATCGAGGATCGTCTTCCACAACAGAGTATAAAGAAGTAATTCCCCAAGCGGATTCGTTGAGGATCGTCCCCCTCAGCAGGATATAAGAGGTTTACCCCCAGCCAGAGTTGTGATTTGGCTCATCTTTCCTCAGCAGGTTGCCAGAAGTTGTTATTTTTACAACCTCTCCTGCAAGAGTCTGATAGAGTGTCCTTGTTGATTAAAGACAGTGTTTTCCCACTGAGCATGGGGCAATCTATTTTCCTCAAAATTTCATTCAGGTTATCCCTAAGCAGAGTTTGTTGGCGATTAGTATCCCCGGCAGGTTTTGAATCCAGGTTCTGAAACATTTGGTCATCCCCGGCGGAGGAGTTTCCATCTTCAGTTTTCAGTTCCTCCCCAATTGAGTGAGTTTTCTCTCGGAGATTCATCCATCTCCAGCAGAATTGGTGATTGTGATCTTCCCTAGCAGGGTGAAGTTTTCCTCAACATGTTCTTTGGTTTGATGACAATGTAGTTTGTCGTCCTCAGTGGAGCTGCTTCTGTTCTCAGTATTTATTTCGTTGGGACGGTCTTTTTGCATTGCATAAGCATTTTTTACATGGCATCCTCCTAAATGCGTAGCATTTCCACTTCGTGCGGAGCATTACGGCAAAATTCAAACATATGCATCCGAAGCATAAATCAGGAAAACCGGATTTCAGGAAAATATCATTCGACTTTACTCCACAAGTGATGGGTTTAGTCATTCAAAGCAATATTTAACAGTCCCACGGCAGAGTGTTTTTCCAGGATTGTGAACCCATGATCTCTTTTCACCCCTTTCGTCCAGGTGGTCTTTTGATTCATCCCTTCAAGGTTTTTACCTTGACACCCGTCCGTGTATCTTTTCGATACCCGTCCGTATTGAATCTCTTTACACCCGTTCGTGTATCTTTTCAATACCCGTCCGTATTGAACCTTTTTACACTTGTCCTGTATCTTTTCGATCCCCGTCCGTATTGAACCTCTTTACACCCGTCCGTGCATCTTTTCGATACCCGTCCGTATTGAACTCTTTACACCCGTCCGTGTATCTTTTCGATATCCGTCCATATTGAACCCTTTTACACCCGTCCGTGTATCTTTTTAGTACCCGTCCGTATTGAACCCTTTTACACCCGTCCGTGTATCTTTTCGATACCCGTCCGTATTGAACCCTTTTACACCCGTTCGTGTATCTTTTGGATACCCGTCTGTATCTGATATCTTTGATTCCTTGACACCCGTCCATGTTTATCCCCAGCATAGCCAACACTCGTCCGTGTTGTCACAGTGCAGCATTTATTGCTTGTTCCCCAGTGGAGTCGTCCCTCCTTTGAGGATTGCAAATTTCAGGTTTCTTTTGGTATTCAATCTCCGTGAATCCTTTGAACGCATGACAGTCGTTGCTATCATACCTTCGGGACCAAGTTGATTAAATAGGGGCAGCTGTAACACCCCAAAATTTGCCTTCTTGTTTTTAGCTAACTGGCTTATGTTTCTTTGCATTTCTTGCATTAACATTTGTTCATAGCATTGGTTCTTAGCATGGGATCAAGGTACTTGGTTCATCTCAAAGGAGTCTCAAGCCTCAAGGTGTTTTGTGGTGGTCATCATATCTTCATAAGATCAAGAATGGCAAAGGATTTCAAGTGAATCTTTCCCTCCTAACCAGGGGGACCAAATTAGGCTTTTTGGGTTCAAAGAGCTTCTTGAGAAAACTTTGTGGATTCAAGCATGCTCTCATGGATTCCATATGCTCCCAAACACTCATAGAGGAAGGCTTGGCTAGTGGTTCATTGTGGAAGATGTTCAATGGATCAGTTGCTTGTGAACTAAGAAAAGTCAACTATAAGGGGGAAAGTCAACCATGGAATTTTGAGGTCCTCTTCATGATTTTTAAGGTCTTATGCCCTCATATGGTCCTCAAATGTCAAGATTCATGTCATTCATCAAGAATCAAGAGGTAGGACAAAAGTTACTATTTTTGGAAAATGACCTATAATGTGAAACTTCCATTTTTGGCAACTTTTCAAACCATCTTCAACTTGACTTTTCATCATCAAAGAAGCTTCAAATGAATTTTCTTCAAACATGAAAGTTGAAGATCTCTTTCTCCCCTTTCTAAAAAGTACTAGATTATCTTCATACCATTTGTGAAACTCAAGTTATGATCAATAGAAGGCAAGGTGCTTTTTAGGGTTTTCACATGTATCCATTTTTCCACCTTTTAAATTTTGGTTGAAAATGACTTGTACTGACCTCTAATGCTTCAAGTCACATTGCCATATTCAAGTACACTCCGTGAGAACAAGATTTGGCCTTCGAATCAATTCATTCCGTGCCATGTACCTCATGTATTTTTCAAATGCATTTTTGCAAGATGGATCAAATCTCATGAATTAAGCATCCACAAAGCCCAAACCCAATTCAGATGTGATCAGCAAGAGAAATGTGAATGACTCATGATGAAAAGCATGACAATGCACGTAGACCTTGTAGCGAGCGATTTTGGAAGCGGTTCTTAAGCGCTGGTCGCTCTCTGCGGTTGAGCTTTAAACTACAGGTCGATTCATTTTTTATCCTATTGTGAGCTGAATAAGGAAGGGAAATAGATGTCTCCAATTAACCCTGCTTGCATACTGAATTTAAACAGCGGTCTGTTAGGTTACGGATGCTATCAATGTAGGGGGGCCTTTGTACTGGTTATTCGTATTTCGCCAATACAGGTTCTTTCTTTCTTTTTTTCTAGGCAAAGGGTTTCTGGCGGGGAATAAGGATTAGGATGTTAGGACTGGTGTTTTTGAATTACTGCTTTTGATTGATGGGGATATGGGATTTGGGTTTTTTGTTGATTGTGCTCGCTAAGATCTTTTCTTTCGATCTTATGCCTACGTATTCCCGTTTACCGAAACAGGGAAATCAGAGCATTCGTAGTTCCTCCTATTCTATGGGAGGAAATTGTTTTTTGGTGTCTTGTTCAAAGCCCAAGACGTGAAGCGAAAGGTGATTTGTATCTTGTTCAAAGCCTAAGATGTGAAGCTAAAAGGTCTATTTGTGTCTTGTTCAAAGCCCAAGACGTGAAGCTGAAAAGACCTCGGCTTTAGAGAGAATTTGTCATCTCTAAAGAGGGGGAGGAGGAGAATTACTTTAACTGGGATACGCAGATCCGAGCAATGCCATAATTTCCGAAGAAAGGGTTTTAACCTGAAGGAGAAGACTTTAACTCAGTGTAGAGCAATGCCATCTTTCCTTAGGAATTTCTCATGCTAAAAGAGGGACAGTGGCATGGATATAGATGATCTAGAGGCTTGCCGCTTACAGCGATTAGATGAAGGGAAAGGAGTTGTTGATGTTTGTGTACTGTGAACGAGGCACAACTTTGATGCTAAAAGGTTGATTGGATCAACCAGTGGTTTTCTTATACAAAGCCTAAGAGGAGGCTAATTTCTACTAGGAAAATCATTATACAAAGCCTAAGAGGAGGCTATTTTGTGTCTCGTGCAAAGCCCGAGAGAGAGGCTAAAGGTTTTTGACCCAGTGGGGCATATCGTTATACAAAGCCTAAGAGGAGGCTAGCAAAGAGTTCGACTCTTGCTTAAGGGATTTATATCTCGTACGAGGCCCGAGATGGAGGCAAAAAAAGGGGTGATTGACTCAACGAGGGAATCTTTTGTGTCTCATACAAAGCCTGAGAGAGAGGCTAAAAGGGTTGTTTTGACTCCACTGGGGAGAATTTTGGTATCTCGTACGAAGCCTGAGATGGAGGCTATTGTAACTGTTTCAGTTGAGTGACAGATCCAATATACTGATTTTAAAAGAGAAAATCAGTTCTTATATGAGCAACACTGTACTTAGGGATTTGATTTGAGGATCAGGGGTATTTCCTTCTCGTTGAGGAAACGGGAAATCCAAAGGGTATTGAGACTGTCCGAGTCTGCGGGTTTCCTTCCTATTTAACGAAGGGTGCTTGAGAATGTCTTTGAGACTCAAGGAAGTTAGACTGTCCGTGTCTAGAGTTTTATCTTTTGTACTATGCTTTGAGAAACAGTAGTAGACTCTATGAAAGGACTGTTCTATGAGGATGACTAGGTTCTGTTCCTATACCTCTAGGAGGTCGTCGGGACAATTTGTACGAAGCCCAAGAGGAGGCTGGAAACTTTTAAGAAGCCGACGGGTCCTTATACGAAGCCCAAGAGGAGGCTATCATTCCCGAAGGAAGAGATCATTATACGAAGCCTAAGAGGAGGCTGTGAATACTTCTAAGAAGCCGTAGGGTCCTTGAATAATGCCCAAGAGGAGGCGGGGTTGCTTTTAGGAAGCCTGTGGGTCCTTGTATGATGCCCAAGAGGAGGCCGATGCTTTTAAGAAGCCTGTGGGTCCCAAACCAAAGAAAAGTTTAGGAAAACTCTTTTAGAGTTAAAACCACTCGTAAACGTGCGAGGTTTACTATCCAGTGACTTTAACTTTAGAGAGAGTCCTAACCGTTCGGCGGTTTGAATAAATTCAAGAGAAGTTTCACCGAGAATAATTCATCTCCGGGGGATAGAATTTCTTGACGATTCCTAAGGAGGACAGCCGAAGAGAAGACTGTATCTGGTGCTCCTATTGGGGATCTAGGCGTCTATTTCTACGAATAAATGAAACGGCGTCACTTAGTTCTAGACGTAGTTGTCGGGGAAACTCGAAATATCTATACTATTATTACACAGTAGATATGAGTTTATGAAAGGAGACTTACAGTGAGCAGCCCCACAATACAGTTTATAATATGAAAGCAGTAAATGAAAGCAATAACCACTTACTCGGTTGTAGAGCTTCCATGTTGTTTGGTTAGTTGTTCAACAAAGAAAGATTAAAAACAACAGTATATTCAAAATCAAAGGAGAAAGTGCTTTGAAAAAGAAAGATTTGGGGCTTACAGCTCAAGGAGAGGCCCAGGGTTTTATCAGTGAGCGCACTGTTTGAATTTGTACAGCGGGACTTATACAAGTGACTGTGGCCCAAAAATGGTTTTCTGTACAAAGGGATGGGTCTTACACTCTCTCAAGAGGCCCAAAAAGGTTTAAAGAAAAAGAGTGGGGCTTATAACACGAGGGTAGGCCCAAATGACTTTTCGTTTAAAAATGGCGATCGCGCCGAGATTTTCTTTTAATGCGGAGGGACTTATACAATAAGTGAGGCCCAAAATGTTTTGGTAAAAAGGGGGATTGGGTCTTACACTCTAATAGAGGCCCAAAAGTTTTGAATGGGTCTTATAGCTCGAGGAGAGGCCCAGATGTTTTTTTGAAAAGGCGACGATCGCGCCGTTTGTTTTTTTTTACGGTATCGGGACTTGTACAATAAGTGAGGCCCAAGGATGATTTGGTCAAAAAAGGATTGGGTCTTACACTCTAATAGAGGCCCAAAAGTGTTTTGAAAATGATTTATGAGGGTTGAATTAATCCAAAACCCTAATTTGTTTTCAAAAATGTATTTAATTGAATAAAAATTCAATTAAAATGATCAAAAATTGTTTAACACATGGAAAACAAATTGTGATCTTGGATTAATGCTTCAAAAATTAAGTATTGACCTACAAAATAATTAGAAAGCATTAAAAGTTGCAAAATCAATGTAGAAAAAATATTTAAAATGCCAAAAACAATCAAAAATATTAATTCTTTACAAAAATATCAATTATATGAAATAAATAATATTTTTGGGATTTTTTGATAAAATAAAATATTTTAACATTTTTGTGAATTATTAAAAAAAGAATCAACTCAAAATCATTAAAACTCAGAGAGAAATTAATTTTTGAATCAATTAAACAAAATCACAAAATTCAAATATTCAAATTATTAAAAAATGGCGCCAAGAACAGCTGAAGAACACGCGCGTGTTCTTGGTTTGGTTGATTTGCGTTTTCTATCCAATCTCCATGAATATGTAATCATATCATGCAATCCACATATCATTATGCTCGTCTCAACCTCACGATCATGTCTATGTACTTTAATTTCATTTAAATTAAACATACAACAAGAAATCACGAAGAAACCTCAAGAACCCTAATTTCTGCATGAAGGCTAGGATTTTTGATACACGATTCAAACAATGCAATTAATTGAGGGAAAACATTCCATGCATGATTATGAACATATGGCCAAATTATTGTGCGAGGAAATATGCATAGATTGAGAGATGCCCAAGTTTAGGCTTACCTTCAAGTCGTGACAGCAAGAGCAGATGTGATTTTGAGTTGGAGGTGTTACAGACAAGTTGTGATGATCTGGATAGCTTCCCTACACCATATGGAGTGTGTTTGGACACTTGGATTGAATTGAAATGGACTGGATCAGTTTATGGCATCTCAGCTGCAACTTCACTTCAAACTTGTGTGGATGGCAAGTGATTTTGTGAAATTGATGTTTCAGATGTTATGTGAGTGTTTGATCAGCTCATATGTGATGTATGTAAGGTGTGTGAGTGATTGGTTTGTGCAGAATTGCTCTCAAACTCAAAACCCGATAGCTACCTTGCTAAGAAAGGCATTTTTGCCAAGAGAAAGAGATTTTGAGGAAAGCATCTGTTAGATGGCTTTGGTGTACTCAAACTGACCACAATTGAGCTCTATTTATAGTAGAGCAAGTTTGTCTTGCAAGGAATAGTGCATGGCAGCTGGTAAGTAGGTTTCCTCAATGTTGGCCAATGGAAATGAAAGTCTCCTCTAGCCATTGACTAGAGGTTAGGGCACAGAGCTTTGGTCCCCTTGGTCTTGGATAAGTCTTGACTGATTTCAGATGAGAATGGCTCAGTCCATGCCACCTTGATGGTTCCATTGAATGCCTCATTCCAAATTTGAAGTTTTGTCCCTACTTTGGCAACTCTAGGTTCAACATGTTATTCCTTGTTCCTTGGACCTTGGAGGCTTGGCTCAGTGATTGTCCCCTTTGGATTCAATCCTCTGAGGTGTCCAAGTGGATTGGAGCAATTGCAATTGGCTGATTTTGGCAAATCGAGCCAAAATGCAAATTCTGCCTTGCTTTGACAGATTTCAGCAAGGCAACTTACCAATGTTGTATCTCATGATGTAGGTTGAATTTGGCAATGTTCTTGGCCATTTTGGAAAGCTCTTACATGATACAACAACTGTTTGAACAAGTTTGGTTTTGATCTCTTTTGATTCCAAGTGAAAAATCCCCCTACATTTGGCAAAAAGTGAAGCAGAATTCTGACTTAGTGAAAATTTCACTAAGTGTTGGAAAAAGTGACATTTTCACTTTTCAGCCACTTTGATCACTCCATAACTCAAAATCCTTAATGAATTGGAATGACTTGTAGTTGAAGTTTTTGTAGATGATAATGAGGGCTACAAATCCATCTTTGGATGAGAAAAAATGGCCTTGTGTTTTAGGAGTTATGGTCCTCCAAAGTTGGTACCTTTGCCACTTTATTTTTAACTTAGAAAAATTTCTAAGTTTTATGGTTACCCCTTTTACAAGTTATCTCACTTTTCTTGATTTTTCTTGATGAATGATGATTCAAATCATACATTAACATCATTTTAGGGTTAAAAATCCATTTTGGTGAAAAATCTTAAAAAGTCAAAGTTGACTTTTGTGCACAGTTGACTTTTTATCAGATGAATTCCAAACTGTGCAATTCTTCAGGAAATCATGTCCTTGACCTAAATCAAACTTGATGGACATGTTCCATGGGTGTCATAGGGTATATTCAATCATGTATTAGGGTTTGGGAGCATGCCTAGGTCAAAAGTCAAAGTTACAGTTGACTTTTCCCTTAAAACCCTAATTGTGGTGCAGATGAAAATGAAACTTGTTGCTCAAGCTTCTTGGATCAATCCATTGTTCCAAATGGATCAATATGGTGTATTAGAGACCCTCAAATCATCTCTTGAGGTCTTGGCTCATGGTTTGTCCCAAAAGTCAACTTAGGGGTGAATTAGGTCAAGAAACCCTAATTCCTGATTTTTGATGAATGCATCCCCTGAGGCAAAATTGACTTGATGCATGGGTTCATGAGGTTCCATGAAGTATATTAGGTCATGTTTTGGATCATTGCCTTGTGCCCAGATGAAAATTTCCATCTGGAGGCCCTGGTCGACCAAAACCCTAATTTGGTGACACTGTCGATCTTGAGACTTAATCCACCTAGAAGGGAGCAGCCTTGTGCTTAATCCTTGAAGTGGGAGTCCTTTTTGATCCATTGTGGATGTTTGAGAGATTAGACAAGTTGACGATCATGTCATTTCTTGATTGATCCTTTGTCTAAGCACTCAGAGAGGGCTTGAAACCCTAATTTTGATTGTATTGGATGCTCACCCATCTTTGGGGAGACTGATGAAGCATGATGGTTCATCCATATTATGATGATGATTTTCACAATGATGGGAAATCTAAGTGGTCAAAATTTGGGGTATTACAGATGCCCCTATTTAATCTTCTTGGACCCGCAGGTATGAATGACGAAGGTATTCGAGCATTTGGGGTGCAAGAGGATTAAATATCGGAATATCCGAAATTTTGATGGTGGTTATGAATGGTAGTTTACACATTCATCTTCTTTAACTAAGCAATGATGCTTAGAAAAGGTAAACTTCCCCTCAATCCTGGTTTTCAGCCAAGGAACTGGTCTTAGTTTTCTTTTGAAATAAACCTCCCCTCGTTCTTGGTTTCCTACCAAGGAAATGGTCTTAGTTTCTGATTTAAACTTCCCCTCGATCCTGGTTTCTTACCAAGGAACTGGTCTTAGTTTCTGATTTAAACTTCCCCTCGATCCTGGTTTCTCACCAAGGAACTGGTCTTAGTTTCTAATTTAAACTTCCCCTCGATCCTGGTTTCTTACCAAGGAACTGGTCTTAGTTTCTGATTTAAACTTCCCCTCGATCCTGGTTTCTTACCAAGGAACTGGTCTTAGTTTCTGATTTAAACTCCCTCGATCCTGGTTTCCTACCAAGAGCTGGTCTTAGTTTCTTTTGTCAATAAACTTTATTGACAAGGGACGCTAGGTGTAGCGGTTTTCCTTCAAACTTCTCACCGAATTTTCCTGGGGAGATGCCATTTGAGTGAAAAAAGTTTTGAAGTCAGACTTGCTGGGGAACCCATTCGTCTGAGTTGTAGAGGTACACAAACTTCTCTGTTTTGGAGACGTCATTTGTCGATTCTACTGGGGAAAGCGAGTCTCTTGAGAGACTATTTTCGTTTGGGGTTACATCATACTTTTCTCGGGATCCTCCCGGAGAAATGCCATATGATGGGATCCAATTTTGAGGTGCCGATGACCTTTTCATCAACAACTATTCGGAGAAATACTGGCGTGCTGCCGAATTTCTGATCACGAGGCTTTCTCTGTGGATTTTCCTTAATCCGGGAAAGCAAGGATATCATCTTCAATGGCGAAGAGTGACATCTGTTGAAGGTTCTCTGATCTTTCAGAGGTTCAAGTTATCAAAGTGGCCACGTGCCGACTTTGATCTAAAGATACACTGGTGGCGAGATTGTGCAGACGCAACACTTCCTGACGAGGAAAGAACTGACAAACTCGATTGAGAAAACTGTTTATCACTAGGGGACAAGACCGACTCAAGTGATAGTGATGCAATACGAAATGCGAACGCAAATAAAATGCATGAAGTATGTATGTTTATGCTGACAAAACAGACGCGACATACAGACTAATGGATGAACACAATTGGATACTCGGCCATCGCGGGGCGAAGAAGTACCGTTGATTCAAAATAGCAATTCCACCTTGCTTAGGAGAGATAGTCCACGCGGGGAGCTATGTTGATCGGGCTTAGGAGATGAGAACTCGGCCGAGGCGTGTCAGACGAAACAAGGTCTCTGACACAGTTGATCCCTTCATTCAGGCATACTGGCTTAGAAGGAGTACTTTGATTCTGCACTTTGAAGTTCGCTTACTTCGGGAGAAGCAATCGATGTTCTTCTGATGTTCAAAAGTCAAAAGAAATTGCCATCTTTATTTTAAAAGCAGAAAAAGTTTTAACAAGTAAATTCATTTTTGTTTTATTTCAAGAATCGTTGATTAAGTTTAAACAACGTCGTTCTGTAAAGCTAAAACAAGTTAAGAATTACAAACAAAAGCACAAGGGCTCAAATTTTATTGATAAGATGGAGATCAGCCAAACATGTGATTCCAAAGAGTATATACAAAGTTAGAAAATGGTAATTTACAGGGAAAAGGGCTACGTTGAAACATAACGACCACTATCCTTTTACCAACTTTGAATTCGGGGCATCCTGAGCTTCTGTCGAAGATGGCCTTTAACTGGAGATTTCCTCCGATAGATGATGCAACTACTGCTGAGGGACTTACCTCTATTGAACATAGTTACTTGCCATTATCCCTAATTTTTGCCTGGATTGTACTCTGAGATTTCCAATCCATCGGGATGATTCATTTTCATGTCTCTAACTTTTTCCTGGACCGCCCTTTCGGGTTTTCAATCCACCGAGACGTTTTTTTTTTTAGTTTAGGCGAAGTATTTCTTGACTACATCAACATTCGTGGGGTAGGCAAATTCCTCTCCGTCCATAGTTGCAAGTCTCAAGGCGCCGCCTGAGAAAGCTTTCGTGACCACATAGGGGCCATCATAATTCGGGGTCCATTTGCCCCGGGAATCAGTGAGAAATGATTGTATCTTCTTGAGCACGATGTCTCCTTTTCGGAAGACACGAGGTCGAACCTTTTTGTCGAACGCCCTCTTCATTCTTTGTTGATACAACTGACCGTGGCATAGTGCCGTGATTCTCTTTTCTTCGATCAGGTTCCGTTCGTCGTGTCGACCTTGACACCATTCAACTTCGGTGAGCTTAGCTTCCATCAATACCCTGATTGATGGGATCTCTACTTCTATGGGAAGCACTGCCTCCATGCCATATACTAGAGAGAAAGGGGTAGCCCCTGTGGAAGTGCGGACAGATGTACGATAACCGTGAAGAGCAAAGGGTAGCATTTCGTGCCAATCTTTATAGGTTACAACCATCTTTTGAACGATCTTCTTGATGTTCTTGTTAGCCGCTTCTACCGCTCCGTTCATCTTGGGTCGGCAAGGAGATGAGTTATGGTGTTCAATTTTGAACTCTGCACACAACTCCTTCATCATCTTATTGTTCAAGTTAGATCCATTATCAGTAATGATCTCGCTTGGAACACCATAACGGCAGATGATATTGTTTTTGATAAATCGGACCACCACTTGTCGGGTTACATTGGCGAATGACGCTGCTTCGACCCACTTGGTGAAATAATCAATGGCTACCAGGATGAACCGATGTCCGTTTGAAGCCTTGGGCTCAATCATACCAATCATATCGATTCCCCATATGGAAAATGGCCACGGGGAAGAAAGAACTTTGAGATGTGATGGCGGTACATGAATTTTGTCGGAGTATATCTGACACTTGTGACACCTCCTCATGTACTTGTAGCAGTCGGATTCCATTGTCAACCAATAATACCCGGCCCTGAGAATTTTTCTCGCCATTGTGTGTCCGTTGGCATGAGTGCCAAAGGATCCTTCATGAATTTCTTTCATGAGCATGTCTGCTTCTGGTCTGTCGACACATCGGAGCAAAACCATGTCAAAATTTCTCTTATAAAGAGTGTCACCGCTCAGGAAGAAGTTTCCAGCCAATCTTCTGAGGGTTTTCCTGTCTTTTCTGAGTGCCCCAGATGGGTACTCTTGTTTCTGAAGGAAGCATTTGATATCGTGATACCAAGGTCTGTCGTCTATGACTGCTTCAATCGCGAAGATGTAAGCGGGCCGTTCAAGGCGCATGATGTCGATCTTAGGTATGTCATTCCATCGACCTACACTAATCATGGAAGAGAGAGTGGCTAATGCATCAGCCATGTGATTCTCATCACGAGGGATGTGATGAAAGTCGACTCTGTTGAAGAAAGGTAACAACCTCCTTGCATAGTCTTTGTAAGGAATCAATCCTGATTGGTATGTGTTCCAATCTTCTTTTATCTGGTTGATAACCAGGGCTGAATCGCCGTATACGTCCAAGTTTTTGATCCTTAAATCAATCGCTTCTTCGAGACCCATGATACATGCTTCGTATTCGGCCTCGTTGTTCGTGCATTTGAACGTAAGTCTGGCAGTGAAAGGAATGTGGGAACCCTGAGGGGTAACAATGATTGCCCCAATTCTGTTTCCATAATGATTGACTGCTCCGTCAAAGATAAGTCCCCACTGGGAACCTGGTTCTGGCCCTTCACTGGGTAGCGGTTCATCGCAATCTTTCATCTTTAGATACATGACATCTTCATCTGGGAAGTCAAACCCGATTGATTCTTGATCGTCAATCGGTTGATGAGCCAAATGATCGGCTAAAATACTTCCTTTAACGGCTTTCTGAGCATGGTACTCTATGTCATATTCTGATAGTAACATCTGCCAACGGGCAATCCTTCCCGTGAGAGCAGGTTTTTCGAAAACGTACTTGATTGGATCCATTTCGGAGACCAACCAAGTAGTATGACGAATCATGTACTGGCGAAGACGTTTGGCTGCCCAAGCCAAAGCGCAACAAGTTTTCTCAAGCATCGTGTACCGAGTTTCGCAGTCGGTGAATTTCTTGCTTAAATAGTAAATGGCAGACTCTTTCCTTTTAGTTTCATCTTGTTGGCCAAGTACACATCCCATTGAGTCCTCTAGGACTGTGAGGTAAATGATCAGTGGTCTTCCTTCCACTGGAGGAGATAGGATCGGAGGATTCAACAGATATTCCTTAATACTGTCGAAGGCGGTTTGGTAATCTTCTGACCAAACGCAATCCTGGTTCTTTTTCAATAACTTGAAAATCGGCGCACAAGTGGCGGTCATAAGGAATATGAATCTGGAGATGTAGTTCAAACGTCCCAGGAATCCTCTGACTTGTTTTTCAGTTTTTGGATAAGGCATTTCTTGAATGGCCTTGACCTTGTCAGGATCAACTTCAATTCCTTTCTGGCTGATGATGAACCCTAGTAATTTCCCCGAACGGACACCGAAGGTGCACTTGTTGGGATTCAAGCGGAGCTTGAATTTTCTTAGACGTTCGAACAATTTTGACAGATGTTCAACGTGCTCATCCTCTGTTCTTGATTTTGTAATCAAATCATCGACATATACCTCGATTTCTTTGTGTATCATGTCATGAAACAGAGTAGTCATGGCTCTTTGATAGGTTGCCCCGGCATTCTTCAAACCGAACGGCATTACCTTGTAACAAAAGGTATCCCATGGGGTAATGAACGAAGTTTTCTCCATGTCTTTCGGCGCCATTTTGATCTGATTATAGCCTGAGAATCTATCCATAAAGGAGAATACTTTGAACTTGGCTGTGCTGTCAACCAGCATGTCAATGTGTGGTAAAGGAAAGTCGTCCTTTGGACTTGCCTTGTTCAGATCTCTATAGTCGACACACATTCTGACCTTCCCGTCCTTTTTGGGAACGGGTACGATGTTGGCTAACCATTGAGGATATTCAGATGTAGCGAGGAAACCCGCGTCGATCTGTTTCTGTACCTCCTCTTTGATTTTGATGGCCATGTCCGGGTGAGTCCGTCTCAACCTTTGCTTTACTAGCGGACATTCTGATCTTAACGATAAATGATGTTCCACGATGCTGGTATCCAACCCTGGCATATCCTGATAGGACCAAGCGAATACATCGGGGAATTCTTTGAGAAGCTTTACCAAACCCTCTCTGGCAGTTGGACTGAGCAATGCTCCGATCCTGATTTCTTTTCTCTCTTTTTCTGAACCCAAGTTTACTGTTTCCAACGGTTCTTTGTGAGGTTCAATGGACCTTTCCTCTTGTCTGAGTAGTCGGGAGATCTCTTCTGGGATTTCGTTGTCATTTTCTTCTTCAGCCTCGAATACCGGGAACTCAAAGTTGGAAGAAGGCATCGGATCGTATGTTTCAACTGGGTATAAAACAAGCAATCTGCATGACGTGATGATTCGTGTTTAGAAGAGATAGAGAAAATGTAAGTGTGTGCAGTGTTTTGATTTTACTGCTTGTTTTTATTTGAATGTTTTTTAGGATTACCATTTTCTGAAAAAGCAAAAAGAGAAAACAGCAATTAATGCAGAAATTACAGAACGACGTTATTTTATTAATGAACAAGTCGACTCTTGAAACTACAGCCCTATAAAACAAAACTCTGTCGCTTTGGGTGAAGCGAAGAGGGAAATTTACAGAAAGCGAGCCCTATCAAAACATCTGTTTCACCTGGGCAGGGTGAAAGGTTAAAGATGGCAATTCCTTTGACTGACGAACGACCTTTGGAACCTTGACGGCAACCCATTGGCGGCGAACTCCTTGGTGAATTACAAAGTCTGGCACCTTCCTTGATTTGTCTTCAGAAATGATGCTGATTTCTGGTGAAGTAGGATCGTTGGAATCTGTTTCCCAGGCAGAATTGTCGTAGGAGGATTCCTCTGTTGCATTTTGCATAGCATTGGTGCTCTCCGCTGTATCTCCCCATCCAGTTGGCTGGATATCTTCGAGCCTGATACAAGAGCTTTCGGGAGCGGTGTACTTGACCATAAAGTCGTATTTTCCACTTGGTTGTCCCAAAGTGTCCCAAACTTCCTTGGAACTGGAGAAGTCATCCCTCTCGATGACGTTGACCTCAGGAAAAGCATAGTTGATGAATTCAAGTCCTGCGAACGTTGTGAATTCATCTTCATGTTGAGTAATTTCTGAATGACCTGAGTGTTGATCCCATGACATGGCGGGGACACAGGTATTCTGTTCAATGATGGTCAACTGATTTTCATTACTCGGCTGACTTTCTTGCCCCAAGTTTCCTGGGTAAGGCTGCCACATTGGCAGGCCATCCATCGGGCCATAGTAATTGTGATCAGAGTTTTCTTTCATCAGAGTGTCTTCCTCTAATGAATTTGGCGGAGCACGGCATCCTTCCGGATCACAATCTCCGTAGATCATTTCGACATCTGATCTTGGTATAAATCTCGGACTTTCTGTAGGAAAGCAAAAAGGCATAGGCACCTCTTCCTGAGACATATAGCCGTTCTTGTTAAGGTAGGACTTCCATTCTTCATCCGTGTCAGAGGGATCTTCCTCATTGATAGCATGAACCGTTTGAGACACTGGGTGAAGAAAACCTCTACCGTGGAAGAAGTTTTGAAGGGGATGAAGACTTTCATCATTGGCGGCTGTCTGAGTACAGGTTGCAGAAAAACCAAGACCCCTCTTTGTTTTATTGTCAATAGGAATGACAAGCCGTCCCCATCCGGTTGTATCGGTACTCTCGACCTCTTTGATAGCATCTTTGTATGAAGAAATTGAAGTTCCTTCTTCGGATTGATCACTCTTGCTCACCGATAGTGCTTGGAACTGAGTTCCAATAACCTCCTCGGGTTCCACACAAGTAGATGATGATAAGTTACTCACGAGCAAGGCTTGTTCCCCACAAACCGTGACAAGTTGATCGTTCTTGACGAACTTTAGCTTTTGGTGGAGGGTTGAAGTAACCGCTCCAGCCTGATGTATCCAAGGTCTTCCTAATAAACAACTGTATGTTGCCCGGATGTCCATGACTTGGAAAGTGATTTGGAAAGTGTGAGGACCAATAGTTATGGGAAGATCCACTTCGCCGATAACTGTTTTTCTGGATCCGTCGAATGCTTTGACGACTACCTCGCTGACTCTCATCGGAGGGCCCTTGAATGATAATTGCGTCAAAGTGTACTTCGGCATAACATTCAGGGCTGACCCTGTGTCTACCAGTACGTTGGCTAAAGCATCGCCCTAGCAGTTAACTATAATGTTGAGCGCCATGTTATGACGGTGACCCTCTTCAGGTAATTCTTCATCACTAAATCCCAAATTGTTGCAGGAAGTGATGTTAGAGACAATGCTATCGAACTGTCTGATTGTTACATCCTGTTCCACAAAGGCTTGCTCCAAGACTTTCTGTAGAGCCTCTCTGTGGGCTTCTGAACTGAGTAACAACGATAATACTGAGATCTTTGAAGGAGTCTGTAACAGTTGATCAACAATGTTGTATTCACTCCATTGGATGAGCTTTAGCATCTCATCTTTGTCTTTTGAACAGTCGGGATTACCAGATTGACCGACTGGTGGATCAGGAATTTCCGCCTGAAGTTCCTTTTCTTTGTTGGATTCTCCAACCCCTCGGTTGAAGATTCGACCGCTCCGTGTTACACGACTGATGTCTGCAATATTCACGACGGAGGGTAATGGAATTTCCTTTCCATTCTCGATTATTGTTGCACCGTATTTGTAAGGGATCGCCTTAGCTGATTCATACGGTAATGGCCCCGGTAGATAGATGACTATGGGAACCTTCTGATTTTTCTGACCATCATAAGTAATCTCGATCCGTTTCTGGTTGGGAACTTTAGATTCGTCAAGTAGAGGAATGATGGCAAAAACATCCCTGGTCCTATGATGACTAGAGATTGCGACAACATCCTCAACTTAATCGGCAAGGTAGTTCGGCGTCCAGTTGATGGGTCCTGAACTGGGATATAGACAAACTTCTCCATGATCGACCTGACCCTGAAGAGCTGCTCTCACAAGGTAACACCCTTGGTTACTTTCCGAACAGACGCTACAACTGTCATAGTTGTGTGGTGGCACCTGGCCACACCCACTTTGAATACAATGTAACCTCACTAGGTTACCTTCCATTGATCGGACATCCTGACTTTGACGACGAGTAGGATTCCTGTTATTGATACTAATCTGCTGAGTATCTTCGTCCATATAGATTGGCATCCACCAGTGATTTAACAAGTGCTGAAGTGCCTCCTGGACAAGGGTACAACCTCGATCGTTTTTGCAACCTGCTTTACAGCTTTGATAATCATGTGATATTAAGAATCCAAGTCGGACCTGCTCAGCATGTAACTCTACCAGGTTGGTATCCATTACGCGGATGTCGAAGATCTGAACCATGTTGATTTGATAGGAGTTCCTATCATGGTAGTCTTGGATCTATCCAAGATCCATCTGACGCTGGAGGGCCTCTTGTATGAAAGAGCATCCCTGTTTGTTTACCGAGCAAATCAGACAGGAACTGTAATCGTGCCGCGACAGATTATGATACTGGCTTTGCCTTGAGTGCATTGCCACCAAGTTGGCATTCATCGTACGGATGTCGTGGTTTTGAATGACGTTAGAATTCGTGTAAACCATGTTAACTCCACGAACTCGATGCTCTTGGATCCATCCAAGATCCATTTGTTCCTGTAGAGCTGCTTGCACTACCGAACATCCTTGGTTATCTTTAGAGCAGATATCACACTGGTGATAGTCATGAGGTGGCACATGTCCATATCCACTCTGTCTACGTTGCATCTTGACCAGATTGGTCCCCAATAAGAGTACATCGTGAATTTGATAGACATTGTTAGTCTCTTTCTTAATCAGATTGACTGCAGCTTTCTCGTGTTGAGGCAGCGGGTTCGTGAGAACATTAGGGTTCGTATCTTTGAAAGATAAGAGCCCGCTCCTAACAAGCTTTTGCACATCGGATTTGAAATTGAGGCAAGTCTCAATGTTATGCCCTGAACCTCCTTGATGATAAAGGCATGTTTGATCCGCTTTAAACCAAAAAGACGGATTTTCCGGAACTGAAAGGGGAGACTTAGTCTGAATGTGCCCCTTAGCCAGCAGTAACGGAAACAGCTCTGCGTACGACATGGGTATAGGATCAAACCCTGGTGGCCGTCTTATACGGTTGTTGTTATATGGAGGACGAGCCTGCTGAAGAGGCTGTTGTGTCCTTTGCTGGTCAGGTTGGCTCTGCGCAACCTGAGGTTGATACGTAGGAATAGGCGTGGGGCCGATAGCAGGAATAACAGCTGCTACTGGCTGATAACGTCGCCTTTGCTTTCCGAGAGAGATATTCCCATTATCTTGCTCTTTTTTCTTAGGGAGAGCACTACCGTATTTTTTAGTACCGCTCGTTGATCCAGTGTCTTTTACCAAACGTCCTTCTCGGACGGCTTCCTCAAGACGTACACCCATGCCGACCATTTCGGTGAAATCACTGGGCGCACTGGCAACCATTCGGTCATAGTAAAATGAGCTTAAGGTCTTTAAGAAGATTTTTGTCATCTCTTTTTCCTCAAGAGGTGGACAAATTTGAGCGGCAATTTCACGCCACCTTTGAGCATACTCCTTAAAGGTTTCCTTGTCCTTTTGTGACATTGATCTGAGTTGATCTCTGTCGGGTGCCATGTCCAAATTGTACTTGTATTGTTGGACGAAGGCAGTACCAAGATCTCTGAATGTACTGATCGTAGTACGGTTTAAACCCATGTACCATTTGAGTGCGGCACCGGTTAAACTATCCTGGAAGTAGTGAATCAACAGGTCCTGATTCTCCATCTGGGCTGACATCCGCCGAGCGTACATCACCAGATGGCTTTGAGGGCAAGAGTTACCCTTGTATTTTTCAAAGTCGGGCACTTGGAACTTGTGCGGGACTTTTACATTTGGGACCAAGCAGAGGTCTGCGGCGTCCTTTCCAAATAGATCCTGACCGTGAATGGCTTGCAGCTCTTTCTGCATTTCCAAGAACTGCTCCTGGAATTCCTCCATTCTGTCAAACATAGTTTCCTTCTTACCAGAAGGTGTTGGTGGAATCTGTCCTTCCGGGATAGTGTGCACCACAGGGGGTGGTACCATGACTACGGCAGTAAGTCTTGGTGCTTCCCGAAGTTTGTAACCTTCAGGCCCAGCGGCTTCTGTTGCGATTCCCTGATCTTCAGTGATCGGCGGAACATATCCTTCCGGGATATAGTTAACAGGCATGCCCCAAGGACGATCTTTCGGTATCTGATACCTAGGATCATACTTTTCTATGATGGGCGTTGAGGTGATCTCTGAGATCACAGTTCTTTGTAGCTGAGCTTCTGCCATGGCTTGCATGTCGTTACGAAGCTTTCTCATATCCTCTCTCAGAGCGTCGATCTCTTCTTTCAACTCTCTGTTTTCTTCCTCAAGATCATCCATCTTTTTCTGACGATTGGCCCGAGTATTGTACGAATGAGACAGTTTGACTCTAGAATCGAGACACAAACGTGAGATTCGTAGGTAAGGAGAATACGCGATGTGAGAATGATGAATGCAATGATTATATTAATTGTTTAATGGTTTAAGCAAAATAAATTTCGACAATTAGATTGCAAATATCAAACAGTGGGGAAACCCCTTTTTATTGAATTCCAAAGGATTACAGAAATGGAAATACAGTAGATTACAAAGTGCAGAAACAGAAACCTAAACTAATGGGTCCCGAGTCCTCTCTGAAGAGAAACCGGGTGCTGATTCTGGTATCTTCCTTTTCTTTGACCGGGGCGCTTGGGCCGTTGTCGGGTTATCATTCCTTTGCCAAGTGAAAGGAGTGAGCAAATTCCTTTGGTCATCTTGATTCTCTACAGCATGCTGCTCCAAAATTTCAATCAGAGCATCCTTCTCTTTTAGTAATTGCTGTATTTGGATACACTCTATGTCGAGGGTGCGGTACTTGTTCTTCCAAGACCTTCTTTCCTTTTGAACTTTGTTGAGAGTAACCTGAAGCCTTTCAGTTTCCGTCATGAAGTACATGACAATTTCCCTCGGCGGAATAATTCTGTAACGAGGATAAGGCATCTTTAGCTTGAGAGCTCTAGTTTGTACCCAATGGAGATAAGGCTCCACCGAGACACAGTCTGGTTTTCCCAGAGACTCTCGTCCTTTCTTATGAACATGTTTCCAAGCTTGCACTATTTCCATCTTTAGTGCTCTGTCATTTTCTCCTTCTTTGAAGAAAAGACCTTCCAGATGAACACCCAGTGGGATGTGTCTCATCGGGTATCCAAATTGACGAAGAACTAATATCGGATGATAGTTGATTCCTCCTTTAGTTCCTATGAGGGGTATGCTGGGGAAGTTTCCACAACGGTCAATGATTCTGATTCCCTCATAAATCCTATTACACCAATCTATATCGGAATTGGTGAGGGACATGATCTTCTGCGACCAACGTAAGACACTCTTGCAATCCCAAAAAGCGGCAGACTTGGGCAAGTGAGAGATAAACCATTTGTAAAGCAGAGGTACACAGCATGTGATCTCCCCTCCGCTGTACAAATTCCCCAAGTGTACAGAATGATACGCATCTGCGAGCAAAGTCGGCACAGGGTTTCCAATGAGAAAAACCTTAATAGCGTTGATATCGACGAAGTTATTGATGTTGGGAAACAAAAATAACCCGTAGGTGAGCAAGACAAAGATGCTTTCAAAAGCAGTCCCGTTCCCTATACTAGCGAAGTACAGAGCTTTCTTTGTCAAGAACTGGGCTGGCAAACCTTGGATGCCACCCATAGTAATCATGTGAGTCCTGACCTCAGACTCATCCAAATAAATTGCTCTTGCAATAGTCTGATTCTTTGGAATTTCTTCCAGTCTAGAAAATGGAGCTCGATCTGTGATATGTAAATCAGTCAGATGAGAATACTCCTCCAGCGTTGGTGCCAGCTGGTAATCCGGGAATGTGAAACAATGATAAACCGGATCGTATAACTGAATGAGCGCATCCATGATCCCCTTAATCACATGGACTCTTAATAGTGGTAGCAGACCACCGTGCTTGGCTCTGAAAGCCTCTGGGTTAACGACCATCCTTGCTAGCTTTCTCAAATCCCCTAGCTTTGGAACCTTGAAGGTATACTGGTGAGTTCTCCTTCTACCGAAATCCATTAATGCAATCTTTTTCTCTGATATTTGCAATCACAGTCTTAGTTTAATTTGAAAAACAGAGAGACTAGAAGAGAAAGTTTTTTGAATGTTTTAATGTTTTATTAAATGAATGCATGAATACAGCACACAAAAACATAGAAAAAACATGGAGTCAAAGGGTCGTTGTCATGAAGTCAAGGCTCTACCCATCCCCAAAGGTTTATACTAGGGTGATTTTTGTACCTGTACTCATTATCATCAGCTCCTCCCAGGAAAGCAAAACAACAAGCGGATCGCCAGCGAGTTGTGTGCAATCTTAGAGTAAGTTCCATTCACCGAGAATAGATCACCAGCCTCAAATGAGGGTAGTATCGCGTAACAACTATTTCCGATAGTTTCTATACTACGAAAAAGGTTGGCTTTTCTTAAGTGTATACTCAATCTCACCACATGCGGCATCACACGCATTCCCATTAGCAGAAAAATAAACACGTATAGCAATTAGGAAAAGCAGTATATATATTTGTCCTAATCATCCTAGACTTATAAAGCTACGATTCTTAAGTTCCTGACAGAAATGGGTTCCCCGGCGGAAGCCCCAATCTGTGGTTCCCTGCCTAAGAGATGGACCAGCATAGGTCAATCTTTCTCTTCGGTAGAGTTCCCATTTTCCGTAGAAAATGGGGATGATGCCCTAAGGCAGAAAAGGAGACTCCCCAGCAGAGTCGCCATTTGTGTAATTTTTCACACAAGAGAAGTAAGAAGGAAAGAACCGGCCCCACGGTGGGCGCCACTTTTCTGTAGCGAGCGATTTTGAACGCGGTTCTTAAGCGCTGGTCGCTCTCTGCGGTTGAGCTTTAAACTACAGGTCGATTCATTTTTTATCCTATTGTGAGCTGAATAAGGAAGGGAAATAGATGTCTCCAATTAACCCTGCTTGCATACTGAATTTAAACAGCGGTCTGTTAGGTTACGGATGCTATCAATGTAGGGGGCCTTTGTACTGGTTATTCGTATTTCGCCAATACAGGTTCTTTCTTTCTTTTTTTCTAGGCAAAGGGTTTCTGGCGGGGAATAAGGATTAGGATGTTAGGACTGGTGTTTTTGAATTACTACTTTTGATTGATGGGGATATGGGATTTGGGTTCTTTGTTGATTGTGCTCGCTAAGATCTTTTCTTTCGATCTTATGCCTACGTATTCCCGTTTACCGAAACAGGGAAATCAGAGCATTCGTAGTTCCTCCTATTCTATGGGAGGAAATTGTTTTTTGGTGTCTTGTTCAAAGCCCAAGACGTGAAGCGAAAGGTGATTTGTATCTTGTTCAAAGCCCAAGATGTGAAGCTAAAAGGTCTATTTGTGTCTTGTTCAAAGCCCAAGACGTGAAGCTGAAAAGACCTCGGCTTTAGAGAGAATTTGTCATCTCTAAAGAGGGGGAGGAGGAGAATTACTTTAACTGGGATACGCGGATCCGAGCAATGCCATAATTTCCGAAGAAAGGGTTTTAACCTGAAGGAGAAGACTTTAACTCAGTGTAGAGCAATGCCATCTTTCCTTAGGAATTTCTCATGCTAAAAGTGGGGCAGTGGCATGGATATAGATGATCCAGAGGCTTGCCGCTTACAGCGATTAGATGAAGGGAAAGGAGTTGTTGATGTTTGTGTACTGTGAACGAGGCACAGCTTTGATGCTAAAAGGTTGATTGGATCAACCAGTGGTTTTCTTATACAAAGCCTAAGAGGAGGCTAATTTCTGCTAGGAAAATCATTATACAAAGCCTAAGAGGAGGCTATTTTGTGTCTCGTACAAAGCCCGAGAGAGAGGCTAAAGGTTTTTGACCCAGTGGGGCATATCGTTATACAAAGCCTAAGAGGAGGCTAGCAAAGAGTTCGACTCTTGCTTAAGGGATTTATATCTCGTACGAGGCCCGAGATGGAGGCAAAAAAAGGGGTGATTGACTCAACGAGGGAATCTTTTGTGTCTCATACAAAGCCTGAGAGAGAGGCTAAAAGGGTTGTTTTGACTCCACTGGGGAGAATTTTGGTATCTCGTACGGAGCCCGAGATGGAGGCTATTGTAACTGTTTCAGTTGAGTGACAGATCCAATATACTGATTTTAAAAGAGAAAATCAGTTCTTATATGAGCAACACTGTACTCAGGGATTTGATTTGAGGATCAGGGGTATTTCCTTCTCGTTGAGGAAACGGGAAATCCAAAGGGTATTGAGACTGTCCGAGTCTGCGGGTTTCCTTCCTATTTAACGAAGGGTGCTTGAGAATGTCTTTGATACTCAAGGAAGTTAGACTGTCCGTGTCTAGAGTTTTATCTTTTGTACTATGCTTTGAGAAACAGTAGTAGACTCTATGAAAGGACTGTTCTATGAGGATGACTAGGTTCTGTTCCTATACCTCTAGGAGGTCGTCGGGACAATTTGTACGAAGCCCAAGAGGAGGCTGGAAGCTTTTAAGAAGCCGACGGGTCCTTGTACGAAGCCCAAGAGGAGGCTATCATTCCCGAAGGAAGAGATCATTATACGAAGCCTAAGAGGAGGCTGTGAATACTTCTAAGAAGCCGTAGGGTCCTTGAATAATGCCCAAGAGGAGGCGGGGTTGCTTTTAGGAAGCCTGTGGGTCCTTGTATGATGCCCAAGAGGAGGCCGATGCTTTTAAGAAGCCCGTGGGTCCCAAACCAAAGAAAAGTTTAGGAAAACTCTTTTAGAGTTAAAACCACTGGTAAACGTGCGAGGTTTACTATCCAATGACTTTAACTTTAGAGAGAGTCCTAACCGTTCGGCGGTTTGAAGAAATTCAAGAGAAGTTTCACCGAGAATAATTCATCTCCGGGGGATTGAATTTCTTGACGATTCCTAAGGAGGACAGCCGAAGAGAAGACTGTATCTGGTGCTCCTATTGGGGATCTAGGCGTCTATTTCTACGAATAAATGAAACGGCGTCACTTAGTTCTAGACGTAGTTGCCGGGGAAACTCGAAATATCTATACTATTATTACATAGTAGATATGAGTTTATGAAAGGAGACTTACAGTGAGCAGCCCCACAATACAGTTTATAATATGAAAGCAGTAAATGAAAGCGATAACCACTTACTCGGTTGTAGAGCTTCCATGCTGTTTGGTTAGTTGTTCAACAAAGAAAGATTGAAAACAACAGTATATTCAAAATCAAAGGAGAAAGTGCTTTGAAAAAGAAAGATTTGGGGCTTACAGCTCAAGGAGAGGCTCAGGGTTTTATCAGTGAGCGCACTGTTTGAATTTGTACAGCGGAACTTATACAAGTGACTGTGGCCCAAAAATGGTTTTCTGTACAAAGGGATGGGTCTTACACTCTCTCAAGAGGCCCAAAAAGGTTTAAAGAAAAAGAGTGGGGCGTATAACACGAGGGTAGGCCCAAATGACTTTTTGTTTAAAAATGGCGATCACGCCGAGATTTTCTTTTAACGCGGAGGGACTTATACAATAAGTGAGGCCCAAAATGTTTTTGTAAAAAGGGGGATTGGGTCTTACACTCTAATAGAGGCCCAAAAGTTTTGAATGGGTCTTATAGCTCGAGGAGAGGCCCAGATGTTTTTTTGAAAACGCGACGTTCGCGCCGTTTGTTTTTTTTGACGGTATCGGGACTTATACAATAAGTGAGGCCCAAGGATGATTTGGTCAAAAAAGGATTGGGTCTTACACTCTAATAGAGGCCCAAAAGTGTTTTGAAAATGATTTATGAGGGTTGAATTAATCCAAAACCCTAATTTGTTTTCAAAAATGTATTTAATTGAATAAAAATTCAATTAAAATGATCAAAAATTATTTAACACATGGAAAACAAATTGTGATCTTGGATTAATGCTTCAAAAATTAAGTATTGACCTACAAAATAATTAGAAAGCATTAAAAGTTGTAAAATCAATGTAGAAAAAATATTTAAAATGCCAAAAACAATCAAAAATATCAATTATATGAAATAAATAATATTTTTGGGATTTTTTTATAAAATAAAATATTTTAACATTTTTGTGAATTATTAAAAAAAGAATCAACTCAAAATCATTAAAACTCAGAGAGAAATTAATTTTTGAATCAATTAAACAAAATCACAAAATTAAAATATTCAAATTATTCAAAAATGGCGCCAAGAACAGCTGAAGAACACGCGCGTGTTCTTGGTTTGGCTGATTTGCGTTTTCTATCCAATCTCCATGAATACGTAATCATATCATGCAATCCACATATCATTATGCTCGTCTCAACCTCACGATCATGTCTATGTACTTTAATTTCATTTAAATTAAACATACAACAAGAAATTACGAAGAAACCTCAAGAACCCTAATTTCTGCATGAAGGCTAGGATTTTTGATACACGATCAAACAATGCAATTAATTGAGGGAAAACATTCCATGCATGATTATGAACATATGGCCAAATTATTGTGCGATGAAATATGCATAGATTGAGAGATGCCCAAGTTTAGGCTTACCTTCAAGTCGTGACAGCAAGAGCATATGTGATTTTGAGTTGGAGGTGTTACAGACAAGTTGTGATGATCTGGACAGCTTCCCTACACCATATGGAGTGTGTTTGGACACTTGGATTGAATTGAAATGGACTGGATCAGTTTATGGCATCTCAGCTGCAACTTCACTTCAAACTTGTGTGGATGGCAAGTGATTTTGTGAAATTGATGTTTCAGATGTTATGTGAGTGTTTGATCAGCTCATATGTGATGTATGTGAGGTGTGTGAGTGATTGGTTTGTGCAGAATTGCTCTCAAACTCAAAACCCGATAGCTACCTTGCTAAGAAAGGCATTTTTGCCAAGAGAAAGAGATTTTGAGGAAAGCATCTGTTAGATGGCTTTGGTGTACTCAAACTGACCACAATTGAGCTCTATTTATAGTTGAGCAAGTTTGTTTTGCAAGGAATAGTGCATGGCAGCTGGTAAGTAGGTTTCCTCAATGTTGGCCAATGGAAATGAAAGTCTCCTCTAGCCATTGACTAGAGGTTAGGGCACAGAGCTTTGGTCCCCTTGGTCTTGGATAAGTCTTGACTAATTTCATATGAGAATGGCTCAGTCCATGCCACCTTGATGGTTCCATTGAATGCCTCATTCCAAATTTGAAGTTTTGTCCCTACTTTGGCAACTCTAGGTTCAACATGTTATTCCTTGTTCCTTGGACCTTGGAGGCTTGGCTCAGTGATTGTCCCCTTTGGATTCAATCCTCTGAGGTGTCCAAGTGGATTGGAGCAATTGCAATTGGCTGATTTTGGCAAATCGAGCCAAAATGCAAATTCTGCCTTGCTTTGACAGATTTCAGCAAGGCAACTTGCCAATGTTGTATCTCATGATGTAGGTTGAATTTGGCAATGTTCTTGGCTATTTTGGAAAGCTCTTACATGATACAACAACTGTTTGAACAAGTTTGGTTTTGATCTCTTTTGATTCCAAGTGAAAAATCCCCCTACATTTGGCAAAAAGTGAAGCAGAATTCTGACTTAGTGAAAATTTCACTAAGTGTTGGAAAAAGTGACATTTTCACTTTTCAGCCACTTTGATCACTCCATAACTCAAAATCCTTAATGAATTGGAATGACTTGTAGTTGAAGTTTTTGTAGGTGATAATGAGGGCTACAAATCCATCTTTGGATGAGAAAAAATGGCCTTGTGGTTTAGGAGTTATGGTCCTCCAAAGTTGGTACCTTTGCCACTTTATTTTTAACTTAGAAAAATTTCTAAGTTTTATGGTTACCCCTTTTACAAGTTATCTCACTTTTCTTGATTTTTCTTGATAAATGTTGATTCAAATCATACATTAACATCATTTTAGGGTTAAAAATCCATTTTGGTGAAAAATCTCAAAAAGTCAAAGTTTACTTTTGTGCACAGTTGACTTTTTATCAGATGAATTCCAAACTGTGCAATTCTTCAGGAAATCATGTCCTTGACCTAAATCAAACTTGATGGACATGTTCCATGGGTGTCATAGGGTATATTCAATCATGTATTAGGGTTTGGGAGCATGCCTAGGTCAAAAGTCAAAGTTACAGTTGACTTTTCCCTTAAAACCCTAATTGTGGTGCAGATGAAAATGAAACTTGTTGCTCAAGCTTCTTGGATCAATCCATTGTTCTAAATGGATCAATATGGTGTATTAGAGACCCTCAAATCATCTCTTGAGGTCTTGGCTCATGGTTTGTCCCAAAAGTCAACTTAGGGGTGAATTAGGTCAAGAAACCCTAATTCCTGATTTTTGATGAATGCATCCCCTGAGGAAAAATTGACTTGATGCATGGGTTCATGAGGTTACATGAAGTATATTAGGTCATGTTTTGGATCATTGCCTTGTGCCCAGATGAAAATTTCCATCTGGAGGCCCTGGTCGACCAAAACCCTAATTTGGTGACACTGTCGATCTTGAGACTTGATCCACCTAGAAGGGAGCAGCCTTATGCTTAATCCTTGAAGTGGGAGTCCTTTTTGATCCATTGTGGATGTTTGAGAGATTAGACAAGTTGACGATCATGTCATTTCTTGATTGATCCTTTGTCTAAGCACTCAGACACAAGACATCAATTGTCTTGGCGAGCAACCTTCCCCCACAGTTCCCGTCTGAACTACGTTGACTCTGACTTTCCCATTGCACTGAGGGAGTACGTAGGCCTAGGGCATCGAATATGTCCTACCGAGTCCGTCTTAGTCACCCCCATCCCCGTTTTCTTTTGTTCAGCCATAGATAGTAGGACAACTCACCATCCGTTTAGACAACAACCATGGATCCCATCGAGTACGATGGATGCGTGGGGTGCTAACACCTTCCCCTCGCATAACCGACTCCCGAACCTGGACTATGGTCGCGACGACCATGTCTTTCTCCCTTTCTCTTCAGGTTTATGCAGTGTTTCCTTTCCCTCTCTCGGGATAAATACACATTGCTGGCGACTCTGTGTTTTCTGCGCCACTCTCGCGTTTGTACCGTTGGATGCGAATCCTTCGATAGCGAGAGCTGGCGACTCTTCTGGGGACTCTGGTTGACCTCTTGCTGGTCCACCCCCTTTAGCGAGTCGATCCTAGCGCTTATTTGTTTTTTCTTTTCGTTGGGTGTTTATTTGTTGTGCTTTATTATGTTGTATATTACTGTTTTACAACTTTTATTGCATTGCATTTCATTTTATTACTGTCATACTGGATATTGCTGTGTTGTGCTGGCTGGTTTCTGTTTGGCAGGTTGGGTTGTTCTGAGAGATAAGCCCAATACCCAGGCTTGAGTACACCCTAAGACTAGAGTGGAGAGTAGTGGGACCTACGTGCCATCTTGGTGCGTTTGTGTGTTCACGAAATTCACAACCAGACGAGGCTATCTTGGGACGCATTCTGACGTGTGTGTCTTGCGCATTTCAGGGTGTTGATCTAGAGAGCTGTCGACTCTGGTGACCGTTTCTCCGATACCTCAGTTGCGCCTCTCCTCCCGACCTGTGATAATGGCAGACCAGAAATGGCAAACCCATTACACTTGTCGATCCGAGGACCCAATGCTGAGGGACTCGCATATGATGACCTTATTTTTTAGGGGAATCAGTTGAGGCCTCCTCGATTGATGATGATGCCAAACCAGAAATGGTGAACGTATCATCATTTCTTGACCTGAGAGCCCGTGATATTGAGGATCCTCGGTTTTCTAGAACCCTCATGAGAGAAGGGATGGGTGTTTACAGGCTTGCAGGAAACCGAAACCTTCAACCTACCCGGTTTTCTGGATTTCTCATCAGTGTTTGATTATCTGGGTTTCTGGTTATCTCAGTGGTTCGGTATTCTAGAATTATGGTTTTCTGGGTTGTGGTTCTCGTTCAGTTAACAGCACAGCACATCCAACAGTGATGCCTTTATCCTATGCTTGCATGTGCATATCATTTTTCTTGCATTCTAACATGTTTGACATTTTTTAGGGCTTGCATCTTACTCTTGATTCTGGTTTTCTGAGGTTGCCTTAACATGGATGTCCAGAGAAAGAAGACTGTTGCTTATTCGTTCCCAGACCCGACCTTGACGTTAATTCACAAGCTGATTAGTATGTCTGGTCCCAGAGTTCAGTGGAGAGTATGGGAGACTTTTGAAGTTTGTCTATAATATCTCCAAGTATGAGAAGGATGCCATTCATACACTTCTTCAGTTCTATGATCCGTCTTTGCGTTGCTTCACTTTCCCAGACTATATCTTGGCCCCAACGTTGGAGGAGTTCTCATTTATTTTGGGAATCCCCATCAGGCATGACATAGTATTCTTTTCTGAAGAACACCCTGGGATAGGAGAAATGGCCATTGCTCTTCATATTGGTGAATCCGCTCTGAGCAGTAATATTGTGGAAAAATAAGGAGCTAAGGGTTTCTTATTGAAGTTCTTGTTTGATCAAGCTTGCATACATGTTAAGGAGAGGAATTGGACTGCTTTCCAAGCTATTCTGACTATGTGCATCTATGGGATTGTCCTGTTTCCCAATGTTCCTGATCTAGTGGATATGCATGCTGTCATAATCTTTATTTCAAAGAATCCTATACCTACCTTGCTAGGTGATGTGTATCACTCAGTCCACTACAAGAATGAAAATAGGCGTGGAAAAACTGTGAGTTGCTGTGCCCCACTCTTATCTACTTGGTTTCTGAGTCATCTCCCCGAAGCTGGCGCTTTCGTTGATACGAGAGATTCCCTGAAGTGGTCAAAGAGGTTAATGGGCTTGACTTTTAACAACATTGTTTGGTTCAACCATGACTTGCTAGGGATGGAGATTATTTGCAAGCGCGGAGAATTCCCTAATGTACCCTTGATAGGGAGAAAAGGTGGAATTAATTATAATCCTTCCCTTGTTATCAGGCAGTTTGGTTATCCTTTGAGAGGTCCACCTGAAGAGCGAGATATCAAAGAGTCCTTATTCTTCAACGGTACTGGGGATCAAGAGATGATAAGGAAGATTGTGAATGCTTGGAAGCAGGTGACCAAGAAGGGAAAAACTTCATTCGGGAAATGTAATAACCGGGCTTTTCCTTCCTATGAAGAGTGGATTAAGAAAAGAGCAGAAGAGGAGCTTCTTCCTTTCCCGGTGGAACCACCTTTGTATCCTTTGATGATCGAGGCTCCCACGACTGTTGATATGGAGAAGTATGATAAGTTATGGGCTGAGAAGGAGAAACTCCGAGAGGAGAATCGTGAGCTGGGCAGAGAGGTTGGTTAGTTGAAGCACGAAAAAGGCGAAGCTATCCATGTTGCCAGGTTGAAATCAGAACTTTTGGCTGTGAAGGAGAAAGAATTGTCTAAAGAGGCCACAACCAAAGAGAAAGTGGCTCAAGCATTGAAAAGTGTTAGCAAGGTACTTTCGTCCAAAAAGAAAGAGTTGGCTTATGCTATGTCAAGAATTCACAGGTTCCATGACCGTCGAAATACAGCAATTACTGCCAACAGGTTGAAAGAGGACAAGTATCTAGAGCAGATTGAAGGTTTGAAGACAAAGCTTCGGAAAAAGGATAAGGAGATTTTATCAGGGATCTTTGAGAGGAGAGCAATTGAGGAAAAGCTCAAGGAAACCATGGTAGATAGGGAACAGCTGAAGATCCAAGCCGAAGTGAAAACATCCAGAAGCGAAGGTCCAAGTTCAGGAGGAGCTTCTGGAGAAGTTGATTGGGAATTGCATAGTCGTTATTTAACAGGGATCTTGCACAGGAGGGATCTTTTGATTCAGGAGTTGATTCAGAGACCAGAGCATCCTAATACCAAGAAGCTTCTCAAGGAAGTGCATAATTGGTGCAAAAAGAATGATGAATGGAGAATTCTAGCACGGCTGAGTCTTGATGATATGCCTTAGTTTCCTTGCTGTTGTTTTCTTTGTATTTCCGGGATCACCGCCAGGCTTGTTGGTCGGGGTCTTTGTTTATGCTTATTCAGACGTGTGTTGTAACAGATGCTTATTCTCTTTATTGATCCAGAATTAAGTTCTCTTCTGTTGCTAAAATTGGAATCAAGGGATAGATCGCCTTGATAATGTTCATACATGTTTGCATTTGCATTTGCATAATCATCTCATTTTGCATAGCAGGTTATCTCGGATTCTCTGGTTTTCTTATGCTCTTTCTTTTTGACAGTCAGGATTGATCAACCAGCTCATCGGTATTCTACCAGGCTTAATCAAAATAGAGTGATGGACAAATTTTAGGCAAACATGGCTGTTATGCAAGCTTGCATCGATCAATTCATGGAGATGATGCAAGGTGTGGTGCAGAGCCAGAATGAATTCAGAACTCTAGTTTAGCCTTTGGTGGTGCAAGTTGATGAAAATGGTATCTTACACGGTGGTCTTCTTAATCGTGTTATTCCTCCGGGCCGAGGTGGTGCTGGTACCAACATTCCTATCCCTGGTGCTGGTGGACAGGGTGGGATTCCTTCAGTGGTTGGAGAAGGAAGCACTATTTGAGCTATCCATGGCCATCGTTTTGATGATCAACAGGATAATGTTTTTTCAGTAAGAAGCTTGGACGCTGGCCCTCCTGTGGTCAGTGATGAAAGGATCCGTTTAATCGAGGCGCAACTGAAAGGGGTTGTGAAGCAGGATGATCTGGGAATAGATTTGGACGACCTAGGGTTGGTCCCTGATATTGTCATTCCGCACAAGATTCAGATTCCTACACTGGAGAAGTATAATGGTTCTACCTGCCCGAGAACTCATGTAAAGGCGTATACCAGGAAGATGGCTGCCCATGCCAAAGACGAAAAGCTAATGATGCACTTTTTCCAAGACAGCCTGTCCGGCGCATCTTTGGAATGGTATATGGCGCTGGAAAGTAGAGATGTTCGTACTTGGAGAGAGTTAGCTGCAGCTTTTATCAAGCATTACCAATACAACACAGACATGGCTCCTAACAGAACTCAACTGTTGAGCATGTCCCAGAAAAATGATGAAAGTTTAAAAGAATACGCGCAAAGGTGGCGTGAATTGGCGGCTAGGGTACAACCACCAATGCTGGAGAAGGAGATATTGGATATGTTTATGACACACTGCCTAAGCACTATTATGAAAAGCTATTTCCTTGTTCACTAGGCAAGTTTGCAGATGTGATTGCGATCGGACAGAAGGTAGAGGTTGGAATTAAAGCTGGAAAAGTTTCTAGTGGTGACAGATCGTCCTCCGGGCATGGAAAGAAGCCATTTGATGGTTATAAGAAGAAAGGAGAGGCCAATACTGTATCATCTTACAAGGGAAAAGGGAAACAGCGCCAGAACAATAATCAACAGGTAGCATCGGTAACTATCCCAACAACGTTACCTCCACCACAACAATAAAGGAATAATGTTAATCAGAACAGGCAGCAGGGTCAGTATCAGAATAGACAAAGCAATGCAGAGAGGCATTTTGAGCAACCACCGATTTCGTATGCACAGTTGTTGCAACATTTGCTGCAGTTGTGTCTAGTTGAGCTCTGTACCCTGGCTCCACCAACAGGGGAACTCCCACGAGGCTACGATGCTAACGCACACTGCGATTTTCACTCTGGTGCTCCGGGGCATACTGTGGAGAAATGTAGGGCGTTTCATCACAAGGTGCAAGACCTTGTAGACTCCAAGGCTATCAATTTCTCGAATGATGGGCCCAATGTTATTCAAAACCCGATGCCTGATCACAATGGGCCGAGGGTGAATGCAATAATTGAGGAATGTGAAGCTTTAAATTTGATCATGGATGTTGAGGAGCTGAAGACTCCGCTGGCTGTGGTTAAAAATAGGTTATTGAAGGGTGACGTCTATCCGGGTTGTGATGAGAACTGTTCAGATTGTTTGATGAAGGATAATGGTTGTGATTCGTTGAAGATGGGTATCCAGAATTTGATTGATGAGGGTTGCTTACAGTTTGATAGAGGTAATCAGCAAGAAGAGGTTGTTAGTGAGAAGGTTGCTACTATCAATATTACGTTCAAAACAATTACTATTTCTAGTCCGGCAAGGCCACCTCCAGTCGTCATTACAAGGGCTGGACCCATTCCGTATGAGAGCACTAAGGCTATTCCATGGAATTACGGCGCAGAGGTGTTTGTCAATGGACAAAAGCAAGAACTAATGACTACTCCACCAGTGAGTACTAGTTCAGAAGCTAAAGTTGAGACCGATGCCATAACGAGAAGTGGTAGAGTGCTTACTCCTGTTAATGATCAACCCAATACTTCTAGGCAAGATAAGGGAAAACAGGTAATGGATGGTTCTGTTCAAACTCCAGGGATTGTGGATTCTATGGTAAAGCCGGTTGGTGATGCTTTTTCTGAAAATGTCGAGGAGTTTATGAGACTCATCCGAAAAAGTGATTACAAAATTGTGGACCAGTTACATCAGACCCCGTCCAAGATTTCTATTATGTCGTTGCTGTTGTGTTCTGAAGCTCATAGGAATGCTCTTCTGAAAGTTTTAAATGCGGCATATGTGCCCCAGGAGATTTCTGTTAACCAGCTGGAAGGGGTTATGGTGCACATGAATGCGGGTAACGGCTTGGGCTTTACGGATCTTGATTTGACTCCCGCTGGGAGGAATCATAACAATGCCCTGCATATTTTGATTGAGTGCCATGGTTCACTGATGTCACATGTGTTGGTTGATACTGGATCATCGTTGAATGTATTACCAAAGAAAGCATTAATGAAGTTAGATACCAGGGGACTTATTTGTACACCAAGAGACTTGGTGGTGCGAGCTTTTGATAGCTCGAAGAGATCTGTCTTTGGTGAGATTGTGCTTCCGATCAAGGTTGGGCCGAAAATCTTTTATGCAACATTTTATATAATGGATATTCAGCCAGCATACAGCTATCTGTTGGGTCGTCCTTGGATCCATGGTGCAGGCGCTGTAACTTCCACTTTGCATCAAAAGCTTAAATACATGGTAGATGGTCACGTGGTGACAGTGTGCGGAGAGAAGGACATAATGATTAGTCAGTTGTCAACCTTTAAATACGTGGAAGTGGATGGTGAAATCCATGAGACGCTGTGTCAGGGGTTTGAAAAAGTGAAGGTGTCTGAAGAGGTTATTCAGTTTAAGGATCAGTCCAAGACCACAGAGCAGCCCGCAGTGGCAGATCAACCTGAGGTTTCTATGTCTTCGTTTAAAGACGCCAAGGCTATAGTCGAAGCTGGTAGCTCACAGAAGTGGGGCCAAGTGATTAAAGTTCAGCCGAAAGGGAATACCTATGGATTGGGATACAAGCCACCCAGGAGAGCCAGGGATCCTCCCAAATTCTATGGCCTAGTCCGTTTCACCAGTGCCGGTGTTTTCTTCGACAGAGTTAATGCCATTGAGGAAGAAGGGGACAGTGATTGTGATATGGATAGCTGGATCCGCCCTTGCGTCCCAAGAGAAATTCTGTGCAACTGGTCTTCTGAAAAAGTCATTCAAGTGACTAGCTTCGAGTAATTGTTCTGTTTTCCTGCTATGTCAATCCTGCGTTCTGCCCAAGACGTAGTGATTTCATTTGTAGGGCTTTTAACTGTTGCATGTTTTGCTTTATCATCAATAAAGGACTTTTCACACTCAAATATTTTGATCTCTGTCTTTCTGTTTTATTTTTATGCATTAAAAACCCACATCAAAATGGCAATGTGTTTCTTTTGTTGCATACATAATAAAACATACCTCATCAATCATGCAGGTCTCTTTGTTCAGATGACACCGATCATGACTCAGCTATAGCTCGGTATGACTTTGACAATCCAATCTATCAGGCTAAAGAAGAGACTGATGAAGATTGTGAACTGCCCGAAGAGTTGGCCAGATTGTTAAAGCAAGAGGAGAAGGTCATCCTACCTCATCAGGAGGAAGTTGAGATTGTGAATCTGGGAACCGAGGACGCCAGAAAGGAAGTAAGGATAGGGGCTGCATTGGAAGACAGTGTCAAGGGAAGATTGATTGAAATGCTCTGTGAGTATGTGGACATCTTCGCCTGGTCTTACCAAGACATGCCTGGGCTCGATACTGATATTGTTGTACACCGGCTGCCACTTAAAGAAGGTTGTGCTCCGGTCAAACAAAAGTTGAGAAGAACTAAACCGGAGATGTCTGTCAAAATCAAGGAAGAGGTTCAGAAACAGCTAGATGCCGGTTTTCTTGCCGTAACAAATTATCCTCCATGGGTTGCTAACATCGTGCCGGTACCTAAGAAGGATGGGAAGGTCAGGATGTGTGTTGATTACAGGGATTTGAACAGAGCAAGCACAAAGGACGATTTCCCGCTCCCTCACATTGACGTGTTAGTTGACAATACTGCTCAGTATTCGGTGTTTTCCTTCATGGATGGCTTCTCTGGGTATAACCAAATCAAGATGGCCCCAGAGGACATGGAGAAAACAACATTCATAACACCGTGGGGAACTTTTTGCTACAAAGTGATGCCCTTTGGATTAAAAAATGCAGGGGCAACCTATCAGCGGGCGATGGTGACTCTCTTTCATGATATGATTCACAAAGAGATTGAGGTCTATGTTGATGACATGATTGCGAAGTCACAGACGGAGGAAGAACATCTGGTGAATCTTCAGAAGCTATTTGAAAGATTGAGAAAATTCAGACTGAGGTTGAATCCAAACAAATGCACCTTCGGGGTGAGATCAGGAAAATTGCTGGGATTTATTGTTAGTGAAAAAGGTATCGAGGTTGATCCTGCAAAGGTAAAAGCCATAGAAGAAATGCCTGTGCCAAAAACAGAAAAAGAGGTTCGTGGTTTCTTGGGGAGATTAAACTACATTGCTAGGTTCATCTCGCATCTCACAGCCATGTGTGAACCAATCTTCAAGTTGCTAAGAAAAGATCAAGCGGTCAGATGGAATGAAAATTGTCAAAAGGCATTTGAAAAGATTAAAGAATACTTGCAGGAACCTCCGGTCCTTATACCACCAGTGCCAGGACGACCTTTGATTATGTATCTCACGGTTCTTGAGAATTCAATGGGTTGTGTGCTCGGTCAACAAGACGAGTCAGGTAGAAAGGAGCACACCATCTACTACCTGAGTAAAAAGTTTACTGATTGCGAGTCAAGGTACTCGATGCTAGAGAAAACATGTTGTGCACTCGCTTGGGCCGCTAAGCATTTGAGGCAGTATATGTTAAACCACACAACCCTCTTGATTTCAAAGATGGATCCGATCAAGTATGTGTTTGAGAAGCAAGCACTTTCTGGTAGAATAGCCCGTTGGCAGATGGTTCTGACGGAATACGATATTCAGTATGTTTCCCAAAAGGCCATTAAGGGAAGTGTTTTGTCAGAATATCTTGCCGAATAGCCAATTGAGGATTATCAACTGATGAAGTTTGAATTTCCGGATGAGCATATCATGTATCTGAAGATGAAGGATTGTGAAGAGCCTTTGCCTGATGAAGTACCTGAGATTGGATCTCAGTGGAAGTTGGTTTTTGATGGAGCTGTTAATTTATATGGTAACGGAATCGGGGCAATCATTATGACTCCAAAGGGCTCTCATATACCCTTCACTACCCGATTGGCGTTCGTATGCACCAATAACGAGGCAGAATATGAAGCATGCATCATGGGGTTAGAAGAAGCGATTGATTTGAGAATCAAGAACCTCGATGTTTTTGGTGATTCTGCATTGGTGGTTAATCAGATTGCAGGTGAATGGGAGACTCGTCAAGCGAATCTTTTTCCGTATAACAACTATGCCAGAAGGTTGTTACCTTTATTTGACAGAGTGGACTTCCATCACATTCCCCGGATAGAGAATCAGATGGCTGATGCGTTGGCAGCATTGTCATCGATGTATCAAGTGAATCGTTGGAATGAAACTCCTTCAATTAGAATCATGCGCTTGGACAGACCTGCTTTTGTATTTGCGGTTGAAGGTGTATCAGATGGCAAGCCTTGGTATCATGATATCAAAGTCTTTTTGAAGAGTCAGGAATACCCAGCTGGGGCATCTTCCAAGGATAAGAAGACATTGAGGAGGTTATCAGGAAACTTGTTTTTGAACAAAGACGATGTGTTATACAAGAGAAACTTTGACATGGTCTTGCTACGTTGTGTTGATGAACACGAGGCAGGCCTGTTAATGGAAGAAGTTCACGAAGGTTCCTTTGGTACTCATGCCAATAGGCATGCTATGGCAAGAAAATTGTTAAGAACGGGGTATTATTGGATGACTATGGAGTCTGATTGTTTTAAATACGCCCGAAAATGTCATAAATGCCAGATTTATGCTGATAAGGTGCACGTACCGCCTACTCCTCTGAATGTTTTGTCGTCACCTTGGACTTTTGCCATGTGGGGCATTGACATGATTGGGAAGATCGAGCCGACTGCTTCGAATGGACATCGTTTTATCCTGGTGGCTATTGATTATTTCACGAAGTGGGTGGAAGCAGCATCATATGCCAACGTCACCAGACAAGTGGTAGCCCGGTTTATTAAGAAGGACATCATCCACCTGTATGGAGTCCCAGAGAGGATCATTACTGACAATGGTTCAAATTTGAACAATAAGATGATGAAAGAGCTATGCCAGAGCCTTAAGATTGAACATCACAATTCTTCTCCCTATCGCCCGAAGATGAATGGGGCTGTTGAAGCGGCTAATAAGAACATAAAGAAGATTGTACAGAAGATGGTAGTGACATACAAGGACTGGCATGAGATGTTACCTTACGCTTTTCACGGATATCGTACTTCGGTACGCATATCAACTGGGGCAACCCCTTTCTCACTGGTGTATGGTATGGAAGCAGTTCTGCCATTAGAAGTTGAGATTCCTTCTTTGAGAATTCTGACAGACGTGAAGCTTGATGAAGCTGAGTGGGTGCGTTCCCGGCTGAATGAACTGAACCTCATTGAAGAGAAGAGATTGAAAGCCATTGCGCATGGCCGGTTGTATCAAAGCAGGATGAAAAAAGCATTTGATCAGAAAGTGTGTCCTCGGTGTTTCCAAACTGGTGAATTAGTCCTGAAAAGGATCACTCCTCCTCAAACAGATCACAGGGGCAAGTGGACTCCGAATTACGAATGGCCATATGTAGTAAGACAGGTTTTCTCTGGTGGAGCCTTATTACTCTCAACTATGGATGGCGAAGATTTTACGTCCCCTGTGAACGCGGATGTAGTCAAAAAATACTTTGCATAAAAAAGACCCGCTGGACATAAAAAGAAGGTTCAGGCAAAAAAGGGGCATCCTGGCGAACCATAAAAAGAAAAGGTTCGGGAAAAAATTAGGGATAAAAAGGAAGAAGAAATAAACCCGCAAGGTTGAAAACCTGAAAAGGCAACTTTGGCAAAAATGGGTATCCCGGTGGATTAAAAACCCGAAAAGGGCGATCCAGGTAAAAGTTAGGGATTTAAAAGAAAAGACTACGATCCGCGTTTGATCTGTGATCACTATTCACACTTGGAAAATTCGAAGGAAAGGAATCAGTCAGTCAGTCATTTTTAAAGGCCAAAGCATCTGCGGATAAACAAGTCATATGGGTTATAGCTGAGTCGAGTCATGGTGGATGTCTGTTCCCCACATTGCCGACATGTGTATTTTCTTTTACTTTTTGCGCAATTACCTCTTTTCAGGAATTGCTTCCAAATGTAAATGCCTATTTACAGGCTGATCATTCAATAAAGTTTGCATTTCAGTCAAAGAGCTTTTGTTTATTGTTTTACCTGTTTTGTTTGTGAAAATGTCCGATATTTTTTATAAATATTACATGCTAAAATGTTGAGCTTTGTGAAGCAAGTTGGAAAACAGTGGCAATTGCTTAGACGACAGTCACTATGATGATAATCGAAGTAATCATTTTTGCACGTAGACCTTTCTGTTGGTTTTGCAGAATGACAGGTGTACTTCTCTAGTAGATTTGCTCCCCAACTTTGAAGCCTGATCATCCTCAGCAGTCAGCTGCTCTCCCCAGTCAGAGTATCGAGGATCGTCTTCCTCAACAGAGTATAAAGAAGTAATTCCCCAAGCAGAGTCGTTGAGGATCGTCCCCCTCAGCAGGATATAAGAGGTTTACCCCCAGCCAAAGTTGTGATTTGGCTCATCTTTCCTCAGCAGGTAGCCAGAAGTTGTTATTTTTACAGCCTCTCCTGCAAGAGTCTGATAGAGTGTCCTCGTTGATTAAAGACAGTGTTTTCCCACTGAGCATGGGGCAATCTATTTTCCTCAAAGTTTCTTTCAGGTTATCCCTAAGCAGATTTTGTTGGCGATTAGTATCCCCGACAGGTTTTGAATCCAGGTTCTGAAACATTTGGTCATCCCCGGCGGAGGAGTTTCCATCTTCAGTTTTCAGTTCCTCCCCGATTGAGCGGGTTTTCTCTCGGAGATTCATCCATCTCCAGCAGAATTAGTGATTGTGATCCTCCCTAGCAGGGTGAAGTTTTCCTCAACATGTTCTTTGGTTTGATGACAATGTAGTTTGTCGTCCTCAGTGGAGCTGCTTCTGTTCTCAACATTTATTTCCCTGGGACGGTCTTTTTGCATTGCATAAGCATTTTTTACATGGAATCCTCCTAAATGCGTAGCATTTCCACTTCGTGTGGAGCATTACGGCAAAATTCAAACATATGCATCCGAAGCATAAATCAGGAAAAACCGGATTTCAGGAAAATATCATTCGACTTTACTCCACAAGTGTTAGGTTTAGTCATTCAAAGCAATATTTGACAGTCCCACGGCAGAGTGTTTTGCCAGGATTGTGAACCTAAGATCTCTTTTCACCCCTTTCATCCAGGTGGTATTTTGATTCATCCCTTCAAGGTTTTTACCTTGACACCCGTCCGTGTATCTTTTCGATACCCGTTCGTATTGAACCTCTTTACACCCGTCCGTGTATCTTTTCAATACCCGTCCGTATTGAACCTTTTTACACCCGTCCGTGTATCTTTTCGATACCCGTCCGTATTGAACCTCTTTACACCCATCCGTGCATCTTTTCGATACCCGTCCGTATTGAACCTCTTTACACCCGTCCGTGTATCTTTTCGATATCCGTCCGTATTGAACCCTTTTACACCCGTCCGTGTAACTTTTCAGTACCCGTCCGTATTGAACCCTTTTACACTCGTCCGCGTATCTTTTCGATACCCGTCCGTATTGAACCCTTTTACACCCGTCCGTGTATCTTTTCGATACCCATCTGTATCTGATATCTTTGATTCCTTGACACCCGTCCGTGTTTATCCCCAGCATAGCTAACACTCGTCCGTGTTGTCACAGTGCATCATTTATTGCTTGTTCCCCAGTGGAGTCGTCCCTCCTTTGAGGACTGTAAATTTCAGGTTTCTTTTGGTATTCAATCTCCGTGAATCCTTTGAACGCATGACAGTCGTTGCTATTATACCTTCGGGACCAAGTTGATTGAATAGGGACAGCTGTAACACCCCAAAATTTGCCTTCCTGTTTTTAGCTAACTGGCTTATGTTTCTTTACATTTCTTGCATTAGCATTTGTGCATAGCATTGGTTCTTAGCATGGGATCAAGGTACTTGGTTCATCTCAAAGGAGTCTCAAGCCTCAAGGTGTTTTGTGGAGGTCATCATATCTTCATAAGATCAAGAATAGCAAAGGATTTCAAGTGAATCTTTCCCTCCTAACCAGAGGTACCAAATTAGGGTTCTTGGGTTCAAAGAGCTTCTTGAGAAAACTTTGTGGATTCAAGCATGCTCTCATGGATTCCATATGCTCCCAAACACTCATAGAGGAAGGTTTGGCTAGTGGTTCATTGTGGAAGATGTTCAGTGGATCAGTTGCTTGTGAACTAAGAAAAGTCAACTGTAAGGGGGAAAGTCAACCATGGAATTTTGAGGTCCTCTTCATGATTTTTAAGGTCTTATTCCCTCATATGGTCCTCAAATGTCAAGATTCATGTCATTCATCAAGAATCAAGAGGTAGGACAAAAGTTACTATTTTTGGAAAATTACCTATAATGTGAAACTTCCATTTTTGGTAACTTTTCAAACCATCTTCAACTTGACTTTTCATCATCAAAGAAGCTTCAAATGAATTTTCCTCAAACATCAAAGTTGAAGATCTCTTTCTCCCCTTTCCAAAAAGTACTAGATTATCTTCATACCATTTGTGAAACTCAAGTTATGATCAAAATAAGGCAATGTGCTTTTTAGGGTTTTCACATGTATCCATTTTTCCACCTTTTGCATTTTTGTTGAAAATGACTTGTACTGACCTCTAATGCTTCAAGTCACATTGCCATATTCAAGTACACTCCATGAGAACCAGATTTGGCCTTTGAATCAATTCATTCTGTGCCATGTACCTCATGTATTTTTCAAATGCATTTTTGCAAGATGGATCAAATCTCATGAATTAAGCATCCACAAAGCCCAAACCCAATTCAGATGTGATCAGCAAGAGAAATGTGAATGACTCATGATGAAAAGCATGACAATGCACGTGTGGATTAGTGGTTTCATCACAACTTGCATTTTTGCAAATCACTTTGGATAGCCTTAATCAAGGGATTAATCAAACCCTAATCATGCTCAGAGCTCTAACCAAGTGTATATAAGGAGACCCACACCTTTATTCACACCTCATGCACTCTCATTTGCTATGAATTTCATTTTTCACTCAAAAATTTCCTTCTTCGAAACTCACTCCTCACAAGGGTTTATGAAGAACTTTTTCCATATTTTTGATCCACATACTCCATACAACAAGAATCAACCATTGTTTGAAGCTCTAAGCAAGGTTTTCATCAAATTCGAATTTGAGTTGCTCACTTTCAAACTTCAAGATCCAGCCTGATTCAAGCCTCATATTGCATTTATTTTGCAATCAGAAGTTCCAAGGAGTAGATCTGTAGCTTTCTGAAGGATTTCTTGGTGTATTTTGAGCTCTACAAGTTACAGGTTAGTGTGATTTTCTTGATCATAGAACTCAGTTTTCTTGTGTGCTTAATGCTCCTCATGCTTTGCTGCTCATCCTGATGTGTTTTGTTTTGATTTTGGACGTGTATCATGGCTGTATCGTGGATCTAAAGTTTTTAGATCCAAACTTTTTTCCTTCGATTTGGTTTATACATGTATGATCTGTTGAAATGAAGGTGATATTCTTGATCCTTGTTAAAATATGAGTGGAATGGTGTACTTGTTTGTGATTTCTGAGAAATTTTGATGTTGAGGTCGCCGGAGAAGACGACCAGAGCTAGGGCTCCGGCGTCTGGTTTGTTTTCAGGCAGGTGAGGGTTTAGAGGAAGAAGATGGAATCTGGACCGTTGGTGGTCCAGATCTTATGGCTCTTGTGTTGCCAGATCATTTAAAATCTTCACATATTTTTTTTAATTGTGTGTTTATAATCCATGCTTCTTATTGTGCACACACGGATCTGGACCCTTGATCTTGCATGATTTTGTGATCTGTTGACTTGATCTGGCACGTTTGATTAATCTGATGGTGTTGATTTTGCCAGCGCATTAAATAACATGTGCTATTCACGTGCTCTGCTTTTAATTTCTGAATGACGTGGATGTGCGCGCGTGTACCTTTGTTATCATGAACTCTTGATCTTGGCCTTTCATCTTGTACACTGAGTGGACTTGTTGACTTGATATCATGCGTAGATCTGATCCAATGGTTGATGTTGAGTCAAGTTGTTTGATTGGATCCTTATTTTTGTTGGACTGTGCTTGTTTTTTGTTATGGACTGGGTTGATATCTGCACCCCCCTCCTTGAGCCCATTTGATTTTCCAACGTGATTATCTTGCTGTTTGCACCCCCCGGCATCATCTCTTTGCATTTTTATTTTCTTTGTGCATAGTCTTCATTTTTAATTTTTTAAAATAGATTTATGCATCTAAAAATCACCAAAAAAATCATGAAGCATCTTTGGAATTTTATAAAAAAATTTCAATTTTTTTTTCCATTTTATTTTATTTTGTGCATCTGAATTAATTGTTTGATTAATTTCCTATGGAATTTCTTCACTTGTGCACACTTGATCTTGTTGATTTTATTTCTCATCATTGGTACATAGTTTGCATCCCATTCTTTTTGCATATTTCAGAAGACATGTTGAAGTCCTTAAAAATATTTTTCTAATATTTTTAGACTCATTTCATATTGCATTTTAGTCCTTCTATTTGTGCATTGTTCTTCTTTGTTCTTATGCAACTTTGAAGCATATTTTGAGGTACTTAACCTGTGAATTTGTGTGTGATATTTTGGCATGTTGCTAGCTTCTGACTTAGGTCACTTGGGTTTTAATTCCACAATTTTTGAATGTCATTTGATATATGTTTGATTATTTGTGCTTAAGTGAATTATGCATGATTATCTCTTGACATCTCTTAACCCTAATTGTTTTGCCATGCCTAATTGTTTGAATTTCTTCTGGATTCTTTGCATGAGTATTTGATATGATGTTTACCCCTGGTTGAGGTCCCTTATGACCAAATTTTGCAATTTGTGGATCATGTTTGGGTATGCTTTAAGTGCTTGAACTTTGACTTCCTTTTGTGGACTTTCTTTGGTGCATAATGTTTCATGTTTTGATCTTCTCTTGTACATGAGAATTGTTGATGATGGTATGATCTTGATTCTGACTTGCTTCCATCTTCATCTTATTTTTCTCATTTCATCTTGATATGAAGTTCATTGGTGCTTAATTGTGCATTTCATATAAGTATGCTTGCATTCTTTCATGATTACCTTTGCATGCTTACTTGAGATGTTTTGCATGATCTTTGAGACTTGTTTATTGATGCAAGTTGGATATACTTGATATGATGTGCTTGCTGCCCTATCTTGTTTCTTATCTCATCCTTCTCTTTCTCATTCTTCTCTTTCACTCTCTTTCTCCCATGAATCTCAAGACTTGTTTAAGTCTTGGATTCTCTCCCTTTAGAGCTACCTAGTCCAACTTAATTTTTGATTAAGCTTGGAGTAGGATTAGCATTAGGTTTTAGGTAGTTGTCCCTCCTATGCCTCACTAACCATAGGTCACCCATGCATGATAACATTAGGACTCTTAGTTTCCCTTTAGAGTTTCCTTTGGGTCTTCTCTCTTCTCATCTCAAAACTTCTTGAAAACACTTAATAAAGATAAAGTGTATTGCGCACGAGCCTTTAGCGTGGGGAATGAGAAATGAGGGGATTCCTCTCATCTTTCTAGAGTGCTTAGCGGGCGTCCTGTCTTGGGACGATTCGTTAAGTATTCGTCCCTGTGCCCTAGACTTTGGTGCAATGCAAGTTATGAACTAACTTAAAAAGAAAACACTTCTGTCTAGAAAAACACAAAAACAAATTCAAATATTTTTATCCTTCGGGATTGTTGGGTTTCAAATTTCATTTTCAGAAAAGAGCTCGTCGCTCACGTAGAAAACACTTACCCATCCGTGGTCGTACCCACGAACTACATTAGCTATGATTCCTCTCTCTCATCCGATTGAGGATATGTAGGCACAAACAGCGATTGTCTTGGCGAGCAACCTTACACCACAGTTCCCGTCCGAACTACGTTGACTCTGACTTTCCCATTGCACTGAGGGAGTACGTAGGCCTAGGGCATCGAATATGTCCTACCGAGTCCGTCTTAGTCACCCCCATCCCCGTTTTCTTTTGTTCAGCCATAGATAGTAGGACAACTCACCCTCGGTTTAGACAACAAGCGTGGATCCCATCGAGTATGATGGATGCGTGGGGTGCTAACACCTTCCCCTCGCATAATCGACTCCCGAACCTGGACTATGGTCGCGACGACCATGTTTTTCCCCCTTTCTCTTCAGGTTTATGCAGTGTTTCCTTTCCCTCTCTCGGGATAAATACACATTGCTGGCGACTCTGTGTTTTCTGCGCCACTCTCGCGTTTGTACCGTTGGATGCGAATCCTTCGGGAGCGATAGATACATATCAAAAGCACATTGCATGATAACACATCAAATACACACCATTAAAACGGTAAAAGTCACCAAAATGACACATTTCCAAATTCCTGACATAATTAAATCGGCACACAATCTCAAAACCATTTTAATAAGAAAGTACATTTCATTAGCTTTCCAACGATACCAAGAATGTTCAAAACGGATAATCGGAACACAAGTTACGGAAGTAAAAAGAAAAGGAATCGCAAAAAGACAACATTTTGCACCCCTACTGGCCATACGCGTATTGCCCTGAGCCATACGTGTATTGCCTTGCTCCCTCGCCCATCCATACGCGTATTGCCCAAAGTGATACGCGTATGGGCAGAGACTGATTTTTCCCCAAAAGTTCCCTAAAAATCCAATACGCGTATTGCCTCACTCCATACGCGTATTGCCCACTCCCATACGCGTAATGCCTAAATTCCTTCATTACCATACGCGTATTGCCCAACCCAATACGCGTATTGCCTTGCCTGATACGCGTATGGGCAGTGAAAACCCAGAATTTTTCCTGCATAATTTTTCTACAAATTTTTCCCCAAAAATCCCATTTTTCCTCCCCAAATCCATTTTCAACAACAAAACAAGTACCAACAATTGTTCCTAAACACAGGGTAATCATACAACGCGATTTATATCGATTTTTGAAAATGGTTCATCAATTTATCAATAAGGAAAACATTGTAAAAACAACCAAAACACATACACAAACAACACATATACATACACAAGCAAGATATAATTGAAACTTCTCACCCTTACCCGATTAATCGCGATTGAAACGGATGAATTCTCGATTTTCCCCTTTTCCTCTCCTCTTCCCTTATCCTCCTTTCTCTCTTCTCTTTTTCCTTCTTTCTATTTTCTCTCTTTTTCTCTGTAATTTCTATTTTATGAAAATAACCAAGCAAAAAGACCAAAATACCCCTCAGCCCAAATATCTCGCAAACGCTCTCAAAACGCGGTAAAACATAAACAAACCGATGAAATATATTTCAGGAAATAAAAGTTGAAAAGAAATTATAAATTATTGCAAATATTTTACCTATCAGGGAAATTAGTCAATTAACTCAATTAGCAGGTAAAATACAATAAATTCACACATTTCACAAAATTCACATAAATGAAATAAGTAAATACAATTAAACAAATCGGGGGGTCACAACTCTCCCCCACTTAGAAATTTTCGTCCTCAAAAATAAAACCGATACGAACAACTTCGGATACGACTCTTGCATCTGACTAACAAACCAACATGCCAACCAAAGGCACACCACGAATAACACAAACTGACAAACCACCTTGCTAACAACAACTACAACAACGACACGACAACGACAACAACGACAAGATGCAAAGCCCATACAATGCACTTGACGACCAACTCACAACTCAAAGAAACCCAAGTTACGAACACACAGGTTCACTCTTGAACCGAAACACAACAAGATCATTACCATCACCGTAGGTAACACTCCTCTAATTCACCACAAGGAATTAGCTACTCGCACTCGAACCATCACGATGGAAACGAGGCAACAACACGAACAAGAACATAACGTTCCACAACCCTACATCGTTTCAACAACCTCTACACAATCACAATACCAACATCCTTGTCACACAACAATATTACAACAATGCTACGATTTACCAATCGAACATACAACCAAAACGTCCATCTACATAGTAGCCCATGAATAATTTTTAAACCTTTCACTTGACACTTCCATTCTGAAACGTCCAATGGTCTCACCATTCCTACATGTTTCCAATGTTCAACCTATGAATTCTTACAAGTCCCACACGCAATTACAAAATGTGCCACATCACGCTTCCGCTGTGCACTCTTATTACCCATAACCATCAAAACTACAAATCTCACGTCCAACGTCTAACTCTTTCTCATATTCACCAAAAATCACTGTTTACTTTAATATCGCCCAACATCGCACTCTCATGTGTTATCTCACACACCAGACACAAGCCTCTGAACTGCTCAAATAGTTTTAATTCTCTGACCATTAAACAGACATGCATAACAACTTTCGACTTAACTTTCCAGGCACAACCTTAGCTTTTCCCGAAGGATAATCCAAGCCAAATTCATAACTCGTCACGAATTCCAACCCTCCTTATTGTCTCCTACTCTATTCCTTCAAACCAAACAAGTACTCATTACTCTTGTGATTACCAAACACTTTGAACCTAGAACCATAAGGATAATACCTCCAAATATTCCAACACAATACAACCGCAACCAATCCCAAAGCCAAAATAGTATAGACCCTTTTATGAATCCTCAATCGTCGTAAAGCATAAGCCATGACTTACCCTCTTGCATTAACACACTGACTAAACTCAACAAAGACGCATCTCAATACCTCCCAAACGGTTCATTAGGATCACACATAATCAAAACTGGAGCCATAGACAACTTCCACTTCAGCTCACCACGACTTACTCACAATGAACATCCAAAACAAACGACTCACCCTTTGCAAGTCAACTGAGATCACAGAAGTACGAACTTAGCAAAGTCTTCCATAGCCTGCAGTAACAACCAACTAAGCCCAAAAATTTCTAATCTCCTTAACTAACTTCGGAGCCTCTCATTGTAGAACTGCATCTACTTCCGATGGATCCATAATAATACTATCATCAGAAACCACATATCCAAGAAACTAATCTTTCTCAACCAAAAATCTCACTTGAATAACTTAGCATAACACTTCGTCTCCTTTCCACCCTTGTAATTCAATTCTCAAACACTCTACATGTTCTTCCTCTAAGTCTATAATAGATCTGAATATCCTCAATCAAAGCCATTACGAACTTATCCAAATAAATATGGAAAATATGATTCCTTTACTCCACAAATAGTACAGACGCATTACTAACACTGAACAATATCACTGCACCTTGTAATGCCCAACCAAATTCCAAAAGGTATAATTTCTTAAAGCTTTTGCAACACTGTTCACTGGGTAACTGGTTACTCACATACAAGCTTAACCGAGTAAATTACAGCCTATCCCGATAACAAACATAACCAGTCACATCAAATCGATCAAAGCCTCAACTCACACAATTCACCACTCTTATCAAACATTCCAAACAATTGCAATTTCACTCAAACTCAACCAAACCATTCCAGTCATCTGTTCATGAAAGTGGACACTTATTCTCAATCGTCACCTTATTCGACTGTTAGTAATCCATACACAATAGTAATCCATACACAATTCCTTCTCTTGACAGTCCAAATTCTCGTAAATCCCAACATGTAGTAACCACCAAAAAGAACTCTCAAATTTTACATCCACACCTAGGGTTTTCTCAAGATTTCCATTAATGCTCTAAGACTCCAAATACTCCAAACCTCACTAGAACTCTAAGTTTGCTTTCCATAGTCTCAATACCATTATACACATCATGCATATTATTTCGTTCAATCATCCTTCCTTTTTGTTACTAACAATACTGGAGCTCTCTAAGACGACACACTAATGTTCCATCCAAAACACATCTGAAACCATGCACAACTGACGGCCCATCACTGTGACTTCCTGCCAATTTCCAGAACACTACCATCACAGACAAAACACACATCTTAGTCCCATCTACCAAGAGTTTTCTACTCACTTAGCAGCTATAAACCTCAACTATTCACCTTTGTCCAATTAAGTTCAATCTCTACTCTCTGAGAAGCAGCCCTTAAATAAAACCCAATCATTCTCTCTCAATGACTTCCCAACTTGACCAACATATCAAAACCTCTAATCCGCCTCATCTTCCGATATAAGAATATTCATCAACTCAACAAAACAATCCGTAATCATTTTCTTAATTCCAAACAATTCATTTCACACACTATCAAAGCCGGAAAGACACGTATATTCCATCCAACATAATTCCCGTCTACTATCAACAAGAGATTAAGGGTGATCAGTTCCTCAATTTGTCAATAGACAGCCAACAATCATGATGGGGCATAAACCGTCCTTACCATGCTATAATAGCATTCCTTACATCCTATGCACAAAACTACCTAAGGCACAAATCCTTAGTTGACATAAGCCTTACCTCCGCATCCCTTCTAGAACCGGGAACAACACTGTCCAAACAACACTTACAATCTTGCAATTCACAACACACTGAGCCAGCGCTCCACACCTGAAGCAACATGGAGAAGTACCAGCTTCTGCCCCACTTATCTCATTCTAACTCCTGCAGACAACGGAATAGAACAACCAGGAAGTACTGACAGTGTCTCACACACATATCACATACTAAGGAGAAAACAACATCGACAGTATTCAACTGTCACACCAACTTACTCAACAACTTGGCCGGACGGAACGACCTTTTCTGATACCACTATTGTAACACCCCAATTCCCATCGCGAATAAATAATACATAATTAAATCAGAGTAAATAAAAATTTATTTTTCCGACAGAAACAAGGATGCCACAATTAAGGAAAGAAAACACAATCCCTGCTCATAAATTTTTGATACATAACACAAAATGGAATAACCTCAAAGGGAACTTTTTTCCATATAAAAGGAAAGTTCAATTATGGAATAGAGCGGAAAGATCCATAACTGCCTTGTTTTACAAAATAAATCATTTTATAACATCAAAATACACCTACAAAAGTAATACAAAATATATTCAACAAATGTATACATATATAATAAACGTTCCCGACTCCCGTGTTATGTATCAGAGCAGACAGACAAACGGATGGAGAACTAATCTTCACAAAAGCCTCCAAGACTACTAATCTGCAATTGCCTCATAGAGCAACAAACCACAGCAGAAGGGTGAGTAATAACAACTAAACCAAGATTGCATAATAATATGCAGACACATATAAATTCACATGCATAGTTATTCTCACCACAAGCATCACATACTAATACATATAACATGCCACCTATACATAACATATATCTAATAATCCAACAACATAGCATATATCAACTATCCAACATACTCACATATTTGCACATAAGGCATACCAAGTCATAACATATGGAAACACACCACCACATCACATAGCATATGCCTATATATATAAAACATATTATCCACAACCAATACATTTATCACAAATGCATATTAAATCACCCATGCTATCACAAGCTCAACACATTATCAATCAATTCATAATTCTCACACATAATCAATCCATTCATGATTTTCCACACATAATCAATCCATTCATGATTTATGCAAATGCAAAGAGACCGACACAACGACTCTATGCAAATGCGGTACCATCCATCCATGAATCTCATCACTAGTTCACTCAGGAACTATTGGAACCATCGCTTGTTACTTAGTGTAACTCCCCGTCGGGCAAACGATGTTCCCCATCGCTTTAGGTCCTCTTGGTATAAGGCTCACGATGTTTATGGATTGCTTTAGGTCCTATTTGTATAAGGCTCACAATCCGATCGCTTTAGGTCCTCTTTGTATAAGGTGCACGATCGTCTATAATCATCGCTTTAGGTCCTCTCGATATACGGCTCACGATGTTATAGCGGATTCCCTCTGGAATCGATTCGTCACTCACACCCCACAAGGGCACACGACATCACAAGATGCATATCATGATGCTTGGCATACAAGGACTCATGACAATCAAATGCATCTTCACAAACCAACAATATGAATCATCTCAATCAACAATAATCATGCTATGCAATCAAGCCCAAAACAATGCATTTATTTGCCATAAGGCCACAAATCATCATCACAACATTTCATCACATGCATTCACATCATATAAAATCACACAAGTCATACGATACATATCAAAAGCACATTGCATGATAACACATCAAATACACACCATTAAAATAGTAAAAGTCACCAAAATGACACATTTCCAAATTCCCGACATAATTAAATCGGCCAACAATCTCAAAACTATTTTAATAAGAAAGTACATTTCATTAGCTTTCCAACGATACCAAGAATGTTCAAAACGGATAATCGGAACACAAGTTACGGAAGTAAAATGAAAAGGAATCACGAAAAGAAAACATTTTGCACCCCTGCTGGCCATACGCATATTGCCCTGAGCCATACGCGTATTGCCCTGCTCCCTCGCCCATCCATACGCGTATTGCCCAAAGTGATACGCGTATGGGCAGAGACTGATTTTTCCCCAAAAGTTCCCTAAAAATCCAATACGCGTATTGCCTCACTCCATACGCGTATTGTCCACTCCCATACGCGTAATGCCTAAATTCCTTCATTGCCATACGCGTATTGCCCAACCCAATACGCGTATTGCCTTGCCTGATACGCGTATGGGCAGTGAAAACCCATAATTTTTCCTGCATAATTTTTCTACGAATTTTTCCCCAAAAATCCCATTTTTCCTCCCCAAATCCATTTTCAACAACAAAACAAGTACCAACAATTGTTCCTAAACACAGGGTAATCATACAACGCGATTTATATCAATTTCTGACAATGGTTCATCAATTTATCAATAAGGAAAACATTGTAAAAACAACCAAAACACATACATAAACAACACATATACATACATAAGCAAGATATAATTGAAACTTCTCACCCTTACCCGATTAATCGCGATTGAAACGGATGAATTCTCGATTTTCCTCTTTTCCTCTCCTCTTCCCTTCTCCTCCTTTCTCTCTTATCTTTTTCCTTCTTTCTATTTTCTCTCTTTTTCTCTGTAATTTCTATTTTATGAAAATAACCAAACAAAAAGACCAAAATACCCCTCAGCCCAAATATCTCGCAAACGCTCTCAAAACGCGATAAAATGTAAACATACCAATGAAATATATTTCAGGAAATAAAAGTTGAAAAGAAATTATAAATTATTACAAATATTTTACCTATCAGGGAAATTAGTCAATTAACTCAATTAGTAGGTAAAATACAATAAATTCACACATTTCACAAAATTCACATAAATGAAATAAGTAAATACAATTAAACAAATCGGGGCGTCACATCTTTCATTAATAGCTCAGTCAGGGGTTTGGTTATCTTAGAGAAATCTTTAATGAAACGTCGATAAAAATCAGCGTGTCCTAAAAACTTCTTATCTCTCTAACGGTTTTCGGCGGCTGGAGATTTTCTATAACTTCGATTTTTGCCTTGTTGACTTCGATTCCTTTGTCGGATACTATATGTCCTAGTACAATCCCTTGTCGGACCATGAAATGACATTTTTCCCAATTGAGCACTAGGTTGACACTTACACATCGTTCAAGTACCATTTCGAGGTTTGATAGACATCCTTCAAAACTTTCCCCACAGACAGAGAAATCGTCCATAAAGACTTCCATTATACCGTCTAAGAAGTCCGAGAAGATGGACATCATGCATCTCTAGAATGTTGCAGGTGCGTTACATAATCCGAAAGGCATTCGCCGGTAGGCAAAGGTACCAAGGGACACGTGAAAGTAGTCTTTTCTTGGTCGTCAGGATGGATAGGAATTTGGAAAAATCCTGAATATCTGTCTAAATAGCAAAAATGGGAGTGTTTAGCCAGACGTTCAAGCATTTGATCTATGAAGGGTAAAGGGAAATGATCCTTACGAGTGGCTTTGTTTAGTTTTCTATAGTCGATACACATTCTCCATCCGGTTTGAGTACGTTGTGCTACAGATTCGCCTTTTTCATTATTGATGACTGTAACACCTCCTTTCTTGGGTACCACGTGAACTGGGCTAACCCATTCACTATCGGATATTGGGTATATGATTCCTGCTTCTAAAAGCTTTTGCACTTCTCTCTTAACGACATCACTCAGAATGGGATTGATTCTCCTTAGATGCTCTCTTGAGGTTTTACAGTCTTCCTCAAGCATGATGCGATGCATATAGATAGAGGGACTTATTCCTTTCAAATCTGAGATGTTATAGCCTAAGGCAGTTGGGTACTTTCTCAGGACATGCAATAATTTCTCGGTTTCTATTTGTCCTAAATCTGTGTTAACTATAACTGGTCGTTCGAGTTCTGTATCTAGGAATTCATACCTTAGATCTTTGGGCAGTGTCTTTAGTTCTACAGCTGGTTTCTTTGGGCAAGGCATAGGGTCAGGAGTGAGTGCGAGACATTCACTTAGATTATTATCTTGGTATTCACCACGCCAATTATCATCTTCAAAAATTGGTGGCATCGGAATTCTCAGCACTTCAGAATACGTGTTTTGGTGTTTTTCCATTTCTTTAACGCATTCATCAATAACATCTAGGAAACAACACGAATCTTCTATAGCAGGTGCTTTGAAGAATTGTGAGAGGATAAATTCTAATTTTTCTTCACCAACCTCGAAAGTCAGTTTTCCTTTTTTAACATCTATGATGGCTCCGGCGGTGGCTAGGAATGGTCTTCCTAAAATGATAGGGATGTTTGAGTCTTCCTTGATGTCCATAATTATGAAATCTGTAGGAATATAGAATTGTCCTATACGTACTGGAACATTTTCTAGCATTCCTAGAGGAAATTTCATTGATCGATCAGCTAGTTGTACATACATTCTTGTTGGTCTCAGTTCTCCCATGTTGAGCCTTTTACAAATAAATAAGGGCATTAAGCTAATGCTGGCTCCTAAATCGTACAGGGCTTTGTCTATGACAAACTTTCCAATCACACATGGTATAGAAAAACTACCAGGGTCTTTTAGCTTAGGAGGCATGTTGTTTTGGATTATAGCGCTACACTCTGCAGTAAGCATGACGGTTTCAGTATCCTCGAGCTTTTTCTTATTAGTTAATATTTCTTTTAAGAACTTAGCATAGGAGGGCATTTGTGTGATTGCTTCTGTAAAAGGTATTGTGACATTTAATTGTTTCAGAAGTTCAACGAATTTCTTAAATTGCCCTATGTTTTTAGATTTAACGAATCTTTGGGGATACGGGATAGGTGGTTTATAAGGTGGCGGAGGCACATATGGTTCTTCTTTCTCTTCGGCCTCTTTACCATCATCTTACTTTTCATTTTCCTTTTGTTCGCCTTCCCTCTCAGACTCCTTACTAGGCTTTTGGTACATGGCTGGATTTTCGATCCTTGGGTCAGTGGGTCCTTCTAGTTCCGTTCCACTCCGAAGTGTTATAGCATTTGCATGTCCCTTCGAATTAAGTTAAGTTTGTCCTGGAAGGTTACCAGCTGGGGCAACTGTAACTGCTTGTTGTTGAGCCACTTGTGAGATTTGTGTTTCTAACATTTTGTTGTGAGTGGCTAGAGCGTCAACCTTGTTGGCTAATTGTTTGATTTGCTCATTAGTGTGAACATTCTGGTTAAGGAACTTCTTGTTTTGTTGAGCTTGTGCAGCAATGAAGTTCTCCATCATCGTTTCAAGGTTAGACTTTCTAGGAACGTTAGGAACGTTAGCAGCGGGTTTTTGATATCCTGGCGGCACAACAGGCGCTTGGCCAGGTGCATACAGAGCGTTATTATTCTTATACGAAAAGTTTTGATGGTTCTTCCAGCCAGGATTGTAGGTATTTGCATAAGGGTTTCTTGAGCATAATTCACTTGATCAGCGGAAACTCCTGTCAAAATTTGACATTCGGGGGCAGCATGTCCAGGTACTCCGCATAATTCGCAGTTTGGAGCTACAGGAACCACGGTGGCTGCGGGTGTTATGGTCAAGTTGTCTATCTTTTGAGCAAGGGCATCTACCTTAGCATGGATATGATCAAGGTTGTTAACTTCGTACATTCCACCTTTCGATTGGGCTTTTTCCACTAGCGTTCTTTCACCTCCCCATTGGTAATGGTTTTGAGCCATACTTTCGATGAGTTGATAAGCTTCAGCATAAGGTTTGTTCATAAGTGTACCACCAGCGGCGACATCTATTGTCATTCTTGTATTGTACAAGAGACCATTGTAAAACGTATGGATGACTAACCAATCTTCAAGACCGTGATGCGGACACATCCTCATCATATCTTTGTATCTTTCCCATGCATCGTAAAGAGACTCAGTATCTTTTTGTCGAAATCCATTAATTTGGGCTCTCAACATAGCTGTTTTGCTTGGTGGAAAATATCGTGCTAAGAATACCTTTTTCAACTCATCCCACGTAGTAACAGTGTTTGATGGCAAGGATTGTAACCAAGCCCAAGCTCTGTCTCTCAATGAGAAAGGAAAAAGACGTAGTCTTATCGCGTCTGGAGTTACACCATTTGCCTTCACTGTGTCTGCGTACTGCACAAACTTGGTCAAATGTTCATTAGGATCGTCCGTAGGATTTCCAGAAAATTAATGTTGTTGTACGGCTGACAACAATGAGGGTTTCAACTCGAAATCGTTTCAGTTGATAGCAGGGGCAACAATGTTGTTAGGTGGTTCTTGCTGAGAGGGAGTGGCATAATACTTAAGAGGACGGTTCTGTGGTCCATCAGCCATGTCTTCTTCTGATTCTGACTCAGAGTCAAGTTCTGTTTCAGATTCGAATTCGGATTGAGATTCAGGTTTTGATAGAGGAAAGGGTATTTCATGGTTTAGGCAGTATTCTTGGATTCGTCTTTTTACGCTAAGAAGACGTTCAGGTTCGTCCATCGGTTGTGTGAGGTATTCGCCTTTTGAGCGAGTACTTGGCATACAACCGACAAATAAGGGAATTTGTTACCTTAGTCTATACGGCGCAACAAATGAATTGCACTATTGACTAAATCAGTCCCCGACAACGGCGCCAAAAACTTGATCGCGACTTTATGAGTTTATCGGGATTACTAACTGCAAACGCACAGTCTATCGCGTAGTTTTAAAAGATATCGAACCCACAGGGACCGATAATCAAACTAGTGCTATCGGGTTGTTACTATGTTTAGCTAAGGCTGATGATTTTTAGATTAAGGTGCAAACAGGAAACTAAAATTAAACTAGAATTTAGATTTGATTTAAAATATAACAGAATATCGGTACGTAATTCATCAATCATCGGGAATCCAATAGATCGTCGGCTTATTAGTCAAAATAGTTTTCAGTAGAGAAATATCAATTTAAAAGTCTTTACCTCACACTCTCGTGTTATTGACTCTGACTATACTCCTAAATCAGAATGTCCGCTCTCGCTAGTCTATTTGAGTTTAAAAATACTTTCTGAAAATTAATAAACCCTAATTGGTTTTAAAGCGCTCTCGCTGTATTTAAAACCAATGTCCAGTTTCAGCTATCCGGTTAAAATCTCAAACTCTCGTTTTATTAATCGTAACCTTAGTACTTTCTTACTCTCGTAACAAAAGTTAATTAAAATAAGAAAACGGAACCAGAAAATTAAAGTGTCAAAGTTTACCTACGATCGATCGGACTCCTTTCCGATCGACTTAATTACATACCGACATAATTAATTTAGCCAGACATTTCAACAAACATATGCAACCTTAAACAATAAAACATTAATGCAGACATAATAATTAAACGTAAATGGCAATTATATAAATTGAATAAAAACCTGGAAGTAACGAATCTTAAGTAACGATCCTCCACAAGCCGGCAGGATTCGCTTTGCTCGAACAATAAAAACTTAAAGTGCAACAAACTACTAAACTAACTAATTAATTCAAGTGCAATAGTTCCCCGGTGTAGGAAACTATTGCTTAGGAAGGTAAGAAAAATGGGAAAAGTAATGCAGGGAATGAAAAGCTCTGAACTCAAGAAAAATATCGTAAAACTGGGAATGGTGGAGAAAGAAGAGAGAACCTGTCTTCTAAAGTAACTGCCTTATTTATAGCCCTTTGAGAGTTGACGTGAAATAAGGAGAGAAAGTCTCAGGCAGGTGCACACGACCGAAATATTTGAGAGACTGGTTGATCGTGTAACCGTTTGAGAAGCCACGTCGTTTGAAATTAAAAACTGAGAAATGTCTTTGTGCCGGTCGTAATGTCCTTGTGCCGGTCGTCATGGCTTAAAGCTTGTGACGGTCGTAATGGCTTATGTTACAGTCGTGACACTTCCTTAATGCAGAATCTCATTTCTGCTGTCAAAACACCTTCTTTTCTTCTATTTTCTTCTGTTTTCCTCTTCTTTCTTCTTGCTGGTTGACTTAATGAGAATACCTGAAAATGTTCTAAATACTCGCAAATACAATGTTACCAAACGAAAATAATGCAATAAATCAATGCAATTCAGGGCAAAATATACTATGTAATATTACATGATCACCTCCCCGGTACTGTTGCCCGTTCCGCACGGCTTCGCCTGTCCCCGAACAACTAAGGGAACGTGCCCGAAACTACGCCTTTGCCCGACATAATGGCTAGTTTTGGGCACCCTGCCTGACATAACGGCTAGTTTGGGCAGTTACCTATTCTTCGGGAAAACAATTATTTCGCCCCGAAAATAGGATCGTTGGCCACATGCTGGGGGCATTATATAAACCCTCTCGCTTGAGAGGGTCAGGTATCCAATAATCACCCTAAAAACTCATACTTCATACTTGCCCCTTTTCTCCGACCCTTTCTTACTTGAGCGTCGGAGTGCCTTGCAGGTACACCCCCTCCTCCTCATCTCACGCCCAACATCACATACATTTTTGGTGGCCCATCACAGGATCTGATCGAGCCTTCACGATCAGTATCCTTTCTCAATAATTCTTGCTTTATTTCTCAAAACTTTTCCATCTTCATCAAGCTTGTTGTAGAAGACCCAGCGGGTCCTAATCACTTGATTATATGATGCTTTGAGAGAGAGTTACCAAACATTTCTTCTTTCAAATTGATTTAAATCTTCTTGCATAGCGAGAGACTAATGATAATTGATGAGGGCTTCATAAAATTCCTTTGTCTCAATTTGAGAAACCCATATGATTACCTACCTTGCTAAGGGTGTTTCTACTTGTAACTCCCATAGAAATATCTCCAATAACTCCCTTATAAATTCCATATGATTACATACCTTTCTAGGGGAGATTCGACTTACATTTTTGGAACATATCACATAATCTACTTTTCACAAAACGTAGGAACATGACGAAGAACCTGCATTCATAAAAGGGAATGGCACAATAGTCATATTTGTCACATATTCTTTCATCCTCGGTGGGACTCGAAATTCCCCAGTAGGAAGATGTACCAACTTCAGTAAAGGTGTCATCAAGACCGCCCACTTCGAGAAAGCAAAAACAATGGAAGAATAAACATAATCCATGCAAAAAGATGGAACATTCTATTGAGACTTGTGAGTACTCTTTTGTGACTTTTTACTCACAATGCAATAACTTTTCAAATGCTGGGAAGGAAAAAGTCCAATGTAAAAGATGGTTGCTAAACTAAGGAAAGAACTCAAAGAAAGTAGCGTTCACTCTTCAGAAACTATTATCTAACATGAAAATGACTTCACTGAACATGTCAAATCACTCACACGCAACACTCAAGTGTTTTAGTTTCCAAGAGTCACAATGATGGCACTTTCAAAAAGACATTTTTAGTATGAAATATTAAATGCATGGATTCCCAAGAAACTAAAACGTTTCCCTTTCACCCACACAAGGGAGACTAATAGTGTGGTGGGCATCTAAAGCTGACATAGCAAACCATCGCCTTGCTACACACAAATAATGGCTTGAGAAGAAACTATGCTGGGTCAGTCATATCTACCCCGGCTGACCATCAGGAAGGAACACACTCTTTCTGGGACCTCTTAGAACACAGACTGTCATCTTGACAATTAGAAAGGATCTCAACTACTAGTGCATCCAACAGCTCCCTGAACTTCACTCATAATAAATAGTGAGTTTGTTATTCTCCTTTCTCTCTCTCTCTCTCTCTCTCTCTCTCTCTCTCTCTCTCTCTCTCGCTCTCTCTCTCTCTCTCTTTATATATATATATATATAGAGAGAGAGAGGTCGTCAATTTGATACAATAAATTTCAAAATTAATTTCAGTTTACTCTTCTTCTTCACATACTGATTTGAGCATTGAAGTGCTAACCTTGCAGGTCACTCCACTCCACCCTAACAGAAACCTTGTTCCAACGTCACCACTATTTCTCTACTCATTTTTGGTTCGCGAATGAAACAGATATATAAATGAAAATTACGATCATCATTTGGAAAACCTAAAAAGTGATCATGTTGTACCATGTACATTAGAGAGAGCTACAAGTCAAAATTATTCGCCTCAACAGATGGAAAAATTATACTCGAGTGCAATACTATACTATTGGGAATGCGTCATCCTTTAAAGAGTGATTTGCAATCACACACATACACACACACATACACACACACACACACACACACACACACACACACAGAGGAGTATGAGTTTGAGTAGGGACCGAAGTGAATTTTGATTACAAGGTAGTGGTTGAAGAGGGAAAATTAGATCTAGCCATGAGGTAGGAGAAAGCCAATTTCAACTGATGACTAGGAAAAAGGAGAGAAAGAGATTATCAACGACAAATGTAAAGAGTTTGGATTAAAAACCAAAACTTTTTTATAATATATAAGAGAATATTTCTTTTGTATATATATATATATATATATATATATATATATATATATATATATATATACACACACACACACACACACATATATATATATATATATATTCTCGGGCGCGAAGTGAATGTTACGTCGGTTACACAAGCGAGGTAGCAAAGGGCAACATGAAAAATTTCAACTTTACCCCTTCGATTTCTTAATAACCAATGGGTAAAATGAAGATAGTCATATGTTCGATCCCCCTTGAGATCCTTAAGAAATTTTAATTGCAAAAAAAATCTATCCCCTCAGTTTTGAAAAATAACCGAAGGGTAAACTTGAGTTTATTATATCTAATATGGATTGCTTATATGATTTATCCCTAACTGAACATATAACTTTTCAAATTGGTTTAAAAACTAATTATACGAACAATCATATTTGAAGAAAAAATTACACTAATTAATTATTTTCGTGTATTTTGTAACTCATCATTCATCTCATATTCTTTAATGGTTAAAATCTCTCCAATGTTCATATTTTCGGTCAACTTTCTTTCCTACTTTTTCAATAAGAAAGTATGAAAGAAAGTTGAACGAAAATTAAAAGTGTTGGATAGATTTTAACCATTAAAGGATGTGAGATGAACAATGAATTGCATAATGCTCGAAAAACATTGATTAGTGTTAGATGTTTTTCAAATACAACATAATTTTTCATATTATTATTTCCAAAAATAGTTTAATAGATTATATGTTCAAAGAGGGGTTAATCGAACAAACAATCGACATTAGATATAATAAACTCAACTGTATTTTCTATCACTATAATATCCTCTTGACATGTTCATAGGAACAATATGAGAAATGCATAAAGAATTACAAAAAACATAATCCTAATCTCAACCTCAAACTCAAACTCAATAACAACAACTAAACCCTAAACATATGGATTTCAAAACTTTACTAAGTATAACAACTAGACAATCATTTAGAAACCAAGTGGGTTGAGGGGGGATTTTCCAATTATGTTGAAGAGCTGAAAGTTCAGAAGACGTTGAATAACTCTTTCTGGGATCTAATGCTTAGAAGAGAAAGCTTGCTTATACAAAAAGCTAGAGTAAAGTGGATCAAGGAAGGCGATATGAACTCAAGATTTTTTCACAATGCTATGCGGATTCACAATAAAAAAAGAACATCTTTCACATTGATACCGATGGCGATAGAATTGAAGGAGTCCACGAGATAAAGAAATGCATCAATTTTTTCTTCTTCTGAAAAGGCCTATAAAGAAGACTTGGTAAACAGACCGGTGCTTCTGGTATTGAGTTCAAACAACTCAGTGTCGAAGACAATCTTATTATGGAGAAACCCTTTTCCTTAGAAGAATTGAAGAATGTTGTTTAGGAATGCAACAGGGAAAAAATCCCGGGTCTAGATGGTTACTCTTTAGAATTCTTCAAACAGAGTTGGGATTTGGTGATGTCGGATCTGATGAATTTTATTAATGAATTTTATTTTTCAAGTACCCTTCCTAAGGCGTTTTCAACTTCGTTTACTGCCCTATTTCTTAAAGTTAAGATCCCTCAAACTTTGGGAGGATATCGTCTGATATGTATTATTTCTAGCACCTATAAAATCTTGTCCAAGATCCTAGCTAGAAGGATGAAGAGTGTGATTGGAAAAGTCATTTCCCATTCTCAAACAAGTTTCATACCAGAGCATCTAATCTACGATAGGGTGGTGGTGGTAAATGAACTAATTAACTATGATAAAAGATTCAAAAAGGAAGGCTTGATTTTGAAAGTGGATTTTGAAAAATCTTTCGATTGTGTTACTTGGATTTTTCTTCGTTACATGTTCAGAAGACATGGATTTGGATCTAGATAGAATTTTTGGATGGAGGACTGCATCTTCAACACCTCTTTCTCTGTGTTGGTTAACGGTAGTCCTACCTCGGACTTTGTTGGATTGAAAGGCTTAGACAAGGCGATCCATTATCTTCTTTTATTTTTGCAATTATTGGTGAAGGTTTGGCGGGTCTAGTCTCAAAGGCATCGGAAATTGGCTTTTTCAAGGGAATGAATTGTAGCATTGAGTGTTCCTACAACATCCTCCAATTCGCGGACGATACGATTCTAATGGGAGAGTGCAGTTGGCCGAATCTATGGTCTTTAAAGTCAATTTTTTGGGGTTTTGAATTCGTTTCCGACTTAAAGGTGCTTTTATTTAAAAGTAAGATCTTTAGCATCAACACATCGGATTCCTTTCTTGAAGTTGGTGCGAATTTTTTGAGTTGTTGTGCTGCTAAAATCCCTTTCAAATTACTCAGTATTTCAGTGGGTTCGAATCCTAAAAGTTTCGTGGTCGGGAGTCATTGACTATCTCAAGTGTAAGCTCTCTTCGTGGAAAGGAAAATGTCTCTTTATTAGCGGTAGGATCACGCTTCTTAACTCTACTCTTAACAATATCCCAATTTTTATGTTGTCTTTCTACAAAGCGCCAAAAACGGTTTTGAAGTCTATTGTTTCGATACAATCTAGATTCTTATGCAAAGAAAATTATGTTAAGAAAGGCATTGCGTGGTCTAGTTGGAAATCCATTTGCAGATCAAAAAAAGAAGGTGGATTGAGCGTGAAAGATATTTCCATAGTTAATGACGCTTTTTTAGCTAAATGGAAGTGGAGGATCATTCATGAGCAGGAGGCGATTTAGAAGGGTATACTGGTGTTCAGATATGGTAATCTGTTGCAGGAAATATTCAGCCTTTCGTCGTCCAAGTCTCTGTAGATGTCCTCTATTTGGTGGAGCGATTTGTCTTCCTTAGGATCTAATCTTTTTAATAATCAAAATTGGTTTGGAGATTCAATTCTTTGCAAGTTGGGGCATTGTGATAGTTTGGTCTTTTGGTGGAACATTTGGTGCGGTGATAAGCCTTTGGGATAAAGGTTTCCGGAATTAGTTTCAGATAGTATCAAATATACCTCTATTAGTGATTTAGGTAACTAGAACAACAATAATTGGCAATGGAATTGGTTTGTTTTTTCAATTGCAGGGAAGAACAATATTTCTCAATTATCGAAGCCGCGGGAAGTGTTATCCTCCTTCTCTTCTGTTAGAAACTTAGACGACTGTTTTCTTTGGTCCTTGGATACCTCGAGCTTGTTCACAATGATGAAATGCTACTCTTTTTTGTCCAATGCTCAGATCGATAATGGATGAGGAATGGAAACCATGTTGCAGCTGAGGAATCTTTGGATGACAAAAGCTCCGTCCATAATTCACATCTTCAGCTGGAGAGTGTTCATCAATAGGCTACCTTCCAAATCAGAGTTAGATAAGAGGGGTTTATTTCATTCTCCTATTGACCTCAGTGTGTTTCTTGCTTTGCTGTGAAGGAAGATTTTTTTCACCTTTTAATCTCTTGCCCATTTTCCACAAGAGTTTGGGAATCTATAGAAGATTGATGGGAGTTGAATCACACTGTTGAATTCTCAATCTTAAACCATGTCGATCAATTTCATTTTAAAATGAGAGGCAAAGCTCTCAATAGTAAGAAAATGTTAATTTGGCTAGCAACCTATTGGTGTTTGTGGCTCCGGCGAAACAACATCATCTTTAACAATAATGTAGTTGTAAGGGGAACAGAAGAAACTATTTACTTCATAAAATTTATTTTGTGGAATTGGTTAGTAATAGGTTTGAAGAGTGTATTAGTTCTATAATTTTATAATTGGTGGAGAAATCCTATAGACTATCTCAAATTACGATAACTTTGTAATTTGTTTAAGCACGGTTCGTGCTCCTTTTCAATCTATTTGCTTATTGAAAAAAAAAACAACAATAACTCAAAAACAACAATAAATAACAACAACATTAACATTATCTCAATCTAAACAAAAAAAACCTCTCAACAAAAATACAACATCAACAATAAACCTATAACATCAACAACATTTATTATTATTTACATTTTTTTTCTGTCTCAAAATAATTGTACTTTTACTATACCAATACAAAATTTATTATTATTTTTCAATTATTATAGATCCATTTATTAACTTTCACTTTATTCAACTACTCTATTAATTTCAATTAACAAAAGTATTCTAGTAAATAATAGTATTAATTTTATCATTAAAACAAATATATCTAATTATTTTATTAAAAAATACAAAGTGTTCAAATAAAACATTTTTTATGAGAAGGAGAAAATAAGTATTTAGACTATTATGTCGTCACTATAAATCGAAAGAGACATCTTTGCTAAATAAATACAAATAAATATATATTAAATATAAAAAATGTTTACTAAATATGCATATTCTTTTAATACTAATGTTTCACATAATTTCAACAAAACCTCTATGATTTCAAGCATAAATATATTAACAGTAATAATTTAAAACTTTCATTCTTTTTTTTTTGTTGAGATGGAACAAATTATACAATATTCTCTGCATGTTACTCTCTACGTCTTAAATTATAAGGTACTTTGCTAAAAAAATTTGTTCTAAATTATAAGTCATCTTACATTCTCAATGCAATATAAATGATATCTTCCCCAATATACCCTCAAATATTTAATATTATTTATTCTTTCAAATCTTTTAATTTCTCTCTCTTATATAATTATGAGGGACATTACTGTAAAATTATACATAATTTGTCTTTCCCATAAAGTAATAATTAAATTTCTTAATTTGTGTGAAAAACCTAAAACGTCTTATAATTTGAGACGGAGGGAGTATTCACGACTCACAAACTGCCAAAATAGAAATTTGTCTTCATGTGGTTTGTTTTTTCATTAACATGTTCAAAACTAAAAAAATATCTTCTCTCAATAATATAATAACAAGTTTGTATAATATTAATATTGATATCTTTTCTTTGATTTACTGTTTTTTTCTGACATTATGAGCTTCTGGGGACCACGTTATGTAGTTATGTCCTAATTCAACCATCCAATTTGGCATTAAAAATATATTAATTAACTTAATAGAAAGATGCTTCTAAAATTCTAATCTCCATAATCCATACCCTCATCTTATCTCATAGTTTCCTACATGTATGAGCTGTTCAGTTAAGTCAAACTCCAAATACTCAAAAAAATTAATGTATATATGTCTAATATATAATAATGTATACTCCATTATTTAATATGCATTATATATTTATATAGTAATGTATAGTCCATTATTCTTACTTTTCATATAATATACACACTTATAATATATTTCTGCTTCGTTGTCCTTTGGATAATATTCACCACAAAATATTCAATAGGGTTAATTATTTTTATGTTACTATTAGCGACAAAAAATAAATTTGGTCAGCTACATATAATTGAACCATCCCATAAATCAAAATAGATGTATTGTCTCAAGTCTTAACTATAAATAAATAAATTTATTTTCTTATATCATGGAGGCAAATATTCGATGACATCATAATATTGTACAAGAAACACACATGTATGGGAAGGAAGAACTGATACATGGTGCATTTTTTTTTTAATTTAAAACTTAACTGAACCTTAATTATTATCTTCAATAATTATGTGCCAATAGATATGTCAAAGTTCTCTTGAACCGTCCTAATAATAATCAAGACACAGACAATAGTTGAGACAAATCTAATCCAAAATCAATTATACACTATTTTCTATATTATAATTAATTTGTCTCATCAATGATGAGCTGGGATTATATATATATATATATATATATATATATATATATATATATATATATATATATATATATATATATATATATATATAGTGGGTTTAGGTGCCCTAGTTATATTCTGCAGCTAAGAAGGACTTACATTAGAAAAGAAATGTGTGACATTATTGTCCATAGGAATATGAGATATTAATCTTTGTAGGGCATACCTTAAATAAAGATTATTATTCAGGTCCAATGCATAGTGCTATTCTATAATAAATAAGAGACTAAGAAAGGCTATATCTCCCTTTTAAAAAGATAAATGTAGTTAACTTTATATAAGTGTGTGGATTATAAGTCATTTAAATAGATAGAAGGTCTAATCATATTTGGTCCCAAGCTAGCCTGTTTATCAGTGTGGATACTTTTCTTCCTTAATAATTATTTGATACAATTCAATATTTTAATTTTTAAATTACTACAATAAAGTTATATATCAGTATTTTTATTTTTTCCATAAAAAAATGTAAAATTTTAAGTATGAACTAATTTTTTTTATATTAATACATTATGTATTTTTATTTAAAAATATATAATGTATCTTTTTATTTTTAATTCTCATGATTTATGAACGAAATAGAATTAAAAGTTATATGGACTAAAAATTTCATGAAAACTCACTTCAACTGTTGGACCTTTTTTTATAAAAATGAAAGAAAACCCCAAATACCTCATTTTAAAAACATTATAAAAAGAACCCTACTTTTAAATTTTCATTTTCATTTTAACTTTTTTATTTACATGTTTTTTGTAATTTACATGTAATTTTTTTATTTTACAAAATTATAAGAACTGAAACCTATTGTAAATGTGCAAACCTAGCAAAAATTGTTAATTCTTATTTTGTCGATATTCTTGTAAAGACACTAAAAGAAAAGTTATTTTGAATTTTTTTTAATATCTAGTAGTTGTCACATATTCAAACTGATGCATTTGTAATAGAACGTTTCTGCATAGCTATAAGTGAATTTGATTTAACGACACATTTTAAAACTCTTTTTAAAATATGGATAATATGGAGTATTTTGAAACTTTTATAATAAAAGTGAATTATAATAAAATAAGAGTCTCAACTAGTAAAATACAAGCAGTAGAGAACAATTCATAACAACCATAACACTTGAATTGGAATTTGATTGCTTCAATGATATGACATGATTGTAATAGGTTCAGTTATAAAATGTGTCAATGGTCTTCATATTCTTTAATGACTTTATATAATTATTTATTTCTACTGTTTCAATAATCAATGATCTATGCTTAATAGTAGATATTTCAGAGAAAAAAAACTAATCATGTATACTCTGTTAAAAAACATTATGATCAAAGCAACTTCATCTTTTCATCTTAATAACTAAGTTATGTCGAGTAGAGATCACCAGAATATCAAGAGGGATAAAGATGGGTGGCAACTATTAGAAATAATAATTTATATTTTAATTTATATTCACAAACTTAGTCATTAAGTTTGTTAGATGGTATTTTAGTATTTTGTTTGTTGCTTTTGTAGCCCTAGTTTTAGCTTATAAATAGACTAGTGGTAGTTAGTGTTTTGTAATCCTTTTGTAGCCGTCATTCTATTATAATATATTCTACTCATTTTCATCCATTATTCACCTTGTACACCAACAATTGGTATCTAGAGCTCCGGTTCGGATCCACGGGAAAACACGGGAAACACGAGTGAAACGTGAGGCTTTGTGTGATTGATTTTTGGTTCTTGGATTCGTGTTGAATCTTGAACAAAAATCTGATCAGAATCATAATTTCTGATTCTGTGGGGTTGAGAAACATTGTGTGGTGAGATCTGAGTGTACTGTACAAGGTTGAAGATGATGAATGGCAACGGCAACATGAACACCAAGCTTCCAGTATTTGATGGCAAAAACTGGACTCGTTGGATGATTCAGATGCGTGTACTGTTCGGTGCTCAAGATGTTCTGGATCTTGTCACTGAAGGTTATGTTCCGATAGCAGCAGATGCAACGGAGGAATAGAGGAACGCGCAGAAGGATACAAGGAAGAAAGATCAGAAAGCATTGTTCTACATCCATCAGTGTGTGGATGCAAATGTGTTTGAGAAAATCGCCGATTCAACGACGGCAAAGGCTGCGTGGGACACACTGGTCAGATGTTACGGTGGTGACGCATCAGTGAAGAAGGTGAAGCTTCAGTCTCTACGTAAGCAGTATGAGAATCTCAACATGAAGAACAATGAGAAAGTTTCTGAGTACATCTCCAGAGTGATTCTGATCACTAATGCGATAAAGGTGTGTGGAGAAACTCTTTCTGAATAAGTAATCATTGAGAAGGTATAGAGATCCCTTACCCCTCAGTTTGATTACATTGTGGTAGCAATAGAACATTCTAAGGATCTGAGCACCATGAGAATTGAAGAGCTGCAAAGCAGTCTAGAGGCGCAAGAGTTGCGTCTGACTGAGAGAACTTCTGAAAGGGAAGTAGAGCAGCAGGCTCTGAAAGCAGTTTTTGATAAGAAGCATCAGAAGCAGTCTTGGTCAGAAGCCAGAAGAAGATCTGATGGTGGTTAGAAGTCAGAAACCTCAACTTCTGATAGGCAAAAGAATGCTCAGAAGGGAAAAGAGAAGTATGACAAGAAGAAGATCCAATGTTACTGTTGCAAGAAGTTTGGTCACTTTGCTAGAGATTGTTGGTCAAACAAAGAAAGGAAGTCAGAAGAAGCAAATATAGCCAGAAGTTCTGATGATGAATCTGTGCTACTGATGGCTTCTGAATCTAATGATACGAATCTGACAGACTGGTGGTATATGGACACTGGCTGCTCAAATCATCTTACTGGAAATAAGAAATGGCTGGTTGATTTTGACACAGAAAAGAGGACAAAGATCAGATGTGCTGATGACAAATATCTTAACGCTGAAGGTATGGGAAATGTCAGAGTTGTTCTGAACAATAGGAAAACAACATTGATTCAGAAAGTGTGGTATGTACCTGGCATAAAAAGCAATCTGATGAGCGTGGGACAATTAATTGAGAAAGGTTTTTCAGTTACCATGAAGGACAATCTTCTGAAGTTGTATGACTGTAATCAGAAGCTGATTATGGAGTCAGAACAGGGAAGGAATAGAACATTCAAGGTGAATGTCAGAACTTTTGACTCTGAATGCCTCAGTGCAACAAGTGTTGTGGAGGAAAGTGAGCTGTGGCACAGAAGATTTGGTCATTTGAATTTCAGAAGCTTAGAACATCTGAATTCGAAGAAGCTGGTACATGGAATTCCTACAATTAAGAAGCCTGAGAAGTCATGCAAAGTGTGCATGGAAGGAAAGCAACCTAGATTGCCATTTGCGTCAGAAGTTGCTCCAAGAGCAAAACATGCCTTGGGAGTAGTGCATTCTGATGTGTGTGGTCCATTTCCAGTAGCATCGATCGGAGGGAATAAATACTTCGTGTCATTTGTTGATGAATTCACGAGAATGACATGGGTATCCCTTATTAAGTTCAAACACGAGGTGTTTGCTGAATTCAAGAAGTTGCGAATGAAGGTTCAGAATCAGAGTGGTCAGACTCTGAAGATTCTCAGAACCGATGGTGGGGGTGAGTATAACTCCAAAGAGTTTCAGAAGTTCTGTGAGGAGAATGGAATTAAGCATGAGGTTACTGCTCCTTATACTCCTCAACACAATGGTCTTGCTGAAAGAAGAAATCGTACTTTGCTTGATATGACGAGAAGCATGCTGAAGGAGAAGAAGCTTCCTCAGAACTTGTGGGGAGAAGCTGTTGCCACCGCAACATATGTGCTCAACAGATGTCCAATGAAGAAGCTGAAGGAAATAGTTCCTATTCAGAAGTGGACGGGAGAAAAGAAAAGTGTTAGTCATTTGAAGGTTTTTGGTTCTGTGTGTTAAGAACATGTTCCAGAAGCCAGAAGACAGAAGCTGGATGATAGAAGCAAAGTAATGTTACTGGTGGGGGACCACAGTATAGGTGCGTACAAGCTTTATTGTCCAGAAACTAATAAAGTTGAATTCAGCAGAGACGTTATTGTGAAGGAATCAGAAGTTTGGAATTGGCATAAGTCTCAATCTGACTCTGATGTGAGAACTTCTGAAGAAAGGTCAGAACTAAGAGTTTCTGAAACTGATGGTGATTCTGATTCTGAAGGAGACTCAGAAGATAAAGGTGACTCTAATGATCCAGATTCTGATGATGATCCAGATTCTGGTGGTGATTCAGTGGGAATATGCCAGACTCTGAAGATGGTCAAGGTTCTGGAGGAAGTCAACCTTCTGAAGCAAGAGCTTCTGAAGGAGAAACTTCTGAAGGAGAAACTTCTGGGGTTCAAGCATCCGAACGAGTTTCTGACCAAGGTCAGAGGCCACAGAGAATCAGAAACATTCCGAGAAGATTCGAAGAGTTTGACATGCTGCAAGACATTGAAGTAGATTCTGAAGGAGAAATTATTCAGTGTGCAATGCTAGTAGACTCTGAACCCGTGATTACAGAAGAGGCTCTTAAGCAGAAGATCTGGCTAAAGGCCATGAAAGAAGAACTTAATGCCATAGAGAGAAACAAGACTTGGAAGCTGACAGAACTTCCAAAGGACAAGAAAGCCATCAGCGTCAGATGGGTTTTCAAGCAGAAGCTAAAGCTAGATGGATCAATTGGCAAACACAAAGCGAGGTTAGTAGCAAGAGGATTTCTGCAGAAACATGGGCTGGATTATTCTGAACAAGAAGTTCTGACAGGAAGTTCTGAACAAGAATTATCTATGTTCAAGAAGGTGCTGATGAATGAGTTTAAAATGACTGATCTCAGGAAAATGACATACTTTCTAGGGATGGAGTTCAGATATTTTGAGAAAGATATCATTTTGCATCAGCTGAAGTATGAACGAGAACTTCTGAAGAGATTTAAGCTGCAGAATTGTAAGGCTGCTATCACACCTGTAGATACAAATCAGAAACTAGATTATGATTCTGATGGTGAGGATGTGGATGCTACAACCTTCAAACAGTTGGTTGGTTCTCTGAGGTATTTGTGTAATACCAGACTTGATATCTGCTATGTAGTTGGAATGGTTAGTAGGTTCATGAGTAAACCCAAGTGGTCTCATTACCAAGCTGCTGTCAGGATTCTGAGGTATATCAAGGAAACTCTGAAGTATGGAGTGTTATTTCCTTCTGGAAGAAAGATTGAATAAGAACTTCTGAGTTATTCAGATTCTGATTGGTGTGGAGACAGAGTTGACAAAAGAAGTACTTCTGGATACTTGTTTAAGTTTCTGGGAGGCCCTATTTCTTGGTGTTCTAAGAAGCAACCTGTTGTTGCGTTGTCAACCTGTGAAGCTGAATATATTGCAGGTGTTGTTACTGCATGCCAAGCTGTGTGGATTCTGAACTTGCTGCAGGATCTGAAGATCAAGGTAAACAAGCCTCTGAAGCTGATGATTGATAACAAGTCTGCAATCAATCTTGCCAAAAACCCAGTGTTGCATGGGAGAAGCAAGCATATTGAGACAAAGTATCACTTTCTGAGAAGTCAAGTTCAGAATGGAGTGTTAGAAGTTGTGCACTGTAGCACTCAAAAATAGTTGCTAGATGTTCTGACGAAGGTTATCAAGACTGATCAATTTCTTCGCTTAAGGGATGGAATTGGTGTTGTTAGTTTTGAAGAAATATAAATTAAGGGATGGTATTAGAAATAATAATTTATATTTTAATTTATATTCACAAACTTAGTCATTAAGTTTGTTAGAGGGTATTTTAGTATTTTGTTTGTTGCTTTTGTAGCCCTAGTTTTAGCTTATAAATAGACTAGTGGTAGTTAGTGTTTTGTAATCCTTTTGTAGCCGTCATTCTATTATAATATATTCTACTCCTTTTCATCCATTATTCACCTTGTACACCAACAGCAACATCCTAGGAGGAAGGTGGTTAACGGTGAAATAATGCCCTCTGTTAGGTGGGATGTTTTCCAGTCCAAATCTTGGTTGGAAAGTAGGACATTGTGTTCGCAAGATTCACGAATGTTTCTGATTTGAGAAAGTTGGACATTGTGTTGGATAACCTTTTTCTGAATAGCAAAAAGATTTATGCTAACATTCCTAGGATCGATAGGTCCAGTTTGAAGGGGAAGGAGTCCTTTGGCGGTGGTGCTGATAAAGGCAAGGGGGATAATAGCAGAGTTAGTGGTCGTCCTTGGAGGAAGATAGGGGATAACGACTCGTTTGTCGAAGATAGAACTTTCGCTCAAGTGGTAGGAAAGAAAGGTAGCCCTATTGAAGGTTTGTCGGAAGACACAGAGGTATATGTGGAGCATCAAACGTCGGAGGATGATCTTGCCAGATTCAAGAAAGCTTACGTTAGCTTGGTTGTGTCTCCGGGATCATCGTATAACATTCAGACTCACTTTGAAATGGAAGGTTACTTCTCCATCAAAGTTACTCTTTTGGGAGCTAACTTGTGCCTCCTTGAAGAGATGGAAGAAGGTGAAATCCTTGATCCCATTAGAGAAGGGAAATCTTGGCGGAGCCAGTGGTTTTCTGATATTTGAGAATGGAGGGAGTCGGATGTGGATAAGGAGAGAGTAACGTGGTTGAGGTATTTTAGGATCCCTTGTCATGCATGGCGTAACATCCCAAAATCAGTAGAATATTTATTTAATTGATTTATTATAAATATTCATACTTTCGGTGAATTTTGTTGAATTATTGTGATGTTTGGTGATTTATGTTGGGGGTATTTACGATGTTAAGGGTGTGTTGATGACGTTAGGAGTATATGATTTATTAGGGATTAATTCGATAATAATAATAATGGAATAATGTGACAATGTTATTTAAATTATTATTATTATTATTTTAAGATAAAAGGAAGGGCTAAGTGGTAATTGTGCGAGAATAAGTGAAGACAATGTTGAAAAAGAATATTAGGGGTCCTAGGGGTAAGTTGAACAAAAGGAAAAAGAGAGAGTGAGAAGTCATTCTTGATACGATCGAATTTTGGGAAAACGCTCTGAAGAAAAGGAAAAGAACGCTAGGGCTCAGAAAAGTTCCAGAAGAACTCAGAGAGGAGAATTCAGAAGCGATTTTCTAAGGTATGGGGAGAATCTTTTATCATTATAATTGATATAGGTGTAGAAGCATGTAGGTAGTGGGTTTTCGGGTAAATTTGACAAATTAATGACGGAATTGGGATTTTTGGGATGGATTAGATGTTAGGGATAAAACCTACCATGATGAATTGTTGTTGTTGTCTTGTATATGTGATGAATTGTGAGGATTTTGGACTGTGAAGTGTTGAAATCGCAGACCTTTAGGGTCTGATGCAAGTCCAAAACTACAACTGCGAAGTTGCAGAATCGCGAGTTTCATCGGGCGAAAGTCCCGTCTCGCCGGGCGTAGCGAATTCGCCCCAACCTCGCCAGGCAAAAGTGGGAACGAAGGAAATGTGGAAAATGTGAGCTGCTGTTTTTTGTATGGGAGTGTGGGATTTTCCCCAGCTTCGCCGGGCGAAAGTAGAAGCGAGGAAAGAGTATGAATTGTGAGCTACTGGATTTTGTATGGGGAATGATGTGTCGCCCCTGCTTCGTCGGACGAAACCCTGGAGAGCGACCTGCTTCGCCGGGCGAGCTCTAGGCGAGCAGGAGTAGTAATTTTATTTTCTTTTATTTTCTACCTTATGATGCTTGGTGTCTTGATGATTTTTTATGACTTTTGATGCGTGATGATGATGTGATAACATGATGATTTATGACGATTTTGATGTGTATAATGATGCGTGACCATGATGACTTTTGATGCTTGATGGTGACGAGATAATATGATGTTTAATTTTATGAATGATGATGCAATTCACACTTTTGTGACGATGACGATTTATGATGTTTGCATCATGCATTTATAGCATCCTAGGACTTCGGTCCAGTGACGGTTTTTAGGACCTTGGTCCAGTGGTGGCTTCAATCCCATTGTGCGGATTGAAGTATATGACGTTGCTCCGGTTCTTGTGTAGAACCGATCCTATTGGTGGGGATCTTTGGAGGGTGATGGCCCAATGTCCATCAAATATGATGAATTGGTACTACATACATGAGTCTATGTATGCATTTCATATTTATGTGGAATTGTGTGTTTGTGAATGAATGATGTTGATGACATGATTTTCATGATGTATGATGATGATGATGATGTATAATGACGATGTTGTTTTATTATGATGCATGCTATCTTATTATTTATTATCTTATATCTTGTATAATGGTTTATGATTACTCACCCTGTCTGTTTGAATGTTACCTCCACATGGGTAACGTGCAGGTGATTAGGATTAGCTTTTGGTACATGAAGAGCTTACTTGAAGTACTTTTGGTTGTTTTGGTCGATGTAGAGGGTCTTGCTCTGATATGTAACATCGGGTCGGGACGTTTTGAGTCGAACCATAGTGTTATTTTAATTGGTGATATTATGATGTGTTGAAGTTGTTTGAAAACTTTTGAGTTATAAACTATGATGATGTTTTCTTGAAGTTTTCCGCTGCGAGATATTTGGTTTTAGTTTTGATGTATAACCCGTGTTACGAAGCAGGATGTTATCCTTTGATGTTTTATGACGAAATGTGACACCCTTTTGGGATTTTACTCTGATAATTATTATTATATTATTCGTGAATGTCTGTTGGGTAGAAGGGTGTTACATTAGTGGTATCAGAGCAGGTCGGTCTATCCGGCCAGGAATTATATGATGTTAGTTCCCTGTCAGTCGATGAGTGTGTATACACTGTCGATGTTTTGTTTCTTCTAACCTTGTTGGTGATGTGCAGAATGGTTGGGAGAAACGACCGTGCTATTGCCGATGCGCTGGAATCACTTTCTCAAGTGATGGCTCATAACAATCAGAATGGTGAAGCTCCTGATGAGTTCCGTGCTTTGGGGAAATTCCAGAGGAATAATCCGCCAACTTTTGTGGGAACTCATGATCCGGAGAGCGCGCATAAATGGCTCAAGGTGATTGAGAAGATCTTCCGGATGATAGGGTGTACAGATGCTCAACATGTTTAGTTTGGAACTTATATGTTGTCAGAAGAGACTGAAGATTGGTGGGATAACACCTGTTAGAGGCTAGAGGATGTTGGTACCGAAATAACATGGGTTATGTTTACGAGAGAGTTTTTGGGAAAATATTTTCTTGAAGATGCTCACGGCAAGAAGGAGGTAGAATTCCTTGAGCTAAAGCAAGGAAACATGACTTTGGCTGAATATTCGGCGAAGTTTGAAGCACTGGTAAAGTTTTGTCCGCATTATAATCGTGCTGATGCTGAGATGTCCAAGTGCCTTAAGTTTAAGAATGGGTTGATACCAGAGATCAAGCAGGGTATTAGTTACCAATATATCCGAAGGTATGCTGAGCTGGTGGATAAGAGTAGAATCTATATGAGGATAGCCGAGCTCGATCTGCTCACTACAAGTAACTTAGTGAGAAGAAAGAGAAGGGACAGTTCAGAGAAAGCCTTATGTGACTCCAGCTGACAAAGGGAAACAGGAGGCTTCATATGGGAAAAAGACAAGTGCGGGAACAACTCCCGCTTCTGTGAAGTGTTACAGGTGTGGCGAGCAAGGTCATCATGCTGAAGTTTGCAACAATAGTGTGCTTAGGTGCTACAAATGTGGTAAAAGAGGTCACAGAGCTACTGATTGCAAGGATGAGAGTCCGACTTGTTTCAACTGTGGTGAACAATGTCACATCAGTACTCAGTGTCAGAAGCCAAAGAAGACTGCTACTGCGGATCAGACTAATGGCAGAGTGTTTGCTTTGAGTGGTTCAGAGGTTCCTAAGAAGGATAACTTGATTCGAGGTACTATTTTTATTAATAACGTTGAGTTGGTCGCTATTATTGATACTTGTGCTACTCACTCGTTTATTTCGCTTGAATATGATAATAGATTGGGTTTGAAATTGTCTGATATGAATGGTAGTATGGTAATATAGACTCCTGCTAATGGTTCTATTACTACTACTTTTGTGTGTTCGAGATGTCCTTTGATGATTTTTGGGAAGAGTTTTGTGATGGATTTGGTGTGTTTTCCCTTGCACCAAATCGATGTGATTCTGGGGATGAACTGGTTGGAGTTCAACTACATTCACATTAACTATTATAATAAGACTGTAGAGTTTCCTGAGTTTGGTGATAATGGAGAGTTGATGTTCTTGTCTGCTAAGCAAGTAGACAAACTCTTAGAAGACGAAGCCTTGATGTTTGCGCTGTTTGCATCGTTGCAAGTTGATCGTGAAGCTGCAGGTGTCGAATTACCTGTCGTCTGCAAATTTCCTGAAGTGTTTCCGGATGACATAAGTGATTTGCCTCCAGAACGTGAATTAGAGTTTGCGGTGGATTTGATACCAGGTACGAGTTTGGTGTCAATGGCTCCTTATCGGATGTCAGCTTCTGAGTTAAGCGAATTGAAGAAACAACTGGAAGAATTGCTTGAGAAGAAGTTTGTTCGACCGAGTATTCCTCCGTGGGGTGCTCCTGTGTTGTTAGTGAAGAAGAAAGATGGTAGTATGAGGTTGTGTGTGATTATCCTCAGTTGAATAAGGTGACTATCAATAATATGTATCCACTTCCGAGGATTGGCGATTTGATGGATCAGCTAGTAGGCGCTTGTGTGTTAAGTAAGATTGATTTGAGGTCTGGATATCATCAGATTCGTGTTGAGCCTGATGATATTCTGAAGACAGCTTTCAGGACGAGGTATGGTCACTATGAATACACTGTGATGTCGTTTTGTGTATCTAATGCACCTGGTGTGTTCGTGGAATATATGAATTAGATTTTTCATGAGTATTTGGACAAGTTTGTTGTGGTTTTCATTGGTGATATTCTGATTTACTCTAAATCTGAAGAAGAGCATGTTGAGCATTTGAGGACTGTGTTGCAAGTCTTGAAAGAGAAGAAGCTATATGCAAAACTTTCGAAGTGTGAGTTTTGGTTGAAAGAGGTGAGTTTTCTTGGTCATGTGATTTCAAGTGGTGGAATTGTTGTTTATCCTTCTAAGATCGATGTTGTGTTATAGTGGGAGACTCCGAAGTCTGCTACTGAGATACGAAGTTTTCTTGGGTTGGCAGGTTACTATCGCAATTTCATAGAAGGTTTTGCTAGATTGTCATTACCGTTGACGCAGTTGACTCGTAAGGGTCAGGCTTATGTATGGGATGTTGCATGTGAAGAGAGTTTTATGGAATTGAAGAAGAAATTGACGACCGCTCTGGTTTTGGTTTTGCCTAATCCGAATGAATCTTTTGTGGTGTATTGTGATGCTTCGAAGATGGATCTTGGTGGAGTGTTGATGCAGAACGGATATGTTGTTGCTTATGCTTCGAGACAATTGAGAGTTCATGAAAGGATTTATCCTACGCATGACTTAGAATTGGCAGCTGTGGTGTTCGTGTTGAAAATTTGGAGACATTACCTTTTTGGCTCTAAATTTGAAGTGTTCAGCGATCATAAGAGTTTGAAGTACTTGTTCGATCAGAAGGAGTTGAATATGAGGCAGAGGAGGTGTAACACCCTTTTCTACCTTCACAATTATCGCAGCGGAATAAACATAAAATCATAGTAAAATCAGAATCACCTCAAAGGGTGCACATTTCTCAATAAATTCAAATCAACAAAATTGCTCAGTAAACAACAGGTTTTCCTCAAAATAACTCAAAATGCCTTCAAAGGGCAGCAGAACCACCATAACCACAAAATATCCCACAAAAGGGTTTATTACAATAAACCATAGTCATCAAATAATCAATAAAATAATAACCAAATAAAACTCAACATGGTTCGACTCAACGACCCAACCCGATGTTACACTATCAGAGCAAGACCCTCTACATTGACCAAAATGCAAATAACTTCAAAAGTCCTCAAAAGTATCCACGGCTAATCCTGATCACCTGCACGTTACCCACGTGGAGGCAACATTCAAATAGGCAGGGTGAGTAATACAATTCATTATAATCAATATAAAATAAGATATGCATAAAAATGGTGTCATCATCATATACAACATCATTAGAGTCATCACAAGGAAAACATCAAAACACGACATCATAAGTCACAACAAATGCCACATAAATACAATGCACAACAAGACTCATGCATGTGGTACCAATCGTCACAATCGATGGACACTTAGGCCATCACCCTCCAAAGATCCCCGTCAAATAGGATCGGTTCCACACAAGAACCAGAGCACGTCATAAACCACCTCACATCCACACAATGGGATGGAAGCCACAAATAGACCGAAGTCTAACATTATCATCACTCGACCGAAGTCCTAACATCATCACCAGAATATGCTATGAATGCATGATACACAATGTTAATAATTATCATCATCAAAAATATCATTATGTGCATCATCATTCACCAAAACATCATGTTAATCATGTCATCATGTATTCATCAAAACATCACAAATCATCATTGTAGAGAGCGATTTTTGTCGGTGACGCGACCACCTTATCGATGGGGTTTTCCTCACCGCAATAAGGAGGAGTGGGTGCTACTTTCTGATTTCTTATTTATCCCATGAAGCTGGAAGGGAAAGGGAAGGTATCTAAAACTAACCTTGCACGCGAATGTCTAACAGGACAAACGCTTAAAGAGATTGGGGGGTTGGGGATCAGGTTATATAATGGGTAGTTGTCAGTTACCCATCCTATATGTGGTTATCCACGGGATATTAACTTTAGGTTTTGCTTTGTACTTGGTGGTGTTTATCTGTTAATGGGTTGGGACAGTATGAGTGAGTGAGTTTTTGTTGATGTTTTTGGTAAGGTGATGGACCTAAGTTTTGATTGGTGTATGAAGGTACTGGACCTAGAGTTTTTAATTAGTATGCTCGCTAAGATTTCGCAATCTTATGCCTACATATTCCCGTTTAAACGAAATAGGGAAATCAGAGCCATCGTAGTTCCTCCTATTCTAAGGGAGGAAAAAGATGTTTTGGTGTCTCGTTCAAAGCCCAAGACAGAGGCTAAATGGAGTATTTGTGTCTTGTTCAAAGCCCAAGATTGAAGCTAAAAGGTTGACTGAAAGAGAATTTGTCATCTCTAAAGAGGGATTGTTGATTTTTATGTACCTTGATCAAAGCCCAAGGTTGAAGCTAAAAGGTTGATTGACTCCACTAGGGAAGTCCTTATACAAAGCCTAAGAGGAGGCTGTATGAGACCAACTCGACAAGAGAGTGGATATGTTGGTGTCTTGTACAAATCCCAAGACGAAGGCTAAAAGAGACTGACCCTTTTGGGATATCCTTATATGAAGCCTAAGAGGAGGCTAACTCCACTGGGGAGGTACTTATCTGTCTTGTATGAAGCCCAAGATTGAGGCGAAAAGGGTTTGACTTAATAAGAGAGTGCTTTTATCTGTCTCGTACGAAGCCCGAGATTGAGGCTAAAAAGGGTTGACTCAACAAGAGAGTGCTTTTTATCTGTCTCGTATGAAGCCCGAGATTGAGGATAAAAATGGTTGACTCAACAAGAGAGTACAAAAAGGTGACTGACTCAACAAGAGAGTCTATAAGAGTGGTTGACTCAACAAGAGAGTCTGAAAAGGTGATCGACTCAATGAGAGAGTCTGAAAGGGTGATTAACTCAACAAGAGAGTCTGAAAGGGTGAGTGACTCAACAAGAGAGTCTGAAAAGGTTAGCTCAGCTGGAGAGAATCATTGTACAAAGCCCAAGAGGAGGCTGACTTTCCTGAGGAAAGGATCATTATACAAAGCCTAGGAGGAGGCTATCTTATACTGAGAATTATTGAGATCCCGAGGTAGGTCCAAGTGGGGAATCAACTCTTGCAGGGGAATCCAGAATAGTTGATGGATCAGACACCTTGAGGTTCTGATTTGGGATAGTGTTATATGATGATAAACTGACCCTGGCTGGGGATGAGAGAGACGGGGTTTTAGAACCCACAAGTTTTAACTCTGCTGGAGATTAATCCAGAATCCGGGGTTTCTTCCTATGTTCGTAGGGAACTTGAGAATGTCTTTGAGACTCAAGGAGATTTAGACTGTCCAAATCTATTAGTGTGGTCTATCTTTGTATAATACCCAAGAGGAGGCCGACTCTTTTAAGGGATGAGTATCAACCCTAAAATTGGTCTGAGGGCTTTTGTGACTCCTTTTAGAAAGACAACTCTAGCAAAGGATGACTAAGTTCTGTCCTATACCTCTAAGAGGTCATGAGGGTCCTTGTATGAAGCCCAAGAGAAGGCATGAGAACTTTTAAGAAGCCGACGGGTCCTTGTATAAAGCCCAAGAGGAGGCGGGGATGCTTTTAGGAGGCTCGTGGGTCCCCAAACCAAGAGAAGTTCAAGAAATGCAATACACAGAGAAGAGATCATTCCAGGAAAGTTCGAGTGTTTGGAAGAAACTCAAGAGATGTTATTCACGGAGAATATATCAACTCCGGGGAGTAGAATTTCTTTGACAATTTCTAGGGGTGACAGTCTGAGAAAAGGTTCACCGAGAATACTGCCTTTCTCTTTGTTCCATATTGATTAACCCCAAGAGAAGGGAAGACTATATCTGGAAATCCTATGGGGATCTAGTTTTGACTGTATTTAAGAGCGACCAACATGGCTTTACCTAGTTCTAGACCTAGTTGTCAGAGAAAACTCTAAATCTACTAGTATATATACAGTTGATATATGACGAGTATGTAAAGGAGTATAAAAGAAGACTAACCATGCGCAGCTTCCCACAATACAGTTATATATATTTGACATGTATTTAAAAGAATGAATGAAGACTAACCATGCGCAGCTTCCCACAATACAGTTATATATATTAAAGCGAGTAAATGAAAGCGGATAAAAACTTACAGGTGAGCAAGCTTCCATGCTGTTTTATTAGTTGTTCAAAGAAATTAAAGAAAGTTTTTATAACAACTGTATATTTGAGTCTAAAATCAAAAGGGAAATTGTTTTGAAAAGATTGTTGGGGCTTATACTCAAAGAGAGGCCCAAGGTTTAACAGTGATCACACCGTTGTTTTGAAGATCGTATCAGGACTTATACAACGACTGAGGCCCAAAGAGGTTTTTTGTACAAAGGTATGGGTCTTACAACTCAAGGAGAGGCCCAAAGATTTATTTTGAAAAAAGAAAGATGGTACTTACAACACGAGGGTAGGCCCAGATGGTTTGTTTGAAAACGGCGATCGCGCCGAGGTTTTTGAAAACACAGTGGGTCTTATACAATGTCTGAGGCCCAGCAAGGTATCTTATTTACAAGGAATGGGTCTTACACTCTATTAGAGGCCCAAAAGTGTTTTTTTACAAGTGATGGGGCTTACAACTTAAGGAGAGGCCCAAGTGATATTAAACTGGCGATTGCGCCGAGGTTTTTTTTATCGTGTCGGAACTTATACAATATCTGAGGCCCAAAATGATTTTGGTTAAAGGGGATTGGGTCTTACACTCTATTAGAGGCCCGTGAGTGTTTGAAAAAGATTTGTGAGGGTGAAAATCAAAGAAACCCTAATTTTATCATTTTTAAAAGTAAATTCTTAAAGAAAATCAATAAATAATGATAAAATACCAAATAAGCTTGAATAAACAACTTGTGATTTTTGGTTAAGATTTGAAAAATGATGTTTTAATCACAAGATGAATTAAAACTCATTTGGTTTTGATTTTCAAGATAAAAATCCACTTTTAAAAGTGTTTAAAACAATTAAAAATGAATTTATTTACAAAAATGTCAACTATATTAAATAATTAATATAAATTTTTTTTTTTTGTGGAATAAAATATTTTAACATTTTTGTGATTTTTTGCAAAAAGAACCAATCAAAAATCATTAAAATTGAGAGAGCTATTAATTTTCTAAATTATTTAAAATAATATAACAAATATTAAAAAAATTGAAAAAAGTGGTAAAAAGAGGATCTGGGGCGAGGGGGATTCGAACCCCAGACCTCTTGTGTGCAGCGTGCGCCTTCTACAACTGGGGTGGTGATACATCCGTGTATCAAAACCACCCCATGAATACATGAGGCATGACTTGTTTTTGGCCTGGCCAAGGCAAGGCAAGGCAAGGTTTTGGCCAAAAACGTGAAGCTTGTAACTTTCTCATTTCTCCATGGTTTGGGACAAAATTTAGGTCTATCCTGCCTAGAATTTCACAAGGCATCCAATGGTGGTGGTGGTTTTTTCAGATGAGGCTCCTATTTCAAAACCCGATAGTGTTCTTGAAATAGGCCTATAAATGCATTTTCTATGCTACTTCTTGTTACAGGCATGAATTACATGATGAATTGGTTCAAACACAACATATATAACATGTATGAGATGTGCATGATCAGTGGACTTCAAAGCAATGCATATTTTAAAGAGTTCAAGTTGTGATGCTTACCTCTTTGGGAGCTTGTTGTGCAATCTGCCAAGCTTCTTATGCCAGAAGTAATTTGATGTTTTAGACACTCTCAATTGGTCCCTTAGAAGCTTTTAGAATGGTTGGAACCAGCTGGAATCTTCAGGAACAAGTTTGAGCTCTTTCTTGCAAAAAGGGCAAAAGTGACCAATATGGCAACTTTCTCAAATGGTGTTCCAGATGTAGGGAACCATTTGGGATAGTTCAAGAATGATATTTGGAGTGTGTTTAAGGTTTTATCTGGCTTTGAAAGTGACTGAATCAAGACATGGCTTGAAAAGTGCAAAAAAGTCCAATTTTGAGGTTTTGAGAGGGGACTTTGTGATTTTGGTGTTATAGGTCACATGTGTGAGTTTGGAGAACTTAGATATGACATATTGGATATGTTTGGATCATGAGCTGTGATGGAATTGTTCTCTAACTCAAAAACTCAGAGTTACCTTGTAAAAGTAGGCATTTTGGCCTAGAGAAAGGGATTTTGAGGAAAGCAAGTGTTGTAGTGCTTTGGTGTACTTAAACTGAGCATAAATGAGCTCTATTTATAGTAGAGCAAGTTTGTTTTGCAAGCAATAGTGAATGGTGACTGCAGCAGGCCTTTTGCCAATTGGATAACTTTGGAATCTTAAGTCTCCTCTAGCCATTGACTAGAGGTTAGAGCACAGGCCTATGGTTCTTTGGTTTAGAGCTTATCCTTGACTCATTCAGTTGGAAAAGGCTCAGTTCATGCCATCTTGGAGCATCCATTGAATGCTTGAAAACAAAATTGGAGTTTTGGCCTCTTTTAGGCTTTTTAGGGTTTGGCATGCTACTTGGGGAATCTTGGACTTTGGAGGCTGATAAATCAGTGTTTGTCCCTTGGTTATTCCCCCTTGAGGTATGCAGATGGATAAGCATGCTTGGAATTGCACAATTTGAGCAAATAGAGCCTTTATGCACAAATCTGCCTTGCCAAGACAGTTTGCAGCAAGGCATGTTGCAGTTGTCATAACTCCTAACTCAGGTGGAGTTTGATGGAGTTCTTGGACATTTTAGAAAGCCTTCATGTGACACAACACATGTGTGATCATAGTTTGTCTTGAAACTTTTGGGATCCAAGTGAAAAATTACCCTACATTTTGAAAAAAAGCAAGACAGATTCTGACTTAGTGAAAATTTCACTAAGTGACGGAAAAAGTGACATTTCATGTTTTCAGCCATTTTGATCACTCCATAACTAAAAATCCATAAAGAATTGGAATGAGGTGTAGTTGACACTTTTAAAGTATGCCATGAGAACTACAAATCCATCTTTGGACCATCCAAAATGGTTGCTTGGATCTCAAGTTATGATCCTTGGAAGTTGGTACCCTAGCCACTTTGTTCCATAACTTAGAAAAATTCTAAGTTTTTATGGTTACCCCTTTCACAAGTTATCCCACTCTCTTTGCTTTTTCTTGATGAATGATGATTCAAATCACACATTAACATCATTTTAGGGTTAAGGAACCTTGATTGACCAAAAAATCAAAAAGTCAAACTTTGACTTTTTGTACAGTTGACTTTTTCAGCAGATGAAATCTAAACTGTGCGATCCTCTATGAAATCAAGTCCTTGACCTAAATCAAACTTAATGGATGGATTCCATAGGTGTTATAGGGTGTATTGAATCATCTCCCAAGGTTTGGGAGCATGCCTTGGTCAAAAGTCAAAGGTACAGTTGACTTTTTCCTTAAAACCCTAACTGTGATCCAGATGAAATTGAAACTTGTGAATCAAGCTTCTTGGATAAATCCATTGTTGAAAATGGATCAATATGGTGTATTGGAGACCCTCAAATCATGTCTTGAGGTCTTGGCTCATGTTTTGTCCCAAAAGTCAACTTAGGGGTGAATTAGGTCAAGAAACCCTAATTCCTGATTTTTGATAAATGCATCCCCTGAGGCAAAATTGACTTGATGATTGGGTCCATGAGGTCCCTTGGAGTATCTTAGGTTATGCTTTGAAGCATTGGCTCATGCCCAGAGGAAAATTTCCATCTGGAGGCCCTGGTCGACCAAAACCTTAATTTGGTGACACTGGCGATCTTGAGGCTTAATCCACTTGGAAGATAGAAACCTTGTGCTTGATCCTTGATGTGGGAGTCCTCTTGATCCTTTATGGATGTTTAAGACGTTAGACAAGTTGAAGATCATGTCATTCCTTAATTAATATTTTGTCTAAATGCTCTGAGAGGGTTTGAAACCCTAATCCTTGTTTGTGGTGAATGCTCACCCCTCTTTGGGGAGACTGATGAGGCATGATGGTTCATCCATATTGTGGTGATGATTTACACAATGATGGGAAATCTTGGTGGTCAAAATTTGGGGTATGACAATCATCTCATAATCATTAGTAACAAAACAGTAAACCATAAGAAAGATCACAGCGTCAAACATCAGAACATCACAGAAATCATAAACAAAATTTCACGAACAACAGGGTTTGCTACTGAGTTCGCTGTGCGAACTTACTCGCTGGGACCTTCGCTTTGCGAAGCTGGCAGCGAAGCCCCAATCCTATATAAAAACCAGAGAGTTCCATAGTCTGCCTCTCCTCGCTCCTCTATTCGCTGTGCGAAGCCCTTCTCTGGGACATTCGCTGCGCGAGCCCACAGAATCACATCTCAGAATTCATCCCAGTATCATCACATAATTTATCGCGCATTTGCTGCGCTGCTCGCTTTGTGAGCCTGGGTGAACATTCGCCTTGCGAATGATTTGTTCGCTTTGCGAACTAGCGATTATAGGCAATGGCTGCTACACATCATTAGCATAACAGACCCAAAATACCCTACGAATTCAACCTTAATTACCCCCAAAAACATCCCTACAACATCCCTAAGGCATCATGGCAGATCAAAGGCGTAAAAGTTACGACATTTAGGTCGATTAATTCTTCTATCCTAACTCAAAATCACCTAAACCTTCACAAACTCTCAAGGTTCCCATAAACCCCATAAATCCCTTTCTCATACAAGATCCCATATATCATCAAAGGTTTAGCCTCGAAGACTTATTTTTACCCGAATCAATTCAACTCTTAATAATCCATCATCGATCCTCGGAAATGCCCCTAATCAGCAATAACTCATAAACCCTTCAAATACCCCCAAAACCTCAAGATCCATTTTAAACACACCACGTCCTATATTGAAAACAATGAAAGGCAATACTCCCCATACCTTAGATTGTCGTTCCAGAGTTTTCTCTACTGATTCTTCGGAAATCTTATTGAATCCTCGCATTTCCTTCTTTCCTCAGAGCTCTGCACCTTCTCCTTATTTTCACGTTCCAACCAAAAATGAATCTATTCCTTTCCAATTCCTTTTTGTTAAACCCTTGGGCTTCCAAAATGGGCTTTCCCCATAATACCCTCACTAATCCTCCTCAAAAGTCCACCTTACCCTTAATTCCTCTAATATTATTTAAATTAATAATAATACTAATATATTCATATTATATATTATTTAATTAAATAACCGAAACTCCACCAAAATACCGACATCGACACAAACCACCAAATATTCACCGAAATTCACAAATATTATATTTAAATAAATTAAATAAATATTCTAATAAATTTGGGGTGTTACAACTCTCCCCCACTTACAGAATTTTTGCCCTAAAAAATTACCTCAAAGAAATAGAGTCGGATACGACTCCCTCATCTGATCTTCGCGTTCCCAAGTCCAACTTTCGCCAGCTGGTCCTCCCCACAACACCTTTACCAAAGTTATGTCTTTACCCCGCAGTTGCTTCATTTCTCGACCGTCAATCCGCATAGGTAAAGCTTCCACTATCAGATTATCCCTCACTTGTACATCATCCATCTGAATCACATGCGACGGATCCGGAATGTACTTCCTCAACTCAGACACATGGAACACGTCATGCAAATTTGCAAGTGACGGCGGTAAAGCAATCCGATAGGCTACCTCTCCTATCCTCTGTGAGATTTGATATGGACCAACAAAACGTGGAGTGAGCTTCCTAGACTTCAAAGCTCGACCCACATCAGTCACTGGGGTCACCCTCAAAAACACGTGATCTCCCTCTTGGAATTCAAGTGTCTTCCTTCTATTATCATGGTAGCTCTTCTGACGACTCTGTGACCCTCTCATCCTTTCTTGGATCATCTTAATCTTTTCGGTCATCTCTTGCATAATCTCAGGTCTGAGTACAACACTCTCGCCCGACTCATACCAACAGAAGGGAGTCCTATACCTCCTCCCATACAAAGCTTCATAGGGCGCCATCCCAATACTAGCATGAAAACTGTTATTGTACTTGAACTCAATCAACGGCAAATGGCTATCCCAAGATCCTCCATAATCCAAACACAATTCCTCAGCAAATCCTCTAAAGATTGGATAGTCCTTTCTGTCTGACCGTCCATCTGTGGATGATAGGCAGAACTCATCGTCAACTTAGTACCCAAAGCCTCTTGCAAGCTCTTCCAGAACCTTGATGTAAATCTCAGATCTCTATCCGACACAATACTCGAAGGTATCCCATGTGACTTCACAATCTCCTCAATATACATCTCGGTCAACTTCTGCATAGAATGATTAATCTTCATCGGCAAGAAATGAGCCGATTTAGTTAATCTATCCACGATCACCCAAATGGAATCATTTCCCTTAGCAGCCTTCGGCAATCCCACCACAAAATCCATGGAAATACTATCCCACTTCCATTCTGGAATCCTCAACGGCTGCATCATACCTAAAGGCTTCTGATGCTTAATCTTTGACTTCTGACAAGTCAAACATGCATAAACAAACTCCGCAACATCCTTCTTCATACCCGGCCACTAAAACAACTTTTTCAAATCTTGTTACATCTTCGTAGCACCGGGATGAATACTCAACCTACTTCGATGTCCTTCCTTAAGAATGCTCTTCTTAATATCTGGGACATCTGGAATACACACCTTGTCTCTGAACATCATCACACCATTCTCGTCAATTCGGAATTCTCCTCCGATACCTTGGTTGATCAAAGTCAATTAGTCAACTAACTTCAAGTCAGATTGTTGTCCCACTCTGATCTCATCCAGAATACCACTAGTCAACTTCAACATTCCCAACTTTACACTGTCAGGAGTCTCTTCACATACCAAACTCAAATCTCGAAATTGCTCAATTAATTCCAATTCTTTCACCATAAGCATCGACATATGCAATGACTTTCTGCTCAATGCATCGACCACTACATTTGCTTTGCCCGGATGAGAACTCAAATCAAAATCGAAATCCTTCAACAGCTCTAACCACCTTCTCTGCCTCATATTTAATTCTTTCTGATCAAATAAGTACTTCAGACTTTTATGATCACTGAACACTTCAAACTTAGAGCCAAACAGGTAATGCCTCCAAATCTTCAACACAAACAGCATAGCGGCCAATTCCAAGTCATGCTTAGGATAATTCCTCTCATGAAATTGCAATTGTCTCGAAGCATAGGTAACAACTTGACCATTTTGCATCAGCACTACACCAAGACCCATCTTCGACGCATCACAATACACCACAAAAGATTCACTCGGATTAGGAAAAATCAGCACTGGAGCGGTCGTTAATCTCGTCTTCAATTCCACAAAACTCTTTTCACAAGCTACATCCCAAACAAAAGCTTGACCCTTTCAAGTCAATTGAGTAAAAGGTAATGCCAACTTAGAAAAGCCCTCGATAAACTTGCGGTAATAACCCGCCAATCCCAGAAAACTTCGTATCTCAGTAGCAGACTTCGAAGTCTCCCACTGTAACATAGCATCAATCTTGGAAGGATCTACAGCAATTCCACCACTCAAAATTACATGGCCAAGGAAACTCACTTCCTTCAACCAAAACTTACACTTCGACAACTTTCCATACAACTTCTTTTCCTTCAATACTTGCAACACAGTTCTCAAATGTTCAGCATGCTCTTCTTCAGACTTAGAATATATTAGAATATCATCAATGAAAACCACCACGAACTGATCCAAATACTCATGAAAAATCTTATTCATATACTCCATGAACACACCAGGTACATTGGACACACCGAACGGCATCACAGTGTATTCATAGTGACCATACCTCGTTCTGAAAGCTGTCTTCGGAATGTCATCAGGCTTAACACGAATCTGATGATAACCAGACCTCAAATCAATCTTACTAAACACACAAGCACCTACTAACTGATCCATCAAGTCGTCGATTCTTGGAAGTGGATACTTATTCTTGATAGTCACTTTATTCAACTGCCGATAATCAACACACAATCTCATATTTTCGTCCTTCTTCTTCACTAACAACACAGGAGCACCCCAAGGAGAAACACTTGGTCGGACAAACCTCTTCTCGGGCAATTCTTCCAGCTGTTTTTCAATTCACTTAACTCAGAAGCCGACATCTGATAAGGAGCCATTGACACTGGACTCATACCTGGTACTAAGTCCACCGCAAACTCTACTTCATGTTCTGGAGGCAAATCACTTATGTCATCTGGAAACACCTCTGGAAATTCACATACAACAGGTAAGTCGACACTTGCAGCTTCACGATCAATCTACAACGATGGAAACATTGCAAACACCAAAGCTTCATCTTCCATAAGCCCGTCTACTTGCCTAGCAGACAGGAACACTAATTCTCCACTATCACTAAACTCAGGAAACTCCACAGTCTTAGTATAATAATTGATATGAACATTCTTGAACTCCAACCAGTTCATTCCAAGGATTACATCGATTTGGTGCAAGGGTAAGCACACCAAATCCATCACAAAACTCTTCCCAAAAATCGTCAAAGGACATCTCAAACACACAAAAGTAGTAGTAACAGAACCATTAGCAGGAGTCTCTATTAGCATACTAACATTCATATTAGACAACTTCAAACCCAATCTATTAGCACATTCAAACAAAAAAAAAGAATGAGTAGCACCAGTATCAATCATAGCAACCAACTCAACATCATTAATAAAACAAGTACCTCGAATCAGGTTGTCCTTCTCTGACAATTCTGCATCACTCAAAGCAAACACTCTGCCACTGGTCTGAGCAGCAGTAGCCGTCTTCTTTAGTTTCTGACACTTGGTACTGATGTGACCCTTCTCACCACAATTGAAACAAGTTGGACCATCATCATTGCAATCATTAGCTCTATGACCCTTCTTACCACACTTGTAGTACCTCAACACATTATTAGTACAAAAATCAGCACGGTGACCTTGCTCGCCACACCTATAACACTTCCCAGAAGCGGGAGCTGCTCCCCCACTTGTCTTTTTCCCATCTGAAGCCTTCTGCTTCCCTTTGTTAGCTGAAGTCGTATAAGGTTTCCCCCTATACTGCCCTTTCTTCTCACTCAACTGCTTGTAGTGAGCAGATCGAGCTCGGCTATCCTCATCGTAGATTTTACTCTTGTCCACCTACTCAGCATACATGCAGATCTGTTGATACCCAATACCCTGCTTAATCTCTGGTCTCAGCCCGTTCTCGAACTTGAGGCACTTGGACATCTCAACATCAGCACAGTCGTAGTGAGGACAGAATTTCACCTGCTTCTCGAACTTCATAGCATACTCTGCAACAGTCATGTCTCCTTGCTTCAGCTCAAGGAATTCCACCTCTCTCTTACCACGAGCATCCTCTGGATAATACTTTCCCAGAAATTCCTGCTTGAACACATCCTAGGTTATCACAGTGCCAACATCTTCTAGTCTCTAACGAGTGTTATCTCACCAATCCTCAGCCTCCTCTGACAGCATATGGGTTCCAAACTGAACTTGTTGCGCGTCAGTACATCCCATCCCTTGGAAGATCTTCTCGATCCTCTTCAACTTGTGTGCACTTGATGGATCGTGAGTACCCTCAAACTCCGGCATATTTTTCTTCTTGAACTCCCCCAAAGCACGAAACTCATCTGGGACTCCATTATTCGGATTGAGTTGCGCCACCACATTAGCAACTGATTCCAAAGCATTAGCAATAACACGATCATTTCTTCCAGCCATCCTGCACACCACCAACAAGGTTAGAAGAACTAAAACATCGACCGTGTATACACACTTGTCGACCAACAGGGGACTGACATCACGTAAAAACCTGGCCGGACGAACCGACATGCTCTGATACCACTAATGTAACACCCTTTTCTACCCCACAATTATCGCAGCAGAATAAACATAAAATCATAGTAAAATGAGAATCACCTCAAAGGGTGCACATTTCTCAATAAATTCAAATCAACAAAATTGATCAGTAAACAACGGGTTTTCCTCAAAATAACTCAATGCCTTCAAAGGGCAGCAGAACCACCATAACCACAAAATATCCCACAAAAGGGTTTATTACATTAAACCATAGTCATCAAATAATCAATAAAATAATAACCAAATAAAACTCAACATGGTTCGACTCAATGACCCAACCCGATGTTACACTATCAGAGCAAGACCCTCTACATCGACCAAAATTCAAATAACTTCAAAAGTCCTTAAAAGCATCCACGCCTAATCCTGATCACCTGCACGTTACCCACGTGGAGGCAATGATCGGAAAAATAACAAGTGTACTATTTTAATGATGTAGTAATAAGTGGGGTTATCCCCAGAGTCGGTCTCTCGAGGACTGCGTATAATATGTAAGTGTGAATGTTATTTCAATTAAACAAAAATGACTTATGGGGTTTGTTTGGCTTGACAAAAGCAATAATATAAAATAAGCAGAACAATAAAAAGTGCTTTTAACGATTATGATTAAATATGCTAGGGAAGGTGTATAAATTGCTCAATAAGAACCCTAAATTATCATCAAAGAGACATGCCTCAAAACCTTAATTTTACTGACCCTCAAATATTTTTCTTAAATTCCTTAACCGAAAAACCTTTGATATTACCCCTTTGACCCTAATTCCTTAGCAGTCAAGAAAGAACATCAAGCAATAGTTCTGACAAGGTTTTTTAGTCACTACGGGATATCCCCATTCCTAAGCAATATCTACCGTAATGTTATTATGAAAAATCAATAGATTGGTTTTTCAGGCCAAATCCCTAATCGTAAACCATTCCCAATTTAACTGATCGAAAAATGTTAAATAATTTGAATAACAAAAGATTAAGGCAAGAAAACATAATCTCATTGAATAAATCAAAAGAGGTTCATACATAACAATTCAGGGACACCCCCTAGCATTGGGGGGTTTAGCCTCTCATAATATTCAAAATAAAAACAACAATAAAATTAAAGGAAGACATTACAATTTGATCGGAGTAAAATTGATTCTTCAATGGCTTCCGCTCATGAACAATCCTCTTCTCCAAATCTCCTTGATCGCATAAAACTATCGTAAATTATTCGAGAAAGTAAAAAGTGTCCCTTCTCTTTTCCCAACCTTGCCTAAGTAATTCCAAAACAATTATAATAGTACGAAATTCCCAAAATACCCCTCAGGGAACTAAACTCAACAAATGAGAAAAAATCACAAATTTGGTACTCCCAGGCTTGCTGACACGGGCCGTGTCAACTGACACGGGCACCCGTGTCAGCCCTTTGACTCTTGCGTGCAACTTGTTTCTCTCCCAGGCCTGCTGACACGGGCCGTGTCAGCTGACACGGGCACCCGTGTCAGCCCTCTGACTCTTGCCCAATCCTTCAATTACAAATACGTGCTGCTCCAGACCTGCTGACACGGGCCGTGTCAGGCGACACGGGCACCCGTGTCAGCGCACTGTCTTCAATCAAATTTCAATCCGCATTTTGCAATTTTTCTCGATTTTTCGCTCTAATTCTTCCTGAATGTTTATGTGAACCTGAAAATACTAATGAACACAACCAAGGCATAAAATGTGGTAAAAGAGATATAAACCAAATAAACGATAACATAATAGTAACTAAAACAAATAGCGAAATAACATATGAAAACCACTGATCAAACTCCCCCAAACTTAAACCGTTGCTTGACCTCAAGCAACAGGCTTACATAAAAATATCAGATCAAACAGTACTTATCAAATGACAGACTTGTGAAGGTAAGGTGTGTCTGTACTCATACGTGAACCTTTGTTCTGATCGGCGAAAACTAGTTCTCTTGGTAATCGTCCGTTAACGAAGGTATTACACAAACATAAATCGCGGTAAAACCACGAACCTACATCCCCCTTTTCGGTTACCTCTCCAACTATGCTTTGGGCTTAAGTCTTTTCTTCGATTTTCTACCCTTTTCATTCGGAAAATCAGATTAAGGCATTTTTTCTTTTTCCCTCACATGTACAAGATTGATCGTAAGTTTTTCTAGGCACCATTATCTCTTTTTTTTCTTTCTCTCATTGGCGTTTATTAGTCCACTTTGGGACGACAATTGAGACTCAACCGCCGTTAGGCTAAGTAACCGGGTGAGGGTTACCCAACTTAGAAGGACAAGTTGTCTTTATCACTATTATTCACTTTTTTGGTGCCTTAAGTCATTCTATCAATCAAACTTATACATGCAATTCTTTCTAGTCATGTCGGACTATCACTATGAACTAATCAGGGAATACTTCTCAAATCCAAGAATTATGGCACAAATCTACACGTTGGACTCACTTTCTTACTCCGGAGAATCTAAGGTGTTTGGGTCATTCCTAAGTTTTCAAACTTTCCCAATGTCCCTAGTTCTAACTCCTCTTCCCTCAAACTCAATATACTTTCTTGACCATCTCAAAATCACAGTATTCACAAGAAAAATTTTGACGGTTCTAATTCGGGGAGAATTCAGAGAGGTTTTCATAAAACAACACACATGACTCGTACAAAGAGGAAAAAACTAAAAGCAATAAATCCTCCCCCAAACTTGAACTACACATTGACCCCGATGTGTTAGAACAAGAGCGATAGAGGTCACTCACATAGATCCTGATTCAGGATGTTGAGGGTAATGCCACACCACTGCTACATCATCGTTTGCACATGTAGGATCCGGATTATTTCCTACAACCAAAACAAAAACAAACAGCAAATAGAAAATAATTACTCAGACAAGCATGGGTTGCCTCCCACGTAGCGCTTCGTTTAACGTCGCATGGCTCGACAGGTTACTCCCCAATGCTATGGGGGGTACTTCAGCTTATGCTTTTTGTTGCTTATCCTTTCCGCAACAGAGCTTCTGCCATGTTCAGCAATACGGACTACTTCTTGCCTCAAGTCAACTCCCACTTCCTTATCCTTCCTTCTATGTCTCTTTTTCTTTCTTTTCTTGCTTTCACAAATGGATTTTACAGTGTTGACATGTGCACTACATGCCCGAGAGACTTCATCCTTAGATATGATGCCGGAGACTTTTTTAAGATGGGGTTTCGTACTTATGCCTTTTTTCACCATTTCGATCATTCCAAGTGAAGCTTGCTTACCTTTACCTTCATTTCGCTTCTTGAAATCCAACACTTTTCAAGTGATTTTCTCATCAAAAGATTTAAAAGTCACCGTGCCTTTTTCAATATCGAAATTTCATCGACTAGTGAGCAGGAAAGGTCGACCGAGGATGATAGGTATTTCTTCATCTTCTGGAATATCCATGATCTCAAACTCAACTGGAAAGACAAATTCACCGACCGTCAACAACATATCTTTAGTTAGCCCATAAGATCTCTCAGTTCTGTGGTTTGCAAATTTTAAATTCGTTCCCGCATCGCTCACCCTTCCTGTAACACCCCCAATCTATACCCCTAATTAATAAAAGCGATAAAGAAAATTTCATCAAAGTATAATAAAAATTCACGGCATAGACTGAGGCGTCACATCAATTGAAACGACACACAAATAAACCTGCTCATTTAGATATGCAACAATCAGGTAGCAATTATCAGAGGAACTTAGTTCCTAACACCCACAAATCAGATACAGAATAAAAGCGAAAAATCTGATAAATGAATCTCATATATAGATAAAAAGTTTGTCTGTCATATACAATCATACATGTACCATCCAAAAGATACACATACACACAAATAAATCACCAACGGTCTCCCTAACTACCCGGTGCCACATATTAGAGCCGACCGACAAAAGAATGAAGACCTAAGCTTCACAAAAAGACTTCAAACAACTCTAATGTGCAATGCCTCGTAGAGCATTATAAAATAGTAGAAGGGTGAGAAAAACAATCATAATATAATTGCATATAATTATATAATAACATAAAATTACACAAGTAAAATATTCTCACCATAACTACACCATAATCAAATACCACACCACACAATGCATATCTCGTATGTCCATTACCAATGCATATCAATCATACACACACTATAATTATCATCAACACAAATGTATATATATCAACTCATCAATGACATTCACACTTCCACACCAAATCAATCCATTCATGATTTATGCAAATGCACAGAGACCGACACAACGACTCCATGCAATGCATATGCGGTACCATCCATCCATCAATCTCATCACTAGTTCACTCAGGAACTATTGGAACCATCGCTCGTTACTTAATGTAACTCCCCGTCGGGCATACGATGTTCCCCGTCGCTCACACCTCTTTTGTATAAGGCACACGACGTTTATGGATCGCTCACACCCCACACGGGCACACGAACCGATCGCTCACACCCCACACGGGCACACGATCGTCTATAACCATCGCTCACACCCCACACGGGCACACGACCTTATAGCAGATTCCCTCTGGAATCGATTCGTCGCTCACACCCCACACGGGCACACGACAGCACAAGAATGCATATCATGATGCTTGGCATACAATGACTCATGACATTCAAATGCACACATATATGCAATCATCTCAATCAACAAAAATCATGCTTTGCACTCAAGCCCGAAACAATGCATTTAATTTCCATACGGCCACAAACCTCATCACAACATTTAAACACATGCATTCACCTCATATAATCAGCACACAAGTCATCCAACATATATCACAAGCACATTGCATGATAACCCATCAATTACACACCATTAAACGACAAAAGTCGACAAAATGACACATTCCAAATTATCGACATAATTAAATCGGCCAATAATCTCCAAACCATTTTAATAAGGAAGAACAACTCACAACCTTTCTAACGCACCCAACCGCACCCCAATCCTACTTACGGATCAAAAGTTAAGAAGAAAACAAAATTACACAAACTGCCATGTTCGCTAGGCGAACCCTCTAGCGAGTATTCGCTACCACCTTTGCTAGGCGAATGTCCAGCGAAACCACTATTAGATAAAAACAGACACAAAGTTCGCTAGGCGAACCCCTTGGTGAACCAAGGCAGCAACAACCAGAACAAAAAAGATACAAAGTTCGCTAGTCGAACAACGTTAGCGAACATTCGCTGACCTTCGCTAACTAGTTCGCTAGGCGAACCCACGAAAACTCATTCGCTACTGCTTCGCCCCAAGTTCGCTAGGCGAACCAAGGAAAACCCAGAAATTCTGCAGCGCTGTTTTAAGGTCCAAAATCATATTTTCACCCAAAAACTCTTCCAACCCAAAACATAACAATCAGAACATAACCCAATCATGGTAACAAATAATCTACAACATTTACATCATATTTCAACCGCTAAAACATCGATTTCCATCGTTCCGACCTAGAATTGAAAAGCTATGAAAACACAATAAACATTCCAACACACACAAACATAATCATACACAATCATAAGATAATCGAGTTTCACACCCTTACCCGATTAATCGTGTTTTTGAAAGTCGGTTGAATCGATTTCTTCTTTTCCAAGTTTTCTCTCTTTTCTCCTTTTCTTTTTTCCTCTTTTTCTTCTTTTCCTTTTTCTTCCTTACTATTTTCTCTCTTTTCTTTTCTCTTATGTTTCTAACTCAAGAAAATTAAATGAAAAGACCAAAATACCCCTACACTCAAATATCTCGCAAACGCTCCCAAAACGCGATAAAATATCACCACAATGAAAAATAATATATTTCCAAATAAAAGTCAAAAATAAAATAATATAATAATAAAATAATCAAAACGACTCGATTAAATAAAACGGACAAAACTGGGGCGTTACAACTCTCCCCCACTCAGAAATTTTCGTCCTCGAAAATATACCTGAGACGAACAACTCTGGATACGACTCCTGCATCTGACTCTCCAACTCCCAAGTCAAATTGCCCTCAGCAGCGCCTCCCCACGCTACTTTCACAAGTGCAATATCCTTGCCCCTTAACTGCTTCACCTCGCGATCCAAAATCCTCACCGGTAATGCCTCGACCGTAAGGTTCTCCCTTACCTCAACTTCATCCATCGGAATCACATGCGACGGATCTGGAACATACTTCCGAAGTTGTGAAACATGGAACACATCATGCAAATTCGACAGATTCGGCGGCAACGCCACCCGATAAGCCACAGCACCCACTCTCGCGGATATCTAGTAAGGACCAATAAACCGAGAAGTAAGTTTCCTCGACTTCAAAGCACGACCCACACCCGTTACCGGCGTAACTCTCAAAAATACATGATCGCCCTCTTGAAACTCAAGATCCTTCCGCCTCCGATCATGATAACTCTTCTGCCTACTCTGAGAAGCCTTCATTTTCTCACGAATAAGTTTCACCTTGTCTGTAGTCTGCTGCACCAACTCTGGTCCAACCACCGCACTCTCCCCCGATTCATGCCAACACAAAGGTGTTCGACATCTTCGTCCATATAACGCTTCAAAAGGTGCCATTCCAATACTAGAGTGGAAACTGTTATTATACGTGAATTCCACCACCGCAAGATAACTATCCCACGCACCACCTTGTTCAAGAACACAAGCCCGCAACAAATCTTCCAACGACTGAATCGTTCTCTCCGTCTGTCCATCCGTCTGAGGATGATAAGCCGAACTCAACCTCAACTTAGAACCCAACGCCTTTTGTAAACTTTCCCAAAATCTCGAGGTAAACCTCGGGTCTCGATCCGAAACAATAGTCAATGGAACCCCATGTAGCTTCACAATCACACTGATATAAATTTCAGCTAACCTCTCCAAAAAAAAACTGATGTCAATCGGAATAAAATCCGCCGATTTAGTCAGTCTGTCCACAACCACCCAAATAGCATTATGCCCCCTCAGTGTATTCGACAACCCTGTTACAAAATCCATAGAAATGCTATCCCATTTCCACTCAGGAATATCCAACGGTTGCAACAAACCACTAGGCCTCTGATGTTCCACTTTCGACTTTTGGCACGTCAAACATGCATACACAAACTGAGCCACATCTCTCTTCAATCCAGACCACCAGAAAATCTTCTTCAAATCTTGGTACATCTTATTAGCTCCCGGATGTATACTCAAATTACTCCGGTGCCCTTCCTCCAAAATCATCCGTTTCAAATCCGAATCATCCGGAATGCAAATTCGACCACGGAACCTCAAAACACCATTATCATCCACTCTAAAATCACCATTCATATCTTTTCCTCCAACCAACATCAAATCCACAAATCTCACATCCAACTTCTGTTTCTCGCTAACCGTCAACAGAAAATCATTAGTAACCTTTAACATTCCAAGCCTCACGCTATCTGACGTCAATTCACATACCAAACTCAAATCTCTAAACGATTCCAAAAGTTCCCACTCTTTAGCAATCAAAGCAGACATATGCAATGATTTTCGGCTCAATGCATCGGCCACCACGTTAGCTTTACCAGGATGGTAATTCAAGCCAAAGTCGTAGTCCTTCAAAAATTCCAACCATCTTCGCTGCCTCATATTCAGTTCCATCTGATCAAACAGATATTTCAAACTTTTGTGATCACTAAAGACTTCAAACCTTGCACCAAAGAGATAATGCCTCCAAATCTTCAACACAAACACCACAGCGCTAATTCTAAATCATGCGTAGGGTAATTTTTCTCATGCACCCTCAATTGCCTCGAAGCATAAGCCACGACCTTACCTTCTTGCATTAGCACCTCACATAGACCAATCAAAGACGCATCACAATACAGCATAAATGGTTCAGTAGGATTCGGCAAAATCAAAATCGGAGCTATCGTCAATCTTCTCTTTAGCTCATTAAAACTTTCCTCGCACCGAATATCCCAAATGAACGCTTACCCTTTACAAGTCAACTGGGTCAAAGGAAGTGCTAGCTTAGAAAAACCTTCAATGAACCTTCGATAATAACCAGCTAAACCCAAAAAGCTTCTAATTTCCGTAACGGATCTCGGAGCCTCCCATTGTAGAACTGCTTCTACTTTAGATGGATCCACAGCAATACCATTACCTGAAATCATATGCCCAAGAAAACTCACTTCTGACAACCAGAATTCACACTTGTACAATTTGGCAAAAAGTCTCCTTTCCTTCAAAACCTGCAAAACAATACGCAAATGCTCCGCGTGCTCCTCCCGAGACTTAGAATAAATCAGGATGTCATCAATAAACACCACGACAAAACGATCCAGATGCTCATGGAAAATACGATTCATGTATTCCATAAACACACCTGGCGCGTTAGAAACCCCGAACGGCATCACAGAATATTCATAATGACCGTATCGTGTCCTAAAAGTCGTCTTCTGAATATCTTCCTCTTTCACCCTAATCTGATGATACCCTGACCTCAAATCAATCTTACTAAACACACACGCACCAACCAACTGATCCATCAGATCATCAATTCTTGGAAGATTATACTTATTCTTAATCGTCACCTTATTCAACTAGCGATAATCAATACACAATCGCATACCCCCATCTTTCTTTTTCACCAATAAAACTGGAGCACCCAAAGGCGACACACTTGGCCTCATAAACCTCTTATCCAACAATTCATTCAACTGCTTCTTTAACTCAACCAACTCAGATGCTGACATTCGATATGGTGCCATAGACACAGGTCTAGTACCAGGAACTAGATCTATAGAAAACTCCACCTCTCTCTCTGGCGGTACATCTGAAATATCCTCAGGAAACACCTCTGGAAATTCACACACAACAAGAAACACATCAAGTGCAACTTGACTATCCACGGATAACGAAGCAAACAACCCGAACAACTGAGCTTCACCCGCCAAAAGTTTCTTCAACTCTTTGGTAGATAAGAAACTCGAGTCCTCGTTTTCCTCAAGAGAAGGAAACCTTACTAGCTTATGATAACAATCAATATGAACCCTATTGAATTGCAACCAATTCATTCCCAGAACCACATCTAAACCCTTCAACGACAAACACACTAAATCCATCTCAAAGTCTTTACCATAAATGGTCAAAGGACAACTTAAACAAACCAAAGAAGTAGTTATTGACCCCATTACTGGAGTATCAATAACCATCTCACCATCCATCAAAGACAACAAAAGATTTAAACGCTTCGCGCACTCAGACGAAATAAATGAATGAGTCGCTCTAGTATCAATAATAGCAACTAAAGGTGTACTATTAATAAAACAAGTACCTCTGATCAGACGATATGCACTTGTAGTCTGAGTTCCCGCCAATGCAAAAACTTTCCCACCAGCTGGAGCTTGCTTTGGTTTCGGACTCTTTGTACTAATATGACCAGGTTCACCACAGTTGAAACACTTCACCACATTCTACCTCTTACAATCAGCCGCTACATTCCCTAAACCTCCGCAATTGGTACACCTCCTCATATCTTTCCTACATTCAAATTGACGATGTCCCAATTCACCATATCTATAACATCTCAAAGAATTAGACATACCTCCTCCACTTGGCCTTCGATCAAAAGTACCCCTTTGCTTACCCTTATCAGCTGGTGTCACATAAGGACCACTACGAAACTGTTGCTTCCCTTTCCTGTCACTCACACTCTTATAGTGAGTAGAACGAGCTTTACTATCTTCTTCCTAAATCCTACAACAATCCACCAAATCAGAAAACCTTCTAATCCTCTGATAACCAATAGTCTGCTTAATCTCAGGACGCAATCCACTCTCAAACTTCACACACTTAGAAAACTCCGCAGTCGCTTCCGCATAATGTGGATAAAACTACACCAGCTCCATAAACTTAGCAGTATAATCAACAACAAACATATTACCTTGTTTCAGTTCCAAGAACTCTATCTCTTTCCTTCCTCTTACCTCTTCGGGAAAATACTTCCTCAGAAACTCAACACTAAACAAAGCCCAAGTAACTTCTTCCTCCGCAGCTTCCAACACACGACGAGTACTGACCCACCAATCATCAGCCTCTTCCTGCAACATGTGAGTACCCAGTCTCAACTTCTGATCCTCAGCACAATCCATCACTCGGAAAATCCTTTCAATCTCTTTCAGCCAAATTTGAGCACCATCAGGATCATGTCTCCCTTTGAAGACAGGCGGTTAGTTCTTCCTGAACTCATCATTACCAGCAGCATGAGGTGCACCCTGCACAGCCCGAGCCATAGCTTGCATCGCAGTAGCTAAAGCAGCGTCGTTCCTACCAGCCATATTCTGTTCATTTCCAATAACAGCAACTATGGTTAACCAACAACTCACCCAAACACCAACACCGACAAGGACTGACACAAACTGACACGGACTGACTCTGATACCACTTAATGTAACACCCCCAATCTATACCCCCAATTAATAAAAGCGATAACAAAAATTTCATCAGAGTATAATAAAAATTCACGGCATAGACTGAGGCGTCACATCAATTGAAACGACACACAAATAAACCTGCTCATTTAGATATGCAACAATCAGGTAGCAATTATCAGAGGAACTTAGTTCCTAACACCCACAAATCAGATACAGAATAAAAGCGGAAAATCTGATAACTGAATCTCATATATAGATAAAAAGTTTATCTGTCATATATAATCATACATGTACCATCCAAAAGATACATATACACACAAATAAATCACCAACGGTCTCCCTAACTACCCGGTGCCACATATTAGAGCCGACCGACAAAAGAATGAAGACCTAAGCTTCACAAAAAGACCTCCAGCAACTCTAATGTGCAATGCCTCGTAGAGCATTATAAAACAGCAGAAGGGTGAGAAAAACAATCATAATATAATTGCATATAATTATATAATAACATAAAATTACACATGTAAAATATTCTCACAACAACTACACCATAATCAAATACCACACCACACAATGCATATCTCGTATGTCCATTACCAATGCATATCAATCACACACACTACAATTATCATCAACACAAATGTATATATATCAACTCATCAATGACATTCACACTTCCACACCAAATCAATCCATTCATGATTTATGCAAATGCACAGAGACCGACACAACGACTCCATGCAATGCATAAGCGGTACCATCCATCCATTAATCTCATCACTAGTTCACTCAGGAACTATTGGAACCATCACTCGTTACTTAATGTAACTCCCCGTCGGGCATACGATGTTCCCCGTCACTCACATCTCTTTTGTATAAGGCACACGATGTTTATGGATCGCTCACACCCCACACGGGCACACGACCCGATCGCTCACACCCCACACGGGCACACGATCGTCTATAACCTTCACTCACACCCCACACAGGCACACGACCTTATAGCGGATTCCCTCTAGAATCGATTCGTCGCTCACACCCCACGCGGGCACACGAGAGCACAAGAATGCATATCATGATGCTTGGCATACAATGACTCATGACATTCAAATGCACACATATATGCAATCATCTCAATCAACAAAAATCATGCTTTGCACTCAAGCCCAAAACAATGCATTTAATTGCCATACGACCACAAACCTCATCACAACATTTAAACACATGTATTCACCTCATATAATCAGCAATCCAACATATATCACAAGCACATTGCATGATAACCCATCAATTGCGCACCATTAAACGGCAAAAGTCGACAAAACGACACATTCTAAATTCTGGACATAATAAAATCAGCCAACAATCTCCAAACCATTTTAATAAGAAAGAACAACTCACAAGCTTTCTAACGCACCCAACCGCACCCCAATCCGACTTACGGATCAAAAGTTAAGAAGAAAACAAAATTACACAAACTGCCATGTTCGCTAGGCGAACCCTCTAGCGAGTATTCGCTACCACCTTGGCTAGGCGAATGTCCAGCGAAGCCAATATCAGATAAAAATAGACACAAAGTTCGTTAGGCGAACCCCTTGGCAAACCAAGGCAGCAACAACCAGAACAAAAAAGATACAAAGTTTTCCAGGCGAACAACGTTAGCGAACATTTCCTGACCTTCGCTAACTGGTTCCCTAGGCGAACCCGCGAAAACTCATTCGCTACTGCTTCGCCCCAGGTTCGCTAGGTGAACCAAGGAAAACCCAGAAATTCTGCAGCGCTGTTTTGAGGTCCAAAATCATTTTTTTCCCCAAAAACTCTTCCAACCCAAAACATAACAATCAGAACATAACCCAATAATGGTAACAAGTAATCTACAACATTTACATCACATTTCAACCGCTAAAACATCGATTTCCATCGTTCCGACCTAGAATTGAAAAGCTATGAAAACACAATAAACATTCCAACACACAAACATAATCATACACAATCATAAGATAATCAAGTTTCGCACCCTTACCCGATTAATCGTGTTTTTGAAAGTCGGTTGAATCGATTTCTTCTTTTCCAAGTTTTCTCTCTTTTCTCCTTTTCTTTCTTCCTCCTTTTCTTCTTTTCCTTCTTCTTCCTTACTATTTTCTCTCTTTTCTTTTCTCTTAGGTTTCTAACTCAAGAAAATTAAATGAAAAGACCAAAATACCCCTACACTCAAATATCTCGCAAACGCTCCCAAAACGCGATAAAATATCACCACAATGAAAAATAATATATTTCCAAATAAAAGTCAAAAATAAAATAAAATAATAATAAAATAATCAAAACGACTCGATTAAATAAAACGGATAAAACTGGGGCGTTACACTTCCAATTCCTATTTTTTTGTAAATAGATAATGGCATGAGACTAACACTAGCACCAGAATCAATCAGAACTTTTTTGAAATTTCTGTCTTTTATAGTGCACGGTATTGCAACAGATCCAGGATCCTTCTGCTTGGCGGGGATTCTCCTATTTTGTGGTACTTCATTGCACTTCTCATTTACAATTTTCAGCTCTTCCTCAATAGGTCTCTTTTTAGTGATAACTTCTTTCAAGAATTTCTGATACAACGACATTTACTCTAGCGCCTCAAAGAATGGCATATTAACCTCCAACTTTTCGAACATTATGACAAACTTCTCAAAGTCCTTATCTTTTTTATGCTTCTGTCGCACTCTCTGAGGGTAAGGTAACTTAATCGCCAGTTTATCTTCCTTTTTATTCTTCTTTTCAGGTGAATTTACATGTGATATGACTTCTTCCTGCGGTTTTTAATGATTTTGGATTTCTAGGTCCACCTCAATCAAACCTTCATCTTCAGTTCTTACCTCTTCATAATTCTCACTTGCCTCACCACTTCCAGTCATGATGGCATTCACATTCTGATTATCTCTTGGGTTTGTCACTGTTGCACTCGGTAAGGCACCGGGTGTTTGAGAACTTGCTAATTGTTGTGCTATCTGGCTCATCTGTACTTCAAGATTTTTAATGGAAGCACATGTGTTCCTTAGATTACTTCTTGTCTCTTCTTGAAATTGGAAACTTTGAGCGGCCATTTTTTCAATGGCAATTTCCCAATCAGCTTTTCGTGGTGCTTGCTGCTGAAACTGTTGTGGGTGTTGTTGAAACTATTGCTGAAATTGTTGAGGATACGGATGTTGGGGTTGTTGTTGTTGTTGTTGCGGTTGGTTCAGAGGTGGAGCAACCCCTTGCTTTGGAACATTCCCTTGATGATCTTTCCATGAGAAATTCAGATGATTCCTCCACCCCAGATTATAGGTGTTGGAATAAGGGTTATTTTGTTTCAAAAAGTCGATTGCTTCCACTTGTTGCGCGGTAGCAACACAATGCACAGTAAAATGCGATCCCCCACAGATTTCATAATTAACTGCTTGAACTGGTTGAACCCGTGCCACGGTTTGAGTATCAAGATTCATCTTTTTAATCCTCCTTTCTACCTCAGCCGCAATCTGCTCTTCCATTTTTACCACTTGCTCCGTAAGCTTTATATCAATAATCTTTTCAGGTTGGCTTACACTGCGATCATACAACTCCAAGTGCTCATTTGCTGCAATAGCCTCAATAATTTTTTTAATGCCAGTGGCTGTTGTAAAGTTGGTTGAGCCACCGACAACTGTATCGATAAGCTGCTTAGTCTTCATCTTGAGACCATTCACAAAATTCTACATTTGTTCGGTTGCGTCCATGTTATGAGTGGGACAAGCAACCAAACACCTCTTAAACCTTTTATACGCATCTCCAAGTGACTCCCCCTCTTTTTTCTTGAAGTTCACGATGCCATACCGCTTTCGGATGTACACAGAAGTAGGGAAAGATTCATTTAGAAATGTCGTTTCCATCTCTTGTCAAGTAGTAATACTCCCAGCAGGTAATGAGTAAAACCCCTCTTCGGCTTCATCAGATAGAGTAAACAGAAACATAACCAGCTTCTTCGCTTCTTCATAGTGTCCCTCAATTTTCAATGATGTGCTCATAGTAAGGAACCTCTGTAGATGCTTATTTGCATCTTCATTGATCCTTCCTGAAAAAGACCTACTCTGAAGCTGTAGGATAGTGGACGGGTGCAGCTGGAATTGCGCGACAGTGACCGGTTGATTTACTATTGTCAACCGGATTGTTGGAGCATTTGCTTTTCCATAGTCACCGAGAAGTCTTTCTGCTGGTGGGTCGGCATCCATAATAAGAGTTTCCGGCTCTGAGCCTGTGCCGGAATCTGTGTGCTCGGAGTGGACTGAAACTACTTCTTCTTTTTCTTGCTCAGAAATAATTAGTTCTGAACCTGACGCTGCTAGTCTTTCTTGCTTGGCTTAACGACGTCTACCGTGCAAAGATCTCTCTGGTTCTGCGTCATAAGAAAATACAGCTGAGGTCTTACCTCGCATACACACACTACTATAAAATGCGTAAACAACGACGCCATGCTCACAATGCTTCATCCCTACACCGTTGTGACATATCTAAACTAAGGCGCGGTTGTTTTTATTTGTTTGTTGAATAAAAATTATCTGTATATAACAACGGTTGATAAACCAACCGTGGTGATTATCTGTATATAACAACGGTTGATAAATCAATCATGGTGATACCTTCAAGCTTTCATGTGTTCGAACCTCAGCGCATTCATATATATTATTCCTTTTTTGTTAAAGCGCACCTTTACTTTTTTATTTACTTTTAATTAAAAAAATTAAAAGTTATGACTACGGTTGTTTATATACACCGTTGTGATATATTTTGTATGTTATTTTAATTTTTATTTCTAAAAATAACTCTGGCGCTTTAATATGAAATTTCATTATGAAAATAATATATCATAACGGTTTAAATTGTTGACCGTCACAGTAGCTTTTCAATATTCTCCAAGCTAGCTAGTTTCATTGTCTCTTCAGTATCCTTTTTTCCATTGAAAATAGAAACCAGACGAAACGTTACACGATTTCAACCCTAAACCCTAACGTTCAATACTGTGAAACAATACACGATTTCAACCAAAGCTTGCATCATCAGTATCCATTTGTTGTCATTTTCGTCATCATCGTCACCATCGTGAAGAAAATAGAAGATTACGCACATACCAACACCGTCGTCATCATCGTCACCGTCGAGAAGAAAGATAACAACAATACCGTCGTTGTCGTAAGGAAGGAAGACAACAACAACACCAATACCAACATCGTTTACTTCGTCGTCACGTTTAGGGTACGTAAAATATTTTCCCCATGCATCTACAGTAAACTCTTTTGCCATTGTTGTTCATGTTGTTGTTGTTGTTTTTGAACTTAGATGTCGACCTTGTAGAGTTCTTCATCAGAAACCAGTGAAGAAACTCAAACAAATGAAAGGTTAGCCAATGAAACTCAAACAACTGAAAGTCAAACGAAAAGATCACAAAAAGGTGTCACAATGATGCTCCAATTCACATCAGTCCGCAACTCATCTGGTGTAAAAATTCCGATCGAGTTTGAATCGCACTACAGATTAGTGGATTGTCCACATTACGCTACTTTTAGGAGTTATGTTGCGTTCCTTGCACTTAGCAAAGTCAGTATACTGATTGATGATTGGAGAGAAGTGGATATTAATGTCAAACACAACATATGGACAGACGTTAAGGTATTTCATACTATAATTTTCATATATTCGATATCACTACCTATAGTTTCTAATTCATACTTATATATTGATTTAATGTAGTTGAATTTTGAGTTTATCGATGACTCAAAATTGAAAAGAAAATGGACAACTTATGCCGGTGTTCGTTGGAGGGGATTTAAGTCACAGCTCACGGCTGACTACATTACGAAACCTAAGAGCGGTCTTCAACCTCCATGGATTCGGTATAGTTTTTTATCGAAGAAGGTGTGACACAAGTTTGCGAAGAAACGCCGTTCTGAGGAATTCAAGGTTAGTACTAGTCTTATATAACCTATAATGTTATGCTAATGAGTTATAGATACTAATCATACAAATTTTTCACTATGTTAATAACAGGCTAAAAGCAAGGTAGGAATTCAGAACAAGGCGAAAAACATGTACCCCCATAGATTGTCTCGTGGGGGTTACAGGAAACTTGAGAAGAGGATCCTGCAGGAAAAACTACAAGAAGGAGGAGATGGTGACATTCCATCTCCACCTTCAAGACATGAGAAATGGAAGAGGGCTCGATTAAGACCTAATGAAGAGTACACCTCTGAGGCTTCAAGAGTAGTTGCTGAGAAAATTGTAAGTATATGTTTTGTTTAAATGCGTTTGCTTATGTAAGTTGCTCATGAGTTGTTATTTAAATGTGTCTGCTTATGTAAGTTGCTCATGTTGTGTAGGATAATTTGGTTGTGGCGGCCCGTGAAGGCACATTTGTTCCGGAAGCACGACATGACATATTAGTCGAAGCTATCGGAATAGCTGAGCATGGAGGTCGTGTTCGTGGTGTTGGAGATGGTGTCGGCTTGAGGTCATACTTTGGATCTCAAAGAAGAAGCACCGAAACCGCTGAATTTCTTGCTCAATGACTAAAGATTGAGAATGTTGAGAAGCAATTGGCGGAGCAAAGGAGGCTGTTTGAAGAGGAGAGAGAAAAAAGGGAGAAAGAAGTGGAAAGGTTACAAGAGTTGTATTCGGTATGGGTCGTAAATCGCGCTTATTTTTGTATGATATATATTGTATGTTCTAATTGAATATATTATGCTTATTTTTGTTTTATGTTCTAATTGAATGTTATGATGTAGAGATTGAGTGAAAGCCTCGAACAACGAACTAATGAAGATCATCGTTGCATTGGTGATGATCAAACTCCAAGTAGAAGTGTCGTATATCATGCTTCTACAAAAGGGAGTAATGATGCGTGCTTTTCGCAAGTATACGAAACGCGTAAGAGTAATACAAAAATATTATCGATCCCACAGAGACCAAACATCAATCTATCGATTCCTATAGTTACGGTGTTTATCTAAGACAAGTTAATTCAGGGATTTATGAGTTCACAGTAAAAGTAGAGTGAAGCAAAGTACGAAGATATAAAACTCAAATGAAAGCAACAGGCTTGAATGTAATTCACACAGTCAGATAACATTCCAACGCATGTAACAGAACTACTTATGGGCAATGTTTTCTACTTTATGAAAAGAACTAATTTAACGGGAACTGTCGCTTTCGCATATTCAGAACCGAGTTTGACCTTTAAACAAACCCTCTTATTGTCACTTATAAAAAGGCGCGCATTGCGTTAAAGTGAAAAACCTATTTTTAAGAAATATAGTTTCTTGACTCAGTTGAAAAGTATTTTGACTTGGAACTTTTAAACAAAAGAGGTTCATGTGAACCGGAATTTAAACCCATAAACGCGTCCGAAAATAGTTTTAAAATCGTTTTTCTAAAGTATTAAAAACTCCTACTTAACTGGACAAAGCGCTTTCGCTTCGTTTGAACAGTTAAGACTAACCAAGTTTAACCAAAGTTTGGATGGCTTTCGATCTTACCCAACAGAAATAAAGTACAGAAAACTTGTGTTAAAAATCAGAATAACACCTAAGCATTTCTATCGACACATTGCATGGAATATTACTTTAACTATGACCCTTACATTCTAACCTTTAAGATTTAGCAGGACATGGAAATGTAAATAGATATGTTGAAATAGATCATGTTAAAGTAAAGCGAGTGCGAGAAATAAAGAAAGTAAAGCAAGTGCGAGAAATAAAGAAAGTAAAGCGAGTGCGAGAAATAAAGAAAGTAAAGCGAGTGCGAGAAATAAAGAAAGTAAATGCGAGTGCGAGAAAATAAAGAAAGTAAATGTTGAACTTGTAAATGAAACCTGCTCCAAATCGGAGGCTTTAAATCTGGTACAACTGGAAATAAATGACTGGAAATGAAAATGGCGGCAGGATTAACTTCTACTAGAGTGATCCAAACTCGATTACAGACTTGATCAAACAGTGTGATAACTCCCCGATGTGAGAAGTTTATCACTTTACAATACTGAAATATATGGCTTGAGTTCTGAAACTAAGCTTGGATTCCATGAAATGAACAAGAAGCCTCTATTTATAGACTTAGGAAAAGGTATGAAAGGACAAGGATGCCCTCCAACTTCTTTTGGGAGGGAAAATGTCCGTCAAAGGTGGCGCCCGCCACCCTCCTCATGGCGCCCGCCACATGAACTAGGGAAGAAAGTGGAGGGAGACGTGACAGTTGTCAGCAGTTGAGTCCCCTCCAACTTGTGGCCTACCCCATGGCGCCCGCCATGTTGGGTGCCACATGTGCAATTCCTTCAAAAGTTGGCTTTTTGCTCGATTTCCTTCATTTCTTCGTGGATGGCTCTGGAAACACCTAGAATCTGAAAACAAGACAAAATACAAGCATAATACAAGAAAACGATAATAAAAATCCTAAGAAGTATGTGCAATTCGAGTCAAAAACACGGTGTAATTCGGTGTTATCAAATTCTCCCACACTTAAACCTTTGCTTGTCCTCAAGCAAACCATGACTCGCGAGAAAAATAGTGAATACAGATACTCATCCTAGGCTACCAACTCTACTTCGGTTAAGTTTGTATCGATAGGTACTTGCTCACACACTAAGGATATCGTAACAACACAATTCCGCTTTTGCGGTCATCAGCCTTCCTCCTATACAAACCAATCTGAATCATGTCATTATACCTAAGTCTAACTTACTCATCCTTCTTTCATCTCCTTTCATTCTGGCGCAATCACATTAAGCCCGTTATCCTTTCACACTCATGGTAGGATAGCCTGTTAGTGACTATGATCTCATCATTTTTTTTTCTTTTGCACATATCAATAAAATAAAGAAGTTTGCACCGTTGGGCTGAATCATTGGGTGAGGATCACCTAACTTAGAAGGAGCATTTCTTTTCATTCAATTCATTTTTTTTTAATTTACTTTTAGCCTGACATCATACACTTATTTGCATCGGCTTCTTACTTAGTGTGTGCTTAGGATGGTGCTGACTGCTAAATAAACTACTTAGGGACTAATAAAGGGGTGAGAACTTAAGGCTATGGCATAACAAGTACTCAAATCGATTTCCATAATTGGGAGGCTCACGGTGTTAGAACGATACCGATCTTGCAGAATTTTCCCAAGTCTCACAATCTAACCCTCAATTTTGTCTGTAACCAAAGATTTTCAAAAGAAACACTATTTTTAACTCAAAAATTTTCAAAATATTAGGTATGGCTCAAGAAATTGGGAGAATCAAATAAGTAACGGAAACTACGCATACAGACTCGACAACACATGCACAGACGCAACGAAACATTAAAACAGAAAAAAATTTAAAATCATGCTAGAAAACAGTAAATCTAACTAGAAAGTGCTAAATGTCCCCCCCCCCCCCCACACACTTAAACCAAACATTGTCCTCAATGTTTTGATAAAACGTGGTAAAGGAAAGATAGAATCTGTATGAATGCCATTGCGTGCTACCATGGCCAAATTTGAGCCGATTCTTCCCTTGTTATCCCTGTCTTTGCTACCACTTCTACTCCGGTGTCTTGTACTACGAGTTATCTGAATTTGCTGAAACTTCATTTTCTTGAAGCCGCTCATCATATTGCCTATTTTCGAAGGAAGTATCTGTAAAAATTTGTTAGAAAAATACGGTGCGGTGTGTGCAGGTGGAACCTGACCATGCGAAAGGACAAGGAGAAGGTGAGTTACGAATGGGAGAGATATGCTTTCTCCCATTATACTCATCATTGGTGTCACCACCAGCAACGATATTCGTAGGAATGTGCGTGGGCACCCGATCATTTTAAGGGATTGTCATCTAGAGATCTTTCGCCTAAATGTAGCTGAGACGTGACAAGCGATACAATTCTTTATTTTCTGCAAACACAAACAAAGAAAACATTAAATTAAAAGCTTGTGGGTTGCCTCTCACGCAGGTCTTTGTTTAACGTCGATAGCTCGACGGTTAGAAGTGTTAATCTTTGGTTTCCATGGCCATTTATCAAGCCATCTCACATATCCCTCACCTTTACTTTTCTTCTTTCTGTGGGGCGGTTCATTCTTTTGAACTTGTGGTGGTGGTTATGGATCTATCCTAAGTATTAGCTTTTCGAGTTTGGGCTTAGTTATTTCATCCATCACCTAAAAGTTTAACCTTACCCTCTTAACAGTAATGATATCCCTAGTTTCATGGTCCTCGAATTTTCTCTTTTTATGCGTGACCTCAAACAAAGATGCATCGGTGTGGATACTTTCCAATACCTCCACATGCATTTTGGATTGGGAGTCTACAAACCTACGCGGGAAAGTAATCGGTGGGGTATAGGCATGAGGAACATCCTTAGGTGCTACTTTCTCTACCTCTTTGACGACCTCTCATTCAGGTGATCCCAGTGAATTTTTCTCAATCTCTACTTCTTCCTTACCAGAACTCTCCTCAACCTCAATATCACTCTCCTCAACCTCATTATCACTCTCCTTAGGATTTTCGATTTTTGTTTCACTACAGGTCACTACAACAACCACATGCTCCTCGGGGGAGGGTCCTATAGGTGTCTGTGCAAGCAGGGAGATTTGAGTCTCCAATGCCTCAGTGTGAATTGCGAGGGACTCGACCATAGTGTTCATCTGCCTAAGGGTTTCATAAGTATCGAGTTGTTGTCTTCTAAGCTCTTCATTCTGGAGAGTTTGTGTCTCCACAAAGCGCTCCATCATAGATTCTAGCCTAGAATTAGTTGTTGTTTCAATGAAATCCTCCATTAGTATTTCGAGATTGGAGTTATGTGATTCTTGCGGTTCCTCAAAATTTTGGGGATGGTAATCATAGGAAAAATTTGGTTGCGGTTCCTCAAAGTATTGGGAGTATTGCGGTTGGTAATTGTAGAGAAAATTTGGGTGCGGCTCCTCAAGATATTGTGAGTGGTTATCATAGAGAAAATTTGGGTAATACATAGTTTTTAATTTTTTAATTTTTTTTATTATTATATTTTTTTATAGGAGTGCCTTAGTCTATACGGTGTAACAACAGGGTACGAAATTTGACGTAATTGGTCCCTGACAACGGCGCCAAAAACTTGATGCGTGCTTTTCGCAAGTATACGAAACGCGTCAGAGTAATACAAAAGATTATCGATCCCACAGAGACCAAACGTCAATCTATCAATTCCTATAGTTACGGTGTTTATCTAAGACAAGTTAATTCAGGGATTTATGAGTGCACAGTAAAAGTAGAGTGAAGCAAAGTACGAAGATATAAAACTCAAATGAAAGCAACAGGCTTGAATGTAATTCAGACAGTCAGATAACATTCCAACGCATGTAACAGAACTACTTATGGGCAATGTTTTCTACTTTATGAAAATAACTAATTTAACGGGAACTATCGCTTTCGCATATTCAGAACCGAGTTTAACCTTTAAACAAACCCTCTTATTGTCACTTATAAAAAGGCGCGCATTGCGTTAAAGTGAAAAACCTATTTTTAAGAAATATAGTTTCTTGACTTAGTTGAAAAGTATTTTGACTTGGAACTTTTAAACAAAAGAGGTTCATGCGAACCGGACTTTAAACCCATAAACGCGTCCGAAAATAGTTTTAAAATCGTTTTTCTAAAGTATTAAAAACTCCTACTTAACTGGACAAAGCGCTTTCGCTTCCTTTGCACAGTTAAGACTAACCAAGTTTAACGAAAGGTTGGACGACTTTCGATCTTACCCAACAGAAATAAAGTATAGAAAACTTGTGTTAAAAATCAGAATAACCCCTAAGCATTTCTATCGACACATTGCATTGAATATTACTTTAACTATGATCCTTACATTCTAGCCTTTAAGATTTAGCCGGACATGGAAATGTAAATAGATATGTTGAAATAGATCATGTTAAAGTAAAGCGAGTGCGAGAAATAAAGAAAGTAAAGCGAGTGCGAGAAATAAAGAAAGTAAAGCGAGTGCGAAAATAAAGAAAGTAAATGCGAGTGCGAGAAAATAAAGAAAGTAAATGCTAAACTTGTAAATGAAACCTGATCCAAATCGGAGGCTTTAAATCTGGTACAACTGGAAATAAATGACTGGAAATGAAAATGGCGGCAGGATTAACTTCTACCAGAGTGATCCAAACTCGATTACAGACTCGATCAAACAGTGTGATAACTCCCCGATGTGAGAAGTTTATCACTTACAATACTGAAATATATGGCTTGAGTTCTGAAACTAAGCTTGGATGCCATGAAATGAACAAGAAACCTCTATTTATAGACTTAGGAAAAGGTATGAAAGGACAAGGATGCCCTCCAACTTCTTTTGGGAGGGAAAATGTCCATCAAAGGTGGCGCCCGCCACCCTCCTCATGGCGCCCGCCACATGAACTAGGGAAGAAAGTGGTGGGAGACATGACAGTTGTCAGCAGTTGAGTCCCCTCCAACTTGTGGCCTACCCCATGGCGCCCGCCATGTTGGGTGCCACATGTGCAATTCCTTCAAAAGTTGGATTTTTGCTCGATTTCCTTCATTTCTTCGTGGATGGCTCTGGAAACACCTAGAATCTGAAAACAAGACAAAATACAAGCATAATACAAGAAAACGATAATAAAAATCCTAAGAAGCATGTGCAATTCGAGTCAAAAACGCGGTGTAATTCAGTGTTATCAAGTAATTGTACAGCCCCCCCCCCTGTAGATAACGCAATGGGATATTGGACCCTAGTCCAAATGAAATAACAAGTTTATACTTGTCCATTTCAAAAACAGGCCTTGCGCAAGTTCTTCCGCTAGAACACTGCCCTAAATTGGATTTAGTGTATTACACTCCTGAAGATGTGAGGGATTTTCTGGCAGGATATAAGTGGCTTGACATATCTATTTTGCAAGTTTGGTGCACGTAAGTATATAGTCGAATATACATGTCATTATAGAACATTATAATTTTTTGTATTTTCTCCCTTAATTTATTCATTTTTTTTACCATTTAGGTACATTCACCGTGTTTTTATAGAATTGAATAAATCAAGTACCTATGGAATCTTGGACCCAAGTTTTATTGCTTGGGCGTATAATGATAAAAATATCAGAGAAAAGTACTTGAAAAGCCGGCTAAATGACGGAGGAAAATAATGTTACCTTGCACCATTCCTATGTAGGTTAGTATTGTTGTAATTTATTTCTATATTCTATATTTAGTTTTGTTTTAGTAACAACTAATGATATATATATATATATATTCTCGTGTTCATTCAGTGGTCATTGGCAATTGATCATAATATCATTTAGGACAAATACGGTGACATTACTGTGTTCCTTGCATGATCCACTCCACAAACCTATGAAAGATCTTGTATTAACGTAAGTGTCTTTGTTTAATATCATTTTCTTTGGCATTAATTGTAATTAGTTTATCATGTAATATGTTTAATTCAATTTTCAATGTGCAGTATTGTGGAGCAAGTTAATATATTGAATAATGTTAGAAAAAAGCCCACATACCTTGCTCCTAAAGTAAGTGGCCCGATTACCTGTTTATTTCATTTACATTCATGCATGTGTGGTTGTATTCATGTTTTTATATTCATGTAATTTGTAGACGAGGAAACAACGCGGGAGTTATGAGTGTGGGTATTTTATCATGAAACACATGTTAAACATTGTCCTTGCCGGCACTGTTGATTCATGGGATACGGTAATATATGCCATAAAATGTTTACATATATTAATATATAAGTTGACTATTGAATTAATATCATGCACGATATTCAATTTTTTGCTCTTATATAGATGTTTAACGACGAAACCCCATTCCCCGTTGAGGACTTTGTGGATCTTCGTAAACGTTGGGCGTATATCCACAATGCGCTTAAGGGTTCTGCTCCTGCTGTTTGATATATCAGCAACATTTTTTTATGTACATATTTTTTGCTTTTGATGCACATAATGTGAACAATAGTTTTGGCTTTTGATGCACATAATGAAATCAATAATATTGTCTTTTGATTTAAACAATTTTAGCAGTTTAATTCTCTGATTCATTTAGCTTTTGATGTAAATTCTCTAATTCATTTATAAGGATAAAATATAGGAAGAATTATGTTTGATGCACATATTGTGTTTGCATGTAAACAGAAGTTGTTTTGACAGGATAAATTATAGGAATAATTTGATAAGCAGATAAATTTTATATTTAAAACAGGCTGTTTTTGGCAGCTGTTATAAACCTATCCGTAGTTGTATGTCAAACGCTAATATAAATAAAAAATGTTGTTGCTGGGAATCGAACCAGATCACAGTTTAGTTATATCACAACGGTTGACTAAACTAACCGTCGTAAAATGGTGTGCGTATACTGGAATACAACAACGGTCCCAGGACCGTCATTGAACGTACCTCATATACAACAACACTCTACATAACAACGCCTTCAACCCCGTCATTATATGTCATTTCCAACCGTTATTAAATGGGTTTTTCATAGTAGTGACAGGTTAGAAAATTATTAGTAAAAAAAAAAATTAACAGAAAAATAAAATTAAAAATTTTAGTCACAGAGTGAAAAAATTCCAATTGAACTAACAAAGTACTTAAAATTTGGCAGACCCCGACAACAGCGCCAAAAACTTGATCGGAAAAATAGCAAGTGTACTATTTTAACGATGTAGTAATAAGTGGGGTTATCCCCAGAGTCGGTCTTTCGAGGACTGCGTATAATACGTAAGTGTGGATGTTATTTCAATTAAACAAAAATGACTTATGGGGTTTGTTTGGCTTGACAAAAGCTATAATATAAAATAAGCAGAACAATAAAAAGTGCTTTTAACAATTATGATTAAATATGCTAGGGAAGGTGTATAAATTGCTCAATAAGAACCCTAAATTATCATCAAAGAGACATGCCTCAAAACCTTAATTTTACTGACCCTCAAATATTTTTCTTAAATTCCTTAACCGAAAAACCTTTGATATTCCCCCTTTGACCCTAATTCCTTAGCAGTCAAGAAAGAAGATCAAGCAATAGTTTTGACAAGGTTTTTCAGTCACTACGGGATATCCCCATTCCTAAGCAATATCTACCATAATGTTATTATGCAAAATCAATAGATTGGTTTTTCAGGCAAAATCCCTAATCGTAAATCGTTCCCAATTTAACCGATCGAAAAATGTTAAATAATTTGCATAACAAAATATTAAGGCAAGAAAGCATAATCTCATTGAATAAATCAAAAGAGGTTCATACATAACAATTCAGGGACACCCCCTAGCATTGGGGGGTTTAGCCTCTCATAATATTCAAAATAAAAATAACAATAAAATTAAAGGATGACATTACAATTTAATCGGAGTAAAATTGATTCTTCAATGGCTTCCGCTCATGAACAATCCTCTTCTCCAAATCTCCTTGATCGCATAAAACTATCGTAAATTATTCGAGAAAGTAAAAAGTGTCCCTTCTCTTTTCCCAACCTTGCCTAAGTAATTCCAAAACAATTATAACAGTGCAAAATTTCCAAAATACCCCTCAAGGCACTAAACTCAACAAATGAGAAAAAATCACAAATTTGGTAATCCCAGGCTTGCTGACACGGGCCGTGTCACCTGACACGGGCACCCGTGTCAGCCCTCTGACTCTTGCGTGTAACTTGTTTCTCTCCCAGGCCTGCTGACACAGGCCGTGTCAGCTGACACGGGCCGTGTCAGCTGACATGGGCACCCGTGTCAGCCCTCTGACTCTTTCCCAATCCTTCAATTACAAATACGTGCTGCTTCAGACCTGCTGACATGGGTCGTGTCAAGCGACACGGGCACCCGTGTCAGCCCACTGTCTTCAATCAAATTTCAATCCGTATTTTGCAAATTTTCTCGATTTTTCGCTCCGATTCTTCCTGAATGTTTATGTGAACCTGAAAATACTAAAGAACACAACCAAAGCATAAAATGTGGTAAAAGAGATATAAAACAAATAAACGATAACAAATAGTAACTAAAACAATTAGCGAAATAACATATGAAAACCACTGATCAGGCAACATTCAAACAGGCAGGGTGAGTAATACAATTCATTATAGTCAATATAAAATAAGATATGCATAAAAATGGCATCATCATCATATATAACATCATCAGAGTCATCACAAGGCAAACATCAAAACATGTCATCATAAGTCACAACAAATGCCACATAAATGCAATGCACAATAGGTCTCATACATGTGGTACCAATCGTCACAATCGATGGACACTTAGGCCATCACCCTCCAAAGATCCCCGTCAAATAGGATCGGTTCCACACAAGAACTGGAGCACGTCATAAACCACTTCACATCCACACAATGGGATGGAAGGCACAAATAGACCGAAGTCTAACATCACTGGACCGAAGTCCTAACATCATCACCAGAATAAGCTATGAATGCATGATGCACAACGTCAATAATCATCATCATCAAAAATATCATTATGTGCATCATCATTCACCAAAACATCATGTCATCATGTATTCATCAAAACATCACAAATCATAATCTCATAATCATCAGTAACATCACAGTAAACCATCAGAAAGACCACAGCGTCAAACATCAGAACATCACAGAAATCATAAACAAAATTTCGTGAACAGCAGGGTTCACTATTGAGTTCGTTGTGCGAAGCTGCTCGTTGGGACCTTCGCTTTGCGAAGCTGGCAGCGAATTCCCAATCCCATACAAAAACCAGAGAGTTCCCCAGCCTGCCTCTCCTCGCTCCTCTATTCGCTGTGCGAAGCCCTTCGCTGGGACATTCCCTGTGCGAGCCCACAGAATCACATCTCAGAATTCATCCCAGTATCATCACACAATTTATCGTGCATTCGCTGCGCTACTCACTTTGCGAGCCTGGGCGAACATTCGCCTTGCGAATGATTTGTTCTCTTTGAAAACTAGCGATTACAGGCAATCGCTGCTACACATCAGTAGCATAACAGACCCAAAATACCTTACGAATTCAACCTCAGTTAACCCAAAAACATCCCTAAGGCATCATGGCAGATCAAAGGCGTAAAACTTACGACATTTAGGTCGATTAATTCTTCTATCCTAACTCAAAATCACCTAAACCTTCACAAACTCTCAAGGTTCCCATAAACCCCATAAATCCTTTTCTCATACAAGATCCCACATATCATCAAAGGTTGATCCTCGAAGACTTATTTTTACCCTTATCAATTCAACTCTTAATAATCCATCATCGATCCTCAGAAATACCCCTAATCAGCAATAACTCATAAACCCTTCAAATACCCCAAAAACCTCAAGATCCATTTTAAACACATCACGTCCTATATTGAAAACAATGAAATGCAATACTCCCCATACCTTAGATTGTCGTTCCGGAGTTTTCTCTACTGATTCTTCGGAAACCTTCTCGAATCCTCGCCTTTATTTCTTTCCTCAGAGCTCTGCACCTTCTCCTTATTTTCACGTTCCAACCAAAAATGAATCCTATTCCTTTCCAATTCCTTTTTGTTATACCCTTGGGCTTCCAAAATGGGCTTTCCCCATAATACGCTCACTAATCCTCCTCAAAAGTCCATCTTACCCTTAATTCCTCTAATATTATTTAAATTAATAATAATACTAATATATTCATATTATATACTATTATTTAATTAAATAACCGAAAATCCAGCAAAATACCGACATCGACACAAACCACCAAACATTCACCGAAATTCATAAATATTATATTTAAATAAATTAAATAAATATTCTAATAAATTTGGGGTGTTACAGGAGGTGGTTGGAATTGTTGAAAGACTATGATTTCGATTGAATTACCATCCTGGTAAGGAAAATGTGGTGGTCGGTGCATTGAGCAGAAAGTCATTGCATATGTCCATGCTTACGGTGAAAGAGTTGGAATTAATTGAGCAATTATGAGATTTGAGTTTGGTATGTGAAGAGACTACTGACAGTGTGAAGTTGGGTATGTTGAAGTTGACTAGTGGTATTCTGGAAGAGATTAGAGTGGGACAACAATCTGATTTGAAGCTGGTTGATCAGTCGATTTTAATTAACCAGGGTAACGGAGGTGAATTCCGATTTGATGAGAATGGTGTGATGAGGTTCAGAGACAGAATATGTGTCCCAGATGTTCCCGAAATTAACAAGAGTATTCTTGAAGAAGGACATCGAAGTAGATTGAGTATTCATCCCGGTGTTACAAAGATGTACCAGGATTTGCAGAAATTGTTTTGGTGGCTGGGTATGAAGAAGGATATCGTTGAGTTTGTTTACACGTGTTTGACTTATCAGAAGTCAAAGATTGAGCATCATAACCCTTTGGGTATAATGCAACCGTTGAATATTCCAGAATGGAAATGGGATAGTATTTCCATGGATTTTGTGTCGGGATTGCCGAAGGCTGCAAAAGGAAATGATTTTATCTGGGTGATTGTAGACAAGTTGACTAAATCGGCTCATTTCTTACCGATGAAGATTAACCATTCTATGCAGAAGTTAGCTGAGATGTACATTGAGGAGATTGTGAAGTTGCATAGGATTCCTTCAAGTATTGTGTCGGACAGAGACCCGAGATTTACGTCGAGGTTCTGGAAAAGTTTACAAGATGCTTTGGGTACTAAATTAAGGATGAGTTCTGCATATCATCTGCAGACGGATGGCCAGAGAGAGAGGATTATCCAGTCTTTGGAGGATTTGCTGAGGGCTTGTGTGTTGGATCAAGGAGGATCTTGGGATAACCATTTGCCGTTAATTGAGTTCACATACAACAACATCTTTCATGCTAGTATTGGGATGGCGCCATATGAAGCTTTGTATGGAAGGAGGTGTAGAACTCCATTGTGTTGGTATGAATCAGGCGAGAGTACTGTACTCGGACCTAAATTGTGCAGGAGACGACTGAAAAGATTAAGATGATCCATGAAAGGATGAAAGCTTCGCAGAGTCGTCAAAAGAGTTATCATGATAAGAGAAGGAAAACACTCGAATTCCAAGAGGGAGATAACGTGTTTTGAGAGTTACGCCGGTGACTGGTGTGGGTCGAGCTTTGAAGTCTAGGAAGCTCACTCCATGTTTTATTGGTTTGTATCAGATTTTGCAGAGGATAGGGGAGGTAGCCTATCTAATTAGTTTACCGTCTTCGCTTGCGAATTTACATGATGTGTTCCATGTGTCTCAGTTGAGAAAGTACATTCTGGATCCATCGCATGTGATTTAGATGGATGACGTACAGGTGAGAGATAATCTGACCGTTGAAGCATTACCTGTGCGGATAGATGGAAAACAAATGAAGCAACTGTGGGGTAAATATATATCTTTGGTGAAGGTGTTATGGGGTGGACCAGCTGGTGAGAGTTGGACTTGAGAGCACGAGGATCATATGAAGGAGTCGTATCCGACTCTGTTTCCTTCAGGTAATTTCTGAGGATGGAAATTCTTTAAGTGGGGGAGAGTTGTAACACCCCAAAATCAGTAGAATATTTATTTAATTGATTTATTATAAATATTCGTATTTTCGGTGAATTTTTGTGAATTATTGTGATGTCTGGTGATTTATGTTGAGGGGTATTAACGATGTTAAGGGTGTGTTGATGATGTTAGAAGTATATGATTTATTAGGGATTAATTCGATAATAATAATAATGGAATAATCTGACAATGTTATTTAAATTATTATTATTATTTAAAGATAAAAGGAAGGGCTAAGTGGTAATTGTGCGAGAATAAGTGAGGACAATGTTGGAAAAGAATATTAGGGATCCTAGGGGTAAGTTGGACAAAAGGGAAAAGAGAGAGTGAGAAGTCATTTCTGATACGATCGAATTTTGGGAAAACGCTCTGAAGAAAAGGAAAAGAATGCTAGGGCTCAGAGAAGTTCCAGAAGAACTCAAAAAGGAGAATTCATAAGCGATTTTCTAAGGTACGGGGTGAATCTTTTATCATTATAATTGATATAGGTGTAGAAGCATGTAGGTAATGGGTTTCCGAGTAAATTTGACAAGTTAATGACGGAATTGGGATTTTTGGGATGGATTAGATGTTAGGGATAAAACCTACCATGATGAATTATTGTTGTTGTGTTGTATCTGTGATGAATTGTGAGGATTTTGGACTGTGAAGTGTTGTAATCGCAGACCTTTAGGGTCTGATGCAGGTGCAGAACTGCAACTACGAAGTTGCAGAATCGCAAGTTTCGCTGGGCGAAAGTCCCATCTCGCCGGGCGAAAGTGGGAGCGAAGGAAAGGTGGAAAATGTGACCTGCTGGTTTTGTATGGGAGTGTGGGATTTGCCCCAGCTTCGCCAGGCGAAGACCAGGCGAGCGAGCTGCTCGCCGAGCGAAAGTAGAAGCGAGGGAAGAGTATGAATTGTGAGCTACTGGATTTTCTATGGGGAATGATTTATCGCCCCTGCTACGTCGGGCGAAACCCTGGCAAGCGACCTGCGTCGCCGGGCGAGCTCCAGGCGAGCAGGAGTAGTAATTTTCTTTTCTTTTCTACCTTATGATGTTTGGTGTCTTTATGATTTGTGATGACTTTTGATGCGTGATGATGATGTGACATGATGATTTATGACGATTTTGATGTGTATAATGATGCGTGACCATGATGAATTTTGATGCATGATGTTGACGAGATAATATGATGTTTAATTTTATGAATGATGATGTAATTGACGCTTTTGTGACGATGATGATTTATGACATTTGCATCATGCATTCACAGCATCCTAGGACTTCGGTTCAGTGACAATTTTTAGGACCTCGGTCCAGTGGTGGCTTCAATCCCATTGTGTGGATTGAAGTGTATGACGTTGCTCCACTTCTAGTGTAGAATCGATCCTATTGGTGGGGATCTTTGGAGGGTGATGACCCAGTGTCCATCAAATATGACGAATTGGTACCACATTCATGAGTCTGTGTATGCATTTCATATTTATGTGGCTGATGTTGAGTTTATCAAAAGTAAGTATTGTATTATCGTATCCACAGAGACTGGAGTGATATTACGAATAACCTTTTAGATTACTGAGAAATTTTAAGTGAACGTGTGTTTGGTAAATTCTTTGATTGTATTTTAAAGTGAAACAATGAAAATAAACGGAATGATTTAAACTATGATAATTTATCTTGCCGGGATTGGAGTTCTTCTACCGTTCACGTATGCAATACCGATTAGTTATGATGCAATGGATACTAAACCTAATCCTATGTCTAGAAATTGAGGTTTAATAGATTCATATCTTGTAATATCTGAAGACGAAATCAATTTTCATTAATAACCGAATTCATAAGATTTAGCAATGAAGAAGAGATAGAATCAATACTTAATGAAAACATGATTGTAGTAAGATTAAAAGTGCTACATATACATACAATTATGGTAGATTCTTCCAATCCCAGCAAGAGAGAGTTTAGCTATCCATTTTCATGGTAGCTTGCACAAAAAGGAAGAATTGGAGATGAATGAGCATCAAAGACGATTTCTAGATTTTTGATGCGTATCCAGCTCAATTCTTCAATTCTCTCTCTTAAAGTTCTCTTACAATCCACTCTTAATATCTATTACAAAAGTCCTTAAAACTAAAACGTGATATCTCATCTGCACTGCCCTTGACCCTTTTTACAGTATTCTTGGCCGCCTAAGTTCGCATAGCGAGAGAAATTTCGCTATGCGAACTTCCTTTCCTTCTCCATTAAGATTTGAATTAAACCGCCCTTGTTGACACCGCCAAACTTCGCTATGCGAAGTATAGTTCACGTCACGAACTCTGGTCGCTTCCTCTCGCTTTCTTCGCTTCAAGCGAAGATTGGACAATTTGGTTATGTTTTGAGTTACTGAGTCTCGCCTTTCTTCGCGTCGCGAACTTTCTCTATGTGACCCATAGCAATCTTCAAGCGACACTCTTCGCTTTCTTTCGCTGCCTGTCGCTTCAAGCGAAGTTTGCCAATTTTGATTCTGTTTTGTTCTGCCTGGCTCACTTTCTGTCGCTTTCTTTCGCATAACGAAGCTTCGCTTCGCGTAGCGAAGCTGTTGGTCGTGATGCGAAAGTTGCAGGGCATGGTCTTTTCTTTATTTCGACTGGTTTTCTTCATACCTAATACCTGCAAAACCACACAAATTCCCAAGTACCAACCTTTTGGGTCTTTTATTAGTCAATTCTCATAAAAAATGCAAAGGATCAACGCAATTCGTATGAGTTTCGACTAATGATACACTGTCCTTTTGGATTGTTATCAACTTCTCCCCAACTTAGTTTCTTGTTTGTCCTCAATCAAGAGCATGAAACTTTTAACAAATCAAGAACTTTCATCAATCAATTTGTTGTAACAAAAAGTGATACATAAATGGTTCAAATGACTACTCAACAAACACAAGTCATGTTCAAAATGCCTTCATGAATCAAAGCATGATTAAGAATTAAGTTTTTCTTCAAAATCAGCACATGTCCTAAAAAAGCTATGACAAAAATTTACTGAATCGTCCCATCACGATTCTTCATAAATGGGATGCAGATTTTTCAACTTTCAATCGTATGTGGTGAGTGGACTCTCATCCAATAACCTTGTTAACATCCTGATCAATTCATGTATTCATCTGAGCAATTCATGTTTTGAAAAATTCTTGAGAGCATAAATCACTAAGGGCTTGCTATGGTTGTAACTTGGCTGGTTTTGCAAGGAAGGGATGTTTCCTAAGCCTCATTGCTTCCCTTTTTTGTGTTCATTCTCTTTTTCACTCCTTAATTCTTTTTTTTATGCAATCATCTTTTATTTTATGCTTATTCTTTTCCTTACTTTCAATTTTTTTTCTTTTCTTGATTGCATCTTTTCTTTTCTTCTTTTTGATGTCATCTTTTCATTCCTTTATCCAAATTGACACCCTCTCCCCAACTTGAGTGATTCTCACTTTTATTTATAAATCAACTCTTCATTCTTGGTGATTCCATCATAGGTTGGTTTTAGGTTTTTCAAAGAAAATAAAATGGATCTATGATGAATTTATTTGTTTATTTTTTTATGAGATACAACAATCTCACCAAGTGGTTTACTCAGTGATTTGTTGCTTTCAAAAATTGATCCATTCATGGCATTACAATCTCACCAAGTGGTTCACTCACTCACAAGGTATGATGAGGCTTTTTTTGGCTAAGTTGTTTTGCTCAAACACAAAGAATTGCCTTGATCCTTTTTATGCTCCACAAAAATTCAAAGAAAATTTCCAGATTAAACATGAATCGACAGAGTTAAAACAAGGATTATTGATCATTTAAAATATTTAAGTGCATAATGGAAGTCTTCCTCACATTTCTGGTTTTGGCTACATGATTCAAGCAAAAGTTTATGTTTGCAAAATGAGGCACGACATGATTTTGTAAGAACCACAAAATTCAGAATCATGCTAACATTCTACAAAGCATATAAACATGTACCTTTCTTTGAATTTCATCTGATTTTATCATCACCACTAAAGTTCATTTGTTGATTTGTCAACCTACTTGTCAAGTTTGCACAACATCATTCCATGCTCATGATTTTAGATCTTACTTGAAACAAACTTGTGAAAATAGAATTTAATTTGAAATACAAATTTGTTCAACGGTTCTAGACCGCTTAGAAAAACATGCGAAAATCACATAAGTTTCAGCATCTTACAACAACAACAGAATTCCAAACAAAATGAAATTAAACTTGCAAAATAAAGATGGAAGCATATAAAACTATCTTTGAAAGCAATAAATTCACTGTTTATGACGCACTTTCCTTCAGGATCTCAGCATCCTACTCCTCATCCATTTCCTCACTTCACCCATTTCCTCTTCTTCTTCTTCCTCCTCTTCATCTTCTTCATATTCATCCTCCTCATTTTCTGCAGTCTCAGTGCTGCGTCAACTGTACCTTCACCAGCAGCCCCTCCTAAATAGAATGGCCAGTCCCTAGGCCAAGATACAGGAGTCTGATAAGCCTCGGGAGTAAGGATCTATTGTGCGGCATCCTCTGGCCTGCCCATTTGCAATTGCATCCGATACATGGAGTTCTGAATGCTAGTTGTAACACCCCAATTCCCATCGCGGATAAATAATACATAAATAAATCAGAGTAAATAAAAAAATTATTCTTATACAGAAATAAGGATGCCACATTTAAAGAAAGAAAACACAATCCCTACTCATAAATTTGATACATAACACAAAATGGGATAAACATAAAAGGGAAACATTTTCCTACAAAAGGAACGTTCAATTATGGAATAAAGCGGAAAGATCTATAACTAACTTGTTTTACAAAATAAATTGTTTTATAACATCAAAATATTCATACAAAGGTAATACAAAATAGATCCAACAAATGTATACATATATAACAAAAGCGTTCCCCGACTCCCGTGTTACGTATCAGAGCAGACAGACCGACAAAACTAATCTTCACAAAAGCCTCCAAGATACTAATCTACAATTGCCTCATAGGGCAACAAACCACAGCAGAAGGGTGAGAAATAACAACTAAATCAAGATTGCATAATAATATGCAACACATAAAAATTCACATGCATAATTATTCTCACCACAAGCATCACATACTAATACATATAGCATGCCACAGATACATAACATATTTCTAATAATCCAACAACATAGCATATATCAATTATACCAACATAATCACATATTCACACATAAGGCACACCAAGGTTATGACATATGGAAACACACCACCACATCACATATATTCATATATAGCATATCAACGATAATCCAAACAATCTTTGTAATGTATACCGTCTCCATAAAACATAGCATATGTCCATTTATAAAACATATCATCCATAATCCATACATTTATCACGAATGCATATCAAATCACCAATGCTATCACGAGCTCAACACATAATCAATCAATTCACAATTTCCCACACATAATCAATCCATTCATGATTTCCCACACATAATAAATCCATTCATGATTTATGCAAATGCACAGAGACCGACACAACGACTCTATACATGCGTTACCATTCCATCCATCATTCTCATCATCATTAATTCAATCAGGAATTATTGGAATCATCGCTTGTTACTTAGCGTAACTCCCCGTCGGGCAAACGATGTTCCCCGTCGCTTTAGGTCCTCTTTGTATAAGGCTCACGACGTTTATGGATCACTTTAGGTCCTCTTTGTATAAGGCTCACGATCCGATCGCTTTAGGTCCTCTTTGTATAAGGCTCACGATCGTCTATAACGTCGCTTTAGGTCCTCTTTGTATAAGGCTCACGACCGTTACAGCAGACTCCCTCTGGAATCGTTTCGTCGCTCACACCCCACAAGGGCACACGACATCACAAGATGCATATCATGTTGCTTGGCATGCTAATGACTCATGACAATCAAATGCATATTCACAAATCAACAATATGAATTATCTCATCGTCATTATTCATGCATTGGAAATCAATTCAAACAATGCCTTTACTTGCCATAAGGCCACCAAATAACACACATTGAATTTCACATAAACAATGCATTTCATCATAATCCACAAGCCACAACAATTAGAATTTTAGCATATACACTCATATCAATTCACATCAAGAATTACTCACCATCAACCACAACAATCCTGCAATCATACAATGATACTCACAACATTAGGATTCACGCCACGAAGGCTACCCACAACAACATACAATTAATACCATACATTTGTATTCAAGTTAACAAAGTATTTTGCCATAAGGTCACAACAATTACAACAACTTATCACATGCTTCAACATCATATAAACCACATAAAAGCTCCACGCCGTATAATAATAGCACAACACACTGTAAAACACCGACCTCACGACATTAACGCGATAAAAACCCGACAACTCAATCCTTTTACACAACCACGACTTAAATAAATCATCTACTATCCTCCCAACCATTTTTATAAGAAATAACATCTCATTAGCTTTCCAAGGCTTCGAACGGCGGTCAAAACGGACTTACGGTTTAAAAGTTATGAAGAAAACAAAATAGAAAATCTATCACATTCGCTCTAGTATTCGCTAGGCGAACCCCAGCGAACCGTGGCAGAGTAAAAATAGCATAAAGTTCGCTAGGAGAATCAACTTGGCGAACATTCGCCTTCCTTCGCTGCCGGGTTCGCTAGGCGAACCCTCGAAAGTTGTTTGCTGGACTTCGCCCCTAGAAAACTCAGAATCTCAGCAGCACTGTTGTTCACCCCAAATTCAATATTCCCTTCACCAAAACACTACCAAACCATAACATAACTACCAAAACATACCCCAATCATAACAACAAGTATTCTACAACATTTATATCGCATTCCAACCGTGAAAACATCGATTCCAATCAATTGTTCATCAATTTATCAAATGTAAAAACATTATAAAAACAAGAAAACATTCACACAATTACACACATATACATATACAATCGCAATATAATCGAAACTTCTCACCCTTACCCGATTAATCACGCTTGAACGAATGATTTCTTCTTCCATAAGTTTTCCTCTCCTTCTCTTTTCCTTCTTCTTCCTTTCTTTCCTTTCTCTTTCTTTTCTCTCTTTTTCTCTCAAATCTCTATTTATAAAAATATCTAAACCCCTAAAAAGACTATTTTACCCCTCGGCTCAAATGTCTCGCAAACGTTCTCAAAACGCAATAAAACATAATAACGATAAAAAATAATATATTGCCAAATAAAAGTCAAGAATAAAATAATATAAAAACGAAAATAATTAAATCGACTCGATTAACTAAATCTAAAAAAACCGGGGCGTTACAACTCTCCACCACTTAGAAATTTTCGTCCTTGAAAATATACTTGGTGCAAACAACTCCGGATACGACTCTCGTATCCGACTAACCCACTCTCATGCCATTAAAGGCAACACCACGAATAACACAAATCGACAAAACACCTCGCTCACAACAACTACTACAACGACACGACAATTGTAACAACGACAACGACAAGATGCAATGCCCATACAATGCACTTGACGACCAACTCACAACTCAAAGAATACCCAAGTTACGAACACACAGGTTCACTCTTGAACCGAAACACAACAAGATCGTTACCCTCACCATAGGTAACACTCCCCTAATTCTCCACAAGGAATTAGCTACTCGCACTCGAACCATCACAATAGAAACGAGGAAACAACACAAACAAGAACATAAAGTTCCATGACCCAACATCGTTTCAACAACCTCTACATAACCACAATACCATCATCCTTGTTACACAACAATATTACAACAATGCTACGATTCACCAATCGAACATATAACCAAAACATCCATCTACACAGTAGCCCATGAATAATATTTAAACCTTTCACCTAACATTTCGATTCTGAAACGTCCAATGGTCTCATCATTCCTACATGTTTTCAATGTCCAACTTATGAACTCTTACAAGTCACACACTCATATACGAAATGTGCCACATCACGCTTTCGATTCACACTCTGATTATTCGTACCAATCAAATCTACCAATTCCATATCTAACTTCTGACTCTCTCTAATATTCACCAAAAAAGCATAGTTCATTTCTAATAGACCCAACCTTACACTCCACTGAGTTATCTCACACACCAGACACAAGTCTCTGAACTGTTGAAATAATTCTAATCCTCTGACCATCAAAACAGACATGCATAAAAGCTTTCGACTTAACTCATCAGGCACGACATTAACTTCACCAATAGGATAATTCCAGCTAAAGTCATAACTCATCAGGAATTCCAACCATCCTAGTTGTCTCATACTCTATTATTTCTGACCAAACAGGTACTCAATATTCTTGTGATTACTAAACACTTCGAACTCAAAACCATAAAAATAATACCTCCAGATTCTCAACACAAAAGTAATCGCAGCCATCTTGAAATCATGAATCCTCAATTGTCGTAATGCATAAGCCACGACTTTACCATCTTGCATTAACACACTGACTAAACTCATCATAGACGCATCCTAATACCTCACAAATGTTTTATCAGGATCAGGCAAAATCAAAATTGGAGCCGTAGACAAATTCTACTTCAGCTCACCCAAAACTTACTCACAACGAACATCCAAAACAAACGACTCACCCTTTGCAAGTCAACTGAGATAACAGAAGTACTAACTTAGCAAAGTCTTCTATAACCTGCAGTACTAATCAACGAAAGTCCAAAACGCTTCTAATCACCTTAACCGACTTCGGAACCTCTCATTGTCGAACTCCATCTACTGCCGATGGATCCATAACAATACCATCATCAGAAATCATATATCTAAGAAAACTAACCTCTTTCAATCAAAATTCTCACTCGATAATTTAGCAGAAAGCTCCCTCTCTTTCAACCCTTGTAACTAAATCCTCAAATACTCTACATACTCATCCTTTGATTTAAAATAAATCAGAATATCATCCAATAAACATCACTATAAACTTATCCAAACAAGTATGGAAGATACGATTCATAGACTCCACAACCATAACATATACCACCTTCAAAATTCATTCTGAGCTCGAAACAACTTATCCAAAATAGCTTAACAATCTCTGGTTACCACATTCCATATCAATTCTTCTTACGGGGTTCCAACTCACTCGAGGTTTCTGTTGACACGAGATCTCAGCCCATAACAAAAGTAATACCATCAAGGAACTTCAAATCGTTTGCAATTCGTCACAATTCATAACTTAAGCTATCCAGAACACAACCGCAAGTTTCCATACTACTCACTGATTAACATGCAACCTCACGCTATCATCCTTTTCCTTACCAACCATGCTGGACATCTTTAAGTCGACACACTAATGTTTCATCTAAAAACACATTTGAAAACCATGCACAACTGACGGCCCATCACTGTGGCTTCCTGCGAATTTCCAGAACACTATCATCACAAACATGACAACCATCTGAGTTTCACTTCCTAAAAGTTCTCCTAATTTCTTAGCAGATCCAAACCTCAAATCCTCACCTTTGTCAATTTTGAGTTCACACTCTACTCTCTGAGAACAACAATTAACGATACCCAATCGTTCTCTCTCAATGACTTCTCAACTGGACCAACATACCAAAACCTCTAATCTGTCTCATCTTCCGATATTAGAATCTTCATCGACTCATCAAAACAATCTGTAATCATTTTCTTAATTCCAAATAATTCATTGCACGCACTATCAAGGCCGGAAAGACACGTCTATTCCATCCAACATAATTTCGTCTACTATCAACAAGAGATTAAGGGTGATCAGTTCCTCAATTTGTCAATAGACAGCTGACAATCATGATGGGGCATAAACCGTCTTTACCAAACTATAATATCATTTCTTGCATCTTGTGCACAAAACCACCTAAGGCACAAATCCTTAGTTGACATAACCCTTACCTCCGCATTCCCTCCGGAACCGGGAACAACACTGTCCAAACAACACTTACAATCTTGCAACCAACGTTCCACAACTGAAGCAACTTGGAGAAGCACCAGCTTCTCCCCCACTTAACTCATTCTAAATCCTGCAGACAAAGGATTAGAAAACCAGAAAGTACTGACAGTGTTTCACACATATATCACATACTAAGGAACAAACAACATCGACAGTATTCAACTGTCACACCAACTGACTCAACAACTTGGCCGGACGGACCGACCTGCTCTGATACCACTAATGTAACACCCCAATTCCCATCGCGGATAAATAATACATAATTAAATCAGAGTGAACAAAAATATTTTTTCGACAGAAATAAGGATGCCACATTTCCGAAAAACATAATCCACCTGCTCATAAATTTGATATATAACACAAAATGGGATAAACATAAAAGGGAAACTTTTTCCTTCAAAAGGAACGTTCAATTATGAAATAAAGCGGAAGGATCTATAACTGACTTGTTTTATAAAATAAATTGTTTTATAACATCAAAATATTCATACAAAGGTAATACAAAATAGATCCAACAATTGTATACATATATAACAAAAGCGTTCCCCGACTCCCGTGTTACGTATCAGAGCAGACAGACCGACAAAAGGATGGAGAACTAATCTTCACAAAAGCCTCCAAGATACTAATCTGCAATTGCCTCATAGGGCAACAAACCACAGCAGAAGGGTGAGAAATAACAACTAAATCAAGATTGCATAATAATATGCAACACATAAAAATTCACATGCATAATTATTCTCACCACAAGCATCACATACTAATACATATAGCATGCCACATATACATAACATATTTATAATAATCCAACAACATAGCATATATCAATTATACCAACATAATCACATATTCACACATAAGGCACACCAAGGTTATGACATATGGAAACACACCACCACATCACATATATTCATATATAGCATATCAGCGATAATCCAAACAATCTTTGTAATGTATACCGTCTCCACAAAACATAGCATATGTCCATTTATAAAACATATCATCCATAATCCATACATTTATCACGAATGCATATCAAATCACCAATGCTATCACGAGCTCAACACATAATCAATCAATTCACAATTTCCCACACATAATCAATCCATTCATGATTTCCCACACATAATCAATCCATTCATGATTTATGAAAATGCACAGAGACCGACACAACGACTTATGCATGCGGTACCATTCCATCCATAATTCTCATCATCATTAATTCACTCAGGAATTATTGGAATCATCGCTTGTTACTTAGTATAACTCCCCGTCGGGCAAACGATGTTCCCCGTCGCTTTGGTCCTCTTTGTATAAGGCTCACGACGTTTATGGATCGCTTTAGGTCCTCTTTGTATAAGGCTCACAATCCGATCGCTTTAGGTCCTCTTTGTATAAGGCTCGTGATCGTCTATAACGTCGCTTTAGGTTCTCTTTGTATAAGGCTCACGACCGTTACAGAAGATTCCCTCTGGAATCGTTTCGTCGCTCACACCCCACAAGGGCACAAGACATCACAAGATGCATATCATGATGCTTGGCATGCTAATGACTCATGAAAATCAAATGCATATTCACAAATCAACAATATGAATTATCTCATCGTCATTATTCATGCATTGGAAATATATTTAAACAATGCCTTTACTTGCCATAAGGCCACCAAATAACACACATTGAATTTCACATAAACAATGCATTTCATCATAATCCACAAGCCAAAACAATTAGAATTTTAGCATATACACTCATATCAATTCACATCAAGAATTACTCACCATCAACCACAACAATCCTGCAATCATACAATCATACTCACAACATTAGGATTCACGCCACGAAGGCTACCCACAACAACATACATTAATACCATACATTTGTATTCAAGTCAACAAAGTATTTTGCCATAAGGCCACAACAATTACAATAACTTATCACATGCTTCAACATCATATAAACCACATAAAAGCTCCACTCCATATAATAATAGCACAACACACTGTAAAACACCGACCGCACGACATTAACGCAATAAAAACCCGACAACCCAACACTTTTACACAACCACGACTTAAATAAATCATCTACAGTCCTCCCAACCATTTTTATAAGAAAGAACATCTCATTAGCTTTCCAAGGCTTTGAACGGCGGTTAAAATGGACTTACGGTTTAAAAGTTATGAAGAAAACAAAATAGAAAATCTGTCACGTTGGCTCCAGTATTCGCTAGGCAAACCCCAGCGAACCGTGGTAGAGAAAAAACAGCATAAATTTCGCTAGGCGAATCAACTTGGCGAACATTCGCCTTCCTTCGCTGTCGGGTTCGCTAGGCGAACCCTCGAAAGCTGTTCGCTGGACTTCGCCCCAGGTTCGCTAGGCGAACCCTGGAAAACACAGAATCTCAGCAGCACTCTTGTTCAGCCCAAATTAAATATTCCCTCCACCAAAACACTACCAAACCATAACATAACTACCAAAACATACCCCAATCATAACAACAAGTATTCTACAACATTTATATCGCATTCCAACCGTGAAAACATCGATTCCAATCAATTGTTCATCAATTTTTCAAATGTAAAAACATTATAAAAACAAGAAAACATTCACACAATCACACACATATACATATACAATCGTAATATAATCGAAACTTCTCACCCTTACCCGATTAATCACGCTTGAACGGATGATTTCTTCTTCCATAAGTTTTCCTCTCCTTCTCTTTTCCTTCTTCTTCCTTTCTTTCCTTTCTCTTTCTTTTCTTTCTTTTTCTCTCAAATCTCTATTTATAAAAATATCTAAACCCCTAAAAAGACTATTTTACCCCTCGGCTCAAATATCTCACAAACGTTCTCAAAACGCGATAAAACATAATAACGATGAAAAATAATATATTGCCAAATAAAAGTCAAGAATAAAATAATATAAAAACGAAAATAATTAAATCGACTCGATTAACTAAATCTAAAAAAAAAAGGGGCGTTACAACTCTCCCCCACTTAGAAATTTTCGTCCTAAAAAATATACTTGGTGCAAACAACTCCGGATATGACTCTCATATCCAACTAACCCACTCTCATGCCATTAAAGGCAACACCACGAATAACACAAACCGACAAAACACCTCATTCACAACAACTACTACAACGAGACGACAATGGTAACAACGACAACGACAAGATGCAATGCTCATACAATGCACTTGACGACCAACTCACGACTCAAAGAATACCCAAGTTACGAACACACAGGTTCACTCTTGAACCGAAACACAACAAGATCGTTACCCTCACCATAGGTAACACTCCCCTAATTCTCCACAACGAATTAGCTACTCGTACTCGAACTATCACGATAGAAACGAGGCAACAACACAAACAAGAACATAAAGTTCCACGACCCAACATCGTTTCAACAACCTCTACATAACCACAATACCAACATCCTTGTCACACAACAATATTACAACAATGCTACGATTCACCAATCGAACATATAACCAAAACATCCATCTACATAGTAGCCCATGAATAATATTTAAACCTTTCACCTAACACTTCCATTCTGAAACGTCCAATGGTCTCATCATTCCTACATGTTTTCAATGTCCAACCTATGAACTCTTACAAGTCACCCACTCATATACGAAATGTGCCACATCATGCTTTCGATGCGCACTCTGATTATTCATACCAATCAAATCTACCAATTCCATATCCAACTTCTGACTCTCTCTAATATTCACCAGAAAAAGCATAGTTCATTTCTAATAGACCCAACCTTACACTCCACTGAGTTATCTCACACACCAGACATAAGTCTCTGAACTGCTCAAATAATTTTAATCCTCTGACCATCAAAACAGACATGCATAAAAGCTTTCGATTTAACTCATCAGGCATGACATTAACTTCACCAATAGGATAATTCCAGCTAAAGTCATAACTCATCAGGAATTTCAACCATCCTAGTTGTCTCATACTCTATTATTTCCGACCAAACAGATACTCAATATTCTTGTGATTACTAAACACTTCGAACTCAAAACCATAAAAATATTACCTCCAGATTCTCAACACAAAAGTAACCGCAACCATCTTGAAATCATGAATCCTCAATTGTCGTAAAGCATGAGCCACGACTTTACCATCTAGCATTAACACACTGACTAAACTCGTCATAGACGCATCCTAATACCTCACAAACGGTTTATCAGGATCAGGCATAATCAAAATTGTAGCCGTAGACAAATTCTACTTCAGCTCACCCAAAACTTACTCACAACGAACATCCAAAACAAACGACTCACCCTTTGCAAGTCAACTGATATAACAGAAGTACTAACTTAGCAAAGTCTTCCATAACCTGCAGTAACAATCAACGAAAGTCCAAAAAGCTTCTAATCACCTTAACCGACTTCGGAGCCTCTCATTGTCGGACTCCATCTACTGCCGATGGATCCATAACAATACCATCATCAGAAATCATATATCTAAGAAAACTAACCTCTTTCAATCAAAATTCTCACTCGATAATTTTGCAGAAAGCTCCCTCTCTTTCAACCCTTGTAACTCAATCCTCAAATACTCTACATACTCATCCTTTGATTTAAAATAAATCAGAATATCATCCAATAAACATAACTATAAACTTATCCAAACAAGTATGGAAGATACGATTCATATACTCCACAACCATAACATATACCACCTTCAAAATTCATTTTGAGCTCGAACCAACCTATCCAAAATAGCTTAACAATCTCTGGTTACCACATTCCATATCAATTCTTCTTACGGGGTTCCAACTCACTCGAGGTTTCTGTTGACACGAGATCTCAACCCATAACAAAAGTAATAACATCAAGGAACTTCAAATCGTTCGCAATTCGTCACAATTCATAACTCAAGCTATCCCGAACACAAACGCAAGTTTCCATACTACTCACGGATTAACACGCAACCTCATGCTATCATCCTTTTCCTTACCAACCATGCTGGACCTCTTCAAGTTGACACACTAATGTTTCATCCAAAAACATATTTGAAAACCATGCACAACTGACGGCCCATAACTGTGGCTTCCTGCCAATTTCAAGAACACTATTATCACAAACATGACAACCATCTGAGTTTCACTTCCTAAAAGTTCTCCTACTTACTTAGCAGATCCAAACATCAAATCCTCACCTTCGTCAAGTTTGAGTTCACACTCTACTATCTGAGAACTACCATTAACGATACCCAATCGTTCTCTCTCAATGACTTCCCAACTGGACCAACATACCAAAACCTCTAATTCGTCTCATCTTCCGAAATTATAATCTTCATCGACTTATCAAAACAATTTGTAATCATTTTCTTAATTCCAAACAATTCATTGCACACACTATCAAGGCCGGAAAGACACGTCTATTCCATCCAACATAATTATGTCTACTATCAACAAGAGATTAAGGGTGATCAGTTCCTCAATTTGTCAATAGGCAGCTGACAATCATGATGGAGCATAAACCGTCTTTACCAAACTATAATAGCATTTCTTGCATCTTGTGCACAAAACTACCTAAGGTACAAATCCTTAGTTGACATAACCCTTACCTCTGCATTCCCTCCGGAATCGGGAACAACACTGTCCAAACAACACTTACAATCTTGCAACCAACGCTCCACAACTGAAGCAACTTGGAGAAGCGCCAGCTTCTCCGCCACTTAACTCATTCTAAATCCTGCAGACAAAGGATTAGAAAACCAGAAAGTACTGACAGTGTTTCACACACATATCACATACTAAGGAACAAACAACATCGACAGTATTCAACTGTCACACCAACTGACTCAACAACTTGGCCGGACGGACCGACCTGCTCTGATACCACTAATGTAACACCCCAATTCCCATCGTGGAAAAATAATACATAATTAAATCAGAGTGAACAAAAAGAGTTTTTCGACAGAAATAAGGATGCCACATTTCTGAAAAACATAATCCACCTGCTCATAAATTTGATACATAACACAAAATGGGATAAACATAAAAGGGAAACTTTTTCCTACAAAAGGAACGTTCAATTATGGAATAAAGCGGAAAGATCCATAACTGACTTGTTTTACAAAATAAATTATTTTATAACATCAAAATATTCATACAAAGGTAATACAAAATAGATCCAACAAATGTATACATATATAACAAAAGCGTTCCCCGACTCCCGTGTTACGTATCAGAGTAGACAGACCGACAAAAGGATGGAGAACTAATCTTCACAAAAGCCTCCAAGATTCTAATCTGCAATTGCCTCATAAGGCAACAAACAACAGCAGAAGGGTGAGAAATAACAACTAAATCAAGATTGCATAATAAGATGCAAGACATAAAAATTCACATGCATAATTATTCTCACCACAAGCATCACATACTAATACATATAGCATGCCACAGATACATAACATATTTCTAATAATCCAACAACATAGCATATATCAATTATACCAACATAATCACATATTCACACATAAGGCACACCAAGGTTATGACATAAGGAAACACACCACCACATCACATATATTCATATATAGCATATCAACGATAATCCAAACAATCTTTGTAATGTATACCGTCTCCACAAAACATAGCATATGTCCATTTATAAAACATATCATCCATAATCCATACATTTATCACGAATGCATATCAAATCACCAATGCTCTCAGGAGCTCAACACATAATCAATCAATTCACAATTTCCCACACATAATCAATCCATTCATGATTTCCCTCACATAATCAATCCATTCATGATTTATTCAAATGCACAGAGACCGACACAATGACTTATGCATGCGGTACCATTCCATCCATCATTCTCATCATCATTAATTCACTCAGGAATTATTGGAATCATCGCTTGTTACTTAGTGTAACTCCCCGTCGGGAAAACGATGTTCCCCGTCGCTTTAGGTCCTCTTTGTATAAGGCTCACGACGTTTATGGATCGCTTTAGGTCCTCTTTGTATAAGGCTCACGATCCGATCGCTTTAGGTCCTCTTTGTATAAGGCTCACGATCGTCTATAACGTCGCTTTAGGTCCTCTTTGTATAAGGCTCACGACCGTTACAGCAGATTCCCTCTGGAATCGTTTCGTCGCTCACACCCCACAAGGGCACACGACATCACAAGATGCATATCATGATGCTTGGCATACTAATGACTCATGACAATCAAATACATATTCACAAATCAACAATATGAATATTCTCATAGTCATTATTCATGCATTGGAAATCAATTCAAACAATGCCTTTACTTGCCATAAGGCCACCAAATAACACACATTGAATTTCACATAAACAATGCATTTCATCATAATCCACAAGCCACAACAATTTGCATTTTAGCATATACACTCATATCAATTCACATCAAGAATTACTCACGATCAACCACAACAATCCTGCAATCATACAATGATACTCACAACATTAGGATTCACTCCACGAACGCTACCCACAATAACATACATTAATACCATACATTTGTATTCAAGTCAACAAAGTATTTTACCATAAGGCAACAATAATTACAATAACTTATCACATGCTTCAACATCATATAAACCACATAAAAACTCCACGCCATATAATAATAGCACAACACACTGTAAAACACCGACTGCACGACATTAACGCGATAAAAACCCGACAACCCAAGACTTTCACACAACCACAACTTAAATAAATCATCTACAGTCCTCCCAACCATTTTTATAAGAAAGAACATCTCATTAGCTTTCCAAGGCTTTGAAGGGCGGTCAAAACGGACTTACGGTTTAAAAGTTATGAAGAAAACAAAATAGAAAATCTGTCACGTTCGCTCCAGTATTCGCTAGGCGAACCCCAGCGAACTGTGGCAGGGAAAAAACAGCATAAAGTTCGCTAGGCGAATCAACTTGGCGAACATTCGCCTTCCTTCGCTGCCAGCGAACCCTCGAAAGCTGTTCGCTGGACTTCGCCCCAGGTTCGCTAGGCGAACCTTGGAAAACTCAGAATCTCAGCAGCACTGTTGTTCACCCCAAATTCAATATTCCCTCCACCAAAACACTACCAAACCATAACATAACAACCAAAACATACCCCAATCATAACAACAAGTATTCTACAACATTTATATCGCATTCAAACCATGAAAACATCGATTCCAATCAATTGTTCATCAATTTATCAAATGTAAAAACATTATAAAAACAAGAAAACATTCACACAATCACACACATATACATATACAATCGCAATATAATCGAAACTTCTCACCCTTACCCGATTAATCACGCTTGAACGGACGATTTCTTCTTCCATAAGTTTTCCTCTCCTTCTCTTTTCCTTCTTCTTCCTTTCTTTCCTTTCTCTTTCTTTTCTCTCTTTTTCTCTCAAATCTCTATTTATAAAAATATCTAAACCCCTAAAAAGACTATTTTACCCCTCGACTCAAATATCTCGCAAACGTTCTCAAAACGCGATAAAACATAATAACGATGAAAAATAATATATTGCCAAATAAAAGTCAAGAATAAAATAATATAAAAATGAAAAATAATTAAATCGACTCGATTAACTAAATCTAAAAAAACCGGGGCGTTATAACTCTCCCCCACTTAGAAATTTTCGTCCTTAAAAATATACTTGGTGCAAACAACTCCGGATACGATTCTCGTATCCAACTACCCACTCTCAGGCCATTAAAGGCAACACCACGAATAATACAAACCGACAAAACACCTCGCTCACAGCAACTACTACAACGACACGTAAATGGTAACAACGACAACGACAAGATGCAATGCCCATACAATGCACTTGACGACCAACTCACGACTCAAAGAATACCCAAGTTACGAACACACAGGTTCACTCTTGAACTGAAACACAACAAGATCGTTACCCTCACCATAGGTAACACTCCCCTAATTCTCCACAAGGAATTAGTTACTCGCACTCGAACCATCACAATAGAAACGAGGCAACAACACAAATAAGAACATAAAGTTCCACGACCCAACATCGTTTCAACAACCTCTACATAACCACAATACCAACATCCTTGTCACACAACAATATTACAACAATGCTACGATTCACCAATCGAACATATAACCAAAACATCCATCTACATAGTAGCCCATGAATAATATTTAAACCTTTCACCTAACACTTCCATTCTGAAACGTCCAATGGTCTCATCATTCCTACATGTTTTCAATGTCCAACCTGTGAACTCTTACAAGTCACACACTCATATAGGAAATATGCCACATCACGCTTTCGATGCACAATCTGATTATTCGCACCAATCAAATCTACCAATTTGATATCCAACTTCTGACTCTCTCTAATATTCACCAGAAAAAGCATAGTTCATTTCTAATAGACCCAACCTTACACTCCACTGAGTTATCTCACACACCAGACACAAGTCTCTAAACTGCTCGAATAATTCTAATCCTCTGACCATCAAAACAGACATGTATAAAAGCTTTCGACTTAACTCATCAGGAACGACATTAACTTCACCAATAGGATAATTCCAGCTAAAGTCATAACTCATCAGGAATTCCAACCATCCTCGTTGTCTCATACTCTATTATTTTTGACCAAACAGGTACTCAATATTCTTGTAATTACTAAACACTTCGAACTCAAAACCATAAAAATATTACCTCCAGATTCTCAACACAAAAGTAACCGCAGCCATCTTGAAATCATGAATCCTCAATTGTCGTAAAGCATAAGCCACGACTTTACCATCTTGCATTAACACACTGACTTAACTCATCATAGACGCATCCTAATACCTCACAAACGATTTATCAGGATCAGGCATAATCAAAATTGGAGCCACAGACAAATTCTACTTCAGCTCACCCAAAACTTACTCACAACGAACATCCAAAACAAACAACTCACCCTTTGCAAGTCAACTGAGATAACAAAAGTACTAACTTAGCAAAGTCTTCCATAACCTGCAGTAATAATCAACGAAAGTCCAAAAAGCTTCTAATCACCTTAACCGACTTCGGAACCTCTCATTGTCGAACTTCATCTACTGCCGATGGATCTATAACAATACCATCATCAGAAATCATATATCTAAGAAAACTAACCTCTTTCAATCAAAATTCTCACTCGATAATTTAGCAGAAAGCTCCCTCTCTTTCAACCCTTGTAACTCAATCCTCAAATACTCTACATACTCATCCTTTGATTTAAAATAAATCAGAATATAATCCAATAAACATCACTATAAACTTATCCAAACAAGTATGGAAGATACAATTCATATACTCCACAACCATAACATATACCACCTTCAAAATTCATTCTGAGCTCGAAACAACTTATCCAAAATAGCTTAACAATCTCTGGTTACCACATTCCATATCAATTCTTTTTACGGGGTTCCAACTCACTCGAGGTTTCTGTTGACACGAGATCTCAACCCATAACAAAAGTAATACCATCAAGGAACTTTAAATCGTTCGCAATTCGTCACAATTCATAACTCAAGCTATCCAGAACACAACCGCAAGTTTCCATACTACTCACTGATTAACATGCAACCTCACTCTATCATCCTTTTCCTTACCAACCATGCTGGACCTCTTAAAGTCGACACACTAATGTTTCATCCAAAAACACATTTGAAAACCATGCACAACTGACGACCTATCACTGTGGCTTCCTGCAAATTTCCAGAACACTATCATCACAAACATGACAACCATCTGAGTTTCACTTCCTAAAAGTTCTCCTACTTAGTAAGCATATCCAAACCTCAAATCCTCACCTTCGTCAATTTTGAGTTCACACTCTACTCTCTGAGAACAACCATTAACGATATCCAATAGTTCTCTCTCAATGACTTCCCAACTGGACCAACATACCAAAACCTCTAATCCGTCTCATCTTCCGATATTAGAATATTCATCGACTCATCAAAACAATTTGCAATCATTTTCTTAATTCCAAACAATTCATTGCACACACTATCAAGGCCGGAAAGACACGTCTATTCCATCCAACATAATTTCGCCTACTATCAACAAGAGATTAAGGGTGATCAGTTCCTCAATTTGTCAATAGACAGCCGACAATCATGATGGGGCATAAACCGTCTTTACCAAACTATAATAGCATTTCTTGCATCTTGTGCACAAAACCACCTAAGGCACAAATCCTTAATTGACATAAACCTTACCTCCGCATTCCCTCCGGAACCGGGAACAACACTGTCCAAACAACACTTACAATCTTGCAACCAACGCTCCACAACTGAAGCGACTTGGAGAAGCACCAGCTTCTCCCCCACTTAACTCATTTCAAATCCTGCAGACAAAGGATTAGTAAACCAGAAAGTACTGACAGTGTTTCACACACATATCACATACTAAGGAACAAACAACATCAACAGTATTCAACTGTCACCCCAACTGACTCAACAACTTGGCCGGACGGACCGACCTGCTCTGATACCACTAATGTAACACCCCAATTCCCATCGTGGAAAAATAATACATAATTAAATCAGAGTGAACAAAAAGAGTTTTTCGACAGAAATAAGGATCCCACATTTCCGAAAAGCATAATCCACCTGCTCATAAATTTGATACATAACACAAAATGGGATAAACATAAAAGGGAAACATTTTCCTACAAAAGGAACGTTCAGTTATGGAATAAAACGGAAAGACCCATAACTGACTTGTTTTACAAAATAAATTGTTTTATAACATCAAAATATTCATACAAAGGTAATACAAAAGAGATCCAACAAATGTATACATATATAACAAAAGCGTTCCCCGACTCCCGTGTTACGTATTAGAGCAGACAGACCGACAAAAGGATGGAGAACTAATCTTCACAAAAGCCTCCAAGATACTAATCTACAATTGCCTCACAGGGCAACAAACCACAGCAGAAGGGTGAGAAATAAAAACTAAATCAAGATTGCATAATAATATGCAACACATAAAAATTCACATGCATAATTATTCTCACCACAAGCATCACATACTAATACATATAGCATGCCACAGGTACATAACATATTTCAAATAATCCAACAACATAGCATATATCAATTATACCAACATAATCACATATTCACACATAAGGCACACCAAGGTTATGACATATGGAAACACACCACCACATCACACATATTCATATATAGCATATCAACGATAATCCAAACAATCTTTGTAATGTATACCGTCTCCAAAAAACATAGCATATGTCCATTTATAAAACATATCATCCATAATCCATACATTTATCACGAATGCATATCAAATCACCAATGCTATCACGAGCTCAACACGTAATCAATCAATTCACAATTTCCCACTCATAATCAATCCATTCATGATTTCCCACACATAATCAATCCATTCATGATTTATACAAATGTACAGACACCGACACAACGACTTATGCATGCGGTACCATTCCATCCATCATTCTAATCATCATTAATTCACTCAGGAATTATTAGAATCATCGCTTGTCACTTAGTGTAACTCCCCGTCGGGCAAACGATGTTCCCCGTCGCTTTAGGTCCTCTTTGTATAAGACTCACGACATTTATGGATCGCTTTAGGTCCTCTTTGTATAAGGCTCACGATCCGATCGCTTTACGTCCACTTTGTATAAGGCTCACGATCGTCTATAACGTCGCTTTAGGTCCTCTTTGTATAAGGCTCACGACCGTTACAGCAGACTCCCTCTGGAATCGTTTCGTCGCTCACACCCCACAAGGGCACACGACATCACAAGATGCATATCATGTTGCTTGGCATGCTAATGACTCATGACAATCAAATGCATATTCACAAATCAACAATATGAATTATCTCATCGTCATTATTCATGTATTGGAAATCAATTCAAACAATGCCTTTACTTGCCATAAGGGCACCAAATAACACACATTGAATTACACATAAATAATGCATTTAATCATAATCCACAAGCCACAACAATTAGCATTTTAGCATATACACTAATATCAATTCACATCAAGAATTACTCACCATCAACCACAACAATCCTGCAATCAAAAAATGATACTCACAACATTAGGATTCACGCCACGAAGGCTACCCACAACAACATACATTAATACCATACATTTGTATTCAAGTCAACAAAGTATTTTGCCATAAGGCTACAACAATTACAATAACTTATCACATGCTTCAACATCATATAAACCACATAAAAGCTCCACGCCATATAATAATAGCACAACACACTGTAAAACACCGACCGCACGACATTAACGCGATAAAAACTCGACAACCCAACACTTTTACACAACCACGACTTAAATAAATCATCTACTATCCTCCCCACCATTTTTACAAGAAAGAACATCTCATTAGCTTTCCAAGGCTTTGAACGGCGGTCAAAACGGACTTACGGTTTAAAAGTTATGAAGAAAACAAAATAGAAAATCTGTCACGTTCGCTCCAGTATTCGCTAGGTGAACCCCAGCGAACCGTGGCAGAGAAAAAACAGCATAAAGTTTGCTAGGCGAATCAACTTGGCAAACATTCGCCTTGCTTCGCTTTCGGGTTCGCTAGGCGAACCCTCGAAAGCTGTTCGCTGGACTTCGCCCTAGGTTCGCTAGGCGAACCCTGGAAAACTCAGAATCTCAGCAGCACTGTTGTTCACCCCAAATTCAATATTCCCTCCTCCAAAACACTACCAAACCATAACATAACAACCAAAACATACCCCAATCATAACAACAAGTATTCTATAACATTTATATAGCATTCCAACCGTGAAAACATCAATTCCAATCAATTGTTCATCAATTTATCAAATGTAAAAACATTATAAAAACAAGAAGCCATTCACACAATCACACACATTTACATATACAATCGCAATATAATCGAAACTTCTCACCCTTCCCGATTAATCACGCTTGAACGGATGATTTCTTCTTCCATAAGTTTTCCTCTCCTTCTCTTTTCCTTCTTCTTCCTTTCTTTCCTTTCTCTTTCCTTTACCTCTTTTTCTCTCAAATCTTTATTTATAAAAATATCTAAACCCCTAAAAAGACTATTTTACCCCTCGGCTCAAATATCTCGCAAACATTCTCAAAACGCGATAAAACATAATAACGATGAAGAATAATATATTGCCAAATAAAAGTCAAGAATAAAATAATATAAAATTGAAAATAATTAAATCGACTCGATTTACTAAATCTAAAAAAAACCGGGGCGTTACAACTCTCCCCCACTTAGAAATTTTCGTCCTAAAAAATATACTTGCTGCAAACAACTCCGGATACGACTCTCGTATCCAACTAACCCACTCTCATGCCATTAAAGGCTACACCATAAATAACACAAACCGACAAAACACCTTGCTCACAGCAACTACTACAATGACACGACAATGGTAACAACGACAACGACAAGATGCAATGCCCATACAATGCACTTGATGACCAACTCACGACTCAAAGAATACCCAAGTTACGAACACACAGTTTCACTCTTAAACCGAAACACAACAAGATCGTTACCCTCACCATAGGTAACACTCCCCTAACTCTCCACAAGGAATTAGCTACTCACACTCGAACCATCACGATAGAAACGAGGCAACAACATAAACAAGAACATAAAGTTCCACGACCCAACATCGTTTCAACAACCTCTACATAACCACAATACCAACATCCTTGTCACACAACAATATTACAACAATGCTACGATTCACCAATCGAACATATAACTAAAACATCCATCTACATAGTAGCCCATGAATAATATTTAAACCTTTCACCTAACACTTCCATTCTGAAACGTCCAATGGTCTCATCATTCCTACATGTTTCCCATGTCCAACCTATGAACGCTTACAAGTCACACACTCATATACGAAATGTGCCACATCACGCTTTCGATGCGCACTCTGATTATTCGTATCAATCAAATCTACCAATTCCATATCCAACTTCTGACTCTCTCTAATATTCACCAGAAAAAGCATAGTTCATTTCTAATAGACCCAACCTTACACTCCACTGAGTTATCTCACACACTAGACACAAGTCCCTGAACTGCTCAAATAATTCTAATCCTCTGACCATCAAAACATACATGCATAAAAGCTTTCGACTTAACTCATCAGGCACGACATTAACTTCACCAATAGGATAATTCCAGCTAAAGTCATAACTCATCAGGAATTCCAACCATCCTCGTTGTTTCATACTCTATTATTTTCGACCAAACAGGTACTCAATATTCTTGTGATTACTAAACACTTCGAACTCAAAACCATAAAAATAATACCTCCAGATTCTCAACACAAAAGTAACCGCATCCATCTTGAAATCATGAATCCTCAATTGTCGTAAAGCATAAGCCCCGACTTTACCATCTTGCATTAACACACTAACTAAACTCATTATAGACGCATCCTAATACCTCACAAACGGTTTATCAGGATCAGGCAGAATCAAAATTGGAGCCGTAGACAAATTCTACTTCAGCTCACCCAAAACTTACTCACAACGAACATCCAAAACAAACGACTCACCCTTTGCAAGTCAACTGAGATAACAGAAGTACTAACTTAGCAAAGTCTTCCATAACCTGCAGTAATAATCAACGAAAGTCCAAAAAGCTTCTAATCACCTTAACCGACTTCGGAGCCTCTCATTGTCGAACTCCATCTACTGCCGATGGATCCATAACAATACCATCATCAGAAATCATATATCTAAGAAAACTAACCTCTTTCAATCAAAATTCTCACTCGATAATTTAGCAGAAAGCTCCCTCTTTTTCAACCCTTGTAACTCAATCCTCAAATACTCTACATACTCATCCTTTGATTTAAAATAAATCAGAATATCATCCAATAAACATCACTATAAACTTATCCAAACAAGTATGGAAGATATGATTCATATACTCCACAACCATAACATATACCACCTTCAAAATTCATTCTGAGCTCGAAACAAATTATCCAAAATAACTTAACAATATCTGGTTACCACATTCCATATCAATTCTTCTTACAGGGTTCATGTCGCTTCCAAAAGATTTGCATCCAACGGTACAAACGCGAGAGTGGCGCGAAAAACACAGAGTCGCCAGCAATGTGTATTTATCCCAAGAGAGGGAAAGGAAACACTGCATAAACCTGAAGAGAAAGGGGGAAAGACATGGTCATCGCAACCATAGTCTGGGTTCGGGAGTCGGTTATGCGAGGGGAAGGTGTTAGCACCCCACGCATCCATCGTAATCGATGGGATCCACGCTTGTTGTCTAAACGGAGGGTGAGTTGTCCTACTATCTATGGCTGAACAAAAGAAAATGGGGATGGGGTGACTAAGACGGACTCGGTAGGACATATTCGATGCCCTAGGCCTACGTACTCCCTCAGTGCAATGGGAAAGTCAGAGTCAACGTAGTTCGGAAGGGAACTGTGGGGGAAGGTTGCTCGCCAAGACAATCGCTGTCTTGTGCCTATATATCCTCAATCGAACGAGAGAGAGAGGAATCAGAGCTGATGTAGTTCGTGGGTACGACCACGGATGGGTAAGTGTTTTTTACGTGAGCGACGAGCTCTTTTCTGAAAATGAAGTTTGAAACCCAACAATCCCGAAGGATAAAAAGATTTGAATTTGTTTTTGTGTTTTTTAGACAAAAGTGTTTTTTTAGTTAGTTCATAACTTGCATTGCACCAAAGTCTAGGGCACAGAGACGAATACTTAACAAATCGTCCCAAGACAGGACGCTCGATAAGCACTCTAGAAAGATGAGAGGAAGCCCCTCATTTCTCATTCCCCACGCTTAAGGCTCGTGCGCAATACACTTTATCTTTATTAAGTGTTTTCAAGAAGTTTTGAGATGAGAAGAGAGAAGACCCAAAGGAAACTCTAAGGGGAAACTAAGAGTCCTAATGTTATCATGCATGGGTAACCTATGGTTAGTGAGGCTTAGGAGGAACGACTACCTAAAACCTAATGCTAATCCTACTCCAAGCTTAATCAAAAATTAAGTTGGACTAGGTAGCTCTAAAGGGAGAGAATCCAAGACTTAAACAAGTCTTGAGATCCATGGGAGGAAGAGAGTGAAAGAGAAGAATGAGAAAGAGAAGGATGAAATAAGAAACAAGATAGGGCAGCAAGCACATCATATCAAGTATATCCAACTCACACCAATAAACAGGTCTCAAAGATCATGCAAAACATCTCAAGTAAGCATGCAAAGGTAATCATGAAAGAATGCAATCATACTTATATGAAATGCACAATTAAGCACCAATGAACTTCACATCAAGATGAAATGAGAAAAATAAGATGAAGATGAAAACAAGTCAGAACCAAGATCATACCATCATCAACAATTCTCATGTACAAGAAAAGATCAAAACATGAAACATTATGCACCAAAGAAAGTCCACAAAAGGAAATCAAAGTTTAAGCACATAAAGCATATCCAAACATGATCCAAAAATTGCAAAATTTGGTCACAAGGGACCTCAACCAGGGGTAAACATTATATCAAATACTCATGCAAAGAATCACAAAGAAACTCAATCAATTAGGCATGGCAAAACAATTAGGGTTAAGAGATGTCAAGAGATTCACTTAAGCACAAATAATCAAACATATATCAAATGACATTCAAAAATTGTGAAATTAAAACCCAAGTGACCTAAGTCAGAAGCTAGCCATATCCCAAAATATCACACAAAAATTCACAAGTTAAGTACCTCAAACAATTAGGCAAAGATCACATAGGAACCATGAACCAATATACAAAGGAGAGGGACTAAAATGCAATATGAAAAAGTTTTAAAAATGAAACAAAAATGATTTTAAGAACCTCAAGATGTCTTATGAAGTATGCAAAAAGAATGGGATGCAAATCATACACCAATGATGAGAACAAAAATCAACAAGCCAAGGTGTGCACAATTGAAGCAATTCACAAAGAAATTAAACAAACAATTAATTCAGATACACAAAATAAAATAAAAATGGAAAATAAAATTTACCAAAATATTATAAAATCCTAAAGATGATCCATGATTTTTTGGTGATTTTTAGATGCATAAAACTATTTTTAAAAATTAAAATGCAAAACTATGCAAAGAAAATAAAATAAAATAAACAAAGATGGCCAGGGGTGCAAAAAGCAAATCAAACACGTTCCAAAGGCAATTGGGCTCAAAAAGGGGGGGGGGGGTTAGATAGCAGCCCCAGGTAAAATAGTCCACCAGCAAAGTCAAACAAAAAAACCATAAGCTTCAGTCAACATGATTGACTCATACACACCCTTGGATCAATCTCACACATGATATCAAGTCAACAAACCACACAGTATTCCAGATGAAGGGCTTAGATCACTGTCGCTCCCGAAAGATTCGCATCCAACGGTACAAACGCGAGAGTGGCGCAAAAGACACAGAGTCGCCAGCAAAGTGTATTTATCCCAAGAGAGGGAAAGGAAACACTGCGTAAACCTGGAAGAAGGGAAAGAGCATGGTCTCGCGACCAAGAGAACGGGTACGGGAGTCGGTTACGCGAAGGGAAGGTGTTAGCACCCAACACGTCCATCGTACTCGATGGGATCCACGCTTGTTGTCTGCATCAAAAGGTGTCGTCATCTGGAACTCCACTGCTACTGGACCGGCGGAAAGAACGAGAACGGGAAAGAACGGAGAAACGAAGAAGAAAAGAAAAGGAAGTGACTCGATAGGACGGTATCGTTGTCTTAGGCCTACGTACTCCCTCAGTGCAATGGGAAAGTCAGAGTCAACGTAGTTCGGACGGGAACTGTGGGGGAAGGTTGCTCGCCAAGACAATCGCTGTCTTGTGCCTACGTATCCTCAATCGGACGAGAGAGAGGAATCAGAGCTGACGTAGTTCGTGGGTACGACCACGGGTAGGTAAGTGTTTTTTTACGTGAGCGACGAGCTCTTTCACGAAAAAAAAGAAGTTTGAAACCCAACAATCCCGGAGGATAAAAAGATTTGAATTGGTTTGGTGTTTTTTAGACAGAAGTGTTTTGAGTCAGTTCGTAACTTACATTGCACCAAAGTCTACCATGCGGGAACGAGTGAGTCGCATGATCGCCCCCAAATGAGACGTATGCTAAACACCCTAGAAGAGGAGAGGAGACCCCTCGTTCTTCACTTCCTACACTTAAGGCTCGAGCGCAATATACGTTATATTTTATTAAGTGTGTTCAAGAAGTTTGAGATGAGAAGAGAAGCGACACAAAAGGAAACTTTACAGGGAAACTAAGAGTCCTAATGTTATCATGCATGGATGTCCTATGGTTAGTGAGGTTTAGGAGGGACGACTGCCTAACCTAATGCTAATCCTACTCCAAGCTTAATCAAAAATTAAGTTGGACTAGGTAGCTCTAAAGGGAGAGAATCCAAGACTTAAACAAGTCTTGTGACTCGAGGGATGAAAAAAGTGGAAGAGAAGGAGGAGAAAGAGAAGTGAAACACAAGTGGCATAAGCTCACTTCAAACACAAGTATGAAAGTTAAAAGGTAAAGGAAGAAAGTAAAATGTGGAAGCATATCCACATTCAAACAACTTACCATTTGCCCCTGAAAGTGTTAGAAGTATTCACATATGACAAAATGAAACTCAAACAAGCATAAGGCCATAAAGAAACAAGTTCTAAAGTAAATCAAACATCAAGTTCAGAACCTAATGGTCCTACTGACCTCTACTATTAACCATGCACAATTAGTCAAAAAGAAAAGGGAGAAGTCACTCAAGTACCATTCAAGTCATTAAAGAAGGAGTGAGATGAAAAGAAGTGATCATGTAAAGCAACCAAGTCAAAATTTCACAAAGTAAACTAAGTCCAGAAGTGACACAATCCTAAATATGGGCCTAAACATGATCTTCAAACAACATTCAAGTCACACAAACACTTTCACAATCAATTAGGAAGCAAAGAAGAAGTGAAGTGGAGTGAAGTGAAACATGATTCATACTTGTGAAACAAATGACTTAAAGTGAAAGGAAAACATCAAACATGCAAATATGAGATTCAAATATCACAACCAGAAGTCAATTAATCATGCTATCAATCCCTCAACAAGACCTAAAATTGTGGCACAAGTGCCTTCATGACCAAGCAAACCAAACATGAAGCATATATTCACAAATTGGACAAGTTAAAGCTCATACTTCAAAGAAATAACAAACATGCCTCAAAAATTATGTCATTCAGTATTCAAGCACCTCAAACATGTATAATTGACATATCAAATCCACAAGCAATGAATCAGAACCAAAGTCAATCAACAATTAGGTCAAAGCATCAATAAGATTTCATACATTCATGCTCAAAGCAACACATCAAAAGTCATCCAAAAAGGACCTAAAAATCATACCAAAAATCTCAAACATACTTCAACATGTTATGAACACAACCCAAAAAGAATCAGGATCAAATCACTTTCCAAATGAGAGAAATAAAAAATGCAACATGAAGTATGCAATAAGAAATGCAAATGAGAGAAAACAATTTGGAAAATTAATTTTTAATGCAATTTTAATGCAAAAATAATAAAATAAAATGTGAAAAATTAATTTTAATAATGAGGAGGAATGATTAATTTTTTTGGAATTTTTTAGCACATGCAAGTATTTTTAAAAATTAATTATGAAATGGTATGAAAATAGAAAATAAAAAAGAAATAAAATGAAGCCAGGGGTGTATTAATGAATCCAAATGCGTGCAAACGGTCATGGGCTCAGAAACGGGGGTGTGAACAGCAAAAGAGGCCCAAATGCATTCCAACGTTCAGAAATAAGGAACGGCTCAGATTGAGTCAAACAAGGGAAAGTCTCCAGATCCACAGGCTCACGCTCAAAGTCAAACAAAGCAAAGTCAACGATCTAATGGTCCACATTCAAATTCACTAATTAAATGAAATCCAACGGTCATGACTTAATCAGATCCCTTAAACCCTAATTAATTTAATTAACACCAAATAATCAAGATCCAACGCACGAGAATCAAACTGGAAAATTAATCACAATCCAACGCATGAGAATAAATCTGGAAAACCACAAACCCTAATTAAACCCTCACCGGCCGGAGAAGCGCCGGTCATCTTCTCCGACCACTCTCCGGTCACGAAACTTCAAATCATAACCAAAAACAACAAATCATACATCAAAATGATCAGCAACTCACGTAGATCACAAATATATCACTCAAAATCATTTAGCATGCATATATTTCACGAATCGAACGAAACAAGTTTGGATCTGAAAACTTCAGATCTAAATTCCAGCCATGATTCACGTTGAAAATCAATTCCAAATACATATATGAACTCAACACATCAAGATGAACATTAAACACACAACAAAAATCAATTCTAGATCTATGAATTTCAAGTTCACCTGAGATTTGCAGAACTGGAAAATCACCAAGAAACTCCAAGATAAGCTGCAGATCAACTCCTTAAACCGTCTAATTGCAAAATAAATGCACTTAGACCTTCAAATTGGCCTGAATCCTTGAATCCGAGAGTTGAAAATCTGAACTCAACTGATAAATTCTTTGCTTAAACTTCAAAACAATGGTGGATTTCTCTTCCTTATGCTCCACTGATCACAAACCAACCAAAAAAAATGGAAGACACTTGAAGAATTGGGAGAATCGAAGGAGAGAAACTTGAGAGCAAAACTTTGAAAAGTGGTGAAAATGAATGGTAGCTGCTGAGAAATTCGTGTGAGTTAGCTTATATAGTGTGCCAATGCTACTGTTTAGGGTTTTAATCTTCAAGGACTTGAGAGCAATGAGTTTTGGGTTGTTTTGCAAATTTGCAAGTTTGTGCACATGAGGTATTCTACTCGTGCATTCTTCATGAAAAGTGCATGACTACTTTCCTTTTGATGCCATGAGAACCTTTGGATTGATCTTGGGGCTGGAAAGTAACTGAATTGTGATTTCCAAATGAACTTGCAAAATTGGATAATGATGAATTATGGACATGTAACCCACGGGTTCACTCAATTCTTGGCTCAAAATGATGCTAAATGAGGTACATTGGAGTGTGGTGAGGTGAACTGAACAATTAGAAGCCATATTGGTGAGTTAAAATGCAACTTGCAAGTTATGTCAAAATGGTATGCATGGTAGAATACCAAATGCCCTCTAACTTCAAATGCCCATAACTCTTGACCCAAAAATGATATGATCATGATCCACCACTCTTTGGAAAGAGGAGAAAGAGATCTACAACTTTGGTGTTGGGCAAAAATTCGTTTGAAGCATTTTTGATCATGAAAAGTTTGGTTAAAGTTGGTTGAAAATATGCCAAAAATAGTAACTTGAAATTACAAGTCACTTTCCCAAATTAGCAACTTTTTACCAAAGCTTGAATTTTGCAAATTGTGATCATGAAAGCCTTCCATAGACCAAACAAAGGTCTCTTGACTTGATTACCATGATGAGGATCTCTCAAAACCCTAGTTTGACTTTTCAGTTGACCAGTTTGACTGATTACTTCATCTGTAAGCTACTGAATCATCTGAGGTCTTCCATGGTGAATTTTTGGCTCAAAATCCATCCTTAGACTTGTTTTGACATATGGAGAACCTTGGTGAAAGGTTTGAATCAACTCCTTGAGCTTAGGACCCTTAACCATGAAACCCTAGTTTTGGTCATCAGTGTAAGGACACCAACCCTTGATATAACCACTTGGAGAGTCCCTCATTGAAATAATCTTGGGCCACCATATAAGGATGTGAGGAGCTCATGGAGCTCATAAGAAGCTTTTGCCCTTGAGTTGAACCAAATACCTTGATCCCATGCTAAGAACCAAATGCTATGCACAATGCAAATGCAAGAAATGAAAAGAAACCTAAGCCAGTTATCTAAAAACAACAAGGCAAATTTTGAGGTGTTACAGCTGCCCCTATTCAATCAACTTGATCCTGAAGGTATGATAGTGACGACTATCATGCGTTCCAAGGATTCACGGAGATTGAATACCATAAGAAACCTGAAATTTGCAATCCTCAAAGGAGGGACGACTCCACTGGGGAACAAACATTAAATGCTGCACTGTCACAACACATACGAGTGTTGGAAACTAAAACTGTATTGAAAAGTCCTGAAATAAACACAAACGAAGGTTAGCTATACTGGGGATAAACACGGACGGGTGTCAAGGAATCCAGGATATCAAATACGGACGGGTATTGAGAAGATACACAGACAGGTGTAAAGAGGTTCAATACGGACGGGCGCCGAAAGAACACGTACGGGTGCCAAAGGGATTCAATACAGACGAGTATTAAAAAAGATACACGGACGGGTGTAAAAGATTTCAATACGGACGGGTATTGAAAAAGATACACGGACGGGTGTAAAAGATTTCAATACGGACGGGTATTGAAAAAGATACACGGACGGGTGTAAAAGATTTCAATACGGACGGGTATTGAAAAAGATACACGGACGGGTGTAAAAGATTTCAATACGGACGGGTATTGAAAAAGGGTACACGGACGGGCGTAAAAGGATCCAATACGGACGGGTATCGAAAAGGATACATGGACGGGTGTAAAAGGTTTCAATACAGACGTGTATTGAAAAGGGTACACGGACGGGTGTAAAAGGTTTCAATACGGACGGGTATTGAAAAGGGTACACGGACGGGTGTAAAAGGTTTCAATACGGACGGGTATTGAAAAGGGTACACGGACGGGTGTAAAAGGTTTCAATACGGACGGGTATTGAAAAGGGTGCACGGACGGGTGTAAAAGGTTTCAATACGGGCGTGTATTGAAAAGGGTACACGGACGGGTGTAAAAGGTTTCAATACGGACGGGTATTGAAAAGGATACACGGACGGGTGTAAAAGGTTTCAATACGGACGGGTATTGAAATCAAATGTTCAAACACGGACGGGTGCCGAAAGAAACACGGACGAGTGTCTGTCATTAAAAACTTCGAGGGGGGAAAAACCGAAGGACCACCTGGACGAAGGGGTACAAATAAGATTAAGGATAAACAATCCTGGCAATACACTCTGCCGGGGAACTGTCAAATATTGCCTAACCCAACACCTGTGGAGTAAAGATATCTTCCTGAAATTCTGCTTTCCTGACGAAGGAAAACTCAAACCTGGCTTACGCTTCGGATGCATATGTTTGAATTTTGCCGTAATGCTCCACATGAAGTGGGAATGCTACGCATTTGGGAGGATGCCATGCAAAACAAATGCTCATGCACTGCAAGAGAAAAGTCTCAGCAAAATAAATGCTGAAGACCAGAAGCAACTCCGCTGGAGATGGCAAACTAAATTGCCACCAAACCAAAGAAATCTTGTTGAGAAAAACTTCTCCCTGCTAGGGAAGATCATAATCACCGATTCCGCCAGAGATGGACGAATCTCCGAGAGAATACCTGCTCTGTTGAGGAATATCAAGATCAACAACTCTGCTGGAGATGGACGAAGCTCCGAGAGGATACCCACTCAGCTGGGGAGGGAGATGAATACTGAAGATGGAAATTCCACCGCTGGGGACGACCTACTATTTCAGAACTTGGCTTCGGCGCCTGCCAAAAACGATTGGCCTTAAGACCTGCTGGGGATACCACTCACCACCAGACTCTGATTGGGGAAATGAGCTTAATCTGCTGCTAGGGAAGTAACTTTACCCTCACCCTGCTGGGTACTAGATCAAACCATTGTCGTCGAGACTATACTTTCTGACCAACTGAGGAAAGTAGACACCAGGACCCTGTGGGGATAATAACATCTTCGTCCACAAACCTCCTGCCGGAGGCACGGCAACACTCACCTTAAAGCAATCAACTTCTGAGTACTTGATGGGAAATAGCATTCCAAACATGACTTCGGCTGGGTATATAATCCTCTGTACTTTGCTGAGGAAGACGATCCTCAACGACTCCGCTTGGGAGAGAAAGTAATTGTCAACATTCATCTGCTAGGGATAACACATGCTTCCTGACTAGCTGGGGGACAAATAAATGCCCCATGCTCCGTGGGGATACTTCACTTGTTGAAGAAAGATGTGCCAAGTCACAACTCTGGCCTGGGAGAAAACCTCTTATATCCTGCTAAGGAAAACGATCCTTAACGACTCCGCTTAGGGAATTACTTCTTTATACTCTGGTTGAGGAAGACGACCCTCGATACTCTGATGGGGAAGAGTAATAACCTGCTGAGGACGATCAGACTTCAAAGTAGGGGAGAGCTCTACTCTACTGGGGGAGTACATCTGTCACCCTGCAAAACCAACAGAAAGGTCTATGCGCAGAAATGATTACATTGATTATCAACATAATGACTGTCGCCTAAGCAATTGCCACTGTTTTCCAACTTGTGTCATAAAGCTCAACGTTTTAGCATGTAATGTTTTTATCAAAAATATCGGACATTTTCACAAACAACACAGGTAAAACAGAAAACAAAAGCTCTTTAACTGAAATGCAAACTTTATTGAATGAATTGGCCTGTAAATAGGCATTTACATCTGGAAGCAATTCCTGGAAAGAGGTAATTGCGCAAAAAGCAAAAGAAAATACAAATGTCGGCAATGTGGGGAACAGACATCCACCATGACTCGACTCAGCCATAACCCATATGACTTGTTCATCCGCATATACTTTGGCCTTCGAAAACGACTAACTGGACTGATTCCTTTCCTCAGAATTTTCCAAGTGTGAACGGTGATCACAGATCGGACGCGGATCGTAGTCTTTGCTCTAAAATCCCTAACTTTTGCCTGGATCGCCCCTTTTCGGGTTTTCAATCCACCGGGATACCCATTTTTGCCAAGGTTGCCTTTTTAGGTTTTCAACCTTGCGGGTTTATTCTTTTTCTTTTTATCCCTAATTTTTGCCCGAACCTTTTCTTTTTTCTTTTTATGGTTCGCCAGGATGCCCCATTTTTGCCTGAACCTTCTTTTTATGCTCAGCGGGTCTCTTTTATGCAAAGTATTTTTTGACTACATCCGCGTTCACAGGGGACGTAAAATCTTCGCCATCCATAGTTGAGAGTAATAAGGCTCCACCAGAGAAAACCTGTCTTACTACATATGGCCCTTCGTAATTCGGAGTCCACTTGCCCCTGTGATCCGTTTGGGGAGGAGTGATCCTTTTCAGAACTAATTCACCAGCCTGAAAACACCGAGGACGCACCTTCTGATCAAAGGCTTTCTTCATCCTGCTCTGATACAACCGGCCATGCGCAATGGCTTTCAATCTCTTCTCTTCAATGAGGTTCAATTCATTCAGCCGGGAACGCACCCATTCAGCTTCATCCAGCTTCACATCTGTCAGAATTCTCAAAGAAGGAATCTCAACTTCTAATGGCAGGACTGCTTCCATGCCATACACCAGTGAGAAAGGAGTTGCCCCAGTCGAGGTGCGTACCGAAGTACGATACCCATGCAAAGCGTAAGGCAACATCTCATGCCAGTCTTTGTATGTCACTACCATCTTCTGCACAATCTTCTTTATGTTCTTATTAGCCGCTTCAACAGCTCCATTCATCTTCGGACGATAGGGAGAAGAATTGTGATGTTCGATTTTAAAGCTCTGGCATAGCTCCTTCATCATCTTGTTATTCAGATTTGAACCATTATCAGTAATGATTCTCTCCGGGACTCCATACCGGCAGATGATGTCCTTCTTAATAAACCGGGCTACCACTTGTTTGGTGACGTTGGCATACGATGCTGCTTCCACCCACTTCGTAAAATAATCAATAGCCACCAGGATAAAACGGTGTCCATTCGAAGCAGTCGGCTCGATCTTCCCAATCATGTCAATGCCCCACATAGCAAAAGGCCAAGGTGACGACAAAACATTCAGAGGAGTAGGCGGTACGTGCACCTTGTCAGCATAAATCTGGCATTTATGACATTTTCGGGCGTATTTAAAACAGTCAGACTCCATAGTCATCCAATAATACCCCGCTCTCAACAATTTTCTGGCCATAGCATGCCCATTGGCATGAGTACCGAAGGAACCTTCGTGAACCTCTTCCATTAACAAGCCTGCCTCGTGTTCATCAACACAACGTAGCAAGACCATGTCAAAGTTTCTCTTGTACAACACATCATCCTTGTTCAAAAAGAAGTTTCCTGATAACCTCCTCAATGTCTTTTTATCTTTGGAAGATGCCCCGACTGGGTATTCCTGACTCTTCAAGAAGACTTTAATGTCATGATACCAAGGCTGGCCATCTGATACCCCTTCAACTGCAAATACAAAAGCAGGTCTATCCAAGCGCATGATTCTGATTGAGGGAGCTTCATTCCAAAGATTCACTTTATACATTGATGACAATGTTGCCAACGCATCAGCCATCTGATTCTCTATCCGGGGAATGTGATGGAAGTCTACTCTGTCAAAGAAAGGTAACAATCTTCTGGCATAATTGTTATATGGAACGAGATTTACTTGACGAGTCTCCCATTCTCCTGTAATCTGATTCACCACCAACGCAGAATCCCCATAAACATCGAGGTTCTTGATTCTCCAATCAATTGCCTCTTCTAACCCCATGATGCATGCTTCATACTCCGCCTCATTGTTGGTGCATATGAACGCTAATCGGGCAGTAAAGGGTATATGAGAACCTTGTGGAGTCGTAATGATTGCCCCGATTCCGTTGCCATATGAATTAACAGCCCCATCAAAAACCATCTTCCATTGAGATCCAATCTCAGGTCCTTCATCAGGCAAAGGCTCTTCACAATCCTTCATCTTCAGATACATGATATGTTCATCTGGAAATTCAAACTTCATCGGTTGATAATCCTCAATTGGCTGTTCAGCGAGATATTCTGACAAAACACTTCCCTTAATGGCCTTTTGGGAAACATACTGAATATCATATTCTGTCAGAACCATCTGCCAACGGGCTATTCTACCAGAAAGTGCTTGCTTCTCAAACACATACTTGATTGGATCCATCTTCGAAATCAAAAGGGTTGTATGGTTTAACATATACTGCCTCAAACGCTTAGCGGCCCAAGCGAGTGCACAACATGTTTTCTCCAGCATCGAGTATCTTGACTCGCAATCAGTAAACTTCTTACTCAGGTAATAGATGGCGTGCTCTTTTTTACCTGACTCGTCTTGTTGACCGAGCACACAACCCATTGAATTCTCAAGAACCGTGAGATACATAATCAAGGGCCTTCCTGGTACTGGCGGCATAAGGACCGGAGGTTCCTGCAAGTATTCTTTAATCTTTTCAAATGCCTTTTGACAATTTTCATTCCACCTGACCGCTTGATCTTTTCTAAGCAGCTTGAAGATTGGTTCACACGTGGCTGTGAGATGCGAGATGAACCTAGCAATGTAATTCAATCTCCCCAAGAAACCACGAACCTCTTTTTCTGTTTTCGGCATAGGCATTTCTTGTATGGCTTTTACCTTTGCAGGATCAACCTCAATACCTTTTTCACTAACAATAAACCCCAGCAATTTTCCTGATCTCACCCCGAAGGTGCATTTGTTTGGATTCAACCTCAGTCTGAATTTCCTTAGCCTTTCAAATAACTTTTGAAGATTCACCAGATGTTCTTCTTCCGTCTGTGACTTCGCAATCATGTCATCAACATAGACTTCAATCTCTTTGTGAATCATATCATGAAAGAGAGTCACCATCGCCCGCTGGTAAGTTGCCCCTGCATTTTTCAATCCAAAGGGCATCACTTTGTAGCAGAAAGTTCCCCACGGTGTTATGAATGTTGTTTTCTCCATGTCCTCTGGGGCCATCTTGATTTGGTTATACCCAAAGAAGCCATCCATGAAGGAAAACACAGAATACTGAGCAGTATTGTCAACTAACACGTCAATGTGAGGGAGCGGGAAATCATCCTTTGGGCTGGCTCTATTCAAATCCCTGTAATCAACACACATCCTGACCTTCCCATCCTTCTTAGGTACGGGCACGATGTTAGCAACCCATGGAGGATAATTTGTTACGGCAAGAAATCCGGCGTCTAGCTGTTTCTGAACCTCTTCCTTGATCTTGACAGACATCTCCGGTTTAGTTCTTCTCAACTTTTGCTTGACCGGAGCACAACCTTCTTTAAGTGGTAGCCGGTGTACGACGATATCAGTATCGAGCCCAGGCATGTCTTGGTAAGACCAGACGAAGATGTCAACATACTCTCGGAGCATTTCAATCAATCTTCCCTTGACACTGTCTTCCAATGCAGCCCCTACTCTTACTTCCTTTCTAGCGTCCTCGGTTCCCAGATTTATAATCTCAATTTCCTCCTGATGAGGTTGGATGACTCTCTCCTCTTGCTTCAACAGTCTGGCCAACTCTTCGGGCAGTTCACAATCTTCATCAGCCTCTTCTTCAGCCTGATAGATTGGATTGTCAAAGTCATACCGAGCTATAGCTGAGTCATGATCGGTGTCATCTGAACAAAAAGACCTGCAATGATTGATGAGGTATGTTTTATTATGATGCAACAAAATAAACACATTGCCATGTTGATGTGGGTTTTTAAATGCATAAAAATAAAAACAGAAAAACAGAGATCAAAATATTTGAGTGTGAAAAGTCCTTTATTGATGATAAAGCAAAACATGCAGCAGTTAAAAGCCCTACAAACAGAATCACTACGTCTTGGGCAGAACGTAGGATTAACAAAATAGGAAAACAAAGCAATTACTCGAAGCCTGTCACTTGAATGACTTTCTCGGAAGACCAGTTGTGCAGACTTTCCCCTGGGACACAAGGACGGATCCAGCTATCCATATCGCAATCACTGTCTCCTTCTTCATCAATAGCATTAACTCTGTCGAAGAAAACTCCAGCGCTAGTGAACCGGACAGGGCCATAGAATCTTGGGGGATCCTCATCTCTTTTGGGTGGCTTATATCCCAATCCATAAGTATCCTTCTTTTTCTGGACTTCAACCACCTGGCCCCACCTCTGTGAGCTACCCGCTTCAACCACAGCTTTGGCGTCTTTTAACGAAGACATGGAACCCTCAGGTTGATTTGCCACTACGGGCTGCACTACAGCTCCAGACTGAACAACTTCTTCCGAAACTTTCACCTTCTCAAATCCCTGGCACAACGTCTCGTGGATTTCCCCATCCACTTCCACGTATTTGAAGGTTGACAATTGACTGATCATTATGTCTTCTTCTCCGCATACTGTCACTACGTGACCATCAACCATATACTTCAGCTTTTGATGTAAAGTGGAAGTTACAGCACCTGCCCCATGGATCCAAGGACGACCCAATAAACAGCTGTACGCTGGCTGAATATCCATAATGTAAAACGTTGCATTAAATATTTCTGGTCCAACCTTGATTGGAAGCACAATCTCGCCAAAAACAGATCTCTTCGAGCCATCAAAAGCTCGCACCACCAAGTCGCTTGGTGTACAAATAAGTCCTCGAGTATCCAACTTCATTAACGCTTTCTTGGGCAATACATTCAACGATGAACCAGTATCAACCAGGACATGTGACATCAACGAGCCACGACATTCGATCGAAATATGCAGGGCATTGTTATGATTCCTGCCAGCAGAAGTCAAGTCAAGATCTGTAAAACCCAGGCCGTTACCCGCATTCACGTGCGCTACAACCCCTTCCAGCTGATTAACAGAAATCTCTTGAGGAACGTATGCTGCATTCAAAACCTTCAAAAGAGCATTCCTGTGAGCCTCAGAACACAAGAGTAGAGACAGAATAGAGATCTTGGACGGGGTCTGATATAACTGGTCCACGATCTTATAATCACTTTTTCGGATGAGCCTCATGAACTCCTCTACATTTTCTGAAAAAGCATCATCAACCGGTTTCACTGTAGATTCCACAATCACTGGGGTCTGAACAGAACCATCCATCGCCTGTTTTCCTCTATCCTGCCTAGAGGTACTGGGTTGATCGTTAACCGGAGGGAGCACTCTACCACTTCTGGTTATGGCATCAGTCTCAACTTTAACCCCTGAACTAGAACCCACTGGTGAAGTGTTCATTAGCTCTTGCTTTTGCCCATTGACAAACACCTCTGCACCGTAATTCCATGGAATAGCCTTAGAACTCTCGTACGGAATGGGTCCAGCCCTCGTGATAATAACTGGAGGTGGCCTTGCTGGACCAGAAATAGTAATTGTTTTGAACGGGATAGTGATAGTGGCAACCTTCTCACTAACAACCTCCTCTAGCTGATTACCTCTGTCAAACTGTAAACAGCCCTCATCAATCAGATTCTGAATACCCCTCTTCAACGAATCACAACCATTAGCCTTTATCCAACAATCTGAGCAATTCTCACCACAGCCCGGATAGACATCACCTTTCAATAACCTGTTCTTAACCACCACCAATGGAGTCTTTAGTTCCTCCACATCCACAATCAAATTCAAAGTTTCACAGTCCTCAATTATAGCATTCACCCTTGGCCCATTGTGATTAGGCATCGGGTTTTGAATAACATTGGGTCCGTCATTCGAGAAATTGATGGCTTTAGAGTCCACAAGGTCCTGCACCTTGTGCTGAAACGCCCTGCACTTCTCCACCGTGTGCCCAGGAGCACCAGAATGAAAATCACAGTGTGCGTTAGCATCGTAGCCTCGTGGGAGTTCCCCTGTTGGTGGAGCCAGGGTACGAAGCTCAACTAGACGCAACTGTAGTAAATGTTGCAACAACTGTGCATATGACATTGGGGGTTGATCAAAATGCCTCTCTGCATTCCTCTGTCTGTTCTGATACTGACCCTGCTGCCTATTCTGATTAGCATTACCCCTTTGCTGCTGTGGCGGTGGTAACACTGCTGGAATGGTTACTGATGCTACCTGTTGATCGTTAAACTGGCGCTGTTTCCCTTTTCCCCTGTGGGATGATACAGCGTTGGTCTCTCCTTTCTTCTTATAATTATCAAACGGCTTTTTTCCCTGTCCGGAAGACGATCCATCACCGCTAGAAACCTTCCCAGCCTTAATTCCGACCTCTATCTTCTGCCCAATAGCAATCACATCTGCAAACTTACCTAGAGAACAAGGCAAAAGCTTCTCATAGTAGTGCTTAGGCAGTGTGTCCATGAACATATCTAGCATCTCTTTCTCTAGCATTGGTGGCTGCACCCTAGCTGCCAATTCACGCCACCTTTGCGCGTATTCTTTGAAACTCTCATCATTCTTCTGGGACATGCTCAACAACTGAGTTCTGTTGGGAGCCATGTCCGTGTTGTACTGATAATGCTTGATGAAAGCTGCAGCTAGCTCTCTCCAGGTACGAACATCTCTGCTTTCTAGCCCCATGTACCATTCCAAAGACGCGCCAGACAGGCTGTCTTGGAAGAAGTGCATCATTAACTTTTCATCCTTAGCGTGAGCAGCCATCTTCCGGGTATAGGCCTTCACATGAGTCCTTGGGCAGGTAGAGCCATTGTACTTTTCTAGCGTAGGAATCTGAATCTTGTGTGGAATAACAACATCAGGGACCAACCCTAGGTCGTCCAAATCAATCCCCAAATCATCCTGTTTCACCACTCCTTTTAATTGAGCTTCGATTAAACGGATTCTTTCATCACTGATCACGGGAATGGCAGCATCTAAACTCCTGACCGAGAACACATCGTCCTGCTGATCATCAAAATGATGGCCATGGATAGCCCGAACAGTACTTCCCTCTCCAACCACTGTAGGGATTCTGCCCTGTCCACCAGCACCAACTCCGCCCGGAGGGATATTACGGTTAATAAGACCACCGTGTAGGATACCATTTTCGTCGACCTGCGCCACTAACGGCTGAACCAGAGTTCTAAACTCGTTCTGACTTTGCACCACACCCTGCATCATTTCCATGAACTGGTCGATGCGAGCTTGCATAGCGGCCATATCTGCCTGAACTTTGTCCATCACTCTGTTTTGATTGAGCCGAGTAGAATAACGATGAGTTGGTTGATCAATCCTGACTGAAAGAAAGAAAGAGCATAAGAAAACCAGAGAAACCAAGATAACCTGCAATGCAAAAATGATTATGATTATGCAAATGCAAATGCAAACATGTTTGTATATTTGCAGGGTGATCCACCCCTTGATTCCAGTTTAAAGGTGAAATAGGATGAAACTGCTGCTCATATAAATCAGAATGAATCACTGTCAGAAATTACAACCCAAGGTACCAAAAATAGCCTGAAACAAAATAAGCAGAGGTCCCAGCCAACAATTCTGGTGGTGACCCAAAATACAAAGAAAGAACAAAATACAAACTACTGAGTAAAGTTCCCTTCAAGGGTCTTGCACCGTATGAGGGCCACTGCCTGAGCTAGAGCACTCCCACTTAGACCTTTTCACTCCTGCTTGTATTTTCAGCTCTTCCATGGTTGCTATGGCTTCTTTGAGCCGTTCCTCAACTGCGTGTCTTCGGAACGTCCCTGACAAGATCTCCTCGTCCTTCTTCCTGAGCTTCACCTTCAGACTCTCAATCTGCTCCAAATGCTTATCCTCTTTCTGCTTGTTGGTCGTGATTGCAGTATCTCGGTAAGCATTGAACCTGCGAATCTTCGCCCAAGCCTTGGCTAAGTCATCCTTCTTGGATTTGAGAGTCTTGCAAACGCCTTTTAGAGCTTGTCCTACCCTTTTCCTAGCTGCTATCTCTTCAACCAGCTCCCTTTCTTTCTCAGCGAGACGTTCTGTCTTCAGCTTGGCAATATGAACAGCCTCACCTCGCTCATGTTTTAACTGGTAGATTTCCTTTTGCAACTCACGGTTCTCCTCTCGAATCTTCTCCTTTTCAGCCCATAATTGATTGTACTTCTCCATCTCAATCATGGTTGGGGGTTCAATCAGCAAAGGGTAAGAAGGAGGTTCCCTGCAGAATGGCAAAAGTACACTTTCTACTCTGCTCTGAACCCAGTCCTCATACGCACGAAAAGCTTTGTTATTACACTTTCCAAAAGAAGTCTTTCCTTTCTTATGGCGATCTCTCCAAGCGTTTGCAGCTTCTTTCAACACCTCCAGATTGGCTTCCTCACCCAAAAATAGAGACTCTTGCACATCTTGGCCTTTTGGCGGCTCCTTTAAAGCATACCCAAATTGCCTAATAGCGAGAATGGGGTTGTAGTTAATTCCCCCCTTCCTTCCTATTAAAGGTACGTTTGGGTAACCTCCACAACTAACCAGGATTTCTCGGCCCAACAAATCACGATTGATCCAAACTAAGTTGTCGGCCCTTAACCCCATTAACCTCTTTGCCCAATCTAAAGTTCCTTTAGTGTCTTCGAATGCCCCAGATTTGGGAAGACGATCAGCAAACCACTTATAGAAAATTGAAGCACAACAATAAAGAGGTCCGCCTCTCCTTTTCTCATTCTTATAGTGCATCGAATAATACAGATCCCCAAGCAAGGTAGGTACCGGATTCTTCGTGGTGAATATGCGGACAGCATGCACATCTACAAAATCTTTCACATTAGGGAATAACGCCGTTCCATAAACACACATAGCCAGAATTGCATTGAACACTGACCAACACTTAGCCTTAGCACAAGTAGCAGCCTGTTCGATCAAAAACTTCGTGTGAAAACCCTGATAACCCCCTTTACTAGCAATATTTTTCTTCAACAGTGACTGATCCAAACGTAAAGTAGCAGCAACCCTTTCCAAATCAGGAAACTCCTTAGAAGGATAGAAGGGAACTCCTTCCTTGACTGAAACATCCAGAATAAGAGCAAATTCTTCCAACGTTGGAGCCAAAAGATAATCAGCAAACAGAAAACATCGAAGTTGAGGGTCGTAGAACTGCGCCAGAGTGTGCAGAGCCCTGAACTCATAGTTGGTAACATTCCGGGCGAAACTCAGAATCCTCCCATATTCTCCTCTGAAATCTGCCAATACCTCAGGTTTTGCCATAGCCGAGATCTTGTGCACAGCATCTAGATGAAGCTCTGGGAACTTGTACGGGATGATGTTCTTTCTTTTTTCAGCGCTAATGCTCATCATGGACAGTCTTCAGACAACCGGAATCAAAGTTAGGATGCAACCCTACAAATGAACAAACATGTCAGAATGCGAAAAGATGATGCAAAATGCAAGCATGGGATCAAGGTATCCAAAATGCTCAAACTGCTGCTGCTCTGCTGATTGAATAAGACCCAGAAAACCAGAAACCCAAAAATCTAGAATAACAGCCGAATCAAACTGCCAGAATGCCAGGATAATAATAGTGCACTGGTGAGAAACCCAGAAACCAGGTAGGTTGAAGGTCTCGGTTACCTGCAAACCTGCAAACACCCCTCCCCTCTCACATGTGGGTACTAGGATGTTCAGTATCCCGGGCTCTCAGGTCTAGAAAGGATGATACGTTCACCATTTCTGGTTTGGCATCATCATCAAAAGAGGAGGCCTCAACCGATTCTCCAAAACAAAAGATCCTCAGTTTCAGAGGTTTGAGAAACAATAGCACATTCAGCCCGAAGGATACAATGCTATCGCCAATCAAAGAGGTCGTCCACTGATTCACTACAAAAGGGAAATCCTATAGCAAGTTCCCAGCATTGGGTCCTCGGATCAAGAATATGCAATGGGTTTGCCACAGAAAGTGGTCTGCCACTGTCACATCTCGGGAGGAGTGCCGCAACTGAGTCCTCGGGAATGGTCGCCAGAGTCGACAGTTTTCCAGATCATATTCCATCATCTGCCCCAAATGGACAGGACATAATATTATCAAGAAAACCTCGTCTGGATGTGGAATTTTCATGTATACTTCGTCTGGCCAAATGCCAAACAAGTCACACTACTTTCCACGCTAATCATAGGTGTATGCTCAAGCCTTGGTATTGGGCTTTTCTCTCATGAATCCAACCCACCCTGCAAACAGCAAATCCAGCAGCAGAACAGCGCAACAATATCCAGTATGACAGTAATAAATGAAATGCAATAAAAGCTATAAAAACAGTAAAGCATTAAAGTAAAAGTACAGTAAATAGCAATACAGTAATATACAACAAAGTAAAGCACCATAGAAACACCCACCAAAAACAAACAGACAAGCGCTAGGATCGACTCGCTAAAGGGGAAGGACCAGCGTAGGTCAACCAGTATCCCCAGCAGAGTCGCCAGCTGTCGCTCCCGAAAGATTCGCATCCAACGGTACAAACGCGAGAGTGGCGCAAAAGACACAGAGTCGCCAGCAAAGTGTATTTATCCCAAGAGAGGGAAAGGAAACACTGCGTAAACCTGGAAGAAGGGAAAGAGCATGGTCTCGCGACCAAGAGAACGGGTACGGGAGTCGGTTACGCGAAGGGAAGGTGTTAGCACCCAACACGTCCATCGTACTCGATGGGATCCACGCTTGTTGTCTGCATCAAAAGGTGTCGTCATCTGGAACTCCACTGCTACTGGACCGGCGGAAAGAACGAGAACGGGAAAGAACGGAGAAACGAAGAAGAAAAGAAAAGGAAGTGACTCGATAGGACGGTATCGTTGTCTTAGGCCTACGTACTCCCTCAGTGCAATGGGAAAGTCAGAGTCAACGTAGTTCGGACGGGAACTGTGGGGGAAGGTTGCTCGCCAAGACAATCGCTGTCTTGTGCCTACGTATCCTCAATCGGACGAGAGAGAGGAATCAGAGCTGACGTAGTTCGTGGGTACGACCACGGGTAGGTAAGTGTTTTTTTACGTGAGCGACGAGCTCTTTCACGAAAAAAAAGAAGTTTGAAACCCAACAATCCCGGAGGATAAAAAGATTTGAATTGGTTTGGTGTTTTTTAGACAGAAGTGTTTTGAGTCAGTTCGTAACTTACATTGCACCAAAGTCTACCATGCGGGAACGAGTGAGTCGCATGATCGCCCCCAAATGAGACGTATGCTAAACACCCTAGAAGAGGAGAGGAGACCCCTCGTTCTTCACTTCCTACACTTAAGGCTCGAGCGCAATATACGTTATATTTTATTAAGTGTGTTCAAGAAGTTTGAGATGAGAAGAGAAGCGACACAAAAGGAAACTTTACAGGGAAACTAAGAGTCCTAATGTTATCATGCATGGATGTCCTATGGTTAGTGAGGTTTAGGAGGGACGACTGCCTAACCTAATGCTAATCCTACTCCAAGCTTAATCAAAAATTAAGTTGGACTAGGTAGCTCTAAAGGGAGAGAATCCAAGACTTAAACAAGTCTTGTGACTCGAGGGATGAAAAAAGTGGAAGAGAAGGAGGAGAAAGAGAAGTGAAACACAAGTGGCATAAGCTCACTTCAAACACAAGTATGAAAGTTAAAAGGTAAAGGAAGAAAGTAAAATGTGGAAGCATATCCACATTCAAACAACTTACCATTTGCCCCTGAAAGTGTTAGAAGTATTCACATATGACAAAATGAAACTCAAACAAGCATAAGGCCATAAAGAAACAAGTTCTAAAGTAAATCAAACATCAAGTTCAGAACCTAATGGTCCTACTGACCTCTACTATTAACCATGCACAATTAGTCAAAAAGAAAAGGGAGAAGTCACTCAAGTACCATTCAAGTCATTAAAGAAGGAGTGAGATGAAAAGAAGTGATCATGTAAAGCAACCAAGTCAAAATTTCACAAAGTAAACTAAGTCCAGAAGTGACACAATCCTAAATATGGGCCTAAACATGATCTTCAAACAACATTCAAGTCACACAAACACTTTCACAATCAATTAGGAAGCAAAGAAGAAGTGAAGTGGAGTGAAGTGAAACATGATTCATACTTGTGAAACAAATGACTTAAAGTGAAAGGAAAACATCAAACATGCAAATATGAGATTCAAATATCACAACCAGAAGTCAATTAATCATGCTATCAATCCCTCAACAAGACCTAAAATTGTGGCACAAGTGCCTTCATGACCAAGCAAACCAAACATGAAGCATATATTCACAAATTGGACAAGTTAAAGCTCATACTTCAAAGAAATAACAAACATGCCTCAAAAATTATGTCATTCAGTATTCAAGCACCTCAAACATGTATAATTGACATATCAAATCCACAAGCAATGAATCAGAACCAAAGTCAATCAACAATTAGGTCAAAGCATCAATAAGATTTCATACATTCATGCTCAAAGCAACACATCAAAAGTCATCCAAAAAGGACCTAAAAATCATACCAAAAATCTCAAACATACTTCAACATGTTATGAACACAACCCAAAAAGAATCAGGATCAAATCACTTTCCAAATGAGAGAAATAAAAAATGCAACATGAAGTATGCAATAAGAAATGCAAATGAGAGAAAACAATTTGGAAAATTAATTTTTAATGCAATTTTAATGCAAAAATAATAAAATAAAATGTGAAAAATTAATTTTAATAATGAGGAGGAATGATTAATTTTTTTGGAATTTTTTAGCACATGCAAGTATTTTTAAAAATTAATTATGAAATGGTATGAAAATAGAAAATAAAAAAGAAATAAAATGAAGCCAGGGGTGTATTAATGAATCCAAATGCGTGCAAACGGTCATGGGCTCAGAAACGGGGGTGTGAACAGCAAAAGAGGCCCAAATGCATTCCAACGTTCAGAAATAAGGAACGGCTCAGATTGAGTCAAACAAGGGAAAGTCTCCAGATCCACAGGCTCACGCTCAAAGTCAAACAAAGCAAAGTCAACGATCTAATGGTCCACATTCAAATTCACTAATTAAATGAAATCCAACGGTCATGACTTAATCAGATCCCTTAAACCCTAATTAATTTAATTAACACCAAATAATCAAGATCCAACGCACGAGAATCAAACTGGAAAATTAATCACAATCCAACGCATGAGAATAAATCTGGAAAACCACAAACCCTAATTAAACCCTCACCGGCCGGAGAAGCGCCGGTCATCTTCTCCGACCACTCTCCGGTCACGAAACTTCAAATCATAACCAAAAACAACAAATCATACATCAAAATGATCAGCAACTCACGTAGATCACAAATATATCACTCAAAATCATTTAGCATGCATATATTTCACGAATCGAACGAAACAAGTTTGGATCTGAAAACTTCAGATCTAAATTCCAGCCATGATTCACGTTGAAAATCAATTCCAAATACATATATGAACTCAACACATCAAGATGAACATTAAACACACAACAAAAATCAATTCTAGATCTATGAATTTCAAGTTCACCTGAGATTTGCAGAACTGGAAAATCACCAAGAAACTCCAAGATAAGCTGCAGATCAACTCCTTAAACCGTCTAATTGCAAAATAAATGCACTTAGACCTTCAAATTGGCCTGAATCCTTGAATCCGAGAGTTGAAAATCTGAACTCAACTGATAAATTCTTTGCTTAAACTTCAAAACAATGGTGGATTTCTCTTCCTTATGCTCCACTGATCACAAACCAACCAAAAAAAATGGAAGACACTTGAAGAATTGGGAGAATCGAAGGAGAGAAACTTGAGAGCAAAACTTTGAAAAGTGGTGAAAATGAATGGTAGCTGCTGAGAAATTCGTGTGAGTTAGCTTATATAGTGTGCCAATGCTACTGTTTAGGGTTTTAATCTTCAAGGACTTGAGAGCAATGAGTTTTGGGTTGTTTTGCAAATTTGCAAGTTTGTGCACATGAGGTATTCTACTCGTGCATTCTTCATGAAAAGTGCATGACTACTTTCCTTTTGATGCCATGAGAACCTTTGGATTGATCTTGGGGCTGGAAAGTAACTGAATTGTGATTTCCAAATGAACTTGCAAAATTGGATAATGATGAATTATGGACATGTAACCCACGGGTTCACTCAATTCTTGGCTCAAAATGATGCTAAATGAGGTACATTGGAGTGTGGTGAGGTGAACTGAACAATTAGAAGCCATATTGGTGAGTTAAAATGCAACTTGCAAGTTATGTCAAAATGGTATGCATGGTAGAATACCAAATGCCCTCTAACTTCAAATGCCCATAACTCTTGACCCAAAAATGATATGATCATGATCCACCACTCTTTGGAAAGAGGAGAAAGAGATCTACAACTTTGGTGTTGGGCAAAAATTCGTTTGAAGCATTTTTGATCATGAAAAGTTTGGTTAAAGTTGGTTGAAAATATGCCAAAAATAGTAACTTGAAATTACAAGTCACTTTCCCAAATTAGCAACTTTTTACCAAAGCTTGAATTTTGCAAATTGTGATCATGAAAGCCTTCCATAGACCAAACAAAGGTCTCTTGACTTGATTACCATGATGAGGATCTCTCAAAACCCTAGTTTGACTTTTCAGTTGACCAGTTTGACTGATTACTTCATCTGTAAGCTACTGAATCATCTGAGGTCTTCCATGGTGAATTTTTGGCTCAAAATCCATCCTTAGACTTGTTTTGACATATGGAGAACCTTGGTGAAAGGTTTGAATCAACTCCTTGAGCTTAGGACCCTTAACCATGAAACCCTAGTTTTGGTCATCAGTGTAAGGACACCAACCCTTGATATAACCACTTGGAGAGTCCCTCATTGAAATAATCTTGGGCCACCATATAAGGATGTGAGGAGCTCATGGAGCTCATAAGAAGCTTTTGCCCTTGAGTTGAACCAAATACCTTGATCCCATGCTAAGAACCAAATGCTATGCACAATGCAAATGCAAGAAATGAAAAGAAACCTAAGCCAGTTATCTAAAAACAACAAGGCAAATTTTGAGGTGTTACAATCACACGCATATAGTAATTAATGTACACACGCGCACACCAATATTATTCAAAAATTAAAATGGAAGCACGTGAAGGGCACATGATATTTTAATGTGTTGGCACATCAACAACCATCAGATTAATCAAACGCACACAAATAAATCATCAGATCAAAGATTCAACAAGATATGTGGCTCAGATCTGTGGGTGCATAATAAGAACCAAGGATTAAAAACACACAATCAACAAAATAAGAAAGGATTTTAAATGACGTGGCTACACATGAACCACCAGATCTGGACCACCAACGGTCCAGATTTCATCTTCTACCTTGAAACCTCCACCTGCCTGAAAAATAACCAGGTGCCGGAACCCTAGCTCCGGTCACCTTCTCCGGCGAGCACCAAACCAAAATTTTCCAGAAATCACACATGAGTACATCATTTTGTTCAGATTTTCACAAGGATTCCAAATATACCAATCATTTCATCAAACAGTAAAGACACAAGCCAAATCGAAGAAAGGAAGTTTGGATCTAAAAACTTCATATCCAAAATACAGCCATAATACACGTTCAAATTCACAACAAATCATATCAGAATCATCAGCAATTCATGAGGAACAAAATGCACACAATAAAAACAGGTTATGAGATCATGAAATCCAACTCACCTGAAACTTGAAACTAGCAAAAATACTCCTAGAAACCCAGTGTAAGAGTGCATATCTTCCTCTTTTGAGCTCTATTTGCAAAATAAATGCAAATAGAGGCTTGAATCAGGCTGGATCTTGAAGTTTGAAAGTGAACACCTCAAATTCGTATCTGGTGAAAACCTTGCTTAGAGCCTCAAACAGTGGTTGATTCTTGTTCTATGGAGTGTGTAGATCAAGAATATGAAAAAAAATTCTTCAGAAACCCTTGTGAGGAGAGAGTTTCGAAGGAGAGAAAGTGTGAGTGAAAAATGGAATTATGAGCAAATGAGGGTGCATGAGGAGTGAATGAGCGTGTGATCCTTCTTATATACACTTGGTTAGACCTCTGAGCATGATTAGGGTTTAGTTAATCCCTTGATTAAAGCTATCCAAGGTAATTTGCAAAAATGCAAGTTGTGATGCACACACTAATCCACACGTGCCAAGGCCATGAAATAAGCGTGATTCACTCACATTTCTTCTGCTGATCACTAATGAATTGAAATTGGGCCTTGTGGTGACTTGATTTATGAGATATGATCCATCTTGCCAATTTGCATTTTGTGAAATAAGTGAAGTACATGGCACGTATCCACTTGGTTCAAGGGTCAAAATGGTCCTCATGGAGTGTACTTGGATATGGCAATGTGACTTGAATCATTGGAAACAATTACAAGTCATTTTGAACCAAAATGCAAAAGGTGGAAAAATGAATACATGAGAAAACCTTAAAAAGCACCTTGCCTTCTTTTGATCATAACTTGAGAACCACAAATGATATGGAGACAATCTAGCACTTTTTGGAAATGGGAGAGAAAGATCTTCAACTTTCATGTTTGATGAAAATTCATTTGAAGCTTCTTTGATGATGAAAAGTCAAGTTGAAGATGGTTTGAAAAGTTGCCAAAAATGGAAATTTCACATTATAGGTCATTTTCCAAAAATAGTAACTTTTGTACAAACTCTTGATTCTTGATGAATAATGCTATCCATGCCATTCCTTGACCAAATAAAGGTACATGGACTTGGGAAACATGATTTGGACCTTTGAAAACCCATGGTTGACTTTCCTTTTGAACTGTTCACTTTTGCTTACTTCACAAGTAACTGATCCACTGGACATCTTCCACAATGAACCACTAGCCAAGCCTTCCTCTATGAGTGTTTGTGAGCATATGGAACCCATGAGCATGCTTGAATCCACAAAGTCTTCTCAAGAAGCTCTTTGAACCCAAGAACCCTAATTTGGTCCCTCTGGTTAGGAGGGAAAAATTCACTTGAAATCCCTTGCCATTGATGATCTTATGAAGATATGATGAACCCCTCAAACCACCTTGAGGCTTGAGACTCCTTTGAGATGAACCAAGTACCTTGATCCCATGCTAAGAACCAATGCTATGCACAAATGCTAATGCAAGAAATGCAAAGAAACATAAGCCAGTAAGCTAAAAACAAGAAGGCAAATTTTGGGGTGTTACAGTTCCAACTCACTCGAGGTTTCTGTTGACACGAGATCTCAACCCATAACAAAAGTAATACCATCAAGGAACTTCAAATCGTTCGCAATTCGTCACAATTCATAACTCAAGTTATCCAGAACACAACCGCAAGTTTCCATACTACTCACTGATTAACACGCAACCTCATGCTATCATCCTTTTCCTTACCAACCATGTTGGACCTCTTCAAGTTGACAAACTAATGTTTCATCCAAAAACACATTTGAAAACCATGCACAACTGACGGCCCATCACTGTGGCTTCCTGCGAATTTCCAGAACTCTATCATCACAAACATGACAACCATCTGAGTTTCACTTCCTAAAAGTTCTCCTATTACTTAGCAGATCCAAACCTCAAATCTTCACCTTCGTCAATTTTGAGTTCACACTCCACTCTCTGAGAACAACCATTAACGATACCCAATCATTCTCTCTCAATGACTTCCCAACTGGACCAACATACCAAAACCTTTAATCCGTCTCATCTTCCGATATTAGAATCTTCATCGACTCATCAAAACAATCTGTAATCATTTTCTTAATTCCAAACAATTCATTGCACACACTATCAAGGCCAGAAAGACACGTCTATTCCATCCAACATAATTTCGTCTACTATCAACAAGAGATTAAGGGTGATCAGTTCCTCAATTTGTCAATAGACAGCCGACAATCATGATGAGGCATAAAACGTCTTTACCAAACTATAATAGCATTTCATGCATCTTGTGCACAAAACCACCTAAGGCACAAATCCTTAGTTGACATAACCCTTACCTCCACATTCCCTCCAGAACCGGGAACAACACTCTCCAAACAACACTTACAATCTTGCAACTAACGCTCCACAACTAAAGCAACTTGGAGAAGCACCAGCTTCTCCCCCACTTAACTCATTCTAAATCGTGCAGACAAAGGATTAGAAAACTAGAAAGTACTGACAGCGTTTCACACACATATCACATACTAAGGAACAAACAACATCGACAGTATTCAACTGTCACACCAACTGACTCAACAACTTGGCCGGACAGACCGACCTGCTCTGATACCACTAATGTAACACCCCACTTCCCATCTCGGATAAATAATACATAATTAAATCAGAGTGAACAAAAAGAGTTTTTTGAAAGAAATAAGGATGCCACATTTCCGAAAAACATAATCCACCTGCTCATAAATTTGATACATAACACAAAATGGGATAAACATAAAAGGGAAACTTTTTCCCACAAAAGGAACGTTCAATTATGGAATAAAGCGGAAAGATCCATAACTGACTTGTTTTACAAAATAAATTGTTTTATAACATCAAAATATTTATACAAAGGTAATACAAAATAGATCCAACAAATATATACATATATAACAAAAGCGTTCCCCGACTCCCGTGTTACGTATCAGAGCAGACAGACCGACAAAAGGATGGAGAACTAATCTTCACAAAAGCCTCCAAGATACTTATCTGCAATTGCCACATAGGGCAACAAACCACAACATAAGGGTGAGAAATAATAACTAAATCAAGATTGCATAATAATATGCAACACATAAAAATTCACATGCATAATTATTCTCACCACAAGCATCACATACTAATGCTATAACATATAGCATGCCACAGATACATAACATATTTCTAATAATCCAACAACATAGCATATATCAGTTATACCAACATAATCACATATTCACACATAAGGCACACCAAGGTTATGACATCTGGAAACACACCACCACATCGCATATATTCATATATAGCATATCAACGATAATCCAAACAATCTTTGTAATGTATACCGTCTCCACAAAACATAGCATATGTCCATTTATAAAACATATCATCCATAATCCATACATTTATCACGAATGCATATCAAATCACCAATGCTATCACGAGCTCAACACATAATCAATCAATTCACAATTTCCCACACATAATCAATCCATTAATGATTTCCCACACATAATCAATCCATTCATGATTTATGCAAATGCACAGAGACCAACACAACGACTCTATGCATGCGGTACCATTCCATCCATCATTCTCATCATTATTAATTCACTCAGGAATTATTGGAATCATCGCTTGTTACTTAGTGTAACTCCCCGTCGGGCAAACGATGTTCCCCGTCGCTTTAGGTCCTCTTTGTATAAGGCTCACGGCGTTTATGGATCGCTTTAGGTCCTCTTTGTATAAGGCTCATGATCTGATCGCTTTAGGGCCTCTTTGTATAAGGCTCACGATCGTCTATAACGTCGCTTTAGGTCCTCTTTGTATAGGGCTCACGACCGTTATAGCAGATCCCTCTGGAATCGTTTCGTCGCTCACACCCCACAAGGGCACACGACATCACAAGATGCATATCATGATGCTTGGCATACTAATGACTCATGACAATCAAATGCATATTCACAAATCAATAATATGAATTATCTCATCGTCATTATTCATGCATTGGAAATCAATTTAAACAATGCCTTTACTTGACATAAGGCCACCAAATAACACACATTGAATTTCACATAAACAATGCATTTCATCATAATCCACAAGCCACAACAATTAGCATTTTAGCATATACACTCATATCAATTCACATCAAGAATTACTCACCATCAACCACAACAATCCTGTAATCATACAATGATACTAACAACACTTGGATTCACGCCACGAAGGCTACCCACAACAACATACATTAATACCATACATTTGTATTCAAGTCAACAAATTATTTTACCATATGGCCACAACAATTACAACAACTTATCACATGCTTCAACATCATATAAACCACATAAAAGCTCCACGTCATATAACAATTACACAACACACTGTAAAACACCGAACGCACGACATTAACGCGATAAAAACCCAACAACCCAACACTTTTACACAACCACGACTTAAATAAATCATCTAATGTCCTCCAAACAATTTTTATAAAAAAGAACATCTCATTAGCTTTCCAACGCTTCGAACGGCGGCCAAAACGGACTTACGGTTTGAAAGTTATGATGAAAACAAAATAGAAAATCTGTCACGTTCGCTCCAGTATTCGCTAGGCGAACCCCAGCGAACCGTGGCAGAGAAAAAACAGCATAAAGTTTGCTAGGCTAATCAACTTGGCGAACATTCGCCTTCCTTCGCTGCCTGGTTCTCTAGGCGAACCCTCGAAAGATGTTCGTTGGACTTCGCCCCAGGTTCGCTAGGCGAACCCTGGAAAACTCAGAATCTCAGTAGCGCTGTTGTTCACCCCAAATTCAATATTCTCTTCACCAAAACACTACCAAACCATAACATAACAACCAAAACATACCCCAATCATAACAACAAGTATTCTACAACATTTATATCGCATTCCAACCGTGAAAACATCGATTCCAATCAATTGTTCATCAATTTATCAAATGTAAAAACATTATAAAAACAAGAAAACATTCACACAATCACACACATTTAATATATGCGCCATTCACAGTCCCCTTGAGAGTTTGGTGCACTTGGTTAGGGATTACCATGTGGGCTACGCATAGTAATCCCATGATTTGCCCCGAAAAAACCAATGGACAAGATGATTTGGTTCCCATTCCTGGTTCTTTCCCACTTTCCGCCACAATTTTCATTTCATTTGAAATGATGCGTGCCACACACACACTTTTACCCCTCAAAATGAAATACAGTAACTGTGCGGTATCCATGGTGAATGTTGTGGTGTGACTCCGAGGACGAATGTTGTGTAGAATAAGCATTAATATCACCTGAGCACATTGCCTTAGGTCTTTACGGAGAAAGTGTGTCGGCACCCCCACCGCATTCTTCTACACTCTATTTCCTCTACATAAAAGAAACTTGGTGAGTTATTTGATATCTGGTGCTGTATTCAAATGGAACTCATATTCGCAAGCATTGCCTTCTGCAACAATCAGAGGATTTCCAAGATATGCGTTGATGGCCTTGCGGATGAAGTCAATAGTGCGGCCCTGGACCATGGTTTTGTACGTAAAGGGTTCGTCATTCGAAGGAAGAGCGTTGGCATAGAATTCTCTGACCATATCATAATTGAGATGCTTGGGAGGGGTGACCAACTTTTCCCAACTCCGAACTTTGATCAATTCCATGATTTTGTGGTAATCACCTTCCTCATCTATTTCAAACCTATGTTCAGGCCAGATACTTCTTGACTCAAGTTCTCTAAACCGTTCTACTTGTTCAGGACCGACAAAACGTGCTTGATCAAAGGAGTTGCTCCTTGAAGTTTCTCCAACCACCTTTTGCTTCTTTTGTTGGGTTTGCTTTTTTGGTGCCATGTCTACAAAACAGAAAATTTTTTATAGCACAAGGATAATTTTGGTTAGCACAATACAATTATGAATTGGTTTGGCTGGGATTTCTGTGAGCAAAATTTGTGGCTGGGATTTGATTTAAATTTTTAGCCACATACTGTTAACAAATGCAAAAAATTCTTGGATTTTCTTCTCACACATAAAGATAATTCACTTGTTAACAAAATTTGAGCAGAATTTTTACCGAAACCCTTGATTAAATCTCTTTTTGCTGTACATTAATTCTAAAAAACCTAACCTATCTTCTCAGGAGAGTGAGGAAAATCTAAGATCAAAGTACATAAGATTCTAGCAGAAAAGAGTGATTTAGGGCAAGAAAATTCATGGTGTTCTTTTCCATTTTTCAAAGGTTTTGTTCATGTTTTGAAAAATAAACAATTTAAGATTTGCAGCCCACTAATACCTAGATTTACAGCAAGAAACTATAAAAATTAGTGAGAGAGAGACATACCTTGCAGATTCTTGAGGGAGTAGAGAGTGCAAATTTTTGCTTGAAATTGATAAGTGTGTGAAGAAGATGATTTGTGTGTGAGAAGTGAAGAGATAAAGTGGGAAATATAAAGAAACTGAAAAATTAAAAGCTCACCAGGGGGTAAAAACACGGTCTCCTAGGGTTTTCAGAGGGTGGGTGTGTGCAATGACTGTCATAAATGCAGGTTTGACTAACCTAGTTTCGCGTTGTGAAATATTCTTCGCGTCGCAAAAGTTCGCATAGCGAAATAAGTTTCGCAAAGAGAACTGGTACCAATTATGTTTTTCTTTCAGAAGAAGGGTCACCTGTTTTTCAAACTGATCTATTCTAAAAATTGAAAATAACAATGAAAAGAACTTATAAGGTTGGGTTGCCTCCTAACAAGCGCTTGTTTAACGTCATTAGCTCGACGTTTGAGGTAGCTCGTCAAGGTTCGTTCAAAGGAATCATTGTGGTATGTCTATCCACATCACCATCCAAGTACAACTTGATTCTTTGGCCATTAACCGTCCAAGTTGCTTTTGAAACTAGATCCTCCAATTCCACTGCTCCATATGGCTTGACATCTTTTATTTGAAATGGTCCGGACCACTATGATTTAAGTTTTCCGAGAAATTATCTTAATCGGGAATTAAAAAGGAGAACCATTTGCCTAATTTTGAATTCCTTTGGAAGAATTTTTCCGTCGTGATATCTTTTGATCCTTTCTTTATATAGCTTGGATGATTCGTATGCTTGGAGTCGCATTTGTTCCAATTCATGTAACTGAAATTTCCTTTTTGTGTCGGCTTCTTGTTGATCAAAGTTTAGAAATTTCAAAGCCCAAAAAGCCTTGTGTTCTAATTCCACAGGTAAATGACATGCCTTACCATATACCATTTGAAAAGGTATGAGTCCTATTGGTGACTTATAGGTGGTAGGGTAGGCCCAAAGAGCTTCATCTAGCTTTAATGACCAATCCTTCCATGAACTTGAAACGGTTTTTTCCAGAATTCTTTTGATTTCACGGTTGGAAACCTCAGCTTGTCCATTTGTCTGCGTGTAGCAACCTTATGCCTAACTCTATAGTGTTCAAGGGCTTTGGCAAGAGGTGTATTACAGAAGTGAGAACCACCGTCACTGATCAACACCCTTGGTGTTCCAAACCTCGTAAAAATGTGCTTCTTCAAGAACTTGATCACCGTTTTGCTGTCTGCTTTTGGTGATGTGATTGCCTCCACCCACTTGGATACATAATCTATTGCCACTAAGATATACTCGTTGTTGAAAGACGGGGGAAAAGGCCCGACAAAATCAATCCCCCAACAATCGAATACTTCTACTTCTAACATGCTTTGAAGTGACATTTCATTTCGTTTGGAGATTCCACCAGCCCTTTGACAATTGTCACAATTCTTGGCATGTTCATATGTATCTTTGAATAAAGAGGGCCAATAGAATCCTGCTTGTAAGACTTTGGAAGCCGTTCTTTCTCCGCTATAATGGCCACCATATGGTGAATTATGGCAATGCTATGTGATGCTTTTGGCTTCCTCTTTATCGACACATCTCCTTAGTAATCCATCAGATCCTATTTTTAACAAATAAGGGTCATCCCATACATAATGAGTGGCATCACGTAAGAATTTATTCTTTTGCTGCCAATTGAGGTCTTCGGGAATGAGACCAGAAGCCTCATAATTTGCAAGATCAGCAAACCGTGGTCTTTCTTCAATCATGAGCAATTTCTCATCAATGAATTCTTCAAGTACCTCTCGCTCTTCTTTTGTAATTTCCGGGTTCACCAATCTTGACAGATGATCCGCAACTAGATTTTTAGCGCCTTTCTTGTCACGGATCTCTAGATCAAACTCTTACAAGAGGAGCATCCATCGGATTATTCTTGGTTTGGAATCAGCTTTGGTGATCAAGTATTTTATCGCTGCATGGTCAGTATAACAAACGTTCCTTGATCTTATGAGATAAAAACGAAACTTTTCCAATGCGTATACAATAGCAAGCAGTTCTTTTTCTGTTGTTGCATAATTGATTTGTGCATCATTAAGGACTTTGCTTGCATAATGTATGGCATGGAAAATTTTGTTCTTTCGTTGGCCTAAAACTGCACCAACCACATAATCACTGGCATCACACATTAGTTCAAATTCAATTATCCAATCAAGTGCAGTGATTATGGGTGCAATGCTTATATTTTTCTTTAAGTTTTCAAAAGTAAGTAAGCAATTATTATAAAAATTAAATGACATGTCCTTGTTGAGGAGGTTGCTTAACGGCTTTGTAATCTTTGAAAAATCCTTAATGAATCTTCGATAGAACCCGGCATGGCCAAGGTAACTTCGAATTCCATTGACGTTGATTGGTGGAGGAAGCTTTGCAATGACATCAATTTTGGCTTGCTCTACTTCAATTCCTTTTGCTGAAATTTTATGTCCAAGCACTATGCCTTCGGTGACCATGAAGTGACACTTCTCCCAATTCAATACTAAGTTGGTTTCCACACACCGCTTCAGTACGGTGTCCAAATTGCTTAAGCACAAATCGAATGATTCTCCAAAAATGGAGAAATCATCCATGAAGACCTCGATAGACTTTTCAATCAAATCGGAGAAGATGGCTTGCATACATCGTTGAAAGGTTGCAGGTGCGTTGCAAAGGCCAAATGACATACGTCTATATGCGAAGATACCAAAGGGGCAGGTGAATGTTGTTTTCTCATGATCCTCGGGGTTTACAATGATTTGATTGTATCTGGAGTAACCATCTAAGAAACAGTAGAACTGCTGCCCGAATAATATTTCTAACATTTGGTCCATGAACGGAAGTGGAAAATGATCCTTCCTTGTTGCTTGATTGAGTCTTTTATAATCGATGCACATACGCCATCCAGTGACCATCCTGGTTTGAATTAACTCATTTTTCTCATTAGTTATCCCTGTCATGCCACCTTTTTTTGGCACTACTTGCACGGGACTCACCCAAGCACTATCTGATATGGGATAAATCATGTCTGCTTCTAACAACTTTACCACCTCTTTGCGTACGACCTCTTTCATTGTTGGATTCAACCGTCACTGTGGTTGAGCAATTGGTTTGTAGTTCTCTTCCATATTTATCTTGTGCATACAGTATGATGGACTAATTCCTTTCAAATATGACAGCAACCAACTAATTGCATTTTGATTTTCCTTGAGAACTTGCACCAGTTTTTCTTCTTCACGATTAGTTAAGGAATTGCTGATAATGACGGGTTTCTTTCCTTCTTAATCAAGGAAAACATACTTCAAGTGGCTAGGCAGCATCTTTAATTCTAGCTGATCTTTCTTTTGCACGGTCTCTTCTTTTAAATCCTCGATTCTTGCTTGTTTCGTAGGAATTTCTCTTGCTATGTCAAGTTCTGTCAGGCACTCTTTAAGCTCTCTTTCTTCTTTTGGGTCAAGAACATTGACAGCATCCATTAGTACTCTTTCCAATGGTGATGCTATGTAGATCTATTTTTGCACTTGTAGTACTTCTTCATCAATTGTATCAATGTGAAAACATGCTCCCTTATCCTTGGAGTGTTTCATAGCGTCAAAGAGGTTGAAAGTAACTTCCTCATCTTGAACTCGTACTTTCATTAAACCGTCATCAATATCAATCATCATACGTGCGGTTTTCATGAATGGATGTCCCAAAATTAGTGGCACATCATCATCTTCCTCTATATCCATGACCACAAAATCAATAGGGAATAAAAATTTATCTACCTTGACCAGCACGTCTTCTGCAATGTCGGATGGCTTTGTGACTGATTTATCGGCAAGTTGCAAAGTCATCCTAGTATTCTTCATGTCTAAATCACCAATTCTTCGGATTACCAAGAGTGGAATGAGATTGATACTTGATCCAAGATCTATCAATGCTTTGCCAACATTCAAGTTTCCAATTGTAACTGGTAGTGTAACTCTTCCTGGATCCTTTTCTTTTTGTGGAAGAGTTTGTTGAATGTTTACACTGCAGCTTGCATCCAGATGTATGGTCTCCTCGTCAGTAATTCGTCTCTTTTTGGTGAGAATTTCTTTCATGAATCGAGCATATGTTGGAATTTGTTCAAGTGCTTCTGCAAATGGAATATTAATTTATAACCGTTTGAAGATATCCAAGAATCGAGCTTATTGCCTCTCTTTATCCTTTTTGGTTGGAGCATGAGGGTATGGTAAGTGTTGTATTGGTGGACTCACCATTTTTCTTTTTTCTTCCCTTGTTCTCCTATGTTTCTGTTCTTCATTTGTTTCTTCTTCTTTTTTTCTCATGCTTCTTTTCAACTAACTCTTTTTTATTGTTCTCTCCTTCTTTCTCTTCTTTTTTTTTCTTTTCTTCTTCTTCATGATTCTCAACAACACTCTTTTCTTTTCTCTCATTCTCATTCAGTTTTTTTCCACTCCTTGTCACTATCGCCTTGCAATGTTCTTTCGGATTTGGTTGTGATGTGGATGTGAAAGTTCCTCCTTATTGTTCCTGCCAATTGTTTGGCAGTCTGTCCGACCTGTGTTTCAAGGTTTCTGATGGATGCGTCGGTGTTTTTCTGATTTGCCATAGACAGCTGCATGAATTGTTGCAAGGTTTCTTCAAGTTTGGATGTTCTATCAAGTTGTGCTACTGTATTTTGCTGGTAGTTTTGATATTGGTCCACCCTTGATTATAGTTGGTGTTGTTTCCGCGTTGAAAATTCTGATTCCCTTGATATGGTGCTGGTTTTTGTTGATTTCCCAAATAGTTAGCTTCTTCATTTATTGGGGGACAAAAACCAGTTTGATGGTCTCCAGTACTTAACTCACAAAAGGATACTTGTTTTGGTGCGTTGGTCGAACCGTGCATCTCCTTCAACTGTTGTGGAAGTTTGGATAGTTTTTTTCGTAATTCCTCCACTGTTTGAGTGAGTATTTTGTTTTGTGCCAAGATTGTGTCATTGGTGCCTAACTCCAGGATTCCAGGTTGTCTTTGTGTTGTGCCACGATTGTACCGCACCTGATGATCATTCAAGGCCATACGGTTGATGATAGATACATCATCCTCTGCGCTTTTAGATAACAAAGATCCACCTGCAATTGCGTCGAGTAAGAGCTTGGGTTATGGATGAAGTCCATTTCTGAAAATATGAATTTGTGTACGCTCATAAAACTTGTGATTAGGACATTTCCGTAACATAGATTTGTATCGTTCCCAAGCCTCGTGAAGAGTTTCAGTTGCACTTTGTGCGAACGAGGCAATTGCTGCTTTGGCATCCATAAACCTGTTGTGTGGGAAGAACCTATTCATAAAGTGTTCTTCGAGTACATACCAATTGGTCATGATATCTGTTGGTTGGTCCAAGTACCAATCCTTTTCTTTGCCGATTAAAGAGTGTGGAAACAATCTCATGAAGACTGCCTCTTCCTCAGCTTCCGGTTCTCCTAACGTACCGGCTAGCTCGTAAAACTTGGTGAGATGACTGTATGGATCTTCATTGTCTAAACCTGCAAAAGGATTAGCGTAGATAATCTGCAACAGTCCAGTCTTCATCTCAGCCTGTCGGTTATTTGGAGTGGTGGTGAGACGAGCTAGTCGTCTTGGACTGCTTCGGCAGGGTACTCCGTTGACAACCTCTGGTATTTCTGCCATTTTTTCAGTTGTTGGTAGTGCTGATGAAACAGAACAGGACTCTTTTTTCTTGTGTTTGGTTGATTTCTTTTGCTTCTTGGTACGTCGTTTATTTTTCTGGGCTGTTCTTTCGATCTCGGGATCAAAAGGTACTAGTTCCCTTGAGCTCGTACCTCGCATACACAAAGCTTGGCAATTTCTAACCAACAAAATGTTAGGAAAAAGTAAGATAGAGAATGGTTGTAAATATATACAGTATTTTTAACAAATGTATACACTTAAAAGATAATGTTGTATTCGTAAGATTTAAACGCCATTCCCCGGCAACGGCGCCATTTTGATGTTGAGTTTATCAAAAGTAAGTATTGTATTATCGTATCCACAGAGACTGGAGTGATATTACGAATAACCTTTTAGATTACTGAGAAATTTTAAGTGAACGTGTGTTTGGTAAAGTCTTTGATTGTGTTTTGAAGTGAAACAATGAAAATAAACGGAATGATTTAAACAGAATGATTTAAACGGGATTTGTTATATGATAATTTATCTTGCCAGGATTGGAGTTCTTCTACCGTTCACGTATGCAATACCGGTTAGTTATGATGCAATCATGTGTTTACTCATATTTCCATATACTCTTCCGAAAAGTATGGATGTCTACATAACAATTCATAGATTTCAATCGGTTTGTTGAATCGGTGATGTCTCGACCGATTAAACAAACAGACTTTATGACGAACAAGTATTTGAATTGTATACTAAACCTAATCCTATGTCTAGAAATTGAGGTTTAATAGATTCATATCTTGTAATATCTGAAGACGGAATCAATTTTCATTAATAACCGAATTCATAAGATTTAGCAATGAAGAAGAGGCAGAATCAATACTTAATGAAAACATGATTGTATTAAGATTAAAAGCGGTACATATACATATGTTTACGGTAGATTCTTCCAATCCCAACAAGAGAGAGAGTTTAGCTATCCATTTTCATGGTAGCTTGCACAAAAAGGAAGAAGTGGAGATGAATGAGCATCAAAGATGATTTCTCGATTTTTGATGCGTATCCAGCTCGATTCTTCGATTCTCTCTCTTAAAGTTCTCTTACAATCCACTCTTAATATCTATTACAAAAGTACTTAAAACTAAAACATGATATCTCATCTGCACTGCCCTTAACCATTTTTATAGTATTCTTGGCCACCTAAGTTCGCATAGCGAGAGAAAGTTCGTTATGCGAACTTCCTTTCCTTCTCCATTAAGATTTGAATTAAACTGCCCTTGTTGACACCGCCAAACTTCGCTATGCGAAGTATAGTTCTCGTCGCGAACTCTGGTCGCTTCCTCTTGCTTTCTTCGCTTCAAGCAAAGATTGGACAATTTGGTTCTGTTTTGAGTTGTTGAGTCTCGCCTTTCTTCGCATCGTGAACTTTCGCTATGCGACCCATAGCGATCTTCAAGCGACACCCTTCGCTTTCTTTCGCTTCCTGTCATTTCAAACGAAGTTTCCCAATTTTGATTCTGTTTTGTTCTGCCTGGCTCGCTTCCTATCGCTTTCTTTCGCATAGCGAAGCTTCGCGTAGCGATGCTGTTGGTCGCGATGCGAAAGTTACAGGGCATGGTCTTTTCTTTGTTTCAACTGGTTTTCTTCACACCTAATACATGTTAAACCACACAAATTCCCAAGTACCAACCTTTTGGGTCTTTTATTAGTCAATTCTCATAAAAAATGCAAAGAAACAACGCAATTCGTGTGAGTTTTGACTAATGATACATTGTCCTTTTGGATTGTTATCCGTGGCATTGTGTGTTTGTGAATGAATGATGTTGATGACATGATTTTCATGATGTATGATGATGATGATGATGTATAGTGACGATGTTGTTTTATTATGATGCATGCTATCATATTATTTCTTATCTTATATAGGGTTAAATATGTATAAGGTCCCTTCAAATATCTCAACTTTTAGGTTTGGTCCCTCTAAAATTTTCCTTCAAACAATGGTCCTCTGAAAGTTTTCCGTCCCTAACTTTAGTCCCTCCCGTTAGTTTTCACTAATGGTGGCTTATGTGGCATGCCATGTGGAAATTTTTGATGATGTGGCTTACATGTGGTAATGCCAACGTGGTAAAAATTGCTGACATGTATGCCATGTGGCAATTGTTTCAATTTTAATTATTTTTATATTAATATCATATTTGAATCCAGAAATGATAGTTAATCTGTAGCTACTTCCTAGCTAATTTCTTGCTAATCTCTAGCTAATTTAAACACACCATTTTTGTAGCTAATTCATAGCTAATCTCTAGCTAATTTAAACACACTATTTTAAATTAAAAAAACAAAAACAAATTATATATTTCACTACAATATCAGATTTTCTACTACTGTCATAAATCACAATTCTATCTTAAGTAATTTCAATAACAAAGTTCAAAACAAGTAGTGGAGAAACAACTTTAAAAGTTCAAAATAAGTAGTATATATTACACAAATACAACCAAATAGAAGAACTTGAATTAACCAAGTTTAATTAGAACATGTAATAATTTTAACCAAGTTTAATTAGAACATGTAATAATCGTAACCAACCAAATAGAAGAACTTGACTTAATCATGTTTAATTAGAACATGTAATAATCAAAGTAAATTATATTTTGCAAGGATGTTATTCATGAGTAGCAAATGCTCAAGAATTAACCAAGTTCTGGTCATCAATTTATATTGCTCAAGAATTAACTTGACCAAATGTTATTTTGATTAGTAAAGAACAAGGGGAGCTGTTTCTGCAGCATATTTGCCGTCATAACTTTAAAGCTGCAGCCATTAACATAGTGATATTCAGACTTCCTATCCATGGCTTTATAATATAAATACTACAACAGTTATTTTCTACCTACAATTTTTCTGCTATAAAGTTGTTCGACTCATAAAACAAAATTAACATATTATTTAGCAAAGATACAAACAAGTCCACACCAAACTATTCTTCTCAAACAAACTATTTTGATGTGAATATATTTTTACATTTTCTAATGAGTTCACAAACCGATTCCTTTCAATTGGGTAAATATTAGAAAATGTTTAAAATAAAAATTAATGAAGTCGTTCATTTTTTTAATGATAATTTCAATTGGTTTCATGTTAAACAGATAATCAATTATAAGATATTTTATTTTCTTGACATATATTAACCATGTATAACGGTTAGGATTTATTCATAAATAGGATTTATTTTCTTGACATATATTAACCATGTATAACGGTTAGCAAAGATACACTTATGAAGATTTTGATTTTGAATTTAAGTTTTTACTTCTAATGTTAGTGATTAATCAAAGGATCTAACAAATTTACTGTTTCTGCTATATGCTAAAGTAATCTATTGCATTTTTATTTCTCTCAGCAATGTAATTTCTTTTTAGCTTTTTTGTTTGAAAACAGAGAAACTAAATTAACTGTTCTGTTTGTGTGATTGATTGCCATTTTTATGATAATAAAGTAATGATCACTTGTTTGAACAAACTAGAGTAACTTTTGATTTTGAGTTTTACTTTAGTGATTTTAGTGATTAATGGAAGGATCTAACAAACTTACTGTTTCGTCTAACATCTGAAGTAATGTATTGCATTTTAATTTCTCTCTTCGATGCAATGCATGATGTAATGTTTTTATCATTTTCATTTCAACACACACTGAGTAAACGCATTCACAGAAGGCGGTTCTGTGTAATTGATTGGATTTCAAGCATCAGTTTAGTTTATTTTGATTTGTTAAAAAATTTATATTTACTTTGCTAAGTTAAACTTTAACTTTTCCTAATATTAGAATTTAGATCCTCTTTTAGGCATTAAGAATTTACTACTATGAATGTTGTGAGTAATTAATTTATTTATTTGATTATAGATAGATATCAATGTAATTGTGAGTAATTAATTTTGTTAGGGAAACATTAGGCTTTTAAATATATGAATTTTTATTTTCAGCTATGGGATTAGCTAGGAAATAGCTGCAAATTAGCTACAATTTTTGGGTTTAAGTATGATATTAAAATAAAAAAATTAAAATTGAAACAATTGACACGTGGCATACATGTCAGCATTTTTTGCCACGTTGGCATTGCCACATGTAAGCCACGTCATCAAAATATTTCCACATGGCATGCCACATAAGCCACCGTTAGTGGAAACTAACGGGAGAGACTAAAGTTAGGGACGGAAAACTTTCAGAGGACCATTGTTTGAAGGAAAATTTTGGAGGGATCAAACTTAAAAGTTGGGATATTTGTAGGGACCTTATACATATTTAACCCTCTTATATATATTGTATAATGGTTTATGATTACTCACCATGCCTCTTTGAATGTCACCTCCACGTGGGTAATGTGCAGGTGATCAGGATTAGCTTTTGGTACGTGAAGAGCTTACTTGAAGTACTTTTGGTTGTTTTGGTCGATGTAGAGGGTCTTGCTCTGATATGTAACATCAGGTCGGGACGTTTTGAGTCAAACCATAGTGTTCTTTTATTTGGTGATATTATGATGTGTTGAAGTTGTTTTAAAACTTTTGAGTTATAAACTATGATGATGTTTTCTTGAAGTTTTCCGCTGCGAGATATTTGATTTTAATTTTGATGTATAACCCGTGTTACGGAGCAGGATGTTATCCTTTGATGTTTTATGATGAAATGTGACACCCTTTTGGGATTTTACTCTGATAATTGTTATTATATTATTCGTGAATGTCTGTTGGGTAGAAGGGTGTTACACATGGAACCCAAGCTTCTTCATGTTCCTTGCTAAGATGGTGGGTTCTTTTGTGTGCACTAACGAAAACACCATGAAACTAGAGTGTATGGATGTTGCAAGAATTTTAGTCAGGACAAGATGCACGACCATTCTGAACGAGATTGTGAAGGATAATATCAATGGGGGTCTGTTTTCGATCAAGATAACGGAAGACTCCCACGCCCCTCTTAGGATTTCGGTAACTGAAGCGGCAAAAAAACACTCTATGTCGGAAGAAAGTTCCGATGATGGTGGGCCCTGGGGAGTTAACGTGGAGGACGAGATTTCAATTGGCCTGACATTGTTGAGAGGAATGATGGGACAACTCTAGCTGCTAACATCGAAGAAGGTGAAATCCCAGCTTTTCATAGTACTCAGGATGTAAACAAGGGTGATCTTTCTTTTGGTCTTAGAAAAAGCCAGTGTATCAGAGATAGAGAAAAGAAGAAGAAAGGTAACTTTTGTTTGTTTGATTCGGCTGTTGAGGTGGTGAAGGTAGATAAAGTTGTTGTGGTAGGGTTTATAGATATCGCTAGATGTTCTAGCATTGATGAATCGACAGGTCAAGTTAGAGGAACAGAGGTAGAGGTGGCTTATAGGTCAGAGGAACCCACCCCTGTTAGAATCCTTTCGTGTTTTGAGGGGGAAGCTCGAGCGGCCCCAGTTGGAGGGAATAAGGTTTTATCAGCCTACCAATTTGAGGTAGGAAACGGGTCAGAGCCTATTGGGCCCATTAGGCTTAACTCTTGTTCTCCTAATCTTTCTGTTACGGCCCATACAGGTAGCGAAGGGGTAAGGCCCTTAAAGGTTCACAACACTCTTCTGAGTTCTGGGTCTCCCTTTAGTAAATCTACTTCGAATCGTGTTAGGGAAAATTCTTGTTCTTCTGAAAAGGGAGTGAGTTTCTATGGGGGGATGTTCTCTGCTGTGAATCCACTAATGAATCAGATATCCGTCAAGGTAACCCCAGATTCTGGGGCAATATGGAATCCAACGTTGGGGATAAAGTGTGGAACGCAATCTCAAACCTAGGCATTATTGCAAAAGACAAAGGCAGAGATTATAGGAAGAAGATCCAGGAGATGGAAGCTATCGATAAGAAAAGAAAGATGGGTAAGAAGGGGTCATTCAAGAGTGCTCGATGAAGATTGGCTCTCTTAATATCAAAGGTGGGGGAAGTTGTATCAAGAGGAAGAGAATTGGGGCCATTATCAACTCCGGTTTGGCTGATGTGTTCCTCATTCAAGAAACTAAGCTGATAGATGTCAATTTGGTGGTGGCTTCTAGCTTCTGGCCCGCCCAGAATGTCGGTTGGTCTTTTTCAAAATCCTCAGGGCGCTCTAGGGGCCTTCTTATCCTTTGGAAGGAAGGTTTTTTTGAACCTATATTCTCCTTTAAAGGTTCTGGATTTTTGGGGATTAAGGTTCGGTGGAAGAACTCTTTCTACTAGAGTATCAACGTCTATTCGTCTTGTGATCTGTCTCTTAAAAGGGAATTGTGGAAGGACCTCAGCAACTTGAAGCAGAATTTGGTGGATGGGGAATGGTGCATTGGTGTGGATTTCAACTCCATTGTCGATTTGAAGGAGAGGAAAGGTAGCTCGCAGGTTTTTAGATCCAATGAAATGAGGGACTTTGCTGGTTTCATTGCAGTTAACAACTTGGTTGATCTTCCATGTAAGGGGAGCAAGTTTACCTGGTTTAGTGGTGATGGCAAGCATATGAGCAAAATCGATCGTTTTCTTGTCTCTTCGCCTCTGATTGACGATTGGGGTCTTGTGGTTCAATTGGTTAGTCAAAGAGATGTTTTTGATCATAGCCCTATCTGGCTTGTTTCTAACAAATCTTACTGGGGGCCTAAACCCTTCAGAGTTATCGATTGTTGGTTCGAGAATCGTGATTTCGTTAAGTTTCTTGAGGAGGAGTGGAATAAGTTGGATGTTAGTGGGAGAAGTTATTTCGTGATTCAGCAGAAACTGAGGCTGCTAAAGTTTAGCCTTAGGAGGTAGAATTCAGAGGTTTTTGGAAAGCTGAATTTTGAAGTGAAGGCTAATTGTGATGTTATCAATGAAGTTGATGCGTTACTAGCATCCTGTAAAGACGATCAGGTGGAAACCTTGGTAGTGGAGATAAGTAATTATGCCTCTTCTTTGTGGAGGAATCTTATTATTCATGAGAAAATCCTTGTCCAGAAGTCCAGATTGAACTGGCTTAGACATGGTGATCTCAATAGCGAGTTCTTTCATAATTTCATTAAAGGGCGTCGTCGTAGTAATTTCATCAGTTTTATATTGTCGGACAGAGGTTTGTTAGAGGAAGTTGGGGATATCAAGGAGGAGGTTAAGAGACATTTTCATGAAAAATTTTTGGAACCGGATAGAGTGAGACTTATTCTTGAAGGTTGTAGTTTCAACTCATTATCGGATTCAGATGTGCAATTGCTTGAAGCTGGGTTTTCGGAGCAGGAAATTAAAGTTACGGTGTGGGATTGGGAGCCTTCTAAAATCCCAGGCCCGGATGGTTACAACTTCTTCTTTATTAGAAATTGTTGGAGCTTTATGAAACAAGATATCATCAGATTTGTTTTTGGATTTCATGATAATGCTTTGCTATCTAAATCTATCACGTTGTCTTTTTTTACTCTGGTTCCTAAGAATGTCAACCCCTTGTCTTTAAAGGAGTATAGACCTATTTGTTTGGTTGGTTGCCTTCTTAAAATTCTGTCTAAACTCTTGGCTGGCCGATTGAAGAGAGTTTTGTGTAACTTAATTTCTGGTAACCAAAACGCGTTTGTCCCGTGAAGACAACTTATGGAGGGTGTCCTTATAGCTAATGAGACAGTGGATTTCGCCACAAGGGAAAGAGAGAGAGTGTCATGTTCAAGGTCGATTTTGAGAAAGCTTACGATATGATAAGTTGGGATTTTCTTAAGCATATTATGAAGACTATGGGATCTGGTTCATTGTGGCTCAAATGGATGGATGCTCTTATATTCTCTAGTCACATGTCGGTTCGTGTCAACGGTAGTCCTAGTAAGGATTTTCAGGTGAAGAGAGGTTTGAGGCAGTGAGACCCTCTTTCTCCCTTTCTCTTTGTCTTAGCAGCTAAAGGTTTAACGGCTTTGGTGCGGAAGGCTATCATGATCAGTGACTTCAAGGGTTTCTTCTTTAATGATCTTGTTCTATTGATGTGCTACAATTTGCGGACGATACTTTAATCATAGGTGACGAAAACTGGAAGAACTTATGGGAAATTAAGGAAATTCTCTGTGGATTTGAATTAGTTTCTGGTTTGGCAGTTAACTTCAATAAAAGCAAAGTGATAGGTCTGAACCTGAACCATAACTTTCTCTTTGCTTCAGCCAGCTTTCTTTCATGTCGTGTGGAAGCTAAAGATGTTGTCTTTCTTGGCCTCCATATTGGTTCCAATCTGAGGCTTCTGAACACGTGGAAACATGTGGTTGGGAAACTTCAAAGTTGCCTTGCATCTTGGAAGAGTAAAACGGTATCTTTTGGTGGAAGAATCTCTTTGATTAAGTCCTGCCTTAGTAGCCTTACTATCTTCTTCATGTCTTTCTATAGAGCTCCCGTTACCATTTGGAAAGAAATCGAAAGAATTTAAAATTGTTTCTTATGGGGAGGCTCAGTAGGTATCAACAAGGTGGTGTGATTCGCATGGTGTAATGTTTATAGGCCATTTGACAAAGGTGGTTTAGGCTTCAAAAAGATGTTTGAATTCAATTTGGCTTTACTCCAAAAGTGGATGTGGCGTATATTAACTGAGAAGGATGAAGCGTGGATGGATATCCTCCGTTCGAGATACGGTAACATTAGCAAGGTGGTTGTGGAAGGGATCAGTAGTGGCAAGATGAGAAAAGGTTTAATTTGGTGGAAAGACTTAATCGATTCTGGGCTAGGTGTGTTTGGACTGAACCATTCTTTCTCTGGTCATGTTAGCTTCGATATTGTTTATTCAGGGCTTGCTCTAAGAAACACGTTGTTGGCGAAATGGGAAAGTGGCTGCTTGGGATATGGCAGTGGGAAATTCAAGAGACCTTTTCTGCAGGTACTGTTTTCGACCAGGCTAGCTTGGATGGCTTGTTGGTCCCGCTGAAGAGAATCAGATTAGTAGCTGACGGGGGAAAGAATTCGGTGGTCTGGGAACCTGATCCTACTGCTGGTTATTCCGTTAAGTCGGGTTATGGTGTTCTCAAGGCATTCTCAGACGAAGGAGTAGAATACAACTTGGACAGAAACAAAGAGTTGCAGAAAGTTTGGAAAAGTCGCGTTCCGTTTAGAATTAAAGCCTTTATTTGGAGGTGCTGTCTTGACAGGATTCCTACTAAAAATCTATTAGTTAGGCGTAACATTCTTGATCCTAACCAGGACTTGTCTTGCGTATTTTTCCACTGTGTTGATGAAGATATAAACCACCTCTTTTTTTTATTGCTCTGTCGTGGCCCAAGTGTGGAACAGGATCGTGGCTTGGGCTGGTTTTAGAACAACTATGGTTGATTTGGTTTGGAAAAACTTCATCGCTTGGAATTTTAGTGAGAAAACCACTAAGGTTAAGAAGTCGTTTGAGGGAATCATTTGGGTGGGGGTCATTTAGGCGATTTGAAAGCTAAGGAATAACATTATATTCTTTTATGTTGTTTACAACATATCTGATTTGGTGTGGGAAATTAAAAGTCTGGCTTGGAAATGGGGTTTTGCAAGGGATAATTCTTATCCCAACTGTGACTTTTACGTATTCTGTCAGGACCCTTTGGGTTGAATGTCTCGAGAAGATGAAAGATCCATCAAACACCTATCTTTTAGTTCCAAGTTCTAACATTTGACATCAAGAGACTGGTTCGATCCATCAAACACCTAGTGTGCTAAGATGAACTATGTCACCAACGAAAGAATCCTTTAAAATCTCCTAATTCTCGATACGAAGAATTACGATAAGTGGTGCAGCAAATGAAGGTGTTGTTTGGCTATCAAGATTATCTTGAAGTGATCAAGAACGGAACTACACTTGTAGAAGGTATAATGGGTGCACAACGATCTAAGCATAAGGAGGAGAAGACGAAAGATTTCAAGGCGGTATGTTTTATCCATCTATGTGTGGTTGTGGACAACTTTGAGAAAGTTGGTGATTTTGAATCATCGAAGCAAACATGGGAAATCTTGGAGAAGCAGGAGCTGACAATGTGAAGGTTGTGAGGTTGCAAACTCACAAAAGACAACTTGAGTTAATTCAAATGAAAGAGAAGGAGACCGTCAATGATTTCACAACGAAAATTACTTGGTTTGTGAGCCAAGTAAATGCTTGTGGAGAAACTATCATAGAGCAGTATTGTTGTACCCCATATTTTTCCCTTAGATCCATTGATCTCTTGCATGTCATAATAGGGCAATCATGCTGCATGACTAACCTTTTTATCAGGTTTTTGTTCGTGTTTGTTTCATTTTTATCAGGTTTTATCTTAAGGAGATTCAAGAGGTGATTAATCAAGATTTTGGATGGAGCATTGAATCAAGCAAGTCTCTACGAGATTGCCTCCATAACCCTCTCCATAACCCTAACCCCTACATAACCAAATTTCTACCCACTTTATTTACCCTCAATCGTCACCTTTATTTTCTAAACCTATTTCACTAACCTTTTCATTTAACCAATTTTGTTCAAATTGTTCGAATTAATTCTCCTAAACCCCATTTAATCCTAATCAATTGCCAAATCATCAAATATTATTTATTTTTCCTAATCACCTTTGTTTACAACAAGAATACAGAACCATTTTATTTCCTAAGCCCATATTTCATAAGCCCATCGTGGCCAAAAGGAAAGGAATGTGTTACAAATTATTGGAGTTATTTTCATTGTCAAGTAACCAATAGAAATCAAGTATGAGTATGTTGACTTTTCAACCCAAGCATCAGCCAATGGAGAAGCAACATGTGGCACCAAGGAAGCAAAGCGAACCAATTCAGATTGGAAAGGAAGAATTCAACACATGTGATTCCATTCGTTCAAAAACCATTTCAATTCAATCCTTGGCGTGAATCATATTTTGAATTCTCCAAGAGCGTTTCCTGTTTGAGCTTCGTCTTATTTGCTTCAGCAAAAGTATTTCTGAAACATTACCATATTCACTATTCACTCTGATGCTACCTGCTCTCGCCTAAAAAACGCTTTGGTGCTATCCCCATCATTACTTCTTTCAATACCTGCGTGTATGACATCAAATAAGGAGCTTTTGAAACAATTCATGAGTTAGTGAAATTGGCCCTGCATCTCTGAGGATTTGTGCAGCATGAGGAGCGTATAGAGTGGACCAACATTTGAATTACGGGAAGAGAGACGTTGCAAACCCTAGCCACCAAGTATTGGCTCTTTGGGTGAGTTCAACTCGGCCCAATGTATCAACCTATATAAGGAGCTCATCTACAACTCCTGAGGACATCAACATTTTCTCACAAAAACATCCTAAATTATCAAAGTTTCCGGTGCACGAGCAAGAGAGAGGGATAGTGGCTTTAGAATTCTGGTTCAAGTTCAGAAGAGTTTATCACAAGGTGAAGAGGCAGTGGATTTTTCTCCATTAGGTATCACCCTATCTCATTCTGTTCTATATACACGATGATCATGTGATACATATATACACCATGCTATTATCATTTTCGGTATTTCATTACTGTCTGATTTTGTGATTATTCTGCTACATGTTGATTATCATGCTGTTATATTCATTATTGTCTGGTTACTGTTTATTTCTGTGAAGAAAAATCAACATGTTAGTTTCATTTTATTTTGATTAATCGTAACTGGTTTTTTTTCGTGTTCGTTTAAAAATGAAAATAAGAGAGTTGGGTGGCGCTCGCCACATTAAGAGTAGTGGCTCCCGCCACTTCACAAAACAAATAATATAATATAACCACACACCACACAAAAATAATTATAAAAAAAAAAAAGCACCCTGGCGCAAGCCATGCTAATGCATGGCGCCAAGCACCCTTTGAATCATGGCGCAAGCCACCCTCCCTTTAAGGGTAAAGGTGGCGCAAGCCACCCTTCCTGTGGCTTCCATTTTCTTTTTTTATTTTGTTTTTTTTCAACTATTTATTTCCTATTTCTTTTCTACGTTTTTTTCTAATAATTTCAAAACAAAAACAATAAAAATTCTATAGACTTATTTCTTTTTAGAATCAACTGTGTTCTTGAAAATGTTAGAAGCATTTCTTTAAAGTATGCTATGATGTGTGAAGTTTGTTTGAACTTGGCTTCCTGACTTTGAATGAAACTTTATCATAAGATGTTTTCTTGGTTTGTCTGGCTTCTGGATGTTATGTTGCATGATTCCAAATACTTTGGTTTTCAAACTGTAAGAATGCCTTTTCTGCTATGCTTGACATATTCATGTGGCTATTGATTTTAAAATGAGTTACTGTGGAAGTATGTTGTGATTCATGAACTTTGTTTTCCTGATTCTAACAAACCTTACCATGTGATTGTTGTCTGTTTTCTTATTCTCTGTTGAAATCACATGATTTAAATCCATTTGCTTCTATTGCTTTCCATGCCATGCTCATGTGACTACTGTTTTGGAATTGAGTTTTCTGTGAAATGCACTTGATTTGTAAAGTTCTGTTCCTGACCTCAACAAAGTCTTGCCATGCAATGTTGTTTTTTTTGTTATATGTTGATAAATTACTTGATTTCAAATGCATTTGGTTCAAATTGTAAATGTTTCACTTGCCATATTTGTCACAGTTGCATGATCACTTGTACTTACTGTTTGCTATGTTCACATTTAAGTTCACTTCATGATTAAATGCTTACTGTTTGGAATTATTAAACTCAATATATTTCATATACTTCAACTCTTTGTAACTCTTATTTATAAGATGTTATGCTCCCCCCATTCCATAGGAAGATACTTCTTAAAATTGACTCATGAAGTCATTAAACAAACCACCCTACCTTAACAATAGGAGCCTATCCCATTTCTTGGCTATCGTGAGACATGAAATCATAACTTAGTATTAGATTAGAGTTATCGTGAACTCTATGTGATTCTCATCATCATGAGAACTCACTTTCCCCCTATGACGTAGACTTAGAGAGTTATCGTGAACTCTAAAATGAGTCATACTCATTTTCCCCTTGGAACTTTGGCCATAGTCAATGGTTCCTATTCCTTCACCCTTAGATCGTAGAACTACGCATACTCTGATTCTACTCCCGAGGATACGTAGGCGCAAGGTACGATGCCTTGTCGAGTATACTTAGAAATAAACCCCTAGGGTTTCAATCTTTAGCATAGCACCCTTAGCAAGCGAGTAAGATATAACAAGCAAAACAAGAGGTTCCCGTAGAGTACTACGGACGTTTAGGGTGCTAATACCTTCCCTAGGCGTAACCAACCCTCGAACCTTAGATCTCCCCCCTTTAGGTTTTCTTCGATCTTGACCCTTTCCTTTGGATAAATCAAAGTCGGTTGTAAAAGAGATGTGATGCAAGTTAATTAATAGCTTGTTATCCGATTTTCACCGCAACAGAAATGATGAATTCACTGGGGATACAACTTTGAGGGTTAAGCCTACCTTGTTTTGCTTATGTTGTTCATGCTTTCTTGTTATATTTGTACATATCTGTATTATTACCTGTATACACGCTTTGTTTAAGATCTTTTATGGGCATGGTACTGTTGAGTGGTGAGATAAGTTCTAACCCGGACTTGAGTGCACAAATATGATAGGATCGTGGTGTAATCAATAGTCAGTTGTTGGCCGTAGTACTAACAATCTATGGCATATGATGACCACACTCAGATGAGGCCCTTTGGGATTATTGATGTCTGATGTGAGCAGTCACATTGATATTACTTTTTCAATTGAGAGCCAGGGATTCTGAGGACCGTAGTTACCTTTACCCCACTTGGCCTTTTTAAGACGTAGTGTGGTGACTATGAGGGAGCCAGTCCCGAGTAGTTGTCATGCGATACTACACTCAGACGAGTTTATCTTGAGAATATTATTAACCCGTGTAAGTAGTTACATGGGCCGATAATATTCGAAGGATTTACGTAGACTCTGGGAACCTTTAGAACCTTGTTCTACAGATGACGAACCTATAGTCCACACCTTGTTGGGATGGGTAGACCATGGCTCCATTCATGAGACCTCAAACCTAGGGCTTGTGTGTTATGATTGTGCTTATGTTTGTGTTTGCCCATGTTTGCGCATTGCATACATCTCATTGCATCCATCTCATTGGTTTTAAGGAACTCAGTCGTATTTTCTCCTTTGAAAAACATAGGTATCATGGATATTGAGAAGAGAAACACTAAGAAGTTCAATTTCAAAAAGCCCAAATTGGCGAAGCTGAAGAAATTAGCAACCTTGGTGACTGGACATGAAAGTTTCCGAAAGAGATATGGAAGATTGGTTGGCCTTCTCAGTACTAAGATGGTGGAAGGAATCCTTGACACCTTGGTCCAATTTTATGATCCTCTCTATCATTGTTTCACTTTCCCGGATTACCAACTGGTTCCAACTTTGGAAGAGTACTCTCATTGGATCGGCTTACCTGTGAAGAAACAAATACCTTTCAGCGGTCAGGAAAAGATTCCTACTCCAAAGGAGATTGGCGAGTGTATTCACTTGGATGCGTCAGAGGTCAAGCCCCACATCACCACCAAGGATGGCATCAAGGGATTACCATCTAAGTTCTTGTATGAAAAAGCTTGTCAATTTTTCAATGCAAACAGTATTGCTGCCTTTGAAGCAACCTTTGCTTTATTGGTCTATGGTTTGTTCTTGTTCGTTAATGTGGAAGATTTTGTCGACATCAATGCTATCAGGATCTTCATTAGTAGAAACCCTGTGCCTACATTACTTGGCGATGCTCTCCATTCCATTCACCGCAGGACTCTTTGAGGAAAAGGAACTATTTTGTGTTGCGCACCGTTGGTTTACCAATGGTACATTACTCATTTGCCTCGAACATCTGAATTCCGAGACAACCCCGACAAACCTCGTTGGTATCAAAGGATCATCTCCCTTACTCACAACGACACCTTTTGGTATGACCCGATTTATGACAAAAATGTATACATTGATAGTTGTGGACCATTTCCTAACATACCACTTCTTGGTATTCATGGTGGGATTACCTATAGTCCTATTCTTGCCAGACGCCAATTCGGATTTGCGATGAAGGAAAAGCCTAAGAGTATCCATGTGTTCGGTTTCTTTTATCTTAACGAAGAAGCCACTGTTGAGACTTAGATTGAAGTTTGGTGTGCTTGGGATAAAGTCCACGAAAGTACTAAGGATGAGTTGGGGAAAAGAAACTGTGTGTCTTTGGAGCCATACCTTTAGTGGGTTCGATCTCGAGCCCATGACCTCAAGATGCCCTATATTCCCAAAATACTTCAGCAGCCAACTGTTGCATCTCCATCTGCCATTCCTATTGAGCGCATGGAAGAATAACAAGAAAATCTAGCCAGGATGAAGCTTGAGAGGGACACATGGGAGTGGAAAAATCATGCTGCCTGCATCGAGCAAGAAGAGTTGAAAGAGAAGATGAAGGAGAAAGACGATTTGATCGAGTGGCTGGAAAAACGTGTGATAGATGAACCCCTGGCACAGGAGAATTTATTTTTTTCTAGCATGAGGCCTACTTCTAGCACTCATGAGTACGCTAGCATTCCTCCAACGTCTGGCGCTTGGAAGGGGATTGTCGATAAGTTGGTCTTCGAGAATCAAGAGTTGAAGAGACAGAAGAGGAGGCGTGAAGCAGGACACTCCTAGATAGGGTTGCTTTTTCTTCTAGGACTAGTTGTTATTCTCATCTTATTGTATTTTGAGCCTTTTGAGATGTACTATCCAAGTTGTAAACTCTTCCCAATATTTAATGAAATGAGGCTTGTTTTGAAAATTGTCTTGCTTGAGTTCCTTAAAACCAATCGCATTTGCATTGCATTTTGCATTCCTGCTAAACTATCAAGATACTAATTTTGTTTTGCAGATTTTGTAGAAATGGATGCTACAGGGAAGAGAGTCTGGCCTTATTTCTTTGAACTACCGGAGGTGGAGCGTTTGTTATGGTTGGGAGAGTTGGTTGAGGATCAGTCAGCTTTCACTGACAGATATGGATGCATCATCCCACTGATGAAGGCACCAGTAACTGTAGGGCCTCTTGAAGTTTTGGTCCAGTTGTATCATCCCACGTACCGCTGTTTCGTATTCCCTGAATTTCAGTTGGTGCCAACCCTGGAGGAGTTCTCAACCATGATAGAAATTCCAGTCAGAGAAGCTCCCATCTTTTGTGGGATTGAAGAAATGCCTTCTACCAGAGATATCGCCAGAGTAACCAGGATCAGACTATCTGACATCCAAGCCAATCTGACCAACAAGGAAGGGAAGCATGGATTGCCTGCCCAGTTCTTGATGGAAAAGGCTCTGTACTTCAAAAATAGAGGAAGCGAGGCGTTGTTTGAATCAACTCTAGCTCTGATGATATATGGATTGTTTCTGTTCCCAAATGCCAAGAACTTCGTGGATACCCAAGCCATTCAGCTTTTCGCAGTCAACAATCCAGTCCCAACACTGTTGGCTGACGTTTACCATTCCATACAGACCAGATACACCAGAGACTGTGGACCAATTGCTTGCTGCATAGCCCTCTTTTACAAGTGGTTTGTTTCTTACCTGCTGAAGACTCCGACTTTCTGGGAGGTCGAAGACTGTAAGGTTTGGTCTAAAAAACTGATGGAGTTGAAGCATACCGACATCGAATGGTATGATTCAACTGAAAAAGGAATCGTCATAATCCATAGCTGTGGGGATTGCCCCAATGTGCCTCTCATGGGAAGAAACAGTTGTATCAATTATAACCCTGTCCTTGCACGCCGTCAGTTGGGTCATCAGAAGAAAGGAATTCCAAATGACGAGGATATGCAGATGATGTTCTATGATGAAAGGGGAGGTTTTGAAATGAAGCTGCGATTGAAACACGCTTGGCGCCAGATTAACAAACAATTATGGAAGGCTGAATGCCCCGTCACAGAGGCTCACTTGCAATGGTCTCGTGACATAGCTCATGTAATGATGAAGCCACATCCTTACCATGAATCACCTACCAAGACCAAGCAGAAGATGATAGAAGAGTTAGGAGAATTGGTTCTCGCAAAGGAGGAAACAAAGGAGCGCATCATCAAAATAATGAGAGTAATCAATGGAGGAGAAGAATCATCAGTTGGTGGATTCAATCTCTAGTGCTACTGTTGACATTTCTGTTATCATTGTTCCTTTTCATTTTGATGTATTTCTACTTAAGTACTTGGAGTATGGGATGCACTGCTCCTGATGTAATGTTCACCATACTTTTGAATGAAGAAGTTTGTTTTATCAAGAATCTATTATCTATATTATTTGCAAAATTTCTTTGGTTTCTTGATAGTTTAGCTTTGTTCTGCATCTGCATCTGCATTTGCATCTTCATGTGCATTTTCTTTCCTTGTCTTTGTCTTATGTCACCGTGTTCTCTTCAGAATCGTCACACTGAATCCCAGACACAACTACAACACTTGGGCCCGACTCGATTCAGGATGTTAGAGGCTTACGGAGAAATGGACAGAGTTAACAATGAGCTGAATGAGATAAGAGGAGGAATGGGACAAATCCTCGAGGCAATTAATGTTATGAAAGCAAAGATGGGCACTCAGGCCACTGTGGTCTCTGAAATCGTCACCACAACGGTAGAACCTCCTATCATCCCTGTCATCCCTACTCTGGGCATGCCAGAAGACTTTATCCGTGCTACAACACAGCAAACATTTCCTTTGGTCAATGAGACTCCTGAAGCTATTCCTACCTATGCTCCACCAGCAGTGCAAACGCAAATGCATCCGGTTTTCCATAACCACCAACCTTATGACTATGTTGATGTGTCAGAAGAAGGAGATGATAGACATGAGAAATTGAGATAAAGTGTTGAAACAATTCAGAGGAAGATGAAGGCAATGGAAATGAGTAATACTTTCAGCACTGACATCAAAGACATGTGTTTGGTTTCCGATTTAGTAATTCCACCCAAGTTTAAGTTGCCAAATTTTGAGTTGTACTCAGGGGCTACATGTCCCAAATCCCATTTGATCATGTACTACCGAAGAATGGCCGTGCACGTGCGCAATGACAAGCTGATGATCCACTGTTTCCAGGACAGTTTGAAAGGGGTTGCTGCTAAGTGGTATTTAAGTCTGGACCAGTCCCAAATTCGTTGTTTCCAGGATGTCACTGATGCTTTTGTGAAAACACTACAAATACAATATGGATCTAGCTCCTGACCGTAGGCAGTTACTGAGTATGGCCCAAAAAGGTACTGAGACTTTCAAAGAGTACGCACAACGTTGGAGAGAGACTGCTTCTCAGGTCGAACCACCATTGACTAAAAAAGAGTTGGTTGATTGGTTTGTAGACACAGTAAAGCCTGAATTTTATGAGAGAATGATCAGTAGTGTCAGTGCTAATTTCGCTGATATTGTTGCCATTGGCGTGAAGGTAGAAGCAGGATTAAAAAGTGGAAAAGTGATTGGTTCTCCGAGTAGTTCAGCTGGCGTCAGTATTAAGAAGTCCCTTAGTCATTCTCATAAGAAGAAGGAAGGAGAAACTAATGCCATTATGGCAGGGAAGACCCAGAGCCCTCGATGGAAGCAACCAATGTACCAACAGTAGCAGAGACCAAGTTTCTTGCAGCATCCGATTTACCAGATGCAGTATGCTCAGCAACCCTACGTAGCTGCAGTAACGCCTACATTCAATCACCAAGCAGTGCAGCAGGCACTGGTATATCAACAGGCAGCCCATCAGCAATGGCCTAAGAACCAGAATTATCAGCAACCGAGACCACAGATTCCACAGCAGAATTCTCCCCACAAGAGACAAGGAGGAAAGCCAGCATTTCCACCTATACCGATGTCATATACAGAGCTTTACCCTTCCTTAGTGGAGCAAGGGTTAATTGTTACCAGACCTTTGGGACCACCAACAGAGAAATCTATGCCTTTCTTTAATCCAAATGCAACTTGTGCTTTTCACCAAGGAGGCGCTGGTCATGACTTGGAAGGATGTTTAGCATTGAAGAACGTAGTAAAGGGTTTGATGGAGAAGAATATCCTTTCATTTGCTGATAATCAACCAAATGTGAAGAACAATCCCTTACCTACCCATGGGACTACTAATGCTATAGAAGATGAGAAGGATGAAGTATTAGTTTAGGATGTAACAAAGATCAAGACTCCTATCAAGACTTTTCATGCTAGACTGTTTAAAGTTGGGTTAGTTGAAGTTTGTCATGATGACTGTGAAGAATGTAATGTCAATACCAAGGGCTGCCGTTTAGTCCAAAATGATGTTCAGTATCTGATCAATGAAGGGTTTTTACAGGTGTTCAGCAGAGAAAAGGAAAACAAGGTTGCAGCAATCGAGCATGTGTTTAACTTACCAAAGCCAAAAGGGCAAGCATCTGAGTCTGCCATAACCAAGTCTGGTTCCGTAGTTCCTGTATTTAATAAACCAGTGCCAATTTTCAACAATCCTGAAACGATTAATGCTTCCACCATTAGTCATTTCAAGCAAAGTAACATCAGACAACCTGTTCCACTTAGGTTCCGAGGGACTAAGGACGTACCATGGGTCTATGATAATGTCGTGGGTAGCAGGAGACGAGAAGATGTGATTCCAAGGAAAGAGGTGGGAATCACTGCTGATGACGTAGTTCCAAGGAAAGAGGTGGGAACTACCATTGAAGATGTGACCAATATAGTGGAAACTGGGAAGATGACGCGAAGTGGAGGGTCTACACTCCTTCTTTCAAGGAAACCACACCCAGAGAAACTGTTATTCCTACATCATCCAAAGACAAAGGAAAGGAGGTGATTTCTCAAGAAGCAGATGAAGAGTTCCTAAGAATTATCAAGAGGAGTGATTACAAAGTGATAGATCAGTTCCATCAGACACCATCCAAGATTTCGATCTTATCTCTGTTAGTTAATTCGCCAGTTCATAGATCAGCTTTGCAGAAAGTACTAGCCCAGGCACATGTAGCTCAAAATATAACAGTTGGACAGTTTGACCATGTCGTCGCCAACATTACATCCTGTAATAGTCTTAGCTTCAGTGATGAGGAGTTACCCCGAGCTGGAAGGAATCATAACCTTGCTTTACATATATCAGTAAAATGTCAGGAGGATACGATGGCCAGAGTCCTCGTAGATACCGGTTCATCCCTGAATGTTTTGCCGAAGAGAACTCTCGATAAATTGTCTTACCAAGGAGCCATAATGAGACCCACCTCTCTTATTGTCAAAGCTTTTGATGGTTCAAGAAGATCGGTGATGGGAGAGATTGAGCTACCTATTTTGATTGGCCCTCAAACGTTCAACATCCTTTTTCAGATCATGGATATCAACCCTGCCTACAGTTGTTTACTGGGTAGACCTTGGATCCACAAAGCTGGTGTTGTAACCTCTACCTTACATCAGAAGATGAAGTTCGTGGCCGATGAGAAGTTAGTTATCATACATGGTGAAGAGGACCTTATGGTCAGTAACTTATCCTCGTTTCGTTACATTGAAGCGGATGAAGATGCTTTGGAAACTTCTTTCCAGGCTCTTGAAATAGCTAATGCCGTTATGCTTGACGACAAAGAACCAGTGGCCTCTGATTGTCCATCTTTTGCTTCTTTCAAAAGCATTCAATTTGCTCTGCGAGGAGGAGGTCCTGAAGGCTGGGGCAAGATCGTCGAAGTTCCAGAAAGAGAGAAATACCAAGGGTTGGGTTACAAACCAATTCTTGAGGGAAGAGCTGCTTCAACAAAGGGAAGACTAAGGACCATTCAGGAAGTGTTCGTCAGTGGAGGACAGCAAGTCCATGCAATTATCGAAGATGCTGAAGACGAAGATATCAATCACTTGGTGTTTCGGTGTGACGCTGCTTTAAGTAACTGGGAAGCCATTGAGATACCTACTTTGTACCCGTTGCCAGAGTAATTTGTTTGTTAGCTTTGATGTTTTCAATTTCGCAACCTTGCCCAAGGCTTTCGGATTATTTTGTATGGGCCACCGCTTTTAAATCTTATTAATCAATGAGTGTTTGTTTTTGTTAAATTCCTTGTCTTTGTTCTTGCTTTCATTTTAAGAAAAATGGCAATCTTTTCAAAACTGCATTATTTTTCTTCTTCTTGCGGTCCTGTTTATACATCTTTAATAATGTTAGTATTTTGGATTGGCTAGAGTTTTGGTAAAACAAAGTATGTTCAATGTTTGATGTCACATGGGTGATGTCACAACATTGAGTCTTAACACTGGGCTGTGTTAAGAGTTAAGTTGGATGTCTGATGTCACAAGCGATGTTGTGACATTAGATCTGCAGAATTAATAACATCAGGTTTAGTGATGTTGTTAGGGTTTGCGTTTTAGCTGGAATTGTGGAGAGAAGGTAGTCTCATTAGATGCGAATATCTTGGGTTAGATATTCTTCGCTGCATAGGAGATCTGGTGCAGATTTGTAGGAGATTTAAAAGGTTGAAGATTTGAAAAGATTTGAGGAGAAAATTTGTTTTGAAGATTCAGTTTTAAATAATAAATCAAGTAAGAGATTGCAGTAGTCCAAGCCCAATTCAGGTGGCTATATAAAGCGCATAGATCAAAGGAAGAAGGTACAGAAATACAGAGAGAAGATCAAGAGCATAGGCTGAGTGTCTTGAGTATTTTGTACGAGTTTTGTATACACCATTCTAGGTTGAATTGGTGAGTTGTTTTCTGTCCTCTCTTAGAAGTTGTGAAGCGATAGAGAGTTGTTACTTGATCAAAGCTGTGAAGCAGGATCAAGGTTTCTCAAAGAGGTTGTTCTTTGAGAGGTTTTAGGAATTGAGTAGTGTTCTCATATCTAAGTGGTTTCTTAGGTAGAAAGTCACTAGTAGGAATTAAGATTAGGAGATTGTCAACTGGGTTGTTGAGTCTGTAATTTAATTCTACAAGTAGTGAACTTCATCCCTGGCTTGGTAGCCCCCAGACGTAGGTAGTTAGACCGAACTGGATGAACAATTCATTGTTTTATTGCTTGTTATTGCATTGTCCATTGCAGAGTGTGTTGTTGTGACATCGCACGTAACTTCGCACATCTGGTACCAGAATTTCAATTGGTATTAGAGCAAGCATCCTGTCTGTCTCTGGGTGAGATCTAGGGAAGTTACTTTCTGGTGTAAAGATGGACAAAGAGGTTGGAGGATTTTTCAACAGACCCCCTATTTTGGATGGATCCAATTATGACTATTGGAAGCCAAGGATGACTACTTTCTTAAAATCCTTGGACAAGAGGGCGTGGAAGGCCATTATTAAAGAGTGGAAAGCACCTGTTGTATTTGAAAAAGATGATCCTGGGAAAGATAAAGAGGGCACCTCAAAGCTGGAGCCTGAAGAAGAATGGACCAAGGAAGAAGATGAGCTTGCCCTTGGTAATTCCAAAGCTTTAAATGCAATTTTCAATGGAGTGGATAAGAACATATTCTGGTTGATCAATACTTGTGAAGTTGCTAAGGAAGCTTGGGATATTTTGAAGGCTACACATGAAGGAACATCTAGAGTTAAGATGTCAAGACTTCAGATTCTACTATCGAAGTTTGAAAGTCTGAAGATGAAGGAAGATGAGACTATTCATGACTTCCACATGAGTGTTCTTGAGCTGGCTAATGCATCCAGTGCTCTTGGTGAAAAGATGTCAGATGAAAAGCTTGTAAGGAAGATCCTTAGGTCCCTTCCTAAGAAGTACAAGATGAAGGTAACTGCCATTGAAGAATCACATGACATCTGTCAAATGCGGGTAGATGAGCTCATTGGATCTCTTCAAACTTTTGAGCTTGGTTTGAATGAGGAAGAACCAGAAAAGAAGCCCAAGAGTATAGCTTTGGTCTCCACTCCTGCAGAAGCTAAGAAAGTCAAAGATGATGATTCTCAGGAAGATCTGTCTCAAGCCATTGCTATGTTGGGAAGGCAGTTCAACAAAGTGGTCAAGAGGATGAACAATAACTACAAGCCTAATGTCAAGAACACCCCTTCTGACATCAGCAAGTCAAAAGAGAAAGATGAAGAGAAGACTGCTCAGGATAAAGGTGTTCAGTGCTTTGAATGTGAAGGGTATGGACATGTCAAGAAAGAATGTCCCACATTCTTGAAGAAGCAGAAGAAGGGCATGTCAGTTTCCTGGTCTGACTCTGATAGCGAAAGTGAAGGTGAGTCAGCAAAGCATGTTAGAGCTTTGACAGGAACTGTTGTTTCTGATGATGATAGTGATGGAGAAATAACTTATGAGGAGTTATCATCCACCTATCAAGAGCTTTGTCTAAAGAGTGTGGAAATTTGTCAAGAAAGGGAAAGACAGAAGAAATAGATTGTTCAGCTTGAGACTGCTAAAGTTGATCTGGAAAATGAGGTTTTGTTGATTAAATCTCAACTTGATCAGATGACAAAATCTGTTAGGATGATGAACAGTGGTACAGCTACTCTTGATAAGATTCTTCAGTCAGAGAAAGCTGCTGGAGATAAATCAGGTATAGGATATGTGGTTGAGGAAAAGGGTTCTACAAAAGCTAGCACTTCAGGAACAAAGAAGGAGATGTCTCAACATCAAACTAAGAGATGGTATCCTACACCAAAGAAGGTTGTTTAGCCACAGAATGTTGAGAAGAAAAATAGTACTCATCAAAGGAAGGTGCAGCCTCAAGGAGCTAGTCAGTATATGCCTCCTCAATATCACAAGAGCATGGAGGCTGTTAGGTCCAATCAGAACAGGTTTCATCAGATGTCTCAACATCAGGGTAACTGGTATGGATATGGATATGGATACAATAATGTTGTGCCTTATTATTATGGAAGAAGGAAGCCTCATCACCATAGAAGATGGCCAAAAGGACAACATCCTTACCATAGAAGACAGTCAAACTATGGGAGAAGAAGGTAACATTATGGGTGGCAGCCACAGCAATATCATCCTCAAGGTGGCAGAAGGTTCAACCACTTCAGAGAAGACAGAGTTAAGTGCTTTTACTGTGGCAGATTTGGACACATGCAGTTTTCTTGTTTCAAGCTACATGGTTATCCCAAGTCTAACCCTCAACCCAAACAGAAGGACAACAGGCCCAAAGTTGTTAAGCAGTGGGTTCCTAAAGAAGAGGTTAAGTGTCTTTTGGATCACTTTTCAGATAGACACTCTGCTAAGGATGGTTGGTATTTTGACAGTGGTTGTTCAAAGCACATGACTGGTTTCAAAAACCAATTGGTGGATGTCAACCCTTGCTCCTCAAGTGATGTTACTTTTGGAAACGGAGAGAAAGGAGTGGTACAAGGTGTTGGAAAAGTGAAGTGTCATAAGGGACCTAATCTTGACAATGTACTTCTTGTCAAAGGGTTGAGTGCTAATCTAATTAGCATAAGTCAGCTCTGTGATGATGGTTACAAAGTTAACTACACCAAAGATGAGTGTGTGGTATCTGATGAGCATAATCAGGTGGTGATGAAGGGTATAAGATCCAAAGATAATTGCTATCAATGGATACCAAAAGAGGTCAGCTTATATGGTAATGTTATGATTGATGTTGTAACATCAGATGGTAACATCAAGCATGAAATAATACTGAAAGGGCAATCAGAATTAATGAATTCTGATATAAATCCTTTTAAAAATTTAAAAGGAAAGTTTGTATGGAGGGAGAAAGTCATTGATTGGTCAATAAATGATACTCAAAATCAAGCTCCTTACCTTAGACCCTCATTTCCTAGTGTTGCAACATCACGCTTCTTCAAAGCCCTGGTCTCACAACTGTTCATCTTCTTCGCCTTCAAGAATCAATCCTCACTAAATCATACCTATCTCAAAGGACTCATGGCTTCTCCATCCAAGAAATCTGCGTTTCAAAGTTCTACAAAAGGAATGGCTAGGGTTTCCACTGACGAAGGTTCAGCATCCAATCCTATGAACATTGAGCCCATCTCAACAATTCTTCCTGAATCAGGTACTTCGAGACCCACTAAACTAACTCCTAAGAGACCTGCTACTGTCGTTAAGAATCTTGAAACAAAGAAAGTTGTTACTAGTGTGTTATTTGGCGACAAAACTGTGCCAAAATCATCTACTTCTCAGTCTATTGAGGAGAAGTTTGATGTAGACAAAAGGATGGGTAATCTTGCCTCAAAAATTCTGGATAAAGGCATCCCTGTTAAAGGAATTTCAATTCCTCTGAATCAGATGCCAGCTGAGAAAGATAACATGCAAGGAGGTAAGTCAAGTCTTCAACAACTTGCAATAACAGCTATTGAAGATGCTGATCAGAGTGAAGACATGCATGAAGAAACAAATGTTGAGGAGAATGTTAGGACATCTGCTGAACCTACTTCTGTTGGTAAAGATAATGTTGATGTGATCAATGTAGATGATCTATCAGATGATGAGGTGATAGCAAGAGCTGTCCCAAGTATTGCAAAGAGATTAAAATCTAGGAAGGGAAAGAAGGTTGAACCCTCTCCTAAGAAGTCATCTAATGAAAAGAGGAAGAACATTGCTTTTGGGCCAGCAAAAGCCTGGAGTAAAGTGGAAGTAAATCCTAGAAAGAGGAAGGTTATGGAGCATTCAGAGTCTGACTATGAAGTCGAAGATGATGTTCAAGACATCACGCCTGTCAGGAAAACTATTCTAAAGAGAATATCTGATAAGGTTCCTGAAGTTCCAATTGATAACATTTCTTTCCATTATGCCAGTAGTGCATCTATGTGGAAGTTTGTTTATCAGAGAAGACTAGCCCTGGAAAGGGAACTAGGTAAAGAAGCTTTGGAAATGGAGGAAATTATGGAATTAATTAATACTGCTGGACTAGAGATGACTGTGACAAAACTTCCTAAATGTTACGAAGGGCTTGTCAAAGAGTTTAGGCTAAAATATAGTTTTGGTCCCCCTGTTTGTCAAAATTCACGGTTTTGGTCCCCCCCATTTTTTTTTAACAGTTTTGGTCCCCCACCCCTCATTGTTCATGTACGGACGTGTACTGTTCATGTACGAACATGTTACTGTTCATCACTTTTTTTGGGCCAAAATTGGGGTGGGGGACCAAAACTGTTAAAAAAAAACAGGGGGACCAAAACCATGAATTTTGACAAACAGGAGGACCAAAACTGTATTTTAGCCAAGAGTTTATTGTAAACATCCCTGTCAACATTACTGATAAGAGAAGCACAGACTTCATGAAAGTCTTTGTTAGAGGGAAGTGTATTAATTTTTCTCCTAGTATCATCAACAAATATCTAGGTAGAGATGATGGAGAGTGTAGTGATCTTGAGTCTACTGATAATGATATCTGCAAGGAGATTACTGCTGGACAAGTGAAGGTTTGGCCATTGAAAGGGAAGCTGAAGACTAGCAAACTCAGCATCAAGTATGTCGTTCTTCACAGGATTGGTGCAGCTAACTGGGTGCCAACCAACCACAAAACAACAATTATTGTTGGTCTTGGAAAGTTTATCTATGCTGTTGGAAAGAAGATGAAATTTGACTTTGGAAGCTACATTTTTAACCAGGTGGTAAAACATGCTGAAACCAATGCTGTCAAGTTACCTATAGCATTCCCCTCTTTGGTTTGTGGAATCATTTTAGATCAGCAACCTGAGACTTTAACAAGCTCAGATATAGCTTGCCAGAGGAAGACAGCCTTGTCCCTACACCCTAAGCTGTTTACTGGACATCATGTTCCAGACATTGTTGTAACATCAACTGCTGAAGACAAGAAGAAGACTACAAAGGCTGAACTGATTGAAGAATTAAAGACCATGTGCAAAGACCTTGATGCAGTCATCAGTACCAGTCTGGTTAGAAAAGAGAGACTTGAAAATCTGATTCAGCAGTTAGAACAAGACAATGGTGATGATGTTCCTGAAGAAAATAATGAGAATAATGTTGATGGCTCAGAAGAAGATGATGTTCCTATTAGTGCTGATAAGAATGATGAGTGTGATAATGCTAGTGCTGATAGCTCAGAGGAGGATGAAGAGGACACTGGAGTTGGATCAAGTTCAAATGAAGACTAGCTTATCTACTTTTGCTTCTAGTAGTTTTAGTTTTATGTTTCTGCAATGTTGTCTTTGTTTCAGCACTTAATGTGCTTGGTTTGTAACATGAATATTGTGCTGTCTATGCACCCTGTATGTTTTTTTATTCTATGATTTGTTATGTCTGGTTGCTAACAATGAGAGCTAGGGTAGTACTAACTGTAGTTAGTAGGGCTTCTGGTTGAAGGTTGTCAAATTGTGGCTAAAAAGGGGGAGAAGTAGCCAGGGAGTTGGAGTTGTCAAATATTCTAATATGTCAAATGCAGAGATTGTCAAAGGAGTTGATGGTTGTTGCTGCTAAGGAATGAAGTCAAGGAATATGCTGCTGAGGATGTAGCTGATTGCTGATGTTATAGTACAGAAGTGCAGATATTGAGGGGGAGTAAGTGTTGGTCTGTTGAACAGCTGGTATGCTGGTTCATGATTGAGGGGGAGCACCATTTTGGTTGTTGCCAAGTTGCTGATGAAGATGGTACTGCAGTAGAGTTGTTGAGAGGCGGTTTGAAGTTGTTGCTGCTGCTGATGTTTGGAGTTTCAAAAATATTGAAGTTTATTCCGCTGCTGAAGTCTTTGATGTTGCAGAGATTGTTTTAGCCAAAATTATCCAAAGGGGGAGATTGTTAGTATCTTGGATTGGCTAGAATTTTGGTAAAACAAAGTATGTTCAATGTTTGATGTCACAACATTGAGTCTTAACACTGGGTTGTGTTAAGAGTTAAGTTGGATGTCTGATGTCACAAGCGATGTTGTGACATTAGATCTGTAGAATTAATAACATCAGGTTTAGTGATGTTGTTAGGGTTTGCGTTTTAGCTGGAATTGTGGAGAGCATGTAGTCTCATTAGATGCGAATATCTTGGGTTAGATATTCTTCACTGCATAGGAGATCTGGTGCAGATTTGTAGGAGATTTAAAAGGTTGAAGATTTGAAAAGATTTGAGGAGAAAATTTGTTTTGAAGATTCAGTTTTAAATAATAAATCAAGTCAGAGATTGCAGTAGTCCAAGCCCAATTCAGGTGGCTATATAAAGCGCATAGATCAAAGGAAGAAGGTACTGAAATACAGAGAGAAGATCAAGAGCATAGGCTGAGTGTCTTGAGTATTTTGTACGAGTTTTGTATACACCATTCTAGGTTGAATTGGTGAGTTGTTTTCTGTCATCTCTTAGAAGCTGTGAAGCGATAGAGAGTTGTTACTTGATCAAAGCTGTGAAGCAAGATCAAGGTTTCTCAAAGAGGTTGTTCTTTGAGAGGTTTTAGGGATTGAGTAGTGTTCTCATATCTAAGTGGTTTCTTAGGTAGAAAGTCACTAGTAGGAATTAAGATTAGGAGATTGTCAACTGGGTTGTTGAGTCTGTAATTTAATTCTACAAGTAGTGAACTTCATCCCTGGCTTGGTAGCCCCTAGACGTAGGTAGTTAGACCGAACTGGGTGAACAATTCATTGTGTTATTGCTTGTTATTGCATTGTCCATTGCAGAGTGTGTTGTTGTGACATCGCACGTAACATCGCACATCTGGTACCAGAATTTCAAATAAGATAAATCCATCCATCGTGTAGAATGACTTCCAAACCCCTTGTATTCAATGACCCTACTCTCACTATCGACTTTGATTCACCTATATACCAAGCTGAGGAAGAAGAGGATTATGAGGTCCCCAATGATTTGGCAGAAATGTGTGAGTATCAGTACATGGATCTCCAGCCACACGAAGAAAAAGTTGACGTCATCAACCTTGGCACTGAAGAGAAGAGGAAAGAGGTCAAGATTGAGGCAACGCTTGGGGCAGAGATCAGACAATGGCTAGTCCTGCTTTTGGAAGAAAATGTAGATGTGTTTGCTTGGTCTTATCAGGACATGCCTGGTTTAGATACAGATATTGTAGTCCATAAACTACCGCTCAAGCCTGAATGTCCACCCGTAGAAGTAGACCTGATATGGCTCTCCAAATCAGAGATGAGGTTAAGAAACAACTGGATGCAGGATTCTTGGCAGTTTCAAAATATCCAGAATGGGTAGCCAACATTGTGCCAGTCATGAAGAAGAATGGTATAGTGCGAATGTGCGTAGATTACAGAGATCTCAACAAAGCTAGTCCCAAGGACGATTTCCCACTACCACACATTGACACTCTTGTGTACAACACAGCTAAGTTTGCAGTTTTCTCCTTCATGGACGGTTTCTCTGGTTATAATCAGATTAGAATGGACCCAGCTGACATGGACAAGACTACATTTATCACCCCGTGGGGAACCTACTGTTACAAAGTTATGCCCTTTGGTCTTAAGAACGCAGGGGCAACCTACCAGAGAGCTATGGTAACTTTGTTCCATGATATGATCCACAAGGAAATTGAAGTGTACGTGGATGACATGATTGCTAAATCCCGAAGCGAAGAAGAACATTTGAATCATCTTTTGAAGCTGTTTAAGAGACTCTGGAAGTATCAGTTAAAGTTGAATCCAGCCAAATGTACCTTTGGTGTCAGGTCAGGAAAGTTGCTCGGTTTCATCGTCAGCTAGAAAGGAATTGAAGTAGATCCTGACAAAGTACGAGCCATTCAAGAAATGCCAGCTCCACAAACTGAATCACAAGTGAGAGGATTTCTGGGTCGTTTGAACTATATATCCAGATTTATTTCCAACATGACTCCAATTTGCGAACCAATCTTCAAACTACTCCGCAAAGACCAGACTGTAGAGTGGAATGCTGATTGCCAGTAAGCCTTTGAGAAGCTCAAAAGATATTTGCAAGAACCACCTATTTTGATTCCTCCTATTCCTGGAAGGCTTCTTATCATGTACATGACTGTTCTAGAGGGATCAATGGGTTGTGTATTGGGCCAACGTGATGAAACCGGTCGCAAAGAACATGCCATTTATTACTTGAGTAAGAAGTTCGTTGGTAGTGAAAGCCGATATTCATTACTTGAGAAGACTTGTTGTGCCTTAGCATAGGCCGCTAAACGTTTGAGGCAGTATCTGATATGTCACACTACTTTGTTGATCTCGAAAATGGATCCAATAAAGTATATCTTCGAGAAACCAGCTCAAATAGGAAGACTCGCCCGGTGGCATATGCTATTGTCAGAATATGATATCCAGTATGTACCTCAGAAGGCTATTAAAGGGAGTGTATTATCAGAATACCTCGCAGATCAGCCTGTTGAAGATTATGAACCGCTCAAGTTTGACTTTTCGGATGAAGACATTATGGTAGTAAAAGATTGTGAAGGGCCTGGTTCTAATAAAGACTTTAAGACTAGTTATAGATGGAAGATGATGTTTGACGGTTCTTCCAATTTCAAAGGACATGGCGTAGGTGTTGTATTGATAAACCCTGATGGTGGTTACACCTCTTTCACAGCAAGGCTGGATTTTGAATGCACAAACAATATTGCTGAGTACGAATCATGTATTTTGGGTCTAGAAGCTGCTATTGATCTTGGAATCAATGTTCTTGAAGTTATGGGAGATTCTGCTTTAGTCATTTACCAAGTTAAAGGTGAATGATAAACCAAAGATGAAAAGCTCATTCCAATACCGTGCTTAAATTATGGAATTGATTAAGTGTTTTGATGAGATCACTTTCTGTCATGTTCCCCGTACTGAAAATCACATGGCTGATTCCCTAGCTATGTTAGCTTCAATGTGGCAAGTCAGGTTTCACATGAAGCACCTCTCATCAGTATTGAGCACAAAACTGAACTCGCTTATTGCCAGGCAGTTGAAGAAGAGATGGATGGAAAACCTTGGTTCCACGACATCATGAATTATTTGAAAACTCAAGAATACCCTGCCAATGCTTCCAATCTTGATAAGAAGACTTTGCGAAGACTGTCATCCAAATTCTTTCTCAGTAACAATGTGCTCTACAAGAGGAATCATGATATGGTCCTGCTAAGATGTGTTGATAGATGAGAAGCAGACCTATTAATTCACGACATTCACGAAGGAGCCTTTGGCACTCACGCCAACGGACATGCCATGGTTAAGAAAATTTTGAGGGCTGGGTATTATTGGTTGACTATGGAAGCTGATTGCATCCAATATGCCAGGAAATGCCATAAGTGCCAGATCTACGCAGATAAAATGCACGTTCCTCCTACTTTGTTGAATGTGTTGTCATCCCCTTGGCCTTTCTCCATGTGGGGTATTGACATGATTGGAGCCATTGAGCCGAAGGCTTCCAATGGTCATCGCTTCATTTTAGTGGCCATTGACTATTTCACTAAATGGGTTGAAGCTGCTTCCTTTACCAATGTGACTAAGCAAGTAGTTGCTCGTTTCATCAAGAATAACATCATTTGTCGTTACGGGATTCCCAACAGGATCATCACGGACAACGGAACAAATTTGAACAACAAGACGATGAAAGAGTTATGTGATAACTTCAAGATTGAGCACCATAATTCCTCACCTTACCATCCTAAGATGAATGGAGCTGTCGAGGTTGCCAACAAAAACATCAAGAAGATCCTACAGAAAATGGTCAAGACTTATAAGGATTGGCACGAGATGTTACCATTCGCTCTGCACGGATACAGAACTTCGGTTCAAACTTCGACAGGGGCAACCCCTTTTTCCCTTGTATATGGGATGGATGCAGTACTCCCCATTGAAGTAGAAATACCATCTTTGAGAATCCTTATGGAAACTAAGCTTGACGAAGCTGAATGGGTTAGAGAGAGATATGACCAACTGAACCTTATTGACGAGAAGCGACTGACTGCTATGTGTCATGGTCATCTGTATCAGAAAAGAATGAAGAGGGCTTTTGACAAGAAGGTCCGTGCTCGGGAATTTCGAGAAGGAGAACTTGTACTCAAGAAGATTCTGCCATCTCAAAGGGATGCTCGTGGAAAGTGGGCACCTAACTACGGAGGTCCATTTGTGGTAAAGACTGTATTTTCAGGAGGCTCTTTATTCCTTGCAACAATGGATGGTGAACAGCTCGCATACCCTGTGAATGCTGACTCTGTACGGAAATATTATGCTTGAAAAGAATTCTATGGTTCTAGTCAGTAGGGACTAGGTCATTGAATATGATGTAATCCTTTCCTTTTTGCCATTTGTCAATTGTAATGATCCATGGAACTTCGCTATTGGCAAGTTACCATTCTAATGAAAACAGTTTATTTTAGCCACTTCTTTGTTTGATGTTTATCATTACTCTGATATTTTTCATTATTTTGCAAAACTTCACTTATTTATTAATAGTAATTTTAAAAGCGGAATGTTTTGAAAAAAACTTTGAGCTCTAAAAGAAGATTGACAATATCTCCCTAATTTAAATGCTTTAACAATGGCTAACTAATAAGGGCGTCTCACCGATACCCATGCAAGATGTTTGAAGAAATTTTGTTTCACCAGTGAATTATAAATGTTCCCATCTTGGTTTTGAAGGCTGACTATCTGCTCAGATTTCAGTGTGATTCTTTGTGGTGGACACGGTGTTTTCCCTTTTGGCTGTCTCCGGTCTGTCGTCTCTTGCATATCATTTAGCATTCGCATCATACCATGGCATTGAGCATCTTTGCATTTGGGTGTCTTGTGTGTGTGGTTTTGTTTTGCTTTCCTTTCCCCTTTGGTGGGTCTTTAGTTCTTTGTCTTTGTTTTGCGTGTGTGTCCGGTTTCCTCGCCTCTGTGCGCCAGGTTTTGACCATTTGTGCGGTATTCCCCAGGAAGTCTAACCTGCAACCATGTTATTATCTATATCACCTCATTTGGATATCTAACATTTCAGTAACCACTAACTCTATTTATTTCTGGTTATCATGAACCATTTTCTTTGAAATCAGATTATCGTGAATCTGTATTTCTGGTTATCATGAACCATTTTCTTTGAAATCAGATTATTGTGAATCTGTATTTCTGGTTATCATGAACCATTTTCTTTGAAATCAGATTATCGTGAATCTGCATTTCTGGTTATCATGAACCATTTTCTTTGAAATCAGATTATCGTGAATCTGCATTTCTGGTTATCATGAACCATTTTCTTTGAAATCAGATTATCGTGAATCTGTATTTCTGGTTATCGTGAACCATTTTCTTTGAAATCAGATTATCCTGAATCTGTATTTCTGGTTATCATGAACCATTATCTTTGAAATCAGATTATCGTAAATCTGCATTTCTGGTTATCGCGAACCATCGGTTTGTTTATTTCCGGTTATCGTGAACCGCTTTGTTTGAAATCAAATTATCGTGAATCTGTATTTCTGGTTATCGTGAACCTGTACCTCTGGTTATCATGAACCAGTTGTTTGTTTTCGGTTATCGTGAACCGTTTGCTTATTTTCGGTTATCGTGAACCTGTATTGCTTAACTCAGGTCAAATATGAACCTAAACCCAAATTACCAATCCTGCTCATACTGGTAGAGCAATTATTTGTTATTTCAACTAACTCTTGTGAATACCAAAGTCTTTTCTTGGCTCACTAGCCTTATTAACTTTTGAATTCCCAGTGTTTTTATCTGGCACGCAGAGTTCGTCTCTGTCTTTTCTGGCTTTTCTTGAAGATCCCGTTTGAACTCTTCAGTATGAGAAATCCCCCAGAAAATCTTTTTTTCGGGTGTCCTTCCTTTTGTTTCAGTTGATCCCCAGTGGAGATCAGGTCTTCTTTCTGGTTTCTTACTTAGTAAGTTTGTGCCTTTTCCCCAGTGTCGTCCGGTCATGCTTGAACCTGTAGTCCATCTCCCTGGATCCTTCCCCAGTGGAGAATGCTCTTTTGTTTCCTTTACCCAGTGTTTCCTCGGAGTCTCCCCAGTTTGTCCCTTTTGTTGGTTAGCCTGCATCCCCAAGGAGTGTCTCCCTTGTGGATACTAACCTTCTTCTTGCTTCCCCAGTGAAGCTTCCCTGTGGTTGTTAGCTCTTCTTTGGTGTCCGGTTTTGTCTGCATTTTTGCATCTTGCATGGCATCATATCATCATATTAGCAGCATTGCACGTCTTTATATCTAAGGGCAAAATTTTCGATTTGCTATATTTAAATACCTTTCACCCGGACGTCCCGAGGATCATCGTTCCTCGTGCCATCCAGTGAAGATATTTAAATAGGGGCAACTGTTGTACCCCAAAATTTTCCCTTAGATCCATTGATCTCTTGCATGTCATAATAGGGTAATCATGCTGCATGACTAACCTTTTTATCAGGTTTTTGTTCGTGTTTGTTTCATTTTTATCAGGTTTTATCTTAAGGAGATTCAAGAGGTGATTAATCAAGATTTTGGATGGAGCATTGAATCAAGCAAGTCTCTACGAGATTGTCTCCATAACCCTCTCTATAACCCTAACCCCTACATAACCAAATTTCTACCCACTTTATTTACCCTCAATCGTCACCTTTATTTTCTAAACCTATTTCACTAACCTTTTCATTTAACCAATTTTGTTCAAATTGTTCGAATTAATTCTCCTAAACCCCATTTAATCCTAATCAATTGCCAAATCATCAATTATTATTTATTTTTCCAAATCACCTTTGTTTACAACAAGAATACAGAACCATTTTATTTCCTAAGCCCATATTTCATAAGCCCATCGTGACCAAAAGGAAAGGAATGTGTTACAAATTATTGGAGTTATTTTCATTGTCAAGTAACCAATAGAAATCAAGTATGAGTATGTTGACTTTTCAATCCAAGCATCAGCCAATGGAGAAGCAACATGTGGCACCAAGGAAGCAAAGCGAACAAATTCAGATTGGAAAGAAAGAATTCAACACATGTGAATCCATTCGTTCAAAAACCATTTCAATTCAATCCTTGGCGCGAATCATATTTTGAATTCTCCAAGAGCGTTTCCTGTTTGAGCTTCGTCTTATTTGCTTCAGCAAAAGTATTTCTGAAACATTACCATATTCACTATTCACTCTGATGCTACCTGCTCTCGCCTGAAAAACGCTTTGGTGTTATCCCCATCATTACTTTTTTCAATACCTGCGTGTATGACATCAAATAAGGGGCTTTTGAAACAATTCATGAGTTAGTGAAATTGGCCCTGCATCTCGGAGGATTTGTGCAGCATGAGGAGCGTATAGAGTGGACCAACATTTGAATTACGGGAAGAGAGACGTTGCAAATCCTAGCCACCAAGTATTGGCTCTTTACTCGGCCCAATGTATCAGCCTATATAAGGAGCACATCTACAACTCCTGGGGACATCAACATTTTCTCACAAAAACATCCTTAAATTATCAAAGTTTCCGGTGCACGAGCAAGAGAGAGGGATAATGGCTTTAGAAATCTGGTTCAAGTTCAGAAGAGTTTATCACAAGGTGGCTCCCGTCACATTAAGAGTAGTGGCTCCCGCCACTTCACAAAACAAATAATATAATATAACCACACACCACACAAAAATAATTATAAAAAAAAAGAAAGCACCCTGGCGCAAGCCATGCTAATGCATGGCGCCAGGCACCCTTTGAATCATGGTGCAAGCCACCCTCCCTTTAAGGGTAAAGGTGGCGCAAGCCACCCTTCCTGTGGCTTCCATTTTCTTTTTTTCTTTTTTTTTCAACTATTTATTTCCTATTTCTTTTCTATGTTTTTTTCTAATAATTTCAAAACAAAAACAATAAAAATTTTGTAGACTTATTTCTTTTTAGAATCAACTGTGTTCTTGAAAATGTTAGAAGCATTTCTTTAAAGTATGCTATGATTTATGAAGTTTGTTTGAACTTGGCTTCCTGACTTTGAATGAAACTTTATCATAAGATGTTGTCTTGGTTTGTTTGGCTTCTAGATGTTATGTTGCATGATTCTAAATACTTTGGTTTTCAAACTGTAAGAATTCCTTTTCTGCTATGCTTGACATATTCATGTGGCTATTGATTTTAAAATGAGTTACTGTGGAAGTATGCTGTGATTCATGAACTTTGTTTTCCTGATTCTAACAAACCTTACCATGTGTTTGCTGTCTGTTTTCTTATTCTCTGTTGAAATCACATGATTTAAATCCATTTGCTTCTGTTGCTTTCCATGCCATGCTCATGTGACTACTGTTTTGGAATTGAGTTTTCTGTGAAATGCACTTGATTTGTAAAGTTCTGTTCCTGACCTCAACAAAGTCTTGCCATGCAATGTTGTTTGTTTTGTTATCTGTTGATAAATTACTTGATTTCAAATGTATTTGGTTCAAATTGTAAATGTTTCACCTGCCATATTCGTCACAGTTGCATGATCACTTGTACTTACTGTTTGCTATGTTCACATTTAAGTTCACTTCATGATTAAATGCTTACTATTTGGAATTATTAAACTCAATATATTTCATATACTTTAACTCTTTGTAACTCTTATTTATAAGATGTTATGCTCCCCCAATTCCAAAGGAAGATACTTCTTAAAATTGACTCATGAAGTCATTAAACAAACCACCCTACCTTAACAATAGGAGCCTATCCCATTTCTTGGCTATCGTGAGCCATGAAATCGTAACTTAGTATTAGATTAGAGTTATCGTGAACTCTATGTGATTCTCATCATCATGAGAACTCACTTTCCCCCTATGACGTAGACTTAGAGAGTTATCGTGAACTCTAAAATGAGTCATACTCATTTTCCCCTTGGAACTTTGGCCATAGTCAATGGTTCCTATTCCTTCACCCTTAGATCGTAGAACTATGCATACTCTGATTCTACTCCCGAGGATACGTAGGCGCAAGGTGCGATGCCTTGTCGAGTATACTTAGAAATAAACCCCTAGGGTTTCAATCTTTAGCATAGCACCCTTAGAAAGCGAGTAAGATATAACAAGCAAAACAAGAGGTTCCCATAGAGTACTACGGACGTTTAGGGTGCTAATACCTTCCCTAGGCGTAACCAACCCCTGAACCTTAGATCTCCCCCCTTTAGGTTTTCTTCGATCTTGAACCTTTTCTTTGGATAAATCAAAGTCGGTTGTAAAAGAGATGTGATGCAAGTTAATTAATAGCTTGTTATCCGATTTTCACCGCAACAAGTATATTATCACAAAAATGTTGTGTTCTTTGATGACAGGATTTGACAATGTGGTCGTTGCGATTGTGGAATCGATGAATATTGCGAAGATGAGCAAAGAGGGGATGCAAAGCTCTTTTGAAACACATGAGCAGAGAATGGAGGAAAGGAACGTTTTGCCGAAGATCGCTTTACAAGCCCGTTTCAATGAGAAAGATGAAAACGTGAAGGGAAAGTGGCCCATGAACAAAGGTAGAGGGACTTTTCATAATTTTGGTGGAAGAGAGTCCCAAAATTCCAAATATTCAACACTCCAAAAGGGTAAGAGCGGTGACAATAGGGCTACTAGATCAAACAACTCTAAAGGAGGAAATGTTAGAGGTAGATGAGGTAGAAGAATGATTGACAAAAATAGTGTGTGGTGTTATAATTGTCAAAAGCTTAGTCATTTCTAAAAGAATGCAATGCCAACAAGAAAAAAACCTCAAGAAGATGAAGCTAGAGTTGTACGCCAAGTGTTCGATGGGGAAAATACACTATTGGCCATGATCACATAAGAAGAATGCAACAAAAATAGGGTACAAAGCAGCAACGACAACAACAATTTGAGATATCCTACATAACTAAAGTGTAATCGGTTGCACAATTATGTCAATCAGTTACATACTAAAGAAAACATCATGGTGACTTTGAAGAAGCAGTGTAATGCAACGATCAATTGTATTTGGACTCCATATGTTCAATGGGTGAGAGGGGAAGAAAATATTGTTTTGTTACAAGCAATCGTGCCGTGAAGAACAAGGTTAACTTTGGGGATGATACCACTCTAGTCGTGGAAGGGATCGATGATGTATCGATCGAGAGAAGGTATGATGTACATTCTTAGATAAGTTATGTATTCTATATCCCTAGAGTCAAGTGTAATCTTCTAAGTATTGGCCAATTACTTGAGAAGGATTACAAGATTCACATGGAGAACAAGACGTTGCGCGTTATAGATTCAAATAGAGTTTTGATCCTAAAACCTACTATGGTTGTCAATAGGACCTTCAAAGTTGAGTTGAAGGCTATGGAGCATAGGTGTCTTGCTACAATGGCTAGTAGAGAAGAGTGATTATGGCATTATAGGGTTGGGCATCTTAACTTTAGAGATCTCAACGCCATGAAAAGGAACAAGATGATACTGGGCGGTCATTGATCAACATACCAACTAAAAATTGTGAAGAATGTGTGCAAGCGAAGCAACATAAGGAAAAATTCAGCATGGATGCAGATTTTAGAACCAAGTGTCATTTTGAGAGGGTGCATTCAGATGTGTGTGGGCCGATGCAAGTTGATTCCATTGGTGGAAATAGATATTTTGTAACATTCAATGATGATCATAGTAGACAACTATAGATGTTCCTAACAAGAGAAAGTATGAGCTACTTGAAGTGTTTAAGAAGTTCAAGTCCATGGTTAAATGACAAAGCGGTTACAAACTAAAAGTTCTCAAAATGGATGGTGGAGGAAAATATGTCTCAAACGACTTTGGGATGTTTTTGTTCTAGAAGGGGGTAGTACATAAGGTATTACCACCCTATACATCACAACAAAATGGTGTTGCCGAAAGGAAGAATCGACCGATCATGAACATGGTGAGAAGTATGTTGAAAAGGAAGAACTTTCCGAAAGAGTTATAGGGAGAATCATTGTCCACAACTCCATATTTGTTGAATAGGTGTACAACAAAAAATCTTGAAAAAGATTACACCGGAGGAAAAATGGTCTGGATTTAAATAGAATATGAGTCACTTGAGAGTTTTCAGTTCGGTAGCATATCGTCATGTGTCAGGACAATTTAGAAAGAAATTGGATGGTAAGGGACAATTGATGATTCTTGTAGGGTATCACTCAACCGGTGGTTACAAGTTGTATGATGCAGCAACCAAAAGGATTGTGATCAGTCGAGACGTCATTTTTTAGGAAATTAAAGAAGTGCAACAGAATGTAAACGGTTGCACTAATTTTTCAACCAATTATACTAGTGGGAAATTTGTTTATAGAGTGATAGAAGGTGTAGAACCAACAATCGTTGAAGCTCGAATCAAAGAAAATGTTATAAGATCATCAAGGACAAGAATTTTTTTCTGCTAGACTCCAAGAATGTGAGTTGTTCTAGGATAACGAAATCAATGACTATGGTGATTTCGTCCATTCTGCACTTATGGTTGAACTTGAACCGATTAAAATGGAGGAGGCCTTGAGTGATTGTTAAGTTCAAATTTTGACTTAAATTGAACTATCTTTCTTGGTACTTTTCAACTCATTTCTCATGTTTTAAGGGATTTATTTCTTGTTCTTGTGTGATTCTTCACCATATTGCAAATACCTTTGGATTCTTTGATGTGTGTATTATTGTGTAGGATTTAGGCATAAAACATAAATGATTAAGACACAAATGATTGGACAAGGAAGCCAAAGAAAAGAAGAAGTTTCAGCAAGTTCGTTGTGCGAACCAGTAGCGAGGTCAAGGTGAAAGTTCACTGGGCGAACTCATAGCGAGGACCAAGCGAAGAGGAAACCTTTAATAGCAGTAAGAAAAGGGCCATAAGTTCAATGTTCGAGGCTGGAGCGAAGAAGCTTGATGTACGATGAAGTGTTTGCAGCGTGAACTTAGATATTTTCCAAGGGCGGTTTGACTGTTCCTGAGGCACTTCAAGTGCCTAAAAGTGGTATTCGTTGTGCGAAGAAGGTGTTCACTAACCGAATAGGACAGAATTTTGTTTTACTATATATGTATTTTTCCCACTTTTTAGAAAAAAACTTTTGTACAACTTTTATAACATATATCATAACTTTATCACTCTTCATTCCAAGCATATTCTTGAGAGAGAAACACAAACCCTAATAGGGAGAGGGTAAGAGCTTCGATTTCTTGTTGGGTTTTGGATGTAATCTTTTGATACCTTATGTATTTCATCTAATATATGTTTGTGAAATAGTTTTGATTCAATGTTGATGGTCTCTTTGATTTCTTATTTGTGGGTCTTGACAAAACCTTTTCAAATCTTAGATCTAAGATATTCATCTATCAATGAGCAAACTTTTGACATAGTCTTGTAAGTTGATATTCATTAGTATCACTTTTTTTTATTGTGTCAATTAGTAGCATGAGTAGCATGAGTAGGATCAATACGGTAAAGACCACGATAACATTTTTTACGTGAACGGTGTTGTGAGGATGCGTGATAATAGAGATGAGAAACTTGTTCACATACATTTGATAAATTAGTTAAATACATGAAAAAAGGGTTAAGCATATGTATGTATATGTTTTATGTGAATCAATCATGAATCTAATATGGATATTATCTTTGTTTACCTGTTTATCTTTGACTTAAACCGTTATAGAAATATACTCTTCGGATCTGGATCTAGGATATTATCTGTTAGGTTCTAGACTCTAGACATAGATTTAGGCTTAACATTTGCTTGATTATCAGTTCTTAATGCTATGTGTTGTTGAGTTGCGTGAGACATCACCAATGAGACAATACGGTTGTTCTCTCGACTTTACATTAGACATAACCTCAATTGTGGGTGATACGTGAAGATATCAGACGAATGATTGATTTATGTTCAACTGATTAGAAGAATGCATGTATTATCAATTGATGAGATCCAATCCCAATAAGGCTCCGTTAATTTTAAAGTCTTTACTTTATATTTTTTCCGTCTTTATATTTCCTCTTTTATTTAATTATGGTACCTTGAATCTTTCAACCATAATTTTTGCCACAAGCTTAGAAATGTAGAGACTGTTGAACGACATTTTTTCCCTCACACTGATCCTTGTGGAGACAATATAAATCCCGGAGGGAATCCTTCCAAAATAAATTTTTTGCTTCTTGCCGCCTTACTGCAGTTCGAACAAAATGGCGTCGTTGCCGGGTGTAATACCCCAAAATTTGCCCTCTCATTTCTTCATATCATTTAGCATGAGCTTTCATTGCATTGCATTGCATTCAAGCATAGAAAAATAAAACATCAAACATTTAGCATTGCATCTTGCATAAGGGCATGTGATCAGTTGTTCCTCAAAGGTGTGGATCATCCAAAGTAAGAGAATAAGAGCCAAAGGCCTCTCACAAGCCTCAAGGGTCTATTACATCATATATCATCCCAATTTGATCTCACAAGTCATTGGAAGATGGGAATTCATCAAGAAAGTTTGGACAGTGTATCACCTCATATCACAAAAAACAGTCAAAATTAGGGTTTTAGATTCAAGTGGTCTCCTGATGAAATTTTGATTCAAACTTGATCTCAATGTTTCCTATATGATATTAAGTGTCTAATAATGGAAGATTGGCCATTGATTCATTTCAGAAGAGGTTCAATTGATCAGTTGCCTGATAATCAAGAAATTGGGGGAAAAGTCAACTGTGCAGTGAAAAAAGTCAACTCCTGACTTTTTAAGGTCAAATTCATGAAATTCAAGTTATATATTTTCATTGGACAAGATTTGATCAAGAAATGATGAAGGAATCATGAAAAATCAAGAAGTTACAAAACTGCCCAAAATAGAAACTTTAGGGTTTCCAAAAATGGCAAGTTTGGACCATTTTGCACCCTACTTTGAGGCTCTCTTTCTCTAAGATAAAAGCTCCAAGCCTCGGGCCCAAGTTAACCCAATTTAAGTTCATGTTCTAAGCTTCAAATCCATATAAAGAACTCCTCCATTGGATCAATATTGAGAGAGTTATGATTGATCAAAGTTTGACAAAACTAGGTCAAAACCCAAGTCATGGCAAGGCAAGACTAGGCCCACGCGCCATAATTTTGACAAACACCTGGTGTGCTAAAAGTCAAGCCATTTTTCTCCATCAAGGAAGCTTCAAATGTAAAACTTTCCAACATCAAAGTTGTTCCTTTCCATGCCCTCTTCAATGTTCATGTTGGACATTTTTTAATTTGAGCAAATTATGAGATAGTTATGATGGTCCCAAGTTGGTGTGATCATGCTGAAACTCATAAGCCATTTTGCCTTGCCATGCCAAGTTTGCCACGCCCTCAAGTCAGTTTTGGATCCATTGAGTTCATGTCCATTTTTAAGTGTGTTTGAGGTCCCATTGCAATCCAATTTCCATACCAAACTTATTCTCCCATGAATCCTCTTTCCATTGACATCAAAAGTGGCTATTTTCATTCACTAACAAGAGAGCAATTCCTCATCAAACTCCCATATCTCCATTTAAATGAGGTTGCTATGAAATCAGAAAAAATAAACATTGTTGTTGTTGTTACTTCAAGCATTCACACGCACACTTCTCCACAGTTTCCTTTACCTCATTTGGCCAAGCGAGATTCCTACATATACATACATACATGCCTTGCCATGCACCAAAGGAGAAATGAAAAAAGCTTGTCGTGCAAGTCATGTCCCTTGCTGCTACATCAGAACAACACATCACCACCACTCTTTGCTTCTACCTCACCATAAAGTCATAAACATTTCCACACCATAACCCAGCTCATTGACTCGCCCCTAACTAACTTGACTCAGTTAGTTAGGGTGCACTCACTTTAACCCAATCAACTCACCTTAACTGACTCATTTAACCACCATGGTTCAATTCTGACTCAACATATATAACTAAATCTCACTCACATTTTCAAAGGAACTTTCATTTTTTCCACTCACTCCCAAAAACACTCTCAAATTCTCTCTACTTTCTCTGAACTCTTTTCTCTTTCTGCACACGATTCCATCATCATTCTCATTTGACTTCATCTTCAAGCTTCATCATCAAGTAGCATTGAACTTGGAGATCATTGAATAGTTAAAGTAACTACACTGCAGATCCATATTCACCTCCATTTTTCAGAATTCTCAAGCCTTTATTTGGCCAATCGAAGCTCAAGGAAGAAGCACCTTTTTCTGGTATTCTTGTAGATCCAAAGCTTCATCAGTTTCAGGTTTGATTTCTCAAACTTTGCTCGCATGATTTCTCTTCCTTATTACTCGTTTTTTGTTGATTTTAGCTCATTAGGAGCTCTAAAGTATCCGGCTAGATGATAGGCATGCTAGATGCTTAGTTTCAGAAAAATTAGGGCAATGTTGTTGCGTTCGATTCTCATTGTATGCGTGTGATGTGTGAAAACTGAACCTAGATTCTTGACCTACATGAGTTCCTCTTCATTTTGGTACCATTTTTGTGTATTTCTGGAAGTATGAAGGTTTGCAGGTGGTGGCGTGTCGCCGGAGAAGATGACCGGAGGTCCTTCTCCGGCCGGTGGTTGATTTTGCTAGGGTTTCTGAACTTTATAACGTAGCCGTTGGATCAGTTTAATCTCATGGTTGGTATGGTGCCAGCACATAAAAAAACATGTGCATTTCGCGTGCTTCATTTTGACCTCTGATTTGATTACATGTACGTGTGTGTATCACTCTTATTGTGTGATTGCGTGCTGATTGGCATGATATGATTACTTGTATAATCATCTGGCATTGACTTTGATCCAATGGTTTAAATTGTGCCACCACATTAATGAGCCAACCTCTCTCTCACATGCATTTCTTTGGATTTCAGTTGACTTGTGTGTGGGCGTGTGTATGATTATTACCCTATGCTTGCATTCTGGTTCACGTGATCTGTTTATTATTTTTAATGATTGTCTGCTGATTGATCTAAGGGCTCAGATGGAGTCAAATCTTTGACTACACATGTACACTCATCACACACAATCACACGCATGTTGGACTGGGTTCTAATTCCTATTTGCACACCCTATTTGAAGCCCAATACACTTTTAAACGTGCCTTTTACTTCTTTTGCACCCCCACTCCATTTTCTTTTGTTTTTTAATTTCTTTTCCATATCTGTTTGGTTTTTTATTTTTAAAAATAGTAAAACACTTCTAAAAATCATAAATAAATTCATGTGGGTTCCCAATACATTTAAATAATTTTTTCTAATTTTTAATTCTGACTTTGGTGATTTTTGAGCATAATTCCAAATTTGTCCCTTTAATTTCTTTTGAATGATATTCTTTATTGATGATCAAACTTGTGCATTTTGTTTCTCACATTCCACACAACATTTTCAATCCATTCCTTTTGCATTGGTTAGACAACATCTTGGAGAATGTAATATAATTTTTATTTGAATTTTAAGGTCATTTTATCATGCGCTTTGATGTTCTTATTTGATCTTTCTTTTGAGGTTTCAAGGTGAATTTGTGAGCCTAATTGAGTATGATTCTTGTTGAGTTTTGTGCTATGCTTTTGATGTATGATTCCCTTATGACTTAGTTGATTGGAACTCTATTTTCATGATTTTTCAAATTCATTTGCTATTTTTTTATACATGTTAGATTAGAGGAACTTTTGTGAAATCTTGCTAGTACCTAAGCTTTAGTTTTTGATGAGGCATTTATGCCACCCTTTAATGTTTGTTTGTGCATCTTCTATAGATCATTTACATGATATTCTAGGTCATTTTAGTTCCATTATAGGTCACCTTGATGTGCATTTGCATTTGGCATGAGTTTATGTGTTATAACTTGAAACTTTGACATGTTTTCATTCCTTATCTCTTCTTGTGCACTACTTGCCTTATGCTTGCATTTTGTATGATGTTTTTCACCTTCCATTAGCATCTTATCATTAGCATGCCACTGCCTATATGCATTCTCTAATCATGTTACATGTTATGCATCTTTGATATGTCATTTTGTGCATCTAATTGAACATGTTTCTTTTTTCTTACTTCTTCTTCATCTTATCCCTTCTACTTGTAATATTTTAAACATGAGTTGTGTGACATATCATATACCTTATAAGACATTTTTTAATTGAATGTTATTCTGACTTTGGTCTTTCATGAGGCATAATTGCATGATCACCTTGCATGTTCACTCATTCTTCATCTATTTCTTCCATGATTCACTTCTTTAATGATTAGTGCTTTGTTTGTGCATAATTCATTTGTGTTTGATATCTTAGCATTAGAGATCACTCTTATTGTTTAGATTCTGACTTTGATTAGTTTGTATCTCTTAAGATCTTTGTTCCTTGGTTCTTAATTGATTTGATCATTACTTGTTGTTTCTCCCTTTATTTCCTACTTGTAAATAGTTTTGTGAGCTAACCTTTTCATGTAGGTGCATGGTAAGTAAGGGTGTGGACTTAGTTCCACATACACTTCTCTCCCTCATCTTCTCTTATTGCTTTTAATAATTCAACTTGTGATTTTGTTGAGCATTTACATGCTTTCCTTGAATAACTTCTTCTTCACCCCTCTTTAAGACCAACTTAACTTCCATTTTGGAAGTAAGTTGCTTATTTTGCTCTTTTCTTCTTTCTTTTAGAAGTAGGTTTGTTAAACAACAATAACCATAGGATCTCCAAGCATGCTAACACTAGGGTGTGTCTTAGTCTCCCCTTAGTTTTCACCTTTGATCCTCTTTTGAGTCTCTTCTCTCTCATCTTTTAATAAAGGTAAAAAACACTTAATAAAGGCATAACACCTATTGTATTTAGACCTTTCATGTGGGAACAAGGAGGTGAGGGGTCTTCTCTCACTTTCTTAGAATGTTTAGCATACGTCCCATCTTGGGTCGATATGCGAGGCATTCGATCCTATATGAAGGACTTAAATACAATACGAGTCACAAAACAGAAAAACAATCAAAACACTTCTTTCTTAAAAGACAAAAACAAACAAACAATAATTCTCTTCTCATCTCCTTTACTCCGTCCTTAAGGACTCGTCAAGCCCATTCCACCGCAAACAGGTAACGCCTAAGTCTCCCTACAGCGAGCTGCAACACCTAACTGCTGGAATGCGCACTCTGACGTTTCCACTAAAAAACACAAACAAAGCGACCCTCGTTGAGGGGAACTACATCGCTCTGATTCTCATGTTCCCGATGAGATACGTAGGCAGTGGGGTAGGGCCCATTCGAGCACTTCCTTTATTTTCCCTACATTTGTTCCTTTTTCTCTTTCCATTCCTTTTCCAGTTCCTTTTCCAGTATCCTTTCCTTGCACCCTTTGATAGAAGCATCAAGCCTGGATCCCATCGAGTACGATGGACGCGTGGGGGTGCTAATATCTTCCTCTCGCGTAACCGACTCCCAAACCCAGTTCTCTTGGTCGCAAGACCATGCTCTTTCCTTCCCTCAGGTTTATGGAGTGTTTCCTTTCCCTCTCTTGGGATAAATACACATTGCTGGCGACTCTGTTTCGGTGCCACTTTCGCATTTGTACTTGGATGAAAATCCCGGGAGCGACAGCTGGCGACTCTGCTGGGGATCAAGCCCAGAATCTCTGGTTTCCTTAGCGAGTCAATCCTAGCGCTTGTCTATTTTTCTTTCACTGGGTGTTTACTGTGATGATGTGTTTTGCTGCTTTACTATTTTTACTGTATTGCTGTTTACGTATTATTGCTTTACTGTATTTACTGTATTTACCGCACTTATTGCATTTTCATTCCATTATTATACTGGACTGTGTTGTGCTGGTTTTCTGTTTGGCGGGATGGGTATTCTGAGAGATGAGCCCATTACACAGGCATGAGTACATACATAGGACTAGCGTGGACGATAGTGTGGCCTACGTAGCATTTTGTTATGTATGGTTTACACGAAATCCACAACCAGACGAGGTTTTCTTGGGAGATGTTCTGATTTGCGCGTCTTGTGCATTTCGGGGTGTTAACCTAGAAAGTTGTCGACTCTGGTGACCGATCATTGAGGACCTTAGTGGAGACATCCCTCTTTAGCGGTGACAGTGGCAGCCCACATTCTCTGGCAAACCCATTCGCACCCGAGGGCCCACTTTGGAACTTGCATAGGATGGCCTTTATTTTTGGGGAATCAGTGGACGTTCTCTTTGTTTGGCGATAGCATTGTATCCTGCAGGCTGAATGTGCTATTGCTTCTCAAAATAGAGAATCCGAAACTGGTGAACCACTGTTCTAGTACCCACATGTGAGTATGGGCGGGCGTTTACAGGTTTGCAGGTAACCATGCCTCCAACATACCATAATACCCTGATATTTTCACAGACAGTTGATATAACTTATTACAGTCAGTGGGTTTCTATCTCCAGTATTATTCCCAGCTTTATACAGACACCGTGCACACAGTCCAGCACCGACACAGAGCACGCCGGTTACATGCCCTTTTGCATTGCATTGTCATGTCATAACATTCATGTTTGTCATTTACAGGTGCTTATTACACTTCTGATTCCAATCGATGGGCTCGACAGAGATAGTTGCCAAGAGAAAGAACAATGTTGCTTACAAGTTTCCAGAATCGACTTTGGAGCTACTGCATAAAGTGATAGCTATGGCTGACCCGGGTGTTCGTGTCAACTTCTAGAAGAAATATGGGAAACTGGTGGAGATGATTCGTAGGATTACACAGTATGAACATGATGCTCTTCACACTTTGCTACAGTTCTATGAGCCTTTGTTGAGATGCTTTCTTTTCCCTAATTACATTTTGATGCCTACTTTGGAAGAGTTCTCATTTATTTTGGGAATTCCGGTCGACTCAGCTGTACCATTCTTTTTTGGTGGTCATCCTAGCTTAGCAGAGATTGCAGCAGCGGTACATGTAAAAGAGTCAGTGCTGAAAGGGAATGTGGCTATCAAAAATGGGGTTAAAGGTTTTCACCTAGGATTTCTCGCTGATCAAGCTCAAGAGGCTGCTGGTGCGAAGAATTGGGCGGTTTACAATTCCATCCTGGCTTTATGCATATACGGCATTGTTTTTTTCCCTAATCAACAAGATTTTGTGGATATGCAAGCTATAAGAGTTTTCACTCTCAAAAATCCGGTTCCCACTTTGTTAGGAGATTTTTACTACTCGGTGCATTTCAAGAATGAAAAAAGAAGGGGAGGACCTGTCAATTGTTGCACTCCACTTTTATCTCGTTGGTTCTTGAAACATTTACCTCAGGCAGGTGCTTTTGTAGAAACAAATGATTCCTTAAAATGGTCCAAGCGGATGATGGGGTTGACTGCTGATAACATCGTCTGGTTCGATCGTAAGCTGATGGGGATAGAGATTATCACGAGTTGTGGGAACTTTCCCAATGTGCCTCTAATCAGCAGGAAAGGGGGAATTAACTATAACCCGATCCTGGCCGTTAGACAGTTTGGATACGCCTCCAGGTCTCCTCCCACAGATCAGGATGTTGAGGAATCTTTATTCTTTACAGGGACTGAAAATGAGGAAATGTTGCGAGAAATTGTGAAGGCTTGGGGTCACCAGCGTAGAACAGGAAAAATAGTTTTTGGAAAGATGGATTGCAGATCTTACCCTGATTATAAAAGATGGATTGAAATGAAGGTGAACGAACTGCTCTTGCCTTTTTCAAGGGAACCCCCTCTCTATCCTGTGATGCCAGAGCAGCCTACCACGGTGGCCATTGAGGAGTTTGACAAGCTGCAAAAATTGGTAAAGGAGCTTCGGGTGGAGAATTCGGATCTGAGTAGTCTTCTTCAAAACACTTTGCACGCCAACAAAGAATTGGAGCATAGAGCCCAGACGCCGAAAGAATCTTAGCTGCAAAAGAAAAGGATTTCACCGAAAGAGCTCAACATTTTCAGAAAATTAGCAAAGGTGCAGATTCTGCCACTCAAGCGCATAAGAAGACCAAACAGACTTTAGCTCAGACCAAAGACGCGCTAGCCAAGCTTCAGCAAGCCTGGGATGAGGTTAGGATCGAAAATGCAGAGTTGCAGGAACAGCTGAAGACCAAGGATGATGAGATAAAAAAGGCACATGAACAACGAAGAAAGTATCGAGAGAGCCTCGGTGAAAGTCAAGAACAATTGGTAAGTGCCAGAGAGGAGCTGAAGACTTCCAAGAGCAAGCTTGAAGAAGCCAGGGCAGATGTGGAGAAACTCAAGATACAAGCCGGCGTGAAGAGGCGGAAAGGGGTTTGTGATGATGAAGCTCTCCTGATGCATATGGGCTCACTGACCGAAGCTCTCATGAGAAGAGATGTTCTAATCAAGGAGTTAATCGAAAGACCAAATCACCAGCGTACTCGCATACTCTTCGAGGAGGTCAAGTATTCGAGTGATAAGTTGAAGGATTTAGAGTTGTCGGATTGACGGTTTGTTTATTTCTCTTGATGTAATTTTGTCGATGGATATCATCAGGCTTGTTGATGAATCCACCTTTCTGGTGTATGATGTTTGAATTCATTGTTGAACACCGTATGTATGTTTTTTCTTGATTGAAATGAGCAACTTATTCAGAAAGGTTCCTCTGGCTATTATTTGTACATGAGCACATAATCACGGCACGTCTCTTCATATCATGATTTTTGATCTTCAGATTTTTGTGCTTAAGATTGGAATCAGGGTGTAGAGCACCTCGGAAGTGATAAACATGGCCTTTACATTGCATTGCATATCATTTTGCATTTTTTGTTGCTTATTTTTCAGGTACTCACGGCAGGGTCTCTAACCTTTATTTGGTTTCAGGCATTATAGCTGAGATCACATTCACCGATACTCAACTCGAAGAAATCAAGCAAGGATAATGGATCAAATGCAGAATGATTTGGCTGAAATGAGGGCACGCATGGACCAGTTCATGACTCTCATGACTGGTATGGCACAGACTCAAGAGAGATTGAGACTTCTGGTCGAGCGTCCAGAAACCATGCTTGAAGGTAATCAAGTTGACAATCTACAGACAAGGGTCACTCCTCCTGGTGGCAGTCCTCCTCCTGGTGGTAATCTGGGTAATGGAAATATCAGAAATGTTGGTGGGGTTCGGGAAGATGTTCTGGAAGACCAATTCACCCTGTTGGATGCTGATATGGGTAATCCTGGTGATAGAAGGTATGATGAGTTGGCTGAGAAGATCCGGGCTATAGAGTGCAAGAATTCTATGGGTATTGATGTTACTAGTTTGGGGCTGGTACCAGGAGTCAGAATCCCTCCAAAGTTCAAGCCGCCCACTTTTGACAAATATCATGGCAATACGTGTCCCCAGACACATATCCAAGCTTATTTTGGGAGGATCTCAACCCATACTGATGATGAGAAGTTATGGATGCGTTACTTTCAAGACAGTCTAGCTGGAGCTTCTTTGACCTGGTATATGAAATTGAACAGAGCTGCTGTGAGAAGTTGGAAAGATCTGGCAGAAGCATTTCTAAAGCAATATCAGTACAATATCGACATGGCGCCCAACCGCATTTAACTGCAAGGGTTGTCACAGAATGCTAAGGAAAGTTTCAAGGAGTACGCTCAAAGGTGGAGGGAAATGGCTGCCCAGGTTCAACGTCCTTTGCTGGATAGAGAAATGGCAGATATGTTTATGGGCACCCTGCAAGGGGCATTTCTTGAAAGATTGGTTGCGTGTCCATCAATCGTATTTGCTGATATTGTGATTGCTGGAGAAAGAATAGAGAGTCTGTTGAAACTTGGGAAGATCCAAGATGTAAGTGGGGTTGGCTCTTTTGGAACGAAGAAACCATTTGCTAGTGGTCAGAAAAGAAGAGAAGGTGATACAAATGCCATGTATAGAGGACGAGGAAGAGGACGTTCTCAAGCTTATCACCAGGTAGGTGCAGTGACAATCCCAGCACCGTCTGTTCAACAACAACCACAACAGCAAGCTCAGCAGCAACAACAGCAACCTCCTTTCCAACAGAGGACTAGGAAGAGGGACCGTAAGATTGACCCTCTCCCTATGATCTATTCAGCGTTGTTACCTCAGTTACTCAAATTGAAGTTGGTTGAGCTTCGTACTATAAGACCTCCTGCCGCAGGCAAATTGCCACCTAATTTTGATGTTAACGCTCGCTGTGATTTCCACTCAGGTGCTCAGGGGCATACTACTGAGAAGTGTTGGGCGTTTCAGAATAAAGTGCAAGACTTGATCGATGCCAAAACAATCAATTTCTCGTTACCTCCTAATGTTATCCAGAACCCCGTGCCTAATCATGGTGTGGCAGATGTACACGCTGTTGAGGACGAAAAGAAATTGAACTTGGTGGCGGATATCAGTCAGGTGAAGACTTCATTGCTCGTGGTGAAGGATCGTTTGTTGAAAGGACAGGTGTTCCTGGGTTGTGATCAAGATTGTTCTGAATGTATGGGACAAAAGAATGGTTGCGATAAGTTGAGAATTGGTTTACAAAGTCTGATCAACAAGGGCCATCTACAGTTTGACCGGGTTGTGAAAGATACTGATGAGGTGTCAACTGTGACCATCTATTATACTCCTGCGGAAATTCAGGTGCCTGCAAGTACAGCTCCTGTGGCAAGTGTTGTGCAAGAAAGATCCAGTCCTGTTACCATCACGGTGCCAGGACCAGTTCCGTTTACATCTACGAAAGCAATCCCATGGCACTATGGGGCAGACGTGTATTATGAAGGGAAAAAGCAGGAAGTCGGGACATCAGCCAGTTCAAATATTGATAATGTGGGTGGTGTAGGTGGCTTTACTAGGAGCGGAAGGTTATTTGCTCCCCAAACTTTGCGCAGTGATAAAGAAGTTGAGGCAGCGGCAAAAGCTAAAGGCAAACAGGTGGTTGAGAGTGTGCCTGTGCCTGAAATAGAGACCAAGATTACTTTTGACAACGAGGTAGAAGAATTCATGAGAATAATAAAGAAAAGTGATTACAAGATTGTCGATCAACTGAACCAGACACCCTCGAAGATTTCAATTTTGTCATTGTTGATGTGTTCTGACGCGCACCGAGAGGCTTTGTTGAAAGTGTTGAAGCGAGCCTATGTTCCACAGGAAATTACCGTCAATCAGCTTGAAGGTGTGATTTCTAACGTCAATGTCAGCCACGGATTGGGTTTCACAAACAGGGATTTGACTTCTGAAGGAAGAAACCACAACAAAGCTTTGCACATTACAATGGAGTGTAGGGGTGCAGTGTTGTCTCACGTGCTGGTAGACACTGGTTCCTCGCTCAATGTCTTGCCTAAGAAGGCGCTGATGAAGCTAAAAGTTGATGGTTTGATTTTAAGTCCAAGTGATTTGGTTGTCCGAGAATTCGATGGGACAAAAAGATCTGTGTTTGGTGAAGTGGAGTTACCCGTGCAAATTGGACCGCAAGTGTTCAAATCTACATTCCACATTATGGATATACAGCCTGCTTATAGCTGCTTATTAGGTCGCCCTTGGATTCATGCGGCCGGGGCTGTCACATCCACCTTACACCAGAAGCTGAAATACGAGTTCGAGGGACAAGTTGTTACAGTGTGTGGTGAAGAAGACATTTTTGTCAGTCATTTGTCCACGTTCAAGTATGTTGAGATGGATGGGGAAATCCACAAAATGCTTTGCCAGTCGTTTGAAGCAGTAAATATTGATAACGTGCCTGAATCTTCCCTTGCACCAGATAGAGCTGGTACATCCATTTCGTCCTATAAGCAAGCTGTCGAGGTTGTCAGAGCAGGAAATGCCCAAGGTTGGGGCAAGCTGATAGAGACACCAATGAAGGAGGACAAGTTTGGTATTGGTTATCATCCCTCTATGACTTCAGTTGCGGAGAACAGTGGACCCATCACTTTCAGCCGTGGGGGAATCATTTACCCAGATCAGTCTTGTGCAGCTACAGAAGATGGCGTTGATAGTGACTGTGACTTGGACAACTGGGTACGCCCACGTGCTCCGGGACAACCATTGCAGAATTGGTCCGTTGAAGAAGTCATCTGAGTTACTCTTCAAACTGAGTAATTTTCTTTGTTTTTCTAACCATAATGCATGTTAAAATCTTGCGCTCTGCCCAAGGTGTATAGATCCATTTGTAGGGCCACCTGTTTGCATTTGCAATTTTAATCATCAATAAAGGACGTTTTGCACTCAAATTTTGTTCTCTGTCTTTCTTTTTTATTTCTGCACAAAAATAATAAAATGGAAATGTTTCGTTTCTTTTTGTTTTAAAAATAAATTCTAAAATAAAGCATGAACCCGTTCGTGCAGACTTGATCCTCCTGATTCCATTGATAACGGTTCTGCTATGGCTATGTATGACTTTGACAAACCAATTTATCAAGCCGAAGAAGGGGATGAGAAGGGTTGTGAACTCCCTGAGGAACTGGCCAGATTGTTCAAACAAGAGGAAACGGTCATCCAGCCTCATCAAGAGACTATAGAGATCATCAATATTGGTACCGAGGATACTAAGAAAGAGATCAAGATTGGCGCCAGCCTGCGAACAGGTGTGAAGAAAGCTTTGACTGAAATGTTGTGTGAATATGTTGATATCTTCTCCTGGTCGTATCAAGACATGCCAGGGTTGGATACTGATATTGTTGTGCACAGGCTGCCATTGAGAGAAGAATGCCTTCCAGTCAAGCAGAAACTTCGTCGGACTCATCCCGATATGGCCATAAAGATCAAAGAAGAAGTTCAGAAGCAGTGGGATCCTGGGTTTCTTGCTGTGACTAATTATCCTCCCTGGGTTGCCAACATCGTGCCGGTACCAAAGAAAGACGGAAAGGTGAGAATGTGTATGGATTATCAAGATCTTAACAAAGCTAGTCCGAAAGATGATTTTCCACTACCCCACATTGATGTACTGGTTGACAATACAGCTCAGTTTTTAGTGTTCTCGTTTATGGATGGTTTCTTTGGGTACAACCAGATTAAGATGGCGCCTGAGGATATGGAGAAGACCACGTTCATTACTCCATGGGGTACATATTGTTATAAAGTGATGCCTTTTGGGTTGAAAAATGCAAGGGCAATGTACCAGCGAGCAATGGTAACATTACTCCATGACTTGATTCACAAAGAGATTGAATGTTATGTGGACGACTTGATTGCCAAGTCGCGAACGGAAGAAGAGCATCTGATTAATTTGAAAAAGTTGTTTGAAAGGTTGAGAAAGTTCTATTTAAGATTGAATCCTAACAAGTGCACTTTCGGGGTACGTTCTGGAAAGCTGCTGGGTTTCATTGTGAGTGAAAAAGGGATTGAGGTTGATCCTGCCAAAGTGAAAGCAATACAAGATATTCCTGAACCGAAAACAGAAAAAAGGTTCGTGGTTTTCTGGGTAGATTGAACTACATTGCAAAGTTCATATCTCACCTAACAGCCACGTGTGAACCAATATTCAAACTGCTAAGAAAAGATCAAACGGTCAGGTGGAATGACGATTGCCAATTGGCATTCGATAAAATAAAAGAATACTTGCAGGAACCTCTGATTCTCATGCCTCTAGTTTTGGGAAGACCCTTGATAATGTATTTGACAATGCTTGAAGGTTCTATGGGTTGTGTTCTCGGTCAACACGACGAGACAGGTAGGAAGGAGCATGCTATCTACTACCTGAGCAAAAATTTCAATGACTGCGAGTCCCGATACTCAATGCTTGAGAAGACATGTTGTGCGCTTGCATGGGCTGCTAAGTGATTAAGGCATTATATGATCAGGCACACAACTTTGTTAATTTCAAAAATGGATCCTATCAAATACATTTTCGAGAAACTAACACTAACAGGCAGAGTTGCACTGTGGCAAATGGTTTTGACAGAATATGATATCCAGTATACTTCTCAAAAGGCCATCAAAGGAAGTATCTTGTCAGACTATCTTGCGCAACAGCCGATTGATGATTACCAACCCATGAAATTTGATTTCCCTGATGAGGACATCATGTTTCTCAAAGCTAAAGACTGCGAGGAACCACTCCCGGAGGAGGGACCGGACCCTGAATCCAAATGGAGTTTGATGTTTGATGGGGCTGTCAACATGAATGGATATGGAGTTGGAGCAGTTCTTATCACATCGGAAGGTGTTCATATGACTTTCACTGCCCGAATAACTTTCGGGTGCACCAACAATGAAGCAGAATATGAAGCTTGTATAATGGGGATTGAGGAGGCGATTAATTTGCGAATTAAGACCCTTGATATCTTCGGTGATTCAGCTTTGGTAATCAATCAAGTGAAAGGGAGTTGGTACACGCACCAAGCAAATCTGGTTCCATATAGAGATTATACGAGGAGATTGCTGACATTTTTCACAACAGTGAAGCTGTACCATATTCCTCGAGATGAGAATAAGTTTGCTAATGCCTTGGCCACATTGTCTTCTATGATCAAAGTGCAAAGATGGAATCATGTACCTAAGATCGAAGTGTCTCGTCTTGACAGACCTACATTTGTGTTTGCTGTTGATGCAACGTCTGATGACAAGCCATGGTTTCATGACATCAAGTGTTTCTTGAAAAGTCAAGAATACCCGCCTGGGGCATCTACTAAAGATAAGAAGACATTGAGAAGGTTGTCTGGTAGCTTCTTCTTGAATCAGGATGACGTGCTGTACAAACGAAATATTGACATGGTTCTGCTCAGATGTGTGGATAGACATGAGGCAGACTTGTTAATGCAGGAAGTACATGAAGGCTCTTTTGGTACCCATGTCGGAGGACATGCAATGGCTAAGAAATTATTGAGGTCGGGATATTATTGGTTGATAATGGAGGCAGATTGTTACAAGCACGCCCGCAAGTGTCACAAATGCCAGATCTATGCAGACAAAGTACACGTTCCTCCAAATCTGTTGAGTGTCATGTCCTCTCCTTGGCCCTTTACCATGTGGGGCATCGACATGATCGGAAATATTGAGCCTACTGCTTCAAACGGCCATTGTTTCATCTTGGTCGCCATTGATTATTTCACTAAATGGGTTGAAGCATCATCTTATGCCAATGTCACTAAGAAGGTGGTAGCTCGTTTCCTGAAACGGGATATCATTTGTCGCTATGGAGTGCCCGAGAGAATCATTACTGATAATGGTTCTAATCTGAACAACAAAATGATGGCTGAGCTGTGCCGGGACTTCAAAATCGAACATCACAATTCTTCTTCGTATCGCCCAAAGATGAATGGGCTGTGGAGGCGGCCAACAAGAATATTAAGAAGATTGTGCAGAAAATGGTTGTCACATATAAAGATTGGCATGAGATGTTACCATTTGCTTTGCATGGGTACCAAACGTCAGTACGCACGTCCACTGGGGCAACACCCTTCTCACTTGTATACGGTATGGAGGCAGTACTGCCGGTCGAAGTTGAAATTCCATCCCTCAGAGTCATGATGGATGTCAAGCTAGACGAAGCTGAATGGGTTCGTGCCAGATTTAATCAGTTGAGCCTTATTGAAGAGAAACGATTGGCAGCTGTGTGTCATGGGTAGTTATACCAAAGGAGGATGAAACAGGCATTTGACCAAAAGGTGCATCCTCGGGTTTACAAAGTTGGAGATGTGGTACTCAAAAGGATCCTTCCTCCTAGTACAGATCACATGGGTAAATGGACTCCCAACTATGAAGGTCCATTCGTGGTTAAGAAGGTCTTCTCGGGCGGAGCCTTATTGCTTACAACCATGGACGGCGAAGACTTTTCATCCCCTGTCAACTCAGACGTAGTCAAAAAATACTTCGCATAAATAGACCCGCTGGACAAAAAAGGAAAAGTCTAGGAAAAAAAAGGCATCCCGGCGAACCACAAAAACAGAATAAAAAGGTTCGGGCAAAAATTAGGGATATAAAATAAAAAATTGTACACCCGGTGAGTTGAAAATCCGCAAGGACAACTCAGGCAAAAAAGGGTATCCCGGTGGATTGAAAACCCGAAAGGGCGGTCCACGTAAAAAGAGGGATTTAAGCAAATGATTGAGGTTTGAGTTATCTGTACTACATCACCGTTTCAGCAATTGACTTTCCAAAGGATAGGAATCGGTCTGATCATTCCTCAGAAGGCAAGGTCGGGGAGTCTTGAAGATATACTGGCCATAGCAGAATTGAAACTCAGCGGAATGTCATTTCACATTGCCATTAGGATAGTTTCTTTTCTTAATTTACAGCACTCTCCTCTTTCCAGGGTTTGCTTCCCAATTGTACTTGCCTATTCTGGGCTTTTCAATCAATAAATTGAATTTCAGTCAATAGCTTCTCATTTTGTTTTACTGCTTTGTTTGCAAAAACGTCCGAATTTTTGATAAAACATTGCATTTGAAAACACTGTGGCCTTACAAATAACATGTGCAGAAAAACATTTAAAATCACTTTGAATGTTGAGTAATCCTGGATGGTGGATTCAAACCACGCAATATCCTGGGTACGTGTGCATATTCTTTTGTTGCAGGTAGCAGGTACAAGTATTCCAAGAGCATGGATCATGTCATCTAGACGAGGAATCACTTATTCCCATACAGAATACCGGGGCAGTCAAGTTCAAGAAGGGTCCCCATGTCACTTTTGTCACAACGTTTACTGATTAAGTCCATCTTCGGTCGTCGGTTGCTCACGACGATTCAATATCGACGAGTTAATGTTGTATCTTATTAAGTCGATTCTGCCAACAGCTACAAACTTTTCTGTGTCGATAACAGATGTGAATTCCCCAGTAGAGTTGATTCGCAGACCCCACAGTTAATGGTCAAGTCTCAACGAGTGTCCCGGAGTTTGAAGATGCCAAGTCTTCTGTAAAATCCTCTTGGGACGATTTCTTCAGGTCCGCTGTGAAAGCGAGTTGGTGATCCTTCCCAAGCATAGGGCATCTTGAAGTTCCCCGACAAGGGAAATCCCAGATCTATTATCTCCAGTAGAGTAACCTCTTAAGTCTCGGCATTTGTCTAAGAGTTTGAAGATGTGTGGTCTTCTGTAAAATCCTCTTAAGAGACATTCCCCAGCGAAAGGCGCTTTGAAGCGGTTCTCCCCAGCAGGGTATTGTCAACTCCTTATCCCCAGTGGAGTCGTCAAGCAGAAGATTTGCCTAGCATGGAACATTGTGGCTCTTATTCTAAGCTTGACAGCTTTGTTCCTCAACAGATTACAATGAATTTCATGTGTGTTCTCCCAGCAGATCTAAGGACTCTTTCCCAGCAAGTCACGACAGAAGGTCTTCTAACTAGGATTTGTGTATCCCTGACAGAGAAGTTCTGGTCCCCAGCAAGATCGTATCTCTGGTAGTTATATCCCCACAGAGTTGAGCATTGAACCTTGTCAATAATACTCCCCAGCTGAGTTGTTTTTCTTACCCGCAGAAGTTTAGCAGGTCAACAGAATCTTTTCCTCAGCAGAGTGTTAGCATATTCTCCTCGGGTTTGGTAGATCCCCAAGCAGAGCTTTAATGACTTGTCTTCTTCAGCAGAGTGTTAGTACATTCTTTCCCCAGCCAAGTCAGAAAATTCTCATCCCCAGCGGAGTTGCTATGACCAGAATTCGTCCCCAGGCAGATGAAGTAATTTCTGGCAGAGTCATCACTTCCCTATATCTCAAAGTTCAATTTATTTTTGGCAAGCGTGACAATTCGAAGCAGACGGATTATTCATTCATTATCCAACAGAGATACCATCCTTCCAGGAGTCTCTAAGGTCAAATTATTTATCACTCTCCCTCAGCAGAGTCAGCAGGGACGTCTGACGTGCATGCAGAGTGTAATCCAGTATTGGAATTTTGCAAAAGTCTACCCGTAGTGTGGCAAGCCAGTAGTCGTCTGGCATTGTTTAAAAGACGTTATCAAGGTCCAACCGCAGATTGGCAAAAGACCATCCAAGGGTGACAATTCATTATCAAAGTCCAACTATAGATTGACACAAATCCACCCGTAGTGTGGCAAGTCAGTAGTCGTCTGACTCCCTTTAAAAGACCGCAGCTAAGTCCAACCGTAGATTGGCAAAAGTCCATCTGCAGTGTGGTAATTCAGCAGCAAAGTCCAACCGTGGATTGGCAAAAGTCCATATTAGGGTGGCAAATCATCAGCAAGTTCAACCGTAGATTGGCACAAGTCCACCCGTAGTATGGCATTTCATCTGCAAAGTCCAATCGTAGATTGGCGAAAGTCCACCCGCAGTGTGGCAAGTCAGTAGTCGTCTGACTCCATTCAAAAGGACAGTCCACCCGCAGTGTGGCAGGCCAGTAGTCGTCTGGCGTTGTACCAAAAGATATTGCTAAAGTCCACCCATAGTGTGGCAAGTCAGTAGTCGTCTGGCGTTGTTCAAAAAGACAGTTGTAAGTCCACCCGCAGTGTGGCAGGCTAGTAGTCGTCTGGCGTTGTTCCAAAAGACATTGCAAAAGTCCAACCACTGTGTGGCAAGCCAGTAGTCGTCTGGCGTTGTACAAAAGACATTGTTTCGGTGTTATTCTTCCCATAAGAGTTTTCTTCAAGCAGAGTTCGCTTGGTTGGGTTTATATCTCTTTTCTTCTTCTCCACAGAGTGCAAATTTTCTGGTTATTTTTGGTATTCAATCCCTCCATACCTTGAAAGTCTGACAGCAATCGCTATCATCCATCCAGGTCTACAGTGATTGAATAGGGGCAGCTGTAATACCCCAAAATTTTCCCTCTCATTTCTTCATATCATTTAGCATGAGCTTTTATTGCATTGCATTGCATTCAAGCATAGAAAAATAAAACATCAAATATTTAGCATTGCATCTTGCATAAGGGCATATGATCAGTTGTTCCTCAAAGGTGTGGATCATCCAAAGCAAGAGAATAAGAGCCAAGGGTCTCTCACAAGCCTCAAGGGTCTATTACATCATATATCATCCCCATTTGATATCACAAGTCATTGGAAGATGGGAATTCATCAAGAAAGTTTGGACAGTGCATCACCTCCTATCACAAAAAATAGTCAAAATTAGGGTTTTGGATTCAAGTGGTCTCCTGATGAAATTTTGATTCAAACTTGATCTTAATGTTTCCTATATGATATTAAGTGTCTAAGGATTGAAGATTGGCCATTGATTCATTTCAGAAGAGATTCAATTGATCAGTTGCCTGATAATCAAGAAATTGGGGAAAAAGTCAACTGTGTAATGAAAAAAGTCAACTCTTGACTTTTTAAGGTCAAATTCATGAAATTCAAGCTATATATGTTCATTGGACAAGATTTGATCAAGAAATGATGAAGGAATCATGAAAAATCAAGAAGTTACAAAACTGCCCAAAATAGAAACTTTAGGGTTTCCAAAAATGGCAAGTTTGGACCATTTTGCACCCTACTTTGAGGCTCTCTTTCTCCAAGATAAAAGCTTCAAGCCTCAGGCCCAAGTTGAGCCAATTGAAGTTCATGTTCTAAGCTTCAAATCCATATAAAGAACTCCTCCATTGGATCAATATTGAGAGAGTTATGATTGATCAAAGTTTGACAAAACTAGGTCAAAACCCAAGTCATGGCAAGGCAAGACTAGGTCCACGCGCCATAATTTTGACAAACACCTGGTGTGCCAAAAGTCAAGCCATTTTTCTCCATCAAGGAAGCTTCAAATGGAAAACTTTCCAACATCAAAGTTGTTCCTTTCCATGCCCTCTTCAATGTTCATGTTGGACATTTTTTAATTTGAGCAAATTATGAGATAGTTATGATGGTCCCAAGTTGGTGTGATCATGCTGAAACTCATAAGCCATTTTGCCTTGCCATGCCAAGTTTGCCACGCCCTCAAGTCATTTTTGGATCCATTGAGTTCATGTCCATTTTTAAGTGTGTTTGAGGTCCCATTGCAATCCAATTTCCATACCAAACTTATTCTCCCATGAATCCTCTTTCCATTGACATCAAAAGTGACTATTTTCATTCACTAACAAGAGAGCAATTCCTCATCAAACTCCCATATCTCCATTTAAATGAGGTTGCTATGAAATCAGAAAAAATAAACATTGTTGTTGTTGTTACTTCAAGCATTCACACGCACACTTCTCCACACTTTCCTTTACCTAATTTGGCCAAGCAAGATTCCTACATATACATACATACATGCCTTGCCATGCACCAAAGGAGAAATGAAAAAAGCTTGTGGTGCAAGTCATGTCCCTTGCTGCTACATCAGAACAACACATCACCACCACTCTTTGCTTCTACCTCACCATAACATCATAAACATTTCCACACCATAACCCAGCTCATTGACTCGCCCCTAACTAACTTGACTCAGTTAGTTAGGGTGCACTCACTTTAACCCAATCAACTCACCTTAACTGACTCATTTAACCACCATGGTTCAATTCTGACTCAACATATATAACTAAATCTCACTCACATTTTCAAAGGAACTTTCATTTTTTCCACTCACTCCCAAAAACACTCTCAAATTCTCTCTACTTTCTCTGAACTCTTTTCTCTTTCTGCACATGATTCCATCATCATTCTCATTTGACTTCATCTTCAAGCTTCATCATCAAGTAGCATTGAACTTGGAGATCATTGAATAGTTGAAGTAACTACACTGCAGATCCATATTCACCTCCATTTTTCAGAGTTCTCAAGCCTTTATTTGGCCAATCGAAGCTCAAGGAAGAAGCGCCTTTCTCTGGTATTCTTGTAGATCCAAAGCTTCATCAGTTTCAGGTTTGATTTCTCAAACTTTGCTCGCATGATTTCTCTTCCTTATTACTCTTTTTTTGTTGATTTTAGCTCATTAGGAGCTCTGAAGTATCCGGCTAGATGATAGGCATGCTAGATGCTTAGTTTCAGAAAATTAGTGCAATGTTGTTGCGTTCGATTATCATTGTATGCGTGTGATGTGTGAAAACTGAACCTAGATTCTTGACCTACATGAGTTCCTCTTCATTTTGGTACCATTTTTGTGCATTTCTAGAAGTATGAAGGTTTGCAAGTGGTGGCGTGTCGCCGGAGAAGATGACCAGAGGTCCTTCTCCGGCCGGTGGTTGATTTTGCTAGGGTTTCTGAACTTTATAACGTAGTCGTTGGATCAGTTTAATCTCATGGTTGGTATGGTGCCAGCACATAAAAAAACATGTGCATTTCACGTGCTTCATTTTTACCTCTGATTTGATTATATGTGTGTGTGTGTATCACTCTTATTGTGTGATTGCGTGCTGATTGGCATGATATGATTACTTGTATGATCATCTGGCATTGACTTTGATCCAATGGTTTAAATTGTGCCACCACATTAATGAGCCAACCTCTCTCTCACATGCATTTCTTTGGATTTTAGTTGACTTGTGTGTGGGCGTGTGTATGATTATTACCCTATGCTTGCATTCTGGTTCACGTGATCTGTTTATTATTTTTAATGATTGTCTGCTGATTGATCTACGGGCTCAAATGGAGTCAAATCTTTGACTATGCATGCACACTCATCACACACAATCACACGCATGTTGGAATGGTTTCTAATTCCTATTTTCACACCCAATTTGAAGCCCAATACACTTTTAAACGTGCCTTTTACTTCTTTTGCACCCCCACTCCATTTTCTTTTGTTTTTTAATTTCTTTTCCATATCTGTTTGGTTTTTGATTTTTAAAAATAGTAAAACACTTCTAAAAATCATAAATAAATTCATGTGGGTTCCTAATACATTTAAATAATTTTTTATAATTTTTAATTCCGACTTTGGTGATTTTTTAGCATAATTCCAAATTTGTCCCTTTAATTTCTTTTGAATGATATTCTTCATTGATGATCCAACTTGTGCATTTTGTTTCTCACATTCCACACAACATTTTCAATCCATTCCTTTTGCATTGGTTAGACAACATCTTGGAGCATGTAATATAATTTTCATTTGAATTTTAAGGTCATTTTATCATGCGCTTTGATGTTCTTATTTGATCTTTCTTTTGAGGTTTCAAGGTGAATTTGAGAGCCTAATTGAGTATGATTCTTGTTGAGTTTTGTGCTATGCTTTTGATGTATGATTCCCTTCTGACTTAGTTGATTGGCACTCTATTTTCATGATTTTTCAAATTCATTTACTATTTGTTTATACATGTTAGATTAGAGGAACTTTTGTGAAATCTTGCTAGTACCTAAGCTTTAGTTTTTGATGAGACATTTATGCCACCCTTTAATGTTTGTTTCTGCATCTTCTATAGATCCTTTGCATGATATTCTAGGTCATTTTAGTTCCATTATAGGTCACCTTGATGTGCATTTGCATTTGGCATGAGTTTATGTGTTATAACTTGAAACTTTGACATGTTTTCATTCCTTATCTCTTCTTGTGCACTACTTGCCTTATGCTTGCATTTTGTATGATGTTTTGCACCTTCCATTAGCATCTTATCATTAGCATGCCACTGCCTATATGCATTCTCTAATCATGTTACATGTTATGCATCTTTGATATGTCATTTTGTGCATCTAATTGAACATGTTTCTTTTTTCTTACTTCTTCTTCATCTTATCCCTTCTACTTGTAATATTTTAAACATGAGTTGTGTGACATTTCATATACCTTATAAGACATTTGTGAATTGAATGTAATTCTGACTTTGGTATTTCATGAGGCATAATTGCATGATCACCTTGCATGTTCACTCATTCTTCATCTATTTTTTCCATGATTCACTTCTTTAATGATTAGTGCTTTGTTTGTGCATAATTCATTTGTGTTTGATATCTTAACATTAGAGATCACTCTTATTGTTTAGATTCTGACTTTGATTAGTTTGTATCTCTTAAGATCTTTGTTCCTTGGTTCTTAATTGATTTGATCATTACTTGTTGTTTCTCCCTTTATTTCCTACTTGTAAATAGTTTTGTGAGCTAACCTTTTCATGTAGGTGCATGGTAAGTAAGGGTGTGGACTTAGTTCCACATACACTTCTCTCCCTCATCTTCTCTTATTGCTTTTAATAATTCAACTTGTGATTTTGTTGAGCATTTACATGCTTTCCTTGAATAACTTCTTCTTCACCCCTCTTTAAGACCAACTTAACTTCCATTTTGGAAGTAAGTTCCTTTTTTTGCTCTTCTTCTTCTTTATTTTAGAAGTAGGTTTGTTAAACCACAATCACCATAGGATCTCCAAGCATTCTAACACTAGGGTGTGTCTTAGTCTCCCCTTAGTTTTCACCTTTGATCCTCTTTTGAGTCTCTTCTCTCTCATCTTATAATAAAGGTAAAAAACACTTAATAAAGGCATAACACCTATTATTTTTAGGCCTTTCATGTGGGAACAAGGAGGTGAGGGGTCTTATCTCACTTTCTTAGAATGTTTAGCATACGTCCCGTCTTGGGTCGATATGCGAGGCATTCGATCCTATATGACAGACTTAAATACAATACGAGTTACAAAACACAAAAACAATAAAAACACTTCTTTCTTAAAAGACAAAAACAAACAAACAATAATTCTCTTCTCATCTCATTTACTCCTTCCTTAAGGACTCGTCAAGCCCGTTCCACCGCAAACAGGTAACGCCTAAGTCTCCCTACAGCGAGCTGCAACACCTAACTGCTGGAATGCGTACTCTGACGTTTCCACTAAAAAACACTAACAAAGCGACCCTCGTTGAGGGGAACTACGTCGCTCATATTCTCATGTTCCCGATGAGATACGTAGGCAGTGAGGTAGGGCCCATTCGAGCACTTCCTTTATTTTCCCTACATTTGATCCTCTTTCTCTTTCCATTCCTTTTCCAGTTCCTTTTCCAGCTTCCTTTCCTTGCACCCTTTGATTGAAGCAGCAAGCGTGGATCCCATCGGGTACGATGGACGCGTGGGGGTGCTAATACCTTCCTCTCGCGTAACCGACTCCCGAACCCAGTTCTCTTGGTCGCAAGACCATGCTCTTTCCTTCCCTCAGGTTTATGCAGTGTTTTCTTTCCCTCTCTCGGGATAAATACACATTGTTGGCGACTCTGTTTCGGTGCCACTTTCGCGTTTGTACTTGGATGAAAATCCCGGGAGCGACACCGGGGATTGGTGTTTAGATATTGAATTGTATTGTAATAGTTTTTACATTTTTTAGCTTTGTACATTTGTTTATATTGTATATATATACTTGTTTACTTTCACGTTTTCTCCAGTTTTTATTAGGGATGAATGATGAAAACTTCTTCTAGATTGGTTTTTATTTGTATAAAAGTATCAAATGAAGATTTTCCCAAGTTTGGATGGTGATGGTAGGATGTTGAACATGTGAAGGAAAGCAAGGTACATAGTTACCGCTTTATAGAATGTTAGAATGATTTAAGAACTTTGTGCTTTGTGCAAATGTGTATTTTTGTTTCATTTTGCAACTTTGTTTAAATTCTTGTTTCACTTAGGTCCAAAAGCCACAAATTGTGAGAAACCTCCATTATTTACTATATGCTAGGATGACTGATAACTTTGTTTGATTCGTTTGATTCATGCTTTATCTTTTGATTATTTTGATTTTGTGGAAGCATTAGAAATGATCAAGGCATTTATTGATATTGAGCACAACCATATCCAAAAGTAACTTACCCGTGAGTAGTGAGAATTTGTTAACCCCTTTGAGCCTAAACAGTTTAGATCTCATTTTAGTGATGAACTTGGTTTATGTACATAATTTGGAAATTTAGTTCATCATTGAATTTTGTGAGATACTAAAATTTTTTCTTGAACCTTTGAACATTGTTTAAATTGATTTCCTTGCCATAAAAACGCGAGGAGCATTCACTTAAGGTTTGGTTGAATTCAAGTTGGGGAGAATGAAAGGAAATGGTAGGTTACTAAAAAATTTGAAAAAATTTCAAGCAAACATTGAAATATTGTGAATATGATTGTGAAAAACAAAAGAAAAAGAATGCTTGTTTGAAAAAGAAAAATAGAGAATGAAATAATTGCGCAAAAGGAAGTTTGTGAAGGTTTGCAATAGAGGAAAGAAAGTGGTGAATGAAGTTGGGATGTGTAAATAACTTGTATAGTGAATGTCTCTTTTTGCATTGGCAATTTCGATTCAATGGCCTTTAGAAATGTCCCTTTGTTGTGAACCCGACCAAGCTATAACCTTAAAAGCCTTTAGTGATCTTTAAGCTTCCATGTTTTCATTTTGATTGTTAGATGAATGTATGAATTGGATTATTATTAGCATTGTTTGTCAGGTGAGTGAAATTGCCCCGCGATTGCAAACACGTTAATTTCTTCATTCTTATTTTGAAGAGGAGTGTTAGAGTGATTCAAGTATGAGAATTTAGTTGTTATTTGAAATATTGCATGATATTTCTTTAAGAACTAAATTCTTTATCATTGTTCGATTCTATTGAGTGGTGAACATTGCTTGTGCACATTCTCATGCTTGACCAAATCCTCTTATTTAAGCAAATCTCTCTTGTTTGAATTTGAACTATTATCTCTTTCTTGGTTGAATCTTATACTTGAGCAAATCCTCTTGTTTGACCAAATCTCTCTTTATTTCATTAGGGGCATACTTTGCTTGAGGACAAACAAATATCTAGTTAGGGAGAGTTTGTTAAGTTCAAATTTTGACTTAAATTGAATTATCTTTCTTGGCACTTTCAACTCATTTCTCATGTTTCAAGGGATTTATTTCTTGTTCTTGTGTGATTCTTCACCATATTTCAAATACCTTTGGATTCTTTGATGTGTGTGTTATTATGCAGGATTTAGGCATAAAACATCAATGATTAAGACACAAATGATTGGACAAGGAAGCCAAAGAAAAGAAGAAGTTTCAGCAAGTTCGTTGTGCAAACCAGCTACGATGTCAAGGCGAAAGTACGTTGGGAAAACTCACAGTGAGGACCAATCGAAGAGGAAACCTTGGATGGTAGTAGGAAAAGGGCCATAAGTTCGTTGTGCGAGGCTGGAGCGAAGAAGCTCGCTGTGCGAGGAAGTGTTCACACTGCGAACTTAGATATTTTCCAATGTATGGTTTAACTGTTCTTGTGGCACTTCCAGTGCCTAAAAGTGGTCTTCGCTGTGCGGAGAAGGTGTTATCTAGGAAAACATGGCAGAATTTTGTTTTACTATATATGTACTTTTCTCACTTTTTAGAAAAAACTTTTGTACAACTTTTATAACATATATCAGAACTTTATCTTTCTTCATTCCAAGCATATTCTTGAGAGATAAACACAAACTATAAGAGAGAGAATGAAAGAGCTTCGATTTCTTGTTGGGATTTGGATGTAATCTTTTGATACCTTATGTATTTCATCTAATATATGTTTGTGAGCTAGTTTTGATTTAATATTGATGTTGTCTTTGATTTCTTATTTGTGGGTCTTGACAAAACTTTTTCAAATCTTAGATCTAAGATATTCATCTTACAATGAGCAAACTTTTGACATAGTTTTGTAAGTTGATATTCACTAGTATCACTTTTATTTTATTGTGTTGATTAGTAGCATGAGTAGGATGAGTAGGATCAATACGGTAAAGACCATGATAACTTATTTGACGCGAACGGTACTGTGAGGATGCGTGATAATAGAGATGAGAAACTTGTTCACATACATTTGGAAAATTAGTTGAATACATGAAAAAAGGGTTAAGCGTATGTACGTATTCTGATCATGGCATTTTACGTGAATCAATCATGAATCTGATGTGGATGTTATCTTTTTTTACCTGTTTATCTTTGATTTGAACCGTTATAAAAATATACTCTTCGGATCTGGATCTAGGATGATTATCTGTTAGGTTCTAGACTCTAGACCTAGATTTAGGCTTAACATTTGCTTGAGTATCAATTCTTAATGCTCTGTGTTGTTGAGTTGTGTGAGACATCACCAATGAGATAATACGGTTGTTCTTTTGACTTTGCGTTAGACATAACCTCGGTTGTGGGTGATACGTGAGGATATCAGATGAATGATTGATTTATGTTCAACTGATTAGAAGAATGCATGTGTTATCAATTGATGAGATCCAATCCCAACAAGGCTCCGTTTATTTTAAAGTCTTTACTTTATATTTTTTCCGTCATTATATTTTCCGCTTTTATATAGTTATGGTACCTTGAATCTTTCAACACTAATTTTCTCCACAAGCTGAGAAATGTAGAGACGTTTGAACGAAATTCTTTCCCTCGCACTGATCCTTGTGGAGACGATATAAATCTCGGAGGGAATTCTTCCAAAGTGAAATTTTTGCTTCTTGCCGCTTTACTGCAGTTCGAACGGTTATCCCAAATGGATTTGTGGTATGAAGGAGGAGCTGAAATCGATTGAGAAGACTAAGACTTGGGAGTTAATTGATCTTTCGGAAGGAGAGAGGCCAATTGGTGTAAGATGGGTATACAAAGTAAAGGAAAACCTAAGGGTGAAATAATCAACCATAATGCTCAATTAGTTGCAAAGGGATTTTCAAAAAAAGAAGTCATATACTTTAGAGATATATTTGCACCCGTGGCTAAAAATTAAACCATCTGATTGGTTATTAGAAATGCAAACAACAACAATTGGTCCATTTATCAAATGGACGCCAAACCTAGGTTTTTGAAAGAACCGCTTGAAGAAGAGGTTTATGTAGAACAACCCCCTGGTTTTGTTTTGCTAAACCAAAAGTCAAAGTTTTACAAATTGAAGAAAGCATTGTACGGTTTGAAACAAGCTCCAAGAGCTTGGAATAAGAGGATAAATGGTTTTTTTAAAGGAGATTGGCTTCAAGAAGTGTGTATCCAAACATGGTGTATGTGAAGAGGATTCTAAGATACGTTAAAGGATCTATTGACTGTGGAATTCTATTTCCTGCAATGGGCAAGGGCATAAAATGCAATTAACTCAAATTTAACGATTTCAATTGGTGCGGAGATAAGGATGATAGAAAGTATATAGCTGGATACATCTTTATGTTCGGTGAAACACCAATCTCAAGGTGTTCGAAGAATGAACTAGTAGTGAAACTCTCTTCTTGTGAGGCCGAGTACATTGCAACTTCGTTGTGTGTGTGCCAAATCGTGTGGTTGATGAATTTGATGAAGGAGCTAGGTAATAAAGAGGATGACGTTGTAACGCTAATGGTTGATAATGTTTCTGCTATAAACCTTACTAAGAATCCAATTTCACATAAGAGAAGCAAATCATATTGAGATGATGTTTTACTACTTGAGAGAACTTGTTAGTGATCATAACAATAAGATGAGGTTCTACAAATTTGCTGCTAGAAGTTTGAGCTCTCAAATACAGGATCTGATCAAGACTTTCTTCATAATAATTCTTTGGAAAATTTGGAGCACAAAAAATGATATCAAGTTTCAAAATGATAAAATTGACTTTGATTGAGACATTTTTCATGTTAAACAATTGATATATATATATATATATATATATATATATATATATATATATATATATATATATATATATATATATAAAGAGGCACATGTACTTTTCAATTCATGAGTTTATAATTGTTAAATGTTTTAACATCAAATTTTGACCTCCTCCCACACCTAGAATCATACAAGTTAATTAGTGATTTCCTAGTCATAATTAGATTAAGTGTGACACGGATGAAACTTCAAAAGAAAATCCTAGAATATCAATTTGTGGTTACATATTTAGGGATGATTTAAGAAGATTCTTAGGGACTTTCTCAAATAAGATTGGAAATTTCACATCTTTTTAAGCTGAAATGCATGAAATCATACTTGTTATCAAATATGCTAACAAGGAGAATCAGAGAAATTGTTACCTTGAAATTGACTCAATGTTATTTCTTCATGGATTTTCTAATGTGAATATCACTCCCCTCATTTTAAAAGGACTGTCGTTTTAGGAAAAAAATAGTTTCAAAATAAATGTCATTCTCATTTTTCAATGTAGTAATAATTGTTATTTTTTCAATTATGTCATATAATTATTACTCTGTACACTATTTCCAACACATTAATAAGATTAATTTAGTAAAAGTGCAATATCTTATGACAATATCATTGCATTCTTTAATTTGTGTGCAAAAACCTTAAACGACGGTTATTTTGAAACAGAGAGAGTATCTCTTTGCATCTTTTAATTAAATAGAAAAACACTTTACACACTATACATTCCTTTAGATACAAGATATCACATTTTTAAAGAGAAAAATTCATGTAAAGATCGATTAGTCCATGCGAATTTTTTTGTTGATTACGACACTTAGATGGATTATTTTTTATTCGTTTTTTTTTTTATTTGAGAGATAGATTAGACAAGTCCAGTTATTTTTTTCTATCTTTTTTATGAATTAGATTTTATCTCTCTTCTTTTTTATTTTTTTTATTCAATAATTTGTCTTCATAAAAAATAATTGTTTTTGTTGTGTAAAAAAATATGGTTTTACAAATTATATTCTTCATAATATTTCTTATAATCAAGCATTTATTTTGCAAAACCTATCTTATGATGTGGAAGCCTTTAATAAGTATATCCAAGTAAAAGCAAAAGGTGTGATGTGAAATTTTTGAAGTAAAATTCATGAATGAAAATATTTAGAAGATCATAATTATAGACATTTGAAATAGAGGGAGACATAATCTATTTGCCCTTGAAAACTATAAGATGCCTTTGCATTATCCTTAATACAATGCCTTTTCCACATCTAATCCTACAATATTTAGACAACTAATTGACATGATATTGGGGCAACCGATGTCATTCATAATTTCATTATATCATATCATCTATATCTTTGCTTAGTGTAATGGCAAAAGTTATCATTTTGAGAAATAATTTGATTAAAAATAAGCAACAAGACCCTATGTTATTGATCATGCTAAATTAGGCAATTAAGAAAGAGGTTGGAAACATAAGCACATGCAAATTTCTTGTGTTTTAGTTAACATCAACTTGATTATCTTTATGTCTTTTCAAAACAATAGCGATATGATGAATTAAACATGAGTGTCTTTTTCATGAGGTTGCATATGGAAGATTAAGATCCAACTAATAATCATTATTGTTAAGTTACTTCTAGATTTCATTCCCCATTAGTCACTGAGGTTAGTTACTTTATCAAGTGAAGTACACCATATAAATATTAGGTTTTTTCTTCATATTTATTTATTTTGAAAATAAATAAAAATTTGAATTAATTTTATTTAATAATGGAATATCAATATTTAATTAAATATAACTTATAAGTCCTTGAGAAAGCCCTTTAATTAATAAAAAAATGTACTGTATGGTTAAAATGTTCCTTTGTAACCAATCTTAAAATTATTACATTTATCACTTTAGCTTTGTATAGTGGGAAATGATAGTCAACTTTATTGCTAATTTACATGATGACATTTGATTATGGGAGGGAAATTGCTCTTGGATATAAACTATTTGAAATTATAATAACCATTATAATTATAAAAAAATAAATAAAAATAGAACCGACAATTTATAATGAAAATGTGTCCGTGTCTAATACCACTAATATATGTAATTGTTTTCTAATTTTTAAAATTATAATTGGTTTTTATATTGTATTGTGTTTGATGTATGTGTCTCTATTTGTGCTTCTTAAATTAGTTATTTAGGTCTTCTCAATCAATGAATTCGGAATTTGTATTAGAGTTTGAGGAGTTCTAAAAAATTTAGATTAAATTGGTCTAATCATACTCATAAAGAAAAAAGAGAAAAAACCTAAGATAAAACTAATGCATGAAATTAGACAACCCAATATCCACTTCAACCATCCTTGAGCTAGTAATCGGCAACTTTACAAAACACATTAATTAATATACATAATTTTATTTGTTTGTCCTAAAAATGCGCATGTGTACCAATCTACACATAATGTTATCATCATCTTGTTAGAATTGTCAGCTTTAAATCGTATTAAAGCAATTCAATTGATAGTTGTATAGGAATATTAAGTACAAGTACAAGAGTGTGAATTCGAATCCGCGACATTTTATTTATTTATCTTTAATAAGGTGAACTCAAACCACTAGACTACTTAAAAAAAAATAAGTGCCAGCTTCAATATTTATAATCACTACATACATGCATATCGTTATATAAGGTTTTAAGCTCACATCTTATAAAAAAATTGTGTAAACCATTTTGTCGCTGCGTGAAAAAATACCCAAGCACGCGGAACGCTTGAAATACAGTAGAGTCGCCACCGAAGTAATTACTCCATCCTTGAGTTTTCATTGAAGGAGTAATATCACATCCATTTGACTTTAGATTGTTGAAGTTTACAACAGTTTCTAACAAAACTATGAGACTGTCAACTGGAATTTGTGTGGTTGTGGGACTTGAAGCATTTAGTGAGACGAAAGTCATTTTCAGAGAGTGATGAGGAGAGTTGAAGGTGATTAGGCTGAATATTCAGGTGAGTAAGGGTTGTGTTGCTGTCTTAGGGTTTGATGCTTTTATAGGTGAAGGGGTAAAGTAAATTCTGTAGAGAATTTGAAACCGCAACGGTTGATTTTCCTAGAAGCATTAAGCAACGTGGGAATGAAGGTTAATGATTAATTTCTTTAATCGAAATTCGTGACACAACTCTAATAAGTGGCAATGAAAATGGTTACTTAATCATGACCTATAAGGGATTTACGGTCTCTAGATAATCCTAGACCTTTTGCATGAATTTTAGGCAGTGGTCATTGTTTTATTATTAATTAGATAATTGTGATCATAAGAGCCATTAAATCAAAAACACATAAATCATACTTAGGTAAACTTAAGAAATATAGATATCAAGATTTAACATAAGTTTAGTCAAATAAGAATCTTAATTAATTGACAAAAATGACTATTTTCCTATCTTAGACTAAGAATGTCATCGATTGACAAAACTCTGGAAAGGTCTTCTCAGTCATTCCATTTCTTCTGCAGTGACTCACAACTCCCTGAAGATCGAGGATGTGGGAGATGACTCTGCAAAATGGAATTTGATAGTTTGTGTCTTCCCTAGACAAATGGATTTCTTCCTTCAAATGATTATACACGGATTGGGGTAGGTTTATTTTGACTCTACAAACTAAGAAGAAAATAAATAATCTTTCTTTGTTAGAAAGCCATCATCCTCCTCTTTCTCTTGGTCTTAGATTAGTTACCGTTAGCTTGTACCAGTCTTTGGCTACAGGTTTGAGGGTACAAGGTAGAGTGGGATGACCCTTAGTCTCAAAGATCACATGCAAATGTTTGTCAAGACAAACATTGTTAATGTTATCTTCCACGGTCAAACCATCCCCAATACAATCAATGGATTTTGCAATGATGGTAGGGTTGATCATGACAGGACAGCCAGCGACCACAGATAAAATGACATTCTTGCCAAAATCATATTCTAGTGATCGAGCGTTTGCCCAGAACTCAGTTACAAGTGCAGGGAAGATAGGTCCATCAAGCATGGAGAAATAGTTTTCCCAGTTCTGAAATTTAATTCCAGAGATAACACTTGTTTTGTGGAGAAGAGGTAGATGGTTCACGTTTAGAGTGTATTCCTTTAAGAGTTTGAGGTCAGTAGATTCTCCTCTGATATTGTGTGAAGACATTTTGAGCAGGATAGTTGAGGAAGAAGGTTCTAAGCTTCTGGATAGAGATTCTTTCTAGAAAGGGAGTAGTGTTGTGAGGAGAACTAAGGAGTGATAGCTATTTATCAAGCTTGGAACATGTGTGGTCATCATTTCCTAGGCACGCTATGAATAGTTGTGACGGTCAGCTGAAAGGATGCATGATAGACTTAAATTGCCGTATACCTATGAGTAGGGATGTAGTAGCTGACACAACGTAATCATGATTGTTTATTTAATTCTTGAAAATTGTCTAATTGTAAATGCGTGAGAATATTATTATAGTTTCAATAATCCTAATATGACTAATTTCAAATTATTGCTACTATTCCAAATTTCAATAATGAAGATGAACGAAGACAGACATACCTTAGAGATTCTGAAATCTTTTTACGGCTATTCTGAGTACTTTCCAGTCTGACTCTGAGCTTCTGATCATCATCTTTTAGCTTCTGCTTCCTTCTGATGTTTGAAGAATAGATGTCTTCTGAACTTGGATTTCTAGACGAGAACAGGAGTCAATTATTTTTCTTCAGATGACTACTACGTTATATTGTTCAGGAGTAATCATCTGGTTTCTCTTCTAACTATATTTCTTTAGCGAATGCAGATCATGTTCAGAAGCTAGTATCATCAAACAAGTACATAAAACTAGACAAAGTTTGCATGACTCTTCTTGATCTCACAATGCTGATTTAACTTGACTGAGGTTACTCCAGCATATCTATTTCTGAAGAGAATGTTAACTTATTTCTCCATTCTGAATGACATCAGCCACTTAGATCCTTTTGACTTCAAGTAGAGGATTTTAAGTGTCTGGCTTGACATCTTCTGATTCCAGTTCTTGAGGGGTTCTGAATAACTTATCATATAGTGATCTGATCACTAACATTTGATTCACCTGAGAGATAGTTTCAAGTTATCAGAACTTAGTTATGCTGATTCAAGCAAAGCTTAAGAGTTCATTCTTGATCAAGTATTTGATGAATCCTTGACATTCTTCTTCCTGAATATTCTTTCAGTTTCCTGCATAACTTCTAAGAAAACAGTATCCAGTTCTTTAGTTTTCTGAATTCTGCACACTTCATTCAGAAGTTCAGCATCATAGAACAACAATCTTTCTTCTTTACATGAAGAAGTTCTGAATGAGTTTTTATACGAGAAAGTCAAGGGTGGACCTAATCCGTTTCTTGAAAACATCTCAAAAACTCATAAAGAATTAATCTTCAGCAAACAAGACTTCTTGTTTTCTGATGATTCCACTTTGAGCAGATACGTGGTTCATCCACACGTTTCTTCCAAGATTAGCATTCAACAGATACTACTTCTTATCTGATGAATCTATCTTATCAGCTGATTCTTAAATCTTCATTAAAACTTTAGTGAGAAAGATTTAGTTGTTTGACAACTTCAAAACTTTCAGAATCAGTGATTTGCTCAAGTACTCAGATTGATTACAATTTTGTACACAGTCAACTTCTGAGCTGTTACATAAATTGTAAGTGGATTTCAATCTCACCCAGAGTATTTCTACGCACCTCATATAGATCTTTTTCTGACACTGTTAAGTGTTTGATATCCATCAATAACAGAACTGAAGCTCTGATACCAATTGAAGGTGCGAGAAAGACACAAGAAATGGGGGGTTTGAATTGTGTATTTACTCTTTTAACAACTTTTCGCATCTTGTCGTTAAAGTACTTAGGATAAATTCAGAGTTCGTTGAGAGACTCTGACTAACAAAGTTACATTCAGACTTGCAATGCATGAAGCATGAGAACCTATAAGAGTCTGAACACTATGAGTAACATTCAGAACTTACAGAGCGAAAGCTTATCAAAGTTGCAAGGTTCTGACTTGCTTGTGTAAGGTTCTGATACTCAATATAGAAATATAAACAAGACATTAAGCATAAGAGTAAAGAAAACACGATATATCCTAGTTCACCACAAAGACTAATCCAGTCCACCCTCCTCAGGTGAGTTCACCTTGAACACAAGGTCTTAATCCACTATAATCAATCTCGATTACAGATGCACGGGCAACAGCCGGTGACTCACAACTTGCACAGCCGCACTGTGACTAACATGCAATGAACTGTTCAGAGATTCAACTTAATGAATATAACAAACATTGACCCGCAGGTTCCAATCTCGTAAGATCTACTGCTAGGCTTTCACAGCTAGACGTTCAGGGATTCATCGCAATGAATATAACGCTACTGACCCTATTTCAGGATTTTTCCACAATGACATCTCGCCATTGTCTTCTCGAGTCTCCGGTCACACTGACCACTCAGGGAATCCTAATTCGCCAAGAATTAGTTAACAGGAGATTACAAAGATGCTTCTTAACAAGCAGATTACTCTTATGTTTTAGTACAAAGAATACACAAGTGTCCGAGCAAGATGTGAGCAACAGCTCCTTACTTTATGCTAAGAAACTACAGAGATGTATAATGATTTGACAGTGGTTGACATCGTTTAGATCTTCTTCTTCTTCGTCTTCTTGGGTGAGCAAGCTATGAGCAACAACTCCTTGCTTCAGATCTTCAATGTAGTGCTGACGAGAAGGTGGGTTGATGACTTGACTGATTTGCAATGTTGTCTTCTTCATCAACAACTTCTGTTCCAATTTGTTGTTGCTGTGTTGGATGTTGATCTTAAGCTCCAACAACAATGGCCATGTGTAAGTGGTGATAGCTTTTGATATTTAAGTGTTACAACAAGAACTCATCGTTGTTGCTATCTTCATACAATGACTTGATCAATTCACCATTCATGGACTGAATCGATACATTCAGAAGTAAGAACTCTTTCCTTTAAATAGCCCAGTAGAAATATAGCCGTTTGAAATACTGTTGGCTGTTGGAAAAGAGACGTTGTGAAATTATTAGTTGTACTGACACATCTCCTTTTTGCTGTGGAAGAAGTGACGGGATATATATTTCTTGGGCGCTGTGTACAGTTACTCACAACAGTAATATTTGGCGTCCAAACTTCAGAGGCTTCTGATGGTAATTTGATGAAGCATGAGTAGAGACTTCTTAACAGGATATCTGACACGTCAAGTCTTCAGTCATTTGAAGAAGTCCATTAGGAATCAGTCTTCAGAACTTCAGCACTTGTCTTAAAGAACATTATCCTTTACGTCTTCAAGTCTTCCGAATCTTCAAAACTCGTTCATTAGGAATTCGTCTTCAGAGTCTTCAGCACTTGACTTCTGGAACTGTAATCTTCAGAACACATAAGTCTTTAGAGTCTTTTTGCACTTGGTCTTCAGAGCCTTCCGCCTTCAGAACTTCAAGTCATGAGAGTCTTCAGCACTTCGGTTCTTTTCTTCAGAATCTCCGCAATCTTCAGAATCTCGACCACTTTCAGAGAGCATCCACAAGAGCATTGCAACAGTAATATTGGCATCCTTGG